>CM077081.1:117523532-118189115 GCA_039513925.1 Platanthera zijinensis | reverse complement strand
ATGTGTTCTTGATGACTCGAGAAATAGAAGCTCCAAACACTTGTTCGCGCACTCGCTGTTTTCAAGACAATAGTAATAACCGCACTAATTTAACTCACAGACTTCTATCACCAATCGAAGTACGGCATCGCCCGCTATATCCATCTCGCCTTGAGAAGCGGTGATTGCGACCCTCATAGTTTACGTTAGTAATCAGTCGTAAGACCACCAACCAAAGCCCCTTCTTTTTCAGTTTATTTCAATTAACTCTCATAACAATAGTTTTAGAGTCTAAATAGTTTGACGCTAATTGCATTCCTCAAGAGACCGACATCCGGGGATTCATTCCCAACTTTATTACTTGTGCGACCGGTATGCTTGCCGTATTTTACGCGCATCATTTGTCCTTAGATAACCTAGTAATATTTTTTAGATTTACATGACCTAATATTTTATGCCACAAGTCATTTTGATGGCTAACTATGTTAAGCAAATATATGTCTGAAGTAACAGAATGAAAATTAACTAGGTATATGTTTTCTTGTCTATTGCCAATCAAAATAGGTTTGTTTTCTTTAGAGGTATAGTACAAGAGCTAGAGTTGAATAATCCCTGATAACCTTCATCACAGAGTTGGCTTATAGTGATTAGGTTATGCTTTAATCCACTTACATATGCAACTCTCTTGAAAGTTACTGTTCCAATCCTGACTTTGCCATAGCCTCCTGTTTGGCCACAGTTAGAGTCACCAAAGATGACCTTTGGTCCCAGCTTGGGCTTGTAATCAATTAGATTTTCTTTGCTGCCTGCCATGTGCTTGGAGCAGCCGCTGTCTAGATACCAATGTTGATTGTATGCTGGACAGGTCTTCGTCTGCAAATGAGATAGTTAGTTGTTATTGACCCAGGAAACCATGGGCCCTTGTTAATTTACATAGCTATAACTAGAAATGTAAGAACATTCAGGTTGATCTTTATAGCCTTTGGGGTGATATCTTCTTGGTGGTGTTATCCATTTACTGAAAGGATTAAAGTTTCTGTTAGAATTTAGGTTCCTGTTGTAAGAATATACAATCGATGATTTGTGGTTGGATCGTTGACCTGAGCTCGACGATGTTGGATGAGATCGTCGATCTCTACTCAAAGAATGAAGATATTCATTCTTGGGGCACCAAAATCGTAGATCTTTGGTCGACGAACCATACTGGTATCTTCGATCATAGATCGAAGAATAATTATTACTTAAGTTTGCGTTCAGAGATCTTCGTTCTGAGTTCGACGATCTGTTCATATATCATCGATCTGAGTTCGACGATAACTGCTGAACATTGTTGTTTTTGTTATTCTTCTGGTTGTTAAGTTTATTCTGAGTTTCAATTTGTTCAAGAAATTTATTGACCATATTAACCTGTTCAGTATTCTTCTTTCCTTTGTCTGATATAAACTTTACTGGTTTGCAAAGGTTATTTTTTTCAATTAGAGGTGGATCACTAGAAGAGGCACCTAGTCCTAGTTTGCTATTGTTAATCCTAGCATTTATAGTACTAGTTATATCTAGAAGTTACAAACTTCTTCCATTTAGTGATTCTTCAAACTTCTAAGGCTTGCTAAGTTCAGATTTCAGAAAAGATATTTGTTCATTAGCAGAAATCAGTTCATTTGTTAGATTAGCATTTTCTGAGGTGATTTTGTCTAAATCATTTAGTTTTTCTCTAAGAAGTTTGATTTCCTTCTCAGAGCTGATCAAGTTTAAGCATAAATTTTTAAATTCAAGTTTAAACTCATCTGATTCAAAATCATAAGATGTTATTACCTGATCTTCAGCTGATAAGAGTTCCTCATCTTTAGATTCATCTGTATCTTATCTACTACAACCTTCCTCAATGGACATGAGACAAACTTCCTTAGCCTTTTGCTCTTCTTCATCCTCACTAGAGCTATAGGATGTTTACTCTTCTTCAGTATTACTCTATGTTTCAACAACAAAGCCCTTGTCTTTCCTCTTGTGATTCCTTGTGGAAGGTTTTCTTTAGTAACTCTTCCTTGAGTCCATCTCCTTTCTTCTATCCTTCTTTTGAACTTCTGGGCACTCAGAGATGAAATGTCCTGGTTTCCTGTAGCCAAAACAAACTGTTTCTTTAAATGGTGTTTTGTCATACCTTGGCTTTTCTTCATAATTTGATGGTTTCCTTCTGAAGTCTTTTCTAGCCATCTTGAAGTATCTCTTAGCAAAGACACTCATCAACTCTTCATTCACAGGAATGACTTCAGAATCTTCTATAGCTTTGAAAGCAATGCTGTTCTCCTTCATAGTTGGTGTAGGATTCTTTACTTCAGCTGCTTTTTCTCTTTCTTTCATCAGTTGCTCATAAGACTTTTGCTTTCCTAGAAGAGATTCTGTTGAGATCTCTGTCATGCTTATGGTTTCTCTTATGGGCCAGATTCTTGAGTCCCATGTGCTGGAAAAGCACATAAGGATTTTGTCATTCACTTCAGTCAAAGTGATTTCTTTATCTAGGGTCCTTAGCTCACTGATGATGGATCTGAGTATATTGTACATCACTTCAACTGTTTCTGCTTCATCCTTCTTGAAGTTTTCATACTGAGTGATGAGGTATGATCTTCTATCTTTTCTCTCATTTTCTAATCCAGCCACCATTTGGTTCAAAGAGTCCCAATTATCCTTAGCTGATTGACACTCAGCAACCTTTGGAAATATTTTATAAGATATAGTTTGAGCCAGTATGTTCATGGCTCTTGCATAAGCTATCTTAGCCTTTTTCTGTACATCTATCCATCCAGGGGGTGGAACTGCATTCAAATCAGTTGATGTAGTTAATGTTAAAGCCATGGAGCTGGTGGTCCTGTTAAGATAGAGTTAAATATATCTTCATCAATAGAGTTCATGTAAAGCCTAATTCTTGCCTTCCAGATTGTGAACATGGACAAGTTGCACACTGGAGGTCTGGTGCTTGCATATTCTTTATTTATGTGCCATGTTGTATATATAAATCTAGTAAAGATAAAGAACAGATCTAACTTAGGATCTTTGGTTCAAGGTTTTAACTTGTGCAACTAAAAGAACCTTCTCTATTACCAATTGAAAGTTAGGGTTAGATATGATATACTCTAGAGGGGGGGGGGGGTGATTGGAGTATGTATGTATATTTAAAACTTTTCCTAAACTATATGGATTGTACCTAAGCTTAGATACTATATCACAGCATGCCAAATTGAAATAAATGAAATTACAGAAAAGCTAAATAACACAGCCACAGCAAGAACAAGAAGAAGAGGGCAACCAGAAAACACAAGAATTTATAGTGGTTCCCCAACCTGGGTACATCCACTCTTCTACCAAACTAGTAGGAATCCACTCAGGTTTTTGATCAGGTGATTGCCACCAATGAGCTTTTGATCAGCTGCTCAAAAACCAAACCTCATGTCTTTTGGTTAGGAGACTTGTAGCGGGAATCACTTTTGAAGGGAGTAGTGAACCCTTTTTACAGATGGGGTGAGAGAGTGATGGTGTCTTCTCTTTCTCAAATACAACTGAGAAGACTAGTGGAATTGATCTTAACAAAAAGCTCCCCCTAAAATATTGAGTTTGTTTAGGGAGGAAAGAAACTTTTTCTTCAAGGTTATAGGCCTTCAAGCTTTCAGCTTTAACCCGAAGAACTTCAGGAACTTCTTGACAGATGTAGTATTGTTGTCCTACTGAAGGTTCCTGAGAGTATGACAGAAGAAGATTCTTGATTTGGATGGTTGTTCTTCTTCTTCAGAAAGATTGTTCTTCTTCAGGTCTAGCAGTTGTTGATTTCTTTACTAATCGATTATCTATATCTCAAGAAATCTGTATGTCTCTTAGATTGTGTCTCTGTCTATTTTTTTGGAAGAAAGAGAACTTCTCATTTTTATATTTTCCATGTGGATGTCTTTTTGAATTTTTAAATTCTTCCTATAATTAATGTTGACGGCCTTGGAATAATTTGGCATTGATTTGTTTCCCCAACTACCCCATAGAAAACGGCAGGCAATAATCATGATGAAGACCATAATTAATGCTATTGTCTAACGGTAATATTCAAAGAATATTAGAGCATTAATTATTCAGGAATCATTGCCACATAATAAGGACAAAAGAGGAAAACAGCCAAGACTTGATTCGTTGACCTGAGTCCACAATTCATCGAGCTGAGAATAGCTGTTCGTCGAGCTGAGATCCAAGATCGTCGACCTCTGAATGTTTCTTGATAACTTTATTCTTCTGTGTAACAAGTTCGTCGAGCTGAGATCTAAGATCATCGACCTCTAAGCCCTGAGAACTGAGTTTGTCCAGCTGGTGCAAGATTGTCGAGCTGAATTCAGAGATTTGTCTCTGATTTTATCGAGCTGAGCACGACTTTCGTCGACCGGAGATCGACGAACGTAGAACTCCTTTTTTTAAGTCTTGAATTCTCTAAGTCTTGAGTCTCTAACTTTATTGAAGGCTGATCCCTGGCATTGTTGACTCTAAGGACTTGACCTAGACTCTAGGACACAACCATGACCCTGGTCTTTACATGTTGGGCCATATTCTAACTTAGTGAACCTAGAACAAATCCAACTAGGGATCCAACACCTACCTAGACCTTAGGGGAGGCCAATGGGTCACCAAGGACCCATTGGGGACCACCCAAAAGGTCAAATTAATCAAGGTCAAATTGATCAAGGTCAACTCCACCCTTGTATTTAGTCAAACTAGCTCAAATGGGCTAACTCAAGCTCAAGCCCAATCCACTTGGGCTAAACCATATTTTAATTAATAATATGGTTTAGTGGGGTTCTATTAGGCTGGAGTGGTCATCAAATTCATCCTTGATGATTAGGAGAGAGAAAAGCTCCATTTTCCACTTTAATAGAGGAGAGAGAAAGTGGGGAGTAAATGTCATCCATGGCATAGGGAAGCCAAGGGCCACCCTTTATTGCTGGATTCAACTCTCCTGGGGAAGAGGAGGATTTTCTAGCTATTTCTCGGCTTGGTTGAGCCCAGGTTCACCCCCCCAAGCCATGGCCGAAATAAGCCTTTAATTGCCATTGATGGCCATTAGTGCTAGGCCCTTCCCCTTCCCCCAATTTACCACCTTAAAAGCATCCCTGGAACTAGAGGAGTCGGTTCCGCACATTAACTGAAGGAGCCGAGCAAGATGACAGTGTTGTTGCAGAACACTCGACGGAGCCATCACAATCCATGGCAACTCGACGATCGGCGCGATTCCAGCCCTCCACTAAGGTCCTCCTCTACTCCTTCTATGGATAAATCTTAGGAATCTTTAGGTATAAGTATAGGGCTCAATTGAGCCCGATCGGGTGGACCTTTCCACCAATTTTTCCATAAAAAAGGGCTTGCGGGTTCGCCGAAACAGTCCCTCCGGCGGTCGTGCCGCCGCCCATCGATAGCCACCACCTCAACAGAGGTGGTGGTGGCGGTGGCTGACCAGGGAGGTGGCCCGGTGGCCGGGAATATGGCCTGGAACTTGCTCTAGGTCGGTTGCATTGTGGCCATTGACTGGAGAAGGAAGAAGGTCGGCAGCCGCTCAATCTACTTCAAGATCTGTGCAGATCTATTTTTATTAATTGTATTATATGTATATTTTGTCACATAATATCAGTTACATTAGGATTTAAATTAAAAATACATAGAGGCCATTTCAGAAAAATTGGTCAACATAAAACGTGTAGCTCTATGAGTTTAGTTTATTTTAACATTAATTTGAACCAATTTGGAGTTCAGGACAGACCTTAGCACTCATTTTGGTGAGGACTATTCATAGGGTTGATTAGTGAATGATTGGAGTGCCCCCATCAATCCTAACCTCCAAATAACTCGAAATTTATAGCATAGGCAATTCATACCTAGACCAATATCATATCCAAAAATAAGAATTTTTGGATAATATTTTTTAAAAGTTTTGGTAAACATTTCATTTTTCATGAATGGATAAATTAATTAATCTAATGACCTCCAAATCCTCCCAAATTTTGGCGAGTGATCCTAGTGGTCAATATAGGTCTCTGTATAAAATTTCATCCCATTTGGAGATTATTTAGTTTGGAATTTAGTACTCCCAAGTTAGGCCAAAAAGGGGTATTTAGGTCAAAGTGTCCCTTGTGGGTATTAGATGGCCAAATCACCTCAACAAAGGTTGAAACTTGGGCAACTGATTTGTTATGACATTAAACTCCTTCACATGGAGTTTTGGGTTGATTAGGGTAGATTTTCCCTAGGACCCAAGTTTAAACCTTAAGGTTGAACTTTGGGGATTTGTGAAGGGCATGGGGTGATATGCCCGTATGGACTTGGCATTTAGTCCATATGATCTTAGGGTGGTGAAATGCCCTAGGAAGGAATTTGTTTATATTTGGACACATTCACCCCACTATAATCACTTGGAAATTATTTAGGTCTATACACCTTATGGATTAATTAAGGGGTCATATTACATTGGATCTTCATGCGATTTTGGTAGGAGTAATTTTTTAGTAATATTAACCTCTGTAATTTATTATAGGATGTTTAGATAAAAGTAGCTCATACTTGTAGCTATAACTTTCATCTACCCTTTTTTGATGATATTGAAGTAACGAGGGTTTAATTGTCTTAGAATGATATTAAACTCTGGCAAATTAAATCAAATACCCTTTGTATGCACTGATAAATTATTTGGAATAAATGAACATTTCTTCTTAGTACTTCATGTGTAAAGTGAACTAGCGCACCTTATTTTGATAAATAGATAATAAATTTTATATCTTGCAGAAAAATTGGGTTACATGACCAGAGAACTTTTTTAGGGCATAATAAAGCTTAGAAAATTTTTACATGTTGTTTGGATGAGTTTACAAGAATGTTTTTTCACAAGGTGCACTATCATAAATTCAATTGAGGCATTTTTCGATATAGTTTTCTGACCTTGGAATTGCATGAAACTAATTCAATAATGTTTTATGATCATAATAAGGCTCTGTTAATTTTTGTATAATTTTTGGACAATGAAATATGGTACTCTCTTCATTACCTCTAATTATTTAAATTACCTTGAATTAATTATTTAGAGGATAATATATTTATAAAAATCTATGAAATTTGGCATTCACTGATATTTTGCTATCATTTAGTGTTCACAATTTTTTTATGGTCATAACTTACGGAAATCTAGTACTTCATGTTCAAATAACCCATGGTGTAGTTTTTGGAAAAATTAAATAAATGCCAAACTAGTCAGGAAAATTACAAGTTTCTTGATTTAGGCTAAAAATGTCATGATAGACCCCCAATAAATATCTTATAACTTTTGGATGAAAATTTGGAGTACCTCCTATCATGTACATCATGTAGCTTAGATTTGTCTACATATAGTAAAACTGCAGAAATTGTGATAGCATGTGAAATGGACATAGGGAGTTGGGATTTTTAATTTACTTATTTTGGTGAAGTAAAAAAGAGTTCATCATTAGGAGTCATGATGTGAAATGTGATGGCGTGAGTAGAGTAAGTGGTGCTCGGGATCGACGAAGGATCATCTTTACTGTGGAGAGAGTCAAAATACACTAGGGTTAGATCCAGTATAAAATTAAAGGGATCGGGGATTTGGAAATATCCAATAATAGTAAGTGTCACAACCCGCATTTTCTCCGAGGAAAATGAATTATCAGAGTAGGAGAAAACACGCGTCATGATGCCACGTCAAGCAGGGGATAACTGCCGACGCTCAGACAAACCACTATCAACTAAACTTTATGAAAATTCATAAGTTAAATGATTAGAAAACCAGTTATGTTTTTAAAGGTCGTATCCCTCGGCTCGGTGGATCACCTAGTCCACAATTTAAAAACTATACTTATACGCTGCGGAAAAATACTTTATTCAGGTTTGACATCCTAAAAGGGTGCATAAGTGTCCCCAGAAGTCAACTTATACTATGCAAGACCCTACATTTAATTTATTCTATATATAAGAAAATGATCTTTTTACGTTGTTTGAAAAATAGTGACGAGTTTTATAAAACATGCTGATTATGAGTAATACTTATAATAGTGTTTTTAGGTTTAAAAGTAACTAACAACCTAGCATAAATCATCCCAAGAGCAAGTAGACTATCTCCAATAAAGGTAGCAGCAACAAGTAACATATCTAGTATCAAGGTAAAAACTACCAGTGGGCGCCAACAAACTGAAATGAACCCACTGGAAAGTATGTATGTCTGTAAGAAAAACACATCAAAACTACCTCACAAAACAAGGAACTGATCTCTATAGCACCAGAGACCACCAGCAACTGCACAACACCACTATCCGTTAGAGCGGCTACTATCCAGAACCTGAGGCATTCAAAGAAGAAAGAATATCTCAGCAAGCAAAACTAGAAAACTGCTCGGAAGTGTCAATCAGAAGATAAGTAAAAGAGGAAAACAAAGTAGTAAAAGTCACAACTGCCCAAGGCAAGGAAAAAAGAGAGTGCGCTAAGTGTGAGGACACAACAGTAACTCTGCCCAAAAGCTGCAGAGTCAACAAGGCTACCATGAGCCCAAATGCTACAATCTACCAAGGAAGATACGTCTAACACCCTAAGTTGTGGGATATGGTAGTAGCAAAAACATCATGGATCTAGATTGGAGGCAAACTCAGTCCCCCAACCACTATTTCCAAGAAACCAAGCTCAGGGGTTTACATGTGAAAGCATTAGGGACCTCCCACCCCCTGTCCCAGCCTATACCTAGAGCAAGATAAAAGAACAAGGGTGGCCTTGGCTAAATTACATAACACCTCCCCAATTAAGTTCTTAAAACCACCACTACTAACCACGACCCACGATTCAGCCTTTTTGGAAAAAAAACAAGTAAATAGACAACAAGGAACCTCAAAATCAAGAAATTCACTCGGGGAAGAAAATCAAGGTAAGGGAAAAGCATTGAGAAGACTCAACATGTGTTGGTACCCTAGTTTGATTTGAGTTTAGTCTTCTCCTTTTATCCCTTGACCCAAGAAATATCTATGGTCAATGGTTAGTGGTCTAGCTGTATAGTCCTCGCTTTTCCAGATGAAGAATTTGGTTAAGTAGTTTTTCATTCGACTATAGTCGAATGCCGCTCGACTATCGTCGACTGACTGTTCGACGATCGTCTATCAGTTGCACGACGTTCTGTCTGCGAGGATAGTTCGACTATCGGTTGATAGTTCGACTATCTGTGTGCTGAGATAGTTCGACTATCTGTTGATAGTTCGACTATCTGTTTGTCTGATAGTTCGACTATCTGCTTGGATAGTTCAACTATCTGATAGCTCGACTATCTGCTTTCTTCTGATAGTTGACTATCTGCTGATAGGTCGACTATCTGTTTTCCCTTGGTAGTTCGACTATCTGTTGATAGTTCGACTATCTGTTCTGCATTGATAGTTCGACTATCTGTTGATAGGTCGACTATCGGTTTTGCTTTGATAGTTCGACTATCTGTTGATAGTTCGACTATCTGTTTCTCTTTGATAGTTCGACTATCTGTTGATAGGTCGACTATCTGATAGCTTGACTATCTTCTAATAGTTCGACTATCTGCTGTGATAGTTCGACTATTCCTGTGATAGTTCGACTATCTGGATCGTTCGACTATCTGTCCGATAGTTCGACGATCTTCGTTCTTCGGTCGACGATCTCCGAGGGTCGTTCGACGTTTTCTGTCTGCCTTTATATTTTGTATTTATTTATTATATTTAATTAATTAATACATTATCTGGCATGTTATTTTAGTTGTTTTATGATAATATTTCCAGGCAACATCTGCTCCATCCCTTCTGCCTGAGTAAAATCTTTTCAGATAAAGTTGTTTGTCTTATTAGCTGACATTGTATTTTACTTTATCTGCTGTCAGTCCTTTATAGCCGTTAGACTGAAAAGTCTTTCTTCTGCTATAAAGAGTTGTTTCTGATGTGACTTTATTTAGTACTTTATTATCAGATTGTTCCTGCAGCTTCTTCGAAAGGGATTTATTCCTTTTATAGAATGTTTTTGCTGCAGAGATTGTTTGTCTTTTTGATATTTGCAGCCCAGGTCTCAAGTTTCAGAAGAAGACAAACAATTCAAATTGAAGAGAGCCGTTGCTTGCTGCTGCTATAAAAGGAATCCTTTGGAGAAGGATTTCAGCTAGCTACCCAGTTATTCATTTAAGCATTCAAGCCTTCATCAAGATCAAGTTCATTGCTCTCAGCAATTTCCATTCAACTGAGAAGTGTTAAGCTCTTCTGCTCTTCTTCAACCTGAGTTCTCCTGCTTCCAGGAAGTTCAAACTCAGAGTTCTTTTGAAGAAGAAGAAGAAGAAGAAGCTAGCTGCTTGAAGATTTCTAATTTTATTATTTATTATCTTCTTGTAGTTTTTCCTTCAGATCTTTCTGAAGAGTTTTCTGCACTGAAGCAAGACTTCACCTGGACATTTTTGAGCCAGGGGGAGCCTTGATTCTTTAGAGCTTTCTAGCTCAGTGCAAGTCCTTGTGCTTCTCTAATCTATTGTAAAATAGAGAAGACATCTTAACCTTCTTTCCCCCTCCTGTATAGGGTTATTACTCCCTTCAAAAGTATCCCTTGGTGGCAGGGCACCTGATCAAAAACCTGTGTTCGGTTTTTAGACACCTGATCAAAAGTCTAAAGGGTTTCTGGATCTACCTGAAGCAGATCCTGTTGGTGGCAGGGCACCTGATCAAAAACCTGAGTGGATTCCTACCTTGTTGGTAGAAGAGTGGACGTACCCAAGTTGTTTGGAAAACCACTATAAATTCCTTGTGTCGTCTGGATTGCCTTGTTTAATTCCTGCATTGTGGCTGTGAATAGATATAACTAGGTTTGCTAGTTGCTGATTAGGTTTTCCAAGCCTTAACTATAATTACAGTTAGCTTGAGTTTGCGCACAACACTTGTGTTAGGCTATAGGGTTTATTCTATATCTATAATCTTTTCATTCCGCATTTCACTCCAAGGGAGTTGGGTAGACCATAAAGTTTTGTCTAGTGCAAAATTTGATAACTCTATTCACCCCCCCTCTAGAGTAGTATCTATCCCTTCACTTTCAATTGGTATCAGAGGGAGGTTGACTGACTGAATAGGCTAACACCTAAGTCTTAAGATCCTGATAGATACCAAAGTTTATAGATATTCACTATCACTATCATGGCCTAGTCCAAGGATTATTCTAGCACCCGACCTCCAGCATGCAACTTAGCTAAGTTTGGCATCTGGAAGGCAAGGATAAAATTATATATGAATTCTATTGATGAAAGCATCTTTGCTTCTATTTTGTCAAGACCCCCAAGAGCACCTGCTGCTGCTACTGCTTCATCATCTGATTTGAGTGCAGTGCCTCCTCCAGATTACAACGATGAGTACAAGAAGGCAAAGATAGCAGATGCCAAGGCGATGAACATTCTGGCTCAGACAATGTCTGATGAGGTATTCCAGAAGGTAGCTGACTGCTCTTCAGCAAAAGCTATGTAGGATACACTGAACCAGATTGTAGCAGGTTCAGCTGATGAAAGGAAGGACAGAAGGTCCAACCTTATCTCACAATATGAGAACTTCAAGAAAACTGATGCTGAATCAGTTGAAGCCATGTACAACAGGCTCAGCTCAATCATCAATGAGCTGAGGAGCCTTGATAAGGACATATCATTGACAGATGTCAATGATAAGATTCTTATGTGCTTCCCTAGCACATGGGATCTAAGGATCTGGCCCATCAAGGAAGCCAGAAGTACAAATGAGATTTCAACTGAAGCCCTTCTCGGCAAGCTCAAGTCTTTTGAGCAAGTGCTGAAGACAAGGGAAGCAGAAGCAGAAGAAAAGACCCCTACTCCAACAAGAAAAGAGAAATCTCTAGCTCTTAAGGCTGCTGATCCTTCTGAAGGCAGCCAATCAAATGAGGAGCTAATGACATTATTTGCCAAGAGGTTTCTCAAGATGGGGAGAAAGGAATTCAGAAAGAAGTCTTCACGCTATGAAGACAAACCAAGGTATGACCGTTCACCTGCTAAAGAAATTATCTGTTATGGTTGCAGGAAGCCTGGACACATCTTACCAGAGTGTCCAGAGGAGAAGAACAAAGAAAAGAGGAAAGAAAAGGAACAGCACAGGAAGCACTCCAAGTCATCCTCCTACAAGAACAAGAAGAAGGAGAGAGGTTTCATTGCTGAAACCTGGAGTGATTCTGATGAAGAATCTTCCTCCTCCAGCTCCAGTAAGGATGAGGAAGAGAAGAAGGCAAAAGAAGTTTGCCTCATGGAAATAGATGCCTGCAGTAACCACTCTGCTGCAGAGAGTTCAGATTCAGAAGAAGAAATGCCAACAGAAGATGAGGTACTATCTTCTTATGACTTCACTTCTGAAGAATTTAAATTAGATTTTAAATCATTATGCTTAGACTTAATTAGTTCAGAAAAAGAGATTAAAGAACTTAGAAATAAGTTAGCTGACTCAGAATTAATTGCTACAGAAAATATTAGGTTAAAGGAAGATCTCACTACTTGTAGTGAAGAAATTAAATTTCTTAAAATGGAGTTAGCTAAGTCTAAGAGGTTAGAAGAATAACTTAATGGTAGAAGCCTTAAGTTATTAGAAATTACCAGCATGACTAACACTAGGTCAGGTAATAACAAACTAGGCTTAGGAGCTTCTCCCAGTGAACCCTCAGTTATTCTTAAAAATAATCTTTCAACTCCAGTGAACTTCATTCCAGCTAGTGGAATGAAGAACACTGAGCAAGTAAACCAAGTTAATAAAACTTTAAATAAAGCTAAGAGAGAAAAGAGGAAGAATTTTTTTAAAGAAATGCAATGAGCGTCGAACGCCGCTCGACGATCGGAAGCTCAATGGTCGAACGAAGCTCGACGATCTGAGCGCCCATCGTCGAACGTCGATCAACGTTTTCAATATGATTTTCAAAATCATAATCAAACCCGTAGAAACCTAAATGAAAATAGAAACCCTAGGTTTGTTGACCCATCATCTGCATGGAGAATCCCACCTAGGAGATCTCACCCATTAGGTTATCACCCTCAGCCTGCATTTTCATTTATTTCTAGCTTTTCTTATGTGAAAAACAAGGGACCCAAGGTTACCTGGGTCCACACTGTCTAAATAAATGTCTTGCAGGTGAAGGCCTATCCTATCACTCAAAATAAGTGGTATTTGGATAGTGGATGCTCCAAGCATATGACAGGAAATAAAAATCATCTGTCAAAATTCAAAGCTAAGCTCGGCCCAAAGGTTATCTTTGGAGATTCAAGCTGTGGTCAGACAGAAGGCTATGGCAGGATTACAATTGGAGATGTTACTTTCAAGAGAGTGGCATATGTGACTGGACTGAAGCATAATTTGATCTCAGTCAGCCAGCTATGTGATGCTGGCTACCAGGTTTCATTTTCTAACTCTTCTTGTAATATTACTTTAAACAATAATGTTGTTTTAGTAGGAATTAGAATAGGTAATATTTATTTAGTAGATTTCAATTCAACTCATTCTGAAATCTGTCTATTTAATGAAGTAACAATTAATAATAATTCTTTGTGGCATAAGAGGCTTAGTCATGTTAACCTTAAAAATATATCTAGGCTATCTAAGCACAACCTTGTTAGAGGTTTACCTTCTTGCCCCTACAAGATGGAGAGCCTATGCAAGGCTTGTCAGCTAGGCAAGCAAACCAAGAATTCTTTTAAATCAATAAATAAGAGTGATTCTCCTAGAATCTTGTACTTATTACATTTGGACCTTTTTGGCCCAATAAATGTACAAAGTTTAGGAGGGAAGTATTACACCTTAGTAATTGTAGATCACTTCTCTAGGTTCAGTTGGGTTTTCTTTTTGAGAACTAAGGCTGATAACTTCAAAGCCCTTACAGACTTTCTACTATGTGTGCAGACTGAGTACTCTACTCATGTGGCCTTGATCAGAAGTGATCATGGTACTGAGTTTGACTCTCTTCTCATGCAAGAATTCTGTGAGAGAGAAGGTATCAAACATAGCTTCTCAGCTCCTAGAACTCCCCAACAAAATGGGGTAGTTGAAAGGAAGAACAGAACACTCATTGAAGCTGCTAGTACATTGTTGGTAGATGCTAATATGCCTCTCTCCTATTGGGCAGAAGCTGTTATTACAGCCAATTATGTCTTAAGTAGAAGTTTGATACACAAGCTTAAGTGTAAAACTCCTTATGAGTTGCTTAAAGGAAAGAAACCTAAAATTAATTATTTTAGAATATTTGGTGTATTGTTTATATTCATAATAACAATAAAAAATATCTTAGAAAATTTGAAGCAAAGGCTTCAATGGGAATTATGCTTGGATATTCCCAAGTAAGCAAAGCTTATAGGGTTTATAACAAATCAACCTGTAAAATTGAAGAATCTGTGCATGTATCTTTTGATGAGTCTCAGATGTTTTACAAGGAGAAGGAAAATTCTCCTTCCTCTAGTTCATTGCAGGTACCTGATGCTTCTCAAGAAATTCTTCAACTATCAACTCTTCAGATCACTGAATCAGACAGTGATGAAGACATTGCAGAAGCTGTTGTTGTACCACCAACAGTAGATCAAATTCCTCCTGAGGAATTAATCCCAACTGTTGCTGAAGATCACATCCCACCTGCTGATATTCTCACACTTAGAGATCACCCCACATCTCAAGTGATTGGATACATATCAGCTGGTGTGCAAACAAGACATCAGTTAAGACAGGATGTGATGCACGCTTGTTTCCTCTCACAGGTTGAGCCCCTCACTTTTAAAGATGCAGAGCTAGATCCCCACTGGATCATTGCTATGCAAGAGGAACTCAATCAGTTTGAGAGATGTAAAGTTTGGACTTTGGTTCCAAGACCTAAAGGCCAACTGATCATAGGCACCAAGTGGGTGTATAGAAACAAGTTGGATGCAAATGGAATTATTGTAAGAAATAAAGCAGGGTTTGTAGCTCAGGGCTACAGACAGGAGGAAGGTATAGATTATGACCAAACCTTTGCTCCTGTTGCAAGGCTAGAAGCAATAAGGATCTTCTTGGCCTATGCAGCCTACATGAAGTTTAAGGTCTTTCAAATGGATGTCAAAAGTGCATTCCTGAATGGTGAGCTTAAGGAAGAGGTGTTTGTTGAACAACCACCAGGTTTTGTTTCTTCAACTCAGCCCTCACATGTGTTCAAGTTGCAGAAAGCTCTATATGGACTAAAGCAAGCTCCCAGAGCCTGGTATGAGACTCTAGCTAGTTTCCTTTTAGAGCACCACTTTACTAGGGGAGTAGTTGATAGAACCCTTTTCGTCAAGCATCACAAGGACACAATCCTGTTAGTTCAGGTGTATGTAGATGATATTATATTTGGCTCCTCTGATCCCAAACTTTGCAAAAGGTTCTCTGACCTGATGCACTCTAAGTTTGAGATGAGTAGTATGGGTGTGCTGTCTTACTTTCTTGGTCTCCAAGTTAAGCAAGATGCTGATGGTATCTTCATCTCCCAATCCAAATATGCCACGGAATTGGTAAAGAAATTTGGGATGGCTGATGCTTCAGCAATGCCTACACTTATGGCTACTAATGTAGTTATTGATTCTGATGATCACGGCAAGCCAGTTGATCAAAAGAATTATAGGGCCATTGTTGGTTCCCTATTATATTTAACTGCAAGTAGGCCTGATATAATGTTTGCTACATGCCTTTGTGCTAGATTCCAGGTCAACCCCAAGGAATCTCATCTGATTCTTCTAAAGAGAATCCCGAGATACCTGAAGGGATGTCCAAATCTAGGACTTTGGTACCCAGCTGAGTCAGAATTTGAATTAATTGGATATTCTGATTCTGATTATGCTGGTTGCAGAGTTGACAGGAAGAGCACCTCAGGAACTTGTCAGTTCCTGGGAGAGAGATTGGTCTCTTGGTTCTGTAAGAAGCAGGCTTCTGTCTCAACTTCAACTGCAGAGGCTGAATATATAGCAGCTGCTAGTTGTTGTTCACAGATCCTGTGGATTCAAAACCAGCTTGTGGATTATGGTTACTCACACAAGAACACCAAAATCATGTGTGACAGTACCAGTGCTATCTCCATTGCACAAAATCCAGTGCACCACTCTAGAACGAAGCACATCGAGATTCGGCACCATTTCCTGAGAGATTGTGTGGAAAAGAACAAGATTTGTCTTGAGTTCATATCCACTGAGTTTCAGAGAGGTGATATATTCACCAAGCCCTTAGATGAACAGAAGCATCTGTTCTTTTTAGTTCAACTAGGCATGATCAATGGACGAGACTAAGTGTGACAATATCTGCTAATGCTGAAACTTGCTTGAAGATCGTCGAACGATGATCGAAGATCGTCGAACGGATCAAGCCTATCGTCGACCTCTGGTTAATGATAGCTTATCTGTTTGAAGATCTTCGACCGGCGTTCGAAGATCGTCGAACAGGTCGAGCTTATCGTCGATCTCTGGATGACGACAGTTTGTTGTTTGAGAAGCCAGAAATAGTCGAACGATTGATCGACTACTCTGCTTCTGGGCCGATCGTCGAACGGCCGTTCGACCATCGGGTCCAGTATCTTTTAAATAGATCGACTATCTCCGGTCTAATATAAAGCCGATAGTCGACCTAGGTTAAAAGATCTTTTGTTTTATCGTCGACGGAGCGTGACTTTTCGCATTCTGTCTTCCCGCTTGCGATTTTCTGCCGCTTTGTCTCCTTCGTCTTCTCCGTCTTTCTCGCGCATTCTCCAGTAATTCAATGGCGATTTCTCCAGCAGTGCTAGCTGTTGTAAAGTTCGATGCAGGTTTCAGCGTCGATTTTGACGCATTTAGTTGCTGTGAAGCAGGGATTGTGGAAATTCTTCAGTTATGCCGAGATCAAGGTCTAGAAAGATTAATGTCTACAAGGATAAAGTTAAATGTTCCCGAGATTAAGGAATGGGCTTTCACTTCGTCCTCCTCTGACGATTCGATGACTGGCTCTATTGGCGGAGAAAAGGGACTTTAACTCCCGCCATTCTGACTGATGTATTTGGCTTGCTAAATGGTGAAGAAGATTATGAGCAAGATGCTCAAGAGTTTGGAAGAATGCTTACTGAGCTGGGACATGCGTAGGGCATTCCCACGAAGCTGATCAAGGTCAATTTCCCCTTTAAGATTAAATTTCTTGCTGAGATATTTGGAAAAGTGCTCCTTGGGAAGCACTCTGCTCATGACAACATTACAAGGCAACAATTTGCACTGATGTGTGCAATTGTTAATCAGAAAAAGATTGATTGGGCAGGAGTAATGTTCGATCTGATAAGGAAAAAGAATAGTAAGAAGGAAGTTACCCTAGGTAGGGTTATTGGAATTTTCCTGAAGGAAAAGTATCCTCAGCTGCTGGTCTCCGTTGCAACAACCATAAATGCGAGTAAGAAGATGGACCCGAATCTGTTCTCCAAGTGGAAGAGGACGTTTGTGAAGCCCGCTCTCACAGGGGTTGCTCCAGCGACATCAGAGAGCACTAAGACTGATTCGGTCGCTCCTCACCCTCAAGATGCTGGCTCAGCTCATCTTTCCCTTCCCTCATCTTCTTCTGCTATGCAGTCTGCTTCAGTTGCAGTTTCATCAACTTCAGCTGAAGTACGACTTTCTCCTTCTCCTGTTCGAGAAACAACCACGGTTGTTCTTCCTTCTCCTCCAGCATCTCCTCTTTCTTCTCATCTGGCTGGGATATCTGCTCCTAGTTTTGATTTGATAGGCTCTGAGAGGATCCCAACACCTCCTCAGTCTCCTATTCAGTCTCCTATTCGTTCTCCAGTTCATTCTCCACATCATGCTCCATCTCCAATTCGATCTCCAGTCCACACCACTTCTCATCCTAACACTACAACCATCTCTGCTGCATCTCCATCCACTGCAATTCCATCATCTTTTGAGATAACCCCAGCATTCATATCCAGCATTTTGGAGTTGATTACCCCTTCAATCAAAATCATGATTGAAGAGGCAATTGCTCCACTTGCCTCCTCCGTTGCTACCTTGACTGCTTCCATCCAATCCCTCTCTAAATCTGCTGAGCCCTCTTCTTCAAGGGGCCAGGTTTCAGTTCCCATTGAAATCAGGCAGGGGAAGATGTTCTGTGAAGATGTCTCAGAGCCTCCAGCCTCAGAGCTTCCAGCCTCCGTTCCAGCAGTTCCTCCAGCAGTTCAAGAAGAGACTGCTCCAGCTCAAGTTGAATCAGTTTCAGTGTTATCTGACAAAGAAATATCTGATGCAGTTATGCTATCTGAATTTGCTGTGAAAGTTTGCTTAGAAGATCTCACCACTCCCTTGGTTGCCCATTTCCTAGAAGGGATTATTACATCCTATCTAGATGAATCCTGGGAGTTAGTAAAGTATGAAGGTAATTCACTCATCCGTTTTATTGACGAGTCAATTGATTTGCTAGCTTTTGAATACCTAGAAGGAATGATTTTAGCTTATTTAGCAGATTTGTGTTCATGAATCTACAGATTATATTAAAGAAGATATAGCTGCTCAGGTTATAGTAGTTGTTTCAGAAGCTGCTCCAGATGTTCCTGATGTTCAAGTAGATCCAGAACTGGATTCCTTTTTAGATGATATAGAAGATGTGTCTGAAAATCAAGAAGAGAAAGCTAGAGCTGCTTGGCAATTAAGAGTACAATCTTTGTTAAAAGAGAAAGAAAAAGATTTGCAAGTTGAAAAGTAAACTGTTTGGGATGATTCCCCAGGACTTGACCTGGATTCTCTTCTGGCTCAGGATGCCATAGAAGAAGAAAAGGAGAAAGCTGCATTAAAAGAAAAGGCTGTTTCTGAAGCCTATGACCCATATGACAATCCTCCATCATCTCACTCTGAAGATGAAGAGGATTCAGATTTATCTGAGAATTCAAAGAAAAAGAAAGCTGCTCAGAAGAAAAGAAAAGTTGTTTCCCCTCCTCCTCTCAATCGTGATAATGACACTCCATATTATATTCTGAAAGGAATTGACCCCAAGTCAAAAGAGTTTCAACATTGGATGTGGTTCTCCAAGAACCAGCAAAAAGAGAGAAAGAGATCTAAGAAATATGATAGTCCTACCCCCAGATGGAATCCCAGAGGTCCTCCTCCTCCACCTCCCGGTGCAGGAGCCTCTGGCAACCTTTCTGCTAATCCTTCTGCTCTGTCAGCAAAATCTGCTCCTTCCCAGTCTTCTTCAAGGAAAAGCTCTCAAGGTTTTCAAGGTAAATCATATTCTGGCTATCAAAGAACTGATACAGTGGGAGAACAAGTGAAGGAGGTTGTGTATCAAAGACCAACTTTTTCCCCTCCTCCTTCTCCAAAGAAAAGGGTTTCATCTCCAATGCCAGTGCATTCTAAAAAAGTTGTTTCAAAAGGTAAGTAGTTTATTTTGTTTAAAAATTGTAGCAAGAACTTTGCTAAGTCTGCTCCCCTATCTTATCTAGTTAATCAAGATAAAGAACCAGATGATACTCCTTCTAAGACTGTTTATGAAAGTCCTGAGCTTGATCCTAACTTTAGGATGGCTCGTTTTCTCGAATTGGTTGGAGCAGCTCAAATCAGGAAAGCAAAAGCTGAAGGAAAGGACACTACTGGATTAACCACAATGTCTACATTCAGAAAGAAGGAGTTCGAAAAGTTCCAGGTTAGCCCTGAGGTCTTTGACCCCTCAAAGTATATGGAAAAGCACCCAGAAGCAGTTGTTCCAAGGGCTACAGAATTAAAGATTATTGGCATGCAAGACTTGAAGATGTCTAAGAAAGAGGCCATTGATCCTTTGCGGAAAGTTTCCTTTGTTCCTAGCTCTTCTAACCCTAAGCCAGACTTTGTAGATCCTTAGTTTTGTTTGACTGTTGTTATTTATCTGATTGACTGTTAATTGTTTATCTATTTCCTGTATTGATTTTATTGCTCTATAGCTAGTTCTATGTTTTAGTTTTTGAGAGACTTAACTCAAATAGGGGGAGATTGTTGGTACCCTAGTTTGATTTGAGTTTAGTCTTCTCCTTTTGTCCCTTGACCCAAGAAATATCTATGGTCAATGGTTAGTGGTCTAGCTGTAGAGTCCTCGCTTTTCCAGATGAAGAATTTGGTTAAGTAGTTTTTCGTTCGACTATAGTCGAACGCCGCTCGACTATCGTCGACTGACTGTTCGACGATCGTCTATCAGTTGCTCGACATTCTGTCTGCGAGGATAGTTCGACTATCGGTTGATAGTTCGACTATCTGTGTGCTGAGATAGTTCGACTATCTGTTAATAGTTCGACTATCTGTTTGTCTGATAGTTCGACTATCTGCTTGGATAGTTCAACTATCTGCTAGCTCGACTATCTGTTGATAGGTCGACTATCTGCTTTCTTCTAATAGTTCGACTATCTGCTGATAGGTCGACTATCTGTTTTCCCTTGGTAGTTCGACTATCTGTTGATAGTTCGACTATCTGTTCTGCGTTGATAGTTCGACTATCTGTTGATAGGTCGACTATCGGTTTTGCTTTTATAGTTCGACTATCTGTTGATAGTTCGACTATCTATTTCGCTTTGATAGTTCGACTATCTGTTGATAGATCGACTATCTGATAGCTCGACTATCTTCTGATAGTTCGACTATCTGCTGTGATAGTTCGACTATCTCCTGTGATAGTTCGACTATCTGGATCGTTCGACTATCTGTCCGATAGTTCGACGATCTTCGTTCTTCGGTCGACGATCTCCGAGGGTCATTCGACATTTTCTGTCTGCCTTTATATTTTGTATTTATTTATTATATTTAATTAATTAATACATTATCTGGCATGTTATTTCAGTTGTTTTATGATAATATTTCCAGGCAATATCTGCTCCATCCCTTCTGCCTGAGTAAAATCTTTTCAGATAAAGTTGTTTGTCTTATTAGCTGACATTATATTTTACTTTATCTGCTGTCAGTCCTTTATAGTCGTTAGACTGAAAAGTCTTTCTTCTGCTATAAAGAGTTTGTTTCTGATGTGACTTTATTTAGTACTTTATTATCAGATTGCTTCCTGCAGCTTCTTCGAAAGAGGTTTATTCCTTTTATAGAATGTTTTTGCTGCAGAGATTGTTTGTCTTTTTGATATTTGCAGCCCAGGTCTCAAGTTTCAGAAGAAGACAAACAATTCAAATTGAAGAGAGTCGTTGCTTGCTGCTGCTATAAAAGGAATCCTTTGGAGAAGGATTTCAGCTAGCTACCCAGTTATTCATTTAAGCATTCAAGCCTTCATCAAGATCAAGTTCATTGCTCTCAGCAATTTCCATTCAACTGAGAAGTGTTAAGCTCTTCTGCTCTTCTTCAACCTGAGTTCTCCTGCTTCCAGGAAGTTCAAACTCAGAGTTATTTTGAAGAAGAAGAAGAAGAAGATAGCTGCTTGAAGATTTCTAATTTTATTATTTATTATCTTCTTGTAGTTTTTCCTTCAGATCTTTCTGAAGAGTTTTCTGCACTGAAGCAAGACTTCACCTGGACATTTTTGAGCCAGGGGGAGCCTTGATTCTTTAGAGCTTTCTAGCTCAGTGCAAGTCCTTGTGCTTCTCTAATCTATTGTAAAATATAGAAGACATCTTAACCTTCTTTCCCCCTCCTGTATAGGGTTATTACTCCCTTCAAAAGTATCCCTTGGTGGCAGGGCACCTGATCAAAAACCTGTGTTCGGTTTTAAGACACCTGATCAAAAGTCTAAAGGGTTTCTGGATCTACCTGAAGCAGATCCTGTTGGTGGCAGGGCACCTGATCAAAAACCTGAGTGGATTCCTACCTTGTTGGTAGAAGAGTGGATGTACCCAAGTTGTTTGGGGAACCACTATAAATTCCTTGTGTCGTCTGGATTGTCTTGTTTAATTCCTGCATTGTGGCTGTGAATAGATATAACTAGGTTTGCTAGTTGCTGATTAGGTTTTCCAAGCCTTAACTGTAATTACAGTTAGCTTGAGTTTGTGCACAACACTTGTGTTAGGCTATAGGGTTAATTCTATATCTATAATCTTTTCATTCCGCATTTCACTCCAAGGGAGTTGGGTAGACCATTAAGTTTTGTCTAGTGCAAAATTTGATAACTCTATTCACCCCCCCCCCTCTAGAGTAGTATCTATCCCTTCACTTTCAACACGGCCTGGCGTTGAGTGAGCCCCACTCACTCAACACCTAACCAGACCTTGTCATTGAGTGTGTTAGCCTCACTCAGCGCAAGAAACCACCATGGCGTTGAGTGAGGTTCACTCCCTCAACCCCCTCCGGAAGAACAGCTCTGGCGTTGAGTGAGCTAACCTAACTCAATGCTAAAACAGCCATGGCGTTGAGTGAGGTTCACTCACTTAACGCATCTCGCACGAAAACTTTTGTGTTGAGTGAGCTAACCTCACTCAATGCCAAAATAGCTATGGCGTTGAGTGAGGTACACTCCCTCAACGCCTTCTGCAAAACAGGCAGTGGAGTTGAGTGAGCTAACCTCACTCAACGCCAAAACAGCTATGGCGTTGAGTGAGGTCTACTAACTCAACGCCTGAGCACTTAACCGCAGGAAAACCCTAAACCAATGCCATCCGAAAGAGTTCGGCGGGAATGCCGACCGATTCTCGCCGAATCGGCGGGAATGCCGACCGATTCTCGCCGAATCAACGGGAATGCCGACTGAAACTTACCGAATCGGCGGGAATGTCGATTGATTCTCGCCGAATCGGCAGGAATGCCGATTGATTCTTGCCGAATCGGTGGGAATCACGATTCATTCTAGCCGAATTGGCGGGAATCACTAACGATACTCGTCGAAGTCGGCGAGAATCACTTAGTGATTCCCGTCGATTTCGACTTAAATGAATTTATAACTCAATCGCCTCACTACTTAGCCGCAAAAGAACAGACCAAACTATGGCTTTGAGTGTGTGCACCACACTCAACGCCAAATCCCGGGCAGCTTTTGGTTTTGTGTGTGTGCACCACACTCAACACCAAATCCCGAGAGCCTACCAAGACTGGTTCTAACCAGAACACTACCACAGAAACCTCCCTCTATCTCTCTCGGCTCCACCCACAAAAGCACCAAACAAGAACTAAAAATCTGGAGTCTAAATGGTGAAAACAACCAGCGGGTTGAGCAAAAAAAGCACAAGGAGGGGGGCTCATAAAGGGAAACTGAAGCACAAAGTTTAGCAAGCAAAAAGAGAAAAGCTTGGCTTCTATCCTAGGGCTAACCGGGTAGTTAAGAGGGGAAAACAAAAATGCAAGTGCAAGGACCACTTGCCTCATTTTCAGACAAAGCTTGGTCGGCTTTCCCTTATCTTCACAAGGCACCAGCAGCAGCAACACCCTAACAACAAAAATCTCGAACTTTAATGGCGGAAAAGGGCCAAAACAAGAATTTTGGGCCTCCTTAAAACTCCATGAAAATAAAATATCTTACCGTAGAAACGTAGGTCAAAGAGAGAGCAACCTAAATCCGCTTTCGGAATCGAATTCCGTCCACAAACACTCCCAAAATCGGCGTCTGAAGGGTAGCAGGTCGGCGGTTTCTCCGCTGCTTTTCCGCGTACAGGAGAGGCGGGTTCGGTCTCGGGAAGAAGAAGAAGAGAGTGGGCCCGCCATCTACTGATTAAGGCTTTTAAATAACTCTAATCACGCCTAATCAGCCTTAACCGCCTCCTAAGCCTCCGGTTTACTTAAGCAAACAAATTTCTAATTTGTTTTTACTAATAGCACACCCAAAATGACTCAAAAACCGAACTACCTTGGAATTCGACGAAATTCGCACCGTAGCTAAATACCCATGCTACGAACACAACAGCGAAGTCGAAATTAACTTTCGACGAACAGAACTCGAGTTATACCCACCCGAAGCCAGAACACAAGCATCCCCTGAGAGGCCACACCGGGTCACCCAAAACGACTCGGCTTGCTAGGGAGATCTTGCCAATAGGCTATAAAATAGGCCACTCAGTTCTAAGGAGTTAATACCACACTCCACAAATGGCATAAGCCATGAAAACTCGTCGACGTAACGCCAAACGAGAATTAAATAATCGCAGAAAAAATTGGGGGCATTAGAGTCACTCCCCCTAAAAGAAAGTTTCGTCCCGAAGCTTTACGCGCAACACTTCTACTATAGAAGGAAAAGTAACAAGCCAAACATTACGAGAAGAAAACAAACCAATCTAATCAGGGAAACAGTTGAGGGTGAGCCTCCCTCATAGCCGACTCTAACTCCCAAGTCGCGCTTTCCAAACCTTGATTCTTCCATAGAACTTTTACCATCGAGATGGACTTCCTTCGCAGCACACGATCTTGAGTATCCAATATGCGGACCGACACTTCAATAAAAGAGAGATTAGGCTCCAACTGGGGCACAACATCCAAGACTTGCCCACTACTACGCACACACTTCCGCAATTAGCTTACGTGAAATACATTATGAACACCTGGGAAGTTTGCTGGCAAATCCAACCTATAAGCTGACACACCAATCTGTTCTACAATCTTAAATGGGCCCACATACCTCGGGTCCAATTTCCGATTCTTACCGAACCTCTTAACACTAACCATTGGAGAAACCTTAAGAAACACAAGGTCCCCAACAAAAAACTCCAAGTTCGACCTACGCCGATTGGCGTTCTTTTCATATCTCTCCTGAGCTATACGAAGCTTTTCTCGAATAAGCTTCACCGCGACTTCCATCTCTTCGAGCGCATCCGGACCCAACAAGGATCTCTCACCTGCCTCAGCCCAAAATAGGGGAGTCATGCAGCGCCTTACATACAAAGCTTCAAACGGAGCCATTTGCAAACTTTCTTGATAACTGTTATTGTATGCAAACTCCATAAGCCGCAATCGCTCATCCCATGCTCCACCGTGGTCTAGAATGTAGCATCTGATCATATCCTCAACTATCTGGTTCACTCGCTTCGTCTGCCCATTGGTCTGTGGGTGGTAAGCAGTTGAATACCTCAGATCGGTACCCAAACCCTCCTGCAGACTCTGCCAAAAGCTAGAAGTAAACCGGGAATCTCGATCAGAAATAATGCTAACAGGCACACCGTGCAATCTGATGACCTCATTCAAGTACAACTCTGCTATCTTCTTCATCGAGTAGTCAATCTTATACGGCATGAAGTAAGCACACTTCGTCAGTCCATCCACTATAACCCAAATAGAATCAAATCCCCGTGGAGATTTCGGTAAGCCCGTGTTGAAGTCCATAGAAAGACTTTCCCACTTCCAATTCGGGATCTCTAGTTGAGTCAACTTGCTACCAGGCCTTCTGTGATCGGCCTTCACACGCTTGCAAGTGTGGCACTCAGTAACAAATCAGGCTATATCACTCTTCATCCCATACCACCAGGCAATTTGCTTCAAATCATGATACATCTTTGTAGATCCTGGATGGTAGGCAACACTGGATCCATGAGCCTCTTTGCAAACCATACCCCTGATGTCTCCCATAGTAGGGATGCAAAATCTGTCGCGGTACTTCAAAGTACCCGCATCATCGATGGAAAAATCCAGCAAATCCCCTCTCTCAATCCTGGAGTATAAGTGCAGCAGGTTCGGATCGTCCTTCTAGTGCAACCTAGTAAGGGAAATCAAAGATGGCTCTGCCACTGCCAAACTACTCTGCATGTCGCAGCATCCAACTGAGATATCCATAAGGAGGAACTCTTCCACTAAACGATTGGCGGAGAGATTAAAGATCTTCCCTGTCTTTCGACTCAAAGCGCCGGCCACCACATTGGCCTTGCCTGGATGATATTGGATCTCTACATCATAATCGGCCACATACATTAGCCACCGATGCTGGCGCAGATTCAACTCCTGCGAGAACACGTACTTCAGGCTCTTGTGATCAGTGAAGATCTTGCACTGAGCCCCATAAAGTAGATGCCTTCATAGCTTCAATGCATAAATCACCGCTACAAACTCAAGGTCATGCGTAGGGTAATTTCTCTCATGAGTCTTTAATTGCCTTGACCCATACGCAATCACTTTTCCAACCTGCATCAACACGCAACCTAATCCAACATACGAAGCATCCATATACACATCATAACCCACACCCTCAGTAGGTAGGGTCAAAACGGAAGCAGGGCACAATCTATTCTTTAGCTCCAGGATGGCATCTTCGCACTGCTCCCTCCAAACAAAGGTCGCATTCTTCTGAGTCAACCTGGTCAAAGGTGCAGCTAGGGTAGAGAAACCCTCCACAAACCTCCTGTAGTAGCCGGCCAACCCTAGAAAGCTTCTGATCTCCTTGGGCGTGCCCAGCTTACTCCAATCCATCACTGCTGCGATCTCTTCCGGGTCAACCGAGATCCCATCCTTATTCACCACGTGGCCCAGAAACGAGACCTGAGGTAACCAAAATTTGCACTTGCTCAACTTGGCGAATAACTTGTGATTCCTCAACTCCGATAGAATTAAGCGCAGATGCTGCTCATGCTCCTCAGCGTTACGAGAATAGACCAACACGTCATCGATGAAAACCACAACAAACTTTTCTAGGAAATCCTGGAACACCTGGTTCATCATATCCATGAAAGCTGATGGTGCATTGGTCAGACCAAACGACATCACCAAGAACTCAAACTGTCCATGCCTCGATCTTAATGCAATCCGTGGAATATCTGCCTCACGGATCCTAAGCTGGTGATAGCCAGAATGAAGATCGATCTTAGAGAACACTGTGCTACCGCGCAACTGGTCAAACAAGTCATCGATCCTCGGTAGAGGGTACCTGTTCTTAATAGTGACTTTATTCAACTCCCTGTAGTCGATGCAAAGCCGCATCGACCCATCCTTCTTCTTCACAAATAGAACACGAGCACCCCAAGGTGACGAACTCTGCCTGATAAACCCTTTTGCCAATAACTCATCTAACTGGACTCGCAACTCCTCTAGCTCACGAGGGGCCATCCGGTATGGCTCCTTAGCAATAGGACGCGTACCCGGTTCCAAATCAATAACAAATTCGACATCCCGATCGGGAGGAAGACCAGGAAGGTCATCAGGAAACACATCAGCGAAACCGCGAACAACGATAATCTCTTCTAAGCGTGGTATACTAACAGCGGTCCCAACAACCGAGACTAAACAAGCAAAACAACCAAAAGGAAACAACTTTTTAGCACATAATGCAGAAATGACAGGAGAATCTTGACACGGATCAGCATACACGCTTCCCAGCTGACCATTGTCCTTGATGAAGTCCAAGCGCTTCCCTTTGCACTGAATGACCGCATCATACTTAGACAGCCAGTCCATGCCCAGAATGACATCGAAGTCCTCCAGGTCAATCATCTTCAAGTCTTCCCTCGCAAGATAATCCCCTAACAAAACAGGGCATTCTAGAATGCCCAAATCTGATAACACAGATTCACTAGAAGGGAACTTGACGCGGAAGGTACCACGAACTCGATCTAGAGTTAACCGATGTCGCTCCACAAAGGCTCTATCCACGAATGAGTGGGTAGCGCCGGAGTCGAACAGAACGCGCGCCCAGCGGTTCTTCACCTTAAATTTCCCTATAGGAGTATACACAACTAAGGGTCTACCAAAACAACGCTGTAACCTTTCTAACAAATAAAACCTTCAGGCTGGAAAAAGAAACAACTAACCTGAGATGACCTGAGTCGAAGCTTGGGCCTCCTCGGAAGAGATCACGTTCAACTTTCCTTTGCCCTTGTCCACATGCTGTGGCAGATGTAGCACCTGAAGTGGAACTACATGAAGAGCAAGCTGGATCTGAGGACATCTAGACTTGATGTGACCCTTCTGCCCACACTGATAGCAGACTTTATCCTTGGACCAGCACTAGGCAGCATCATGCCCGGGTCGCTTGCAAACAGAACAGGAAACATCCCTCCTAGGAGCACCCTGAATTGCATGAACCTGCTCCTTCTTCTGAGCTGCTGCCTTCTTGAAACACCTCTCAACAGGGTGGCCTGACCGGCCATAAAAGCTGCACACCACCTTGCTCTTCTTTCCCGAAATAGCATCAGGTACCTGGGGTTTATTCTCCTTGACGGACTTCCTCTTGTCCTTCCTCATTTGCTGGCCTCTGCTCCTTGCGGTCTCGATAGCCTCCACCTTCAGAGTAGCCTCCACTACCCCTGCATAGGTCTCCGATCCATAAGCACTGGTCAACTGCTGTACCTCGCTCCTCAAGCCACCAAGAAACCACTTAACTCGTTCAGCCTCAACACTCACCAACCCAGGAGCAAACTGGCTCAACTTGCCGAACTCTATCTCATACTCACAAACCGTGAGTTGCCTTTGCTTCATGTGGAGGAAGTCGTTCATAAGACGGTCACGCTCGATCGAAGGCAAGAACTTCCTCAGCAGCATTTCCTTGAATACTTCCCAAGAGCATCTAGCCACCAAGCTCTCCTTTTCTCTAAGCCACCAACTCTTAGACAAACCCTTAAGCTGATAGGCGGCTATCATCACCCTCTGATCGTCTGCAATACCGGAGTACGAATATATCTCCTCCATGGAGATCAGCTAATCATCTTTGACCATGAAATCTGTCTTCCCATCATACGTAGGAGGGCTAAGTCTCTGAATCTGCGAAATGAATGCCATCTCCGTTGGCACCACCACTGGAGGTCTCAGGGGTGCAGGAGGAGGAGGAACAACAATCCCCCCTATAGGGCCTTGCACTCCCTGAGTATGTCCTGCCACAACTGCCACCAAAGATTGGATCTGGGCTCGCACCTCCACCTTCTGCCTACTCAAGGAATCGCTACTCTGTCACAAGCTCTCGATTACCGCATCATTCTGTGCTCCCGATGATTCACCCTCAGATAGGGGGGGTCGATCTAGTCGAAGGGTGTCTCGCCATCCTAAAGTCATAGCAACCTTAGTGAGATCCTAGTACGACAGCTTCAACTAACTACAAGTACTGACAATACATACATAAATATGAACTTATAGCTGTTAAACTTGCTCTGTGAGTTTATTTTTTTACAAGAATTGCTGTTATGCCTAAACCTAGGATGGTTAATCACCACCACACTAACGCTTGTGCCAAGATCGGGAATTCATGACTTTATATTATTTTTGACTCGAAAACTTATGTGTGTACATATGTCATCTTGTCAGTCTTTATCTTGGCACGTTATGCTTATGCAATGTTATGTTATGCATGTTTGTGCTATGCATTCTAAAAAGGCCCTAATGCATGTTATGAGTTACGTACACATGAAAATGTTATGCATCCCATACTACATAACATTTTCATGCAACGAAAAGAAAACGAGCTAGTCGCAGCGATGTGGTGAGGTTATGCATCCCATACTACATAACCCTCTCATGTTTCCCCTATGGTGGATCCATATACGAACACATATTATGCATCCCATACTACATAATATGCCCCGTATACTTCATTTTATGCTATGAGTGTAGTGTTCGTGCTTTTGCCAAGACGTACTGATGATATATCAGTGTGTGAATGACATGATGCTGAACTACTAATGCAATCAAAAGGGAAGGTTGCCCGACTAACTTGTCAAGCAACCTCCCTCTGATACCAACTGTCACAACCCGCATTTTCTCCGAGGAAAATGAATTATCAAAGTAGGAGAAAACACGCGTAATGATGCCACGTCGAGCAGGGGATAACTGCCGACGCTCAGGCAAACCACTATCAACTAAACTTTATGAAAATTCATAAGTTAAATGATAAAAAAACCAGTTATATTTTTAAAGGCCGTATCCCTCGGCTCGGTGGATCACCTAGTCCATAATTTAAAAACTATACTTATATGCTGCGGAAAAATACTTTATTATGGTTTGACATCCTAAAAGGGTGCATAAGTGTCCCCAGAGGTCAACTTATACAAAGCAAGATCCTACATTTAATTTATTCTATATATAAGAAAATTATCTTTTTACGTTGTTTGAAAAATAGTGACGAGTCTTAGAAAACATGCTGATTATGAGTAATACTTATAATAGTGTTTTTATGTTTAAAAGTAACTAGCAACCTAGCATAAATCATCCCAAGAGCAAGTAGAATATCTCCAATAAAGGTAGCAGCAACAAGTAACATATCTAGTATCAAGGTAAAAACTACCATCGGGCTCCAACAAACTGACACAAACCCACTGGCAAGTATGTATGTCTGTAAGAAAAACACATCAAAACTACCTCGCAAAACAAGGAACTGATCTCTATAGCACCAGAGACCACCAACAACTGCACAACACCACTAGCCGTCAGAGCGGCTACTATCTAGAACCTGAGGCATTCAAATAAGAAAAAATACCTCAGCAAGCAAAACTAGAAAACTTCTCAGAAGTGTCAATCAGAAGATAAGTAAAAGAGGAAAACAAAGCAGTAACAGTCACAACTGCCCAAGGCAAGGCCAAAAGAGCGTGCACTAAGTACGAGGACACAACAGTAACTCTGCCCAAAAGCTGCAGAGTCAACAAGGCTACCATGAGCCCAAATGCTGCAATCTAACAAGGAAGATACATCTAACACCTTAAGCTGTGGGAGATGGTAGTAGCAAAAACATCACGGATCCGGATTGGAGGAAAACTCAGTCCCCTAACCACTATTTCCAAGAAACCAAGCTCAGGGGTCTTCATGTGAAAGCACTAGGGACCTCCCACCCCCTTGCCCAGCCCGTACCTGGAGCAAGATAAAAGAACAAGGGTGGCCTTGGCTAAATTACACAACACCTCCCCAATTTAGAGCTTCAAACCACCACTACTAACCATGACCCACGATTCGGCCTTTTTGAAAAAAAAACAAGTAAATAGCCGACAAGGAACCTCAAAATCAAGAAATTCACTCTGGTAAGAAAATCAAGGTAAGGGAAAAGCATTGAGATTACTCAACACGTCCTGGAGTTGAGTGAGCCCTACTCACTCAACGCCTAACCAGACCTTGGCGTTGAGTGAGTTAGCCTCACTCAATGCCAGAAACCACCATGGCGTTGAGTGAGGTTCGCTCCCTTAACGCCCTCCGCAAGAATAGCTCTGGCGTTGAGTGAGCTAACCTCACTCAACGCCAAAACAGCCATGTAGTTGAGTGAGGTTCACTCACTCAACGCCTCCCGCAAGAAAACTCTGGCGTTGAGTGAGCTAACCTCACTCAACGCCAAAACAACTATGGCGTTGAGTGAGGTCCACTCCCTCAACGCCTTCCGCAAAACAGGCAGTGGCGTTGAGTGAGCTAACCTCACTCAATGCCAAAACAGCTACGACGTTGAGTGAGGTCTACTCACTCAATTCCTTGGCACTTAACCGCAGGAAAACCCTAAACCAACGCCATCCAAAAGAGGTCGGCGGGAATGCCGACCGATTCTCGCCGAATCGGCGGGAATGCCGACCGATTCTCGCCGAATCGGCGGGAATGCCTATTGAAACTTGTTGAAACGGCGGGAATGCTGATTGATTCTCGCCAAATCGGCGGGAACGCCGATTGATTCTCGCCAAATCGGCGGGAATCACGATTGATTCTCACCGAATCGGCGGGAATCACTAACGATACTCGTCGAAGTCGGCGAGAATCACTTAGTGATTCCCGTCGATTTCGACTTAGATGAATTTCTAACTCAATCGCCTCACTACTTAGCCGAAAAAGAACAGACCAAACTATGGCTTTGAGTGTGTGCACCACACTCAACGCCAAATCCCGGGCAGCTTTTGGTTTTTAGTGTGTGCACCACACTCAACATCAAATCCCGAGAGCCTACCAAGACTGATTCTGACCAGAACACTACCACAAAAACCTCCCTCTCTCTCTCTCAGCTCCACCCGCAGAAGCACCAAACCAGAACTAAAAATCTGGAGTCTAAATTGTGAAAACAACCAGCGGGTTGAGCAAAAACAGCATAAGCAGGGGGGCTCATAAAGGGAAACTGAAGCACAAAGTTTAGCAAGCAAAAAGAGAAAAGATTGGCTTCTATCCTAGGGCTAACCGAGTAGTTAAGAGGGGGAAAAACAAAATTGCAAGTGCAAGGACCACTTGCCTCGATTTACGATGAAGCTTGGTTGGCTTTCCCTTATCTTTACACGGCACCAGCAGCAGCAACACCCTAACAACAAAAATCTCGAACTTTAATGGCGGAAAAGGGCCAAAACAAGAAATTCGGGCCTCCTAAAACTCCACGAAAATCAATTCTCTTACAGTAAAAAATGTAGGTCTAATAGAGAGCAAGCCAAATCTGCTTTCGGAATCGAATTCCGTCCACAAACACTCCCAAAATAGGCGTCTGAAGGGTAGCAGGTCGGCGGTTTCTCCACTGCTTTTCCGCGTATAGGAGAGGCGGGTTCGGTCTCGGGAAGAAGAAGAAGAGAGTGGGCCTGCCATCTACTGATTAAGGCTTTTAAATAAATCTAATCACGCCTAATCAGCCTTAACCGCCTCCTAAGCCGCCGGTTTACTTAAGCAAACAAATTTCTAATTTGTTTTTACTAATAGCACACCCAAAACGACTCAAAAACCGAACTACCTCGGAATTAAACGAAATTCGCACCGTAGCTAAATACCCATGCTATGAACACAACGGCGAAGTAAAAATTAAATTTCGACGAACAGAACGCGAGTTATACCCACCCGAAGCCAAAACACAAGCATCCCCCGAGAGGCCACACCGGGTCACCCAAAACGACTCGGCTTGCTAGGGAGATCTTGCCAATAGGCTAGAAAATAGGCCACTCAGTTCTAAGGAGATAAGACCACACTCCACAGATGGCACAAGACATGAAAACGTGTCGACGTAACGCCAAACGAGAATTTAATAATCGCAGAAAAAATCGGGGGAGTTACAGTAAGTGCCTTGCGAAAGGGAACTGTGGCCTTCAGCTACCATCATAGTTCCTAGTGGCCTTTGAGAACCCTTCATCAAGTATACCGGGGGCAGTCCAAGGTTAATCTAAAATGTAAGAATAAATGTTAAAGAGCAATTAGTATAACTAGTGATTCACCTTCACACACCCCATTGACTCGGGAGGTTAGTTTGTACGGTTATCCGAGCGGTAGGCTCGATGGTAATTATAACAGACGAGTTAGATTGGGCAACCGATGGCTCGGGAGTTCTTGGATACATGAACAAAAGGTGGTTGGTCTTTGGTATTAGACTGTCGTTCACACCGACATCGATATGCTGACTCGGCGGGTGTTGTTTACACGCAGCCAAAGGAAGATTGGTGGATATGGTGATCATTAGTTCGCGGTGACTCTGGGAGGTGTCCTTCTAGAGGCGTATGTAAGGGTTAAGCCTGGTAGTGTGGATACCCACCTAGGATTGGGGGGGGGGCCCGACCCCCTGTCTCCGTTTGTCACTACGGAGGTTCCTGGGAGTGAAGCTAGCTACCCAAATGGGGGAACTAAAGGTCTGTGCGCATAGAGTCGTGTGTGTGTGTGTGTTGTACTACATGAACATAACATTAAACCCACATAACATAGCATACCATGACATCATCATCAACCCTTACACCTAATGTATAAATCAGTATGAGACTTTTTATACGATATGCTTTGCAAAACAACCCCTTAGTTTATAAGCTTGTGTGGGCATGGTTATAAGTTATGGTTATATTCTTATGGATATTTATTACCTGTCTTGCGATGCACTTTTTTTGTACTTATTGGTTGTTATTATAGAACTGCTAGCTTATACATCCCTTCATTAGTTCTATTCACCATTATAAATAACTGCTAGAGTAGCTCCACCTCCACCTGCTTTCTTTATACTCCCCACCTTCATTACCTTCCCTTTCCTTCTCCCCGCTCGGTGCTTAGGATCCATGGGGGAGGGGTAGTGGATGATAAGACTTAGTCTTTTTGACTAACGGTCGATGACCACAACATTTCAGGGGCTCTAGATAGGAGACAGGGAGCAGTAGTAGGGGATACAACATCAGCGGAGTATGGTGCTCATGGACATGGGCCAGTCTAGAGCAGGAGCACCAACTACTTGCTCCATGATTGATTAGTTTACTTAGCTTCCGTGAGAGTTTGTACGGAGGATTTGATGTACCGGGCTTGAGCCTGTTTATATTTCTTTATATAGTTCTAATAAAGTACATTTATTATCTTGTGGACTTGATGTGATTTCTTTTATTTCATATTATATGTGATTGTGGACTTAGTTTTTTCTGAACTATGTATAAGCTTTTTTCTCTTTTGTTACCGTAAAGGCCGGCAGGATCGGTTTTTTGTAGTGGAGACCTTCCCGAGTATCGGTGTCACCGCAAAACAGTGATTCTGGGAATAAGACCCTTGTGGTTTAAAAAACGGGGTCTTACAAAGTGGTATCAGAGGAAACATCGATCCAAAGAGAAGAAGTCCACAAAAACCCTAGGCCACCCCGCGCGAGCTTAGTTTGCGGACAAACTAGCAGCGGAAGCAATGATGTGCCCATAAGGGGAATCACATGTAAAATTCCACTTTGTTCATTAGTTCCACTTATACATTATCTAACAATTGGAATTTTTCCCTTTGTAGCCTGCGAAGAACCCTACTCCACAATAGGTTACACCTCAGGCACAGAATATGGTTTCACCCCCACTGGCTCCAACTCCGTTCCAGCAGACGGAGATGGGGCAGACACTGACAACCATTCTAGAGGCCTTTAGGACTCAGCAGTCCCCAGCTCCATAGCAAAATCTCAGGGCAAACTAGATGAGTGCCTTTCGAGGGCTTTCTCCTCCATCCTACTTCGGGATGGAGTTCGTAGTCCGTACGGAGGAGTGGTTGGACATCATCTAAGAGATGCTGGCTTGAATTCGATGCCCGACATAGGAGGTGGTTGCTTTGGCAGTTTCCTACTTTGATTCACATGTGAAGAGATGGTGGAACTCACAGGTAGACACCGCCTTTGCTGGAGTGGATTGCATAGACATCTCCTGGGAGGAGTTCAGAGTAGCTCTATTGGAGCATTTTGTACCTCAGTCAGCGAGGGATGAATTGGAAGACAGGTTCCTGCAGTTGAGGAAGGGCAACAGGACAGTGTTAGAGTACAACTGGGAGTTCACACATCTAGCCCGCTATGCAAACTCATATAAGCTGGATGATGCGGGCTATGCCAAGAGGTTCTATAAAGTCCTACATGATGACATGAGATAGGCCCTCCTCTTCATCTCTGATGGGAGCCTAACCAGGATCATGGAGATGTTTAATAAGCGGGAAGGGGATCAACTTACAGTCCGGGGCCGGAAGAGACCGGCTAACGACGCAGTGATTGGTGGCAGGAGAGACCAGCCCATAGGTCATATCATCAGAGAAAGGAGGAATGGGGATCAACCCCGCAGGGAGGATAGACAGGAATATAGGAACCCGGTGGTATTGGCTCCTCAGCCTTTACAAATACGAGAGATGATAAGGATAGGGGAAAGGGCACAAGTATATTTCCGGTGCAACCAGTTGGGGCACTTTAAGAGGAACTGCCCCATGAGGTAAGCAACCCTACCAACACTTCAGGATGATCCACTTGCTCGACAGTTTGGTTATCGAGGATGAAGCCGAGGACGTGGATTCAGGGCGGAGACCGCAGGAAGGATAGAGTGCAAGTGTATGCCTTGGACTTGGCTCAGCCCCGGAACCTGGAGCAGGTGATATCAAGTACGCCGGTGATTTTAAGTTCTTATCGTTCCTAAAAACTAGACTCATGGACATAGAATTGTTAGAAATAGGAAAGAAAACCATAACTAAATTTCTAAGACATTTAACAACCTCAGGCATAGTCTTCATCAGCGGTAAGCCCGCTCATATATTATTCGATACAGGTGCTTTGCACTCGTTCGTTTTAGAAGCCTTCGTGGAAGGACTAGAAGGCATGGAACGATTCACAGGCTTGACGATGAGGGTGTGTCTACCCGATGGATCGGAGCTATTAACTTCTGCCTATTGTAACATTGAGGCATAAATCGACAGAAAAGCATTTGAATCACCAGCGGCAGTCCTAAGGATGCCAGACTTCAACCTGATCCTGGGCATGATATTGTTGTATTGGAACCATGCCCAGATCGATTGCCTGTCAAAGAGGATCACCTTGAGGCATGGGGACTCCAACATCGTCATTGATGGTATTAGGTCTACCTCCCACCTCTTATTATCATCTATACAGGCCGTCAAGGCCCATCTGTAGGGAGATGAGGTTTATCAAGTGCTGTTTGAGATGGAAGAGGCCAAGGATTCCATTCCTAGTATCCCGGTGGTACGGGATTTTGCGGACGTATTTCCTGAGAAGTTGTCAGGGCTACCCCCGCATCAGGAGAACGATTTTAAGATACAGCACATACCGGGGGCTAAGCCGGTATCCAGAGCTCCCTACCGGATGGCCCCAAAGGAGTTGGTGGAGTTTTGAAGCCAGCTGCAGGATCTAGTGGAAGCCGGATTTGTCCGGCCAAGCTCTTTACCATGGGGAGCTACTGCGTTGTTCGTCAAGAACAAGGATGGGATACTTTTTTTATGCATTGACTACAGGGCTCTGAACAGGAGGACGGTCCGGAACGCGTATCCTCTGCCGAGTATTAACGGGTTTTTTGACCAGTTGGAGGGAGCTCATTGGTTCTCAAAGCTGGATCTGAGGTCAGGTTACTACTATCTACGCATCCAGGAGGGGGACATCCCGAAGATAGCTTTCAGCACTATATACGCGTTGTATGAGTTTACCGTGATGCCCTTCGAGCTCACGAATGCACCATCTGCGTTCATGATTTTGATGAACTGGGTATTTGAGACATATCTGGATGTCTTCGTCATTGTGTTTATTAACGACATCCTCATCTATTCGAGGACTGAGGAGGAGCATGCACGTCATTTGGCTCTGACCCTGGAGAAGCTCTGAGAGCACAAGTTGTATGCTAAGTTCAATAAGTACCAATTTTGGTTGAAGGAGGTGTCCTTTTTAGGCCATATTATCAGTGTAGCAGGATTGACAGTAGATCCGACGAAGGTTTGGGCAGTACGGGATTGGCCACCGCTAAAGACAGCGACTAACGTGAGAAGTTTCCTTGGGCTTGACGGATACTACCAAAAGTTCATGGAGGGATTCTCTCAGATTGCTCTCAATCTCACATCTCTGACGAAGAAGGAGACTCTATTATTTGGACGCCACGGTACGAGGCTGCCTTTCTGGAGCTTAAGGGTCGGCTTACCTCGGCCCCTAACCTTGCTCTTTCATCTTGGAAGGAAGGATTTTAGGTTTATACGGACGCATCATATCAGGTGATGGGTGTCGTTCTGATGCAGAATGGGCACGTGATAGCTTACGCCTCCCGTTAGTTGAAGAAACACAAACAAAATTACCCGGATCTCTTCGAGTGAGGTATATCTTCAACTCCTAGGGATGTTACATACTTTTACTTCAGTAGAAACCCCGTAGGCTTAACCTTAATTTCGAGGATGAAATTTTTATTTTAATATATTGAGATTTCTAACATCTGTCAAATAACTAATGCCTAGGAGAGGTTTTGTCATGACTAGGTCATGACAGAACCATAAGAAGCTCAAAAGACCAAGTGAACAAAGGCAAAAGATGAAAATCACCATGGTCTGCAAATAGTAATTTCAAATTTCCCACCTTAGGCTTGACTTAGGGGCTCCAACTTGACTCCATGACCCCACCACCACACCCATAACCCCTTGGGTGGTCCATAGGGTAACTAAGGACCCATTGGGGGCAATCAAAGTGGTCAAGTTGACCTAGGCCCATCCTAACCGTAAATGGGTCAAACTGACCTACTTAGGGTCAATTGACCTTCCATTAGCTAAGTGGACCCCACACATGCCTTCCTAACCCTAAAGTGAGGTCAATAGGTCACCAAAGACCCATTGGGTCAACCAAAGAGCCTAAGTTAACCCAAGTCAACCCTAGCCCCAAAGTGGTCAAAGTGTCATAATTAAGGGTCAAGTGACCTCCAAGACAACCCAACCCAACCCAACCCTACCTAGAACTTAGGGGAGGCCAATTGGTCACCAAGGACCAATTGGGGACCACCCAAAAGGTCAAATTAATAAAGGTCAACTCCACCCTTGTATTTAGTCAAACAAGCTCAAATGGGCTAACTCAAGCTCAAGCTCAATCCACTTGGGCTAAACCCTATTTTAATTAATAATATGGGTTAGTGGGGTGCCATTAGGCTGGAGTGGTCATCAAATTCTTCCTTGATGATTAGGAGAGATAAAAGCTCCATTTTCCCCTTTATTGGAGGAGAGAGAAATTGGGGAGTAAAAGCCATCCATGGTATAGGGAAGCCAAGGGCCACCCTTTATTGCTGGATTCAACTCTCCTAGGGAAGAGGATGAGTTTCTAGCTATTTCCCGGCATGGTTGAGCCCAGGTTCACCCCCCCCCCAAGTCATGGCCGAAATAAGCCTTTAATGGCCATTGATGGCCATCAGTGTTAGGCCCTTCCCCTTCCCCAATTAACCACCTTAAAATCATCCATGGACCTAGAGGAGTCGGTTCCATATTTACCTGAAGGATCCGATCAAGTTGACAATGTTGTAGCAGAACACCCGACGACGCCACCACCAACCATGGCAACTCGACGATCGGTCTTACTCCAGCCCTCCACTAAGGTCCTCCTCTACTCCTTCTATGGATAGATCTCAGGAATCTTTTGGGATAAGTATCGGCCTCAATTGAGCCCAATCGGGTGGAGCTTTCCACCGATTTTTCAGTGAAAAATGAGCTTGTGGGTTCACCAGAAACAACTCCAGGTCGGGTGGATCATGGTCATTTGCTGGAGGAGGAAGAAGGCCAGCAACCACCTGATCTGCTTCAAGATCTGTGCAGATCTATTTTTATTAATTTTATTATATGTATATTTTGTCACATAATATCAGTTACATTATGATTTAAATTAAAAATACTTAGCTACCATTTTAGAAAAAATGGTCAACATGAAACTTGTGCTATATGAGTCTAGTTTAATTTAAAATTTATTTGAACCCATTTAGAGTTCAGGTCAGACCTCAGCACTCATTTTTGTGAGGACTATGCATAGGGTTGATAAGTGAATGATTGGAGTGCCCCCATCAATCCTGACCTCCATATGACTTGAAATTTGGATCTTAGGACATTCATACCTAGACCTATATCATATCCAAAAATTGAAATTTCTGGATAATATTTTTCAAAAGCTTTTGGTAAACATTTCATTTTTATTGAATGGATTAATTAATAAATCTAATGACCTCCAAATCCTCCCAAAATTTGGTGAGTGTTCCTTGGGGTCAATATAGGTCTCTGTATAAAATTTCATCCCATTTGGAGATGATTTGGTTTGGAATTTAGTAGACCCTAGCCTAGGTCAAAAAGGGGTATTTAGGTCAAAGTGTCCCTTATGGGTATTAGGTGGCCAAATCACCTCAACAAAGGTTGAAACTTGGGCCACTGATTTTTTTATGATATTAAACTCCATTACATGGAGCTTTGGGTGGATTAGGGTAGATTTGACCTAGGACCAAAGTTCAAACCCTAATGTTGATCTTTGGGGATTTGTGAAGGGCATGGGGTGATATGCCCTTGTATGGACTTGGTGTTTAATCCATATAATCTTAGGGTGGTGAAATGCCCTAGGAAAGAATTTGGTTGTATTTGGGCACATGCACCCCACAATAATCACTTGTAAAGTATTTAGGTCTATACACCTTATGGATTAATTAAGGGGTCATATGACCTTGGATCTTCATGAGATTTTGGTAGGAGTAATTTTATTGTAATTTTAACCTCTGGAATTTATTATAGGATGTTTAGATAACAATAGCTCATACTTGTAGCTATAACCTTCATCTTGCCCTTTTTGAAGATATTGAAGTAACTAAGGTTTAATTGTCTTAGAATGATATGAAACTCTTGAAAAGTAAATCAAATACCATTTGTATGCACTGATAAATTATTTGGAATAAATGGACATTTTTTCTTAGTACTTCATGTGTAAAGTGAACTAGCACACCTTATTTTTATAAATAGATAATAAATATTATATCTTGCGGAAAAATTATGTTACATGGCCAGAGACTTTTATAGGGCATAATAAAGCTTAGAAAATTATTACCGGTTGTTTGGATGAGTTTACAAAAATATTTCTTCACAAGATGCACTATCATAGATTCAATTGAGGCATTTTTCTATATAGTTTACTGACCATGGAATTGTATGAAACTAAGTCAGTAATGCATTATGATCATAATAAGACTCTATTAAGTTTTGTATAATTTTTGTACTATGAATTATGGTACTCCCTTCATTACCTCTAATTATTAGAATTACCTTGAATTAATTATTTAGAGGATAATACATTTATGAAATTCTATGAAATTTGGTATTCACTGATATTTAGCTATCAATTAGTGTTCATAATTTTTGAATGGTCATAACTTATGGAAATCTAGTACTTCATGTTCAAATTACCCATGGCATAGTTTTATGAAAAATTAAATAAATGCTAAACTAGTTAGGAAAATTACAAGTTTCTGTATTTAGGCTAAAAATGTCATGATAGACCCCCAATAAATATCTTAGGGCTTTTTGATGAAAATTTGGAGTACCTCTTATCATGTACATCATGTAGCTTAGATTGGTCTGTACATAGTAAAACAGCACAACTTGTGATACCATGTGAAATGGACATAGGGAGTTGGGATTATTAGTTCACTGATTTTGGTGAAGTAAAAATGAGTTCATCATTAGGAGTCATGATGTGGAATGTGATGGGGTGAGTAGAGTAGGTGTTGCTCGGGATCGATGAAGGATCGTCTTTCCTGTGGAGAGAGAGACAAAATACACTTGGGTTAGATCCAATATAATATTAAAGGGATCGGGGATTGGTAAACAATCAATAATAGTTAGTGCCTTGCGAAAGAGAACAGTGGGATTAACCTACCATCATAGTTCCTAGTGCCCTTTGAGAACCCTTCACCGGGTATACCGGGGGCAGTCCAAAGTTAATGTAAACTATAAGAATAAATGTTAAAGAGCAATTAGTATAACTAGTGATTCACCTTCACACACCCCGTTGACTTAGGAGGTTAGTTTCTACGGCTATCAGACTGGTAGGCTCGATGGTAGTTATGACGGACGGGTTAGTCTGGGGAGTCGATGGCTTGGGAGTTCTTGGATACATGAACAAAAGGAGGTGGGTATTCGGTATTAGACTTTTGTTTACACTGACGTCGATACGCTGACTCGGTGTGTGTGGTTTAAACTCAGCTATAGGAAGACTAGTGGATATGGCTAGCATTAGTACATGGTGACTCTGGGTTGTGTCCTTCGAGAGGCGTACGTAAGGGCTAGGCCTGGTAGTGTGTATACCCGCCTAGGAGTGGGGGGCCCGACCCACTGTCTCTATTTACCACTGAGGAGGTTCCTGGGAGTGAAGCTCGTTGCCCAAATAGTGGGAACTAAAGGTCTGTGCGCATAGAGTTGTGTGTGTTTATTGCACTGCATGAACATAAAATTAAACCCACATAACATAGCATACCATGACATCATCATTCAACCTTTACCCATAACGTATAAATCGGTATGGGACTTTTTATACGTTAGGCTTTGAAAAATGACCCCTTAGTTTATAAGCTTATGTGGTCATGCTTATAAGTTATGGTTATATTCTTATTGATATTTATTACCTGCTTTGCGATGCACTTTTTCTTTTATACTTATTTCTTTCAATAATAGAACTGTTAGCTTTTACTTCCTGTACAACCCATATTCGCTGGGTAGGACCCGGAGGAATCAATAGTCGGGGTTGGACCAGCCTCGGGCTAGTATGGGCCTGAAGTCCAGAAGAGCTCTCGCCGGAGGAGCTCCCGCCTAGGAGCAGGCGAGGACCTGCCCGTGACCAGAAGCGGGCGAGAAGGCGTCGAGTGGTTTCAGTGTCGCGCTGAGTGTGCTCCATTCACTCAACGCTGTGGTCGGCAACAAGGGCGCTAGTGAGCTCCACTCACTCAATTCCGTGGTAAGCAGCAAGGGCGTTGGGTGAGCTCCACTCACTCAACATCACATCCAGCAGCAACAGCGTCAAGGTTAGAGGAGCTTCTGCCTAGAGAGGGGCGAGAGCGTTCACCATCGGTCAGCCAGGACCCGGTCTCGGCAGAGTCGGCGAGAAGGCGGGGGCTAGCTCAGCTTGAGACTTTCTACACTTCTTTTTAGCTCTCGCAAAATGAAGGTGAGAGGGTTCTAGGCATAGAGATCCCGCCGAGTGGGGCCAAGGGTTTAGGGTAAAATTACTTAATTGCCCTCGGGTAAAATTACCCTTATACCCCCAGAGGCTGTATTTAACACATCTCAAACAGCGGGATTTGGTTATTGGCAGACTAGCCAGGGGTATTTCAGAAACTTCAGGTCAACAAAAGGTTATAAATAGACCCATAAGGGCTCCTTAGAAAGCGGACACTCATCTTTTCTCTGAATCTCTAATGCTTTCTGAGGAGCTCCTAGCCCAGCTTTTGGCTTTGGAGGGTAAGCTCTCAGAGATTTTTCGGGTGTGAGGTGGGACCTCCCTGCTGAGGCTTTGGGTCAGTCCTCGGTCATTAGCTACCAGTCAAGGGGCGGGGCTTGAGAGAAGTAAGTGTTGGCTGCACTCCTGTTTTGAACATTCATTGAGGTCAATTTTGGCTCCAACAGTTCTGGTGCGGTGAGCGTGGAAGGCAGCCGGTACAAGAAAGCCTTGAGTTTGGTCCCATGACTGGGGGTGATGGTGAAGCATCTAGCTCAGGTGGTATCCCCACCCCGGGGGAGGAAGAAACAAGGAAGATGTTGAAAGACTTTAGGAGAGAGGTCCTACAGACCATCAGCCTGGCCTTCTCGGCAAGGAGTGAGTGGGAGATGCCTTAGGTTCCGGTGGAAGCGGTCCCGCTTCTCGGCGAGAACGCCCCTTGGCAGTGCCCCGGGAAGGAGGTCCCGGCAGAAGTTGGCGAGAGAGACGTGGCCGCGCGGGAACTCTTCCCAGGCCAGCGCCACGAAAAGGAGGTTCCAGCAGAAGTTTATGAAAGGGAGCCATCAGTGCAAGAGCTATTCCCCGAGCATGGTCTCGCGGATCGGGCCAGTCAGCCAAGGGCGCGAGATGTGCCCTCTCGCCAGGCAGGAGGCGAGACCCCCTTTTGTGAGCTTATTATCTCGGCTCCGGTGCTAGAGGGGTTCTAGGAGCCGAACATGTCTTACTACACAGGTAAGGATGATCCGGTGCAGCATGTTTAGTGGTTCGAGGATGTAGTCTCAATCAGGCAGATGACGAACGCCTTCAAGTATCGGCTGTTTGCCATCACGCTGAAGGAGAAGGCCCAGGACTGGTTCCATAATTTACCGGTAAGTTCCATATATACCTTCGAAGATCTTCGCAGGGGGTTCCTGATGAGATTCTCGACATCGAAGAAGAGAAAGAAGGAGGCAGAGTGCCTATTTGCGGTAAGGCAGAAGCATGATGAGATGATGGGTCACTACGTTGACCGATTCCAGGAAGAAATCCTCCTAGTCCAGGAGCTCCCGGGATATGCGCTGATGCTCGCCTTCACCCTGGGGCTGAGACAAGGATTTTTTAGCATGGAGCTGAAGAGAGTTCCCCCTCTCTTTTGAAGAGCTAATGGAGATGGTGGCAAAAGAGATCAATTTCGAAAGAGCCAACCCGGCTTTCGCTAGGAAGTTGGCCCGGTTGGCGGAGGACGATGTGAAGGAACCAGCATCAGGGAAGCAGAGGGAGCAGAGGGAGCAGAGGGAGTCAAGGGAGGAAAGGTGAAGGGAAGAACCTCGGAGGACGGGGAAGAACCAAGGTTGGGGGGCTCAGGAGCCACACAACCGGTTGGGTTGGAGGCCTGAGGAGGGTCGCCCCCAGGGTCAAGGAGGAGGTCTGCAGGGAATGGATAACCTTCGGGAACGGAGGAGGTTCGATCGGAAGGCGTGGAGGCAGGGACCGAGAGACCACTTCCCACCGCCGTAAGAAGCAATGGAGGTTGGGATATGAAGAGGAGGAAGAAGAGGAGTTCAAGGGGATGGAAGAAGGGGAGGTGGGAAAGGAAGAAGGGCAGGGTGGCGTTGCCCTTCTGTGACTTCCACCAGAAGAAGGGTCACGCGACGGCCACCTTCCCGGAGTTCTTGTAGATGCGGGATGCCACAGGAATGGGAAGGCAGGATCCGCCGGTATGGATCGTGGAAGTATAGCAGGGAGGGGAGGAAGATAGATGTGAGGACCGGGTAGATGTGGGGACCTGAGGAGGGATCGGAGTGATCCACAGAGGGGTCGGGATTGAGGCAACTCGCAAGGGGAGCCTTCAAACCATGTTCGGAAGAGGGGTCGCTTCGACCTCCTTAGCTCCCCCTCCAGAAGAAAAAATCATCTTTTCATCCGCAGATATGTCGGACTACGAGGATCCATTCTACGATGCCCAGGTGATTCAGATAGCGGTGGAGAACTTCACGGTCTCCAGGATACTGGTGGATAATGGGAGCTCGGTGAACGTCATCTTCAAGAGAGCCTTCGATGAGATTAAGGTCGAAGGGAAGAGGGTCCTAGCCTCAGATGGACAGTTGTTCGGGTATTCTGGAGAAAGGAAAGAAGTAGAGGGAGGAGTAGGACTGCAGTAAAGCTGGGGGGCGTGTCACGGAACTGTAGGTTCGTGATAGTGGATTCCCAAAGTAGTTACAATGCCATATTTGGGCGTCCCCTTATCAGCGCCTTTTACTGCGTCCCCTCCTCGTTTCATCAATGTCTCAAGTTCAATAACGGTGGGGTGCAGGTCAGGATTAGGGCGGATCCAAAGGTGGCAAGACAATGCTATATGACGGCAGTTAACAATGTTTCTTGGATGGCGGAGGCAGAAGAGTTGGAGAGGGAGCTAACAGAGCAAGAGGAGGTGAGTCCGGAGGTTAAGGAGCAAGTTGTAGGAGAAGCTGCGAAGGTGGCCCGGAGGGGGGAGGAAGTCGAGCAGCAGCAGCAGGAGAGCCTGGAGGAGGAGATGGAGGTAGAAGAGAAGCTAGCCACTGAAATCGAACAAGAGGGCCTGGGGGAAGTGATGGGTGAAGAGAAGGGTCAAATGGCGAGAGTTGAGCAGGAGGCCCCGAGGGGTGTAGAGGTCCATCAGCTCTAGGAAGAGAAGCCGGAGGAGGCAATGGAGGCTGAAGGAGGGGAGGTGTTGGAGTTTGAGGAAGAAGCAAGGGTCGGCTGGTAGCAGTTGCGGTTGGAGCCGGCCGAAGAAGTGGTGGAGATGGAGGTCCCCTCCAGGGCTGGGCAGGTGCAGAGGGTGCAGATCAGTGGGGGCCTAAGTCCCGAGGACCATGAGCGGGTGAGGGCTTGCATCCAGAGCAATGCCGACATCTTCCCTTGGATCGCGGCAGACATGCCGGGCATTGATGCGGACGTGGCTTTCCACCGTTTGAACCTGGATCCCAGGACTCGCCCCATACGCCAAAAGATGAGGACCATCGCCACCAAGCTGGAGGAGCCCATCCGCAAGGAGGTCAGAAAGCTCTTGGAGGCAGGCTTCATCTCGGAGGTTCAGTACCCAGGCTGGATCTCCAATGTGGTAATGGTTAAGAAAGGGGGTGGGAAGTGGTGCATGTGTATTTATTTCTCTTTACTAAATAAATCGTGCCCCAAGGATTGCTACCCTCTGCCTCGAATCGACGCGCTGGTTGACTCAACCGTCGGTTTTTCTGTTATGAGTTTTCTTGATGCTTTTTTAGGTTATCACAAGATTCGCATGCACCCCCCCCCCCCCCCATGTCAAAGACGTCTCCTTCATCACTAGGGAATGGTGCTTTAGCTATAAGATGATGCCGTTTGGGCTGAAAAATGCAGGAGCCACATACCAACGCATGATGGATCGAGTCTTCCAGGGGCAGTGAGGGAGAAACTTGGAAGTTTATGTCGATGACCTGATGGTGAAAAGCAAGTGTGTGAGCTCACACTTGCGGGACCTAGAAGAGACCTTTGCCACCCTCCGGAGGATCAAGATGAGGCTGAATCCCTTGTAGTGTGTCTTTGGGGCCAGCCGCGGGAAGTTCCTTGGACATCTCTTGACTCCGACAGGGGTGGAGCCCAACCCGAATAAGGTGAAGGTCATCATAGACCTGGAATAACCTCACAATGCCAAGGAGGTCCAGCGCTTGGCAGGCAAGCTGGCTGGGCTAAGCAGGTTCATTTCTCGATCTTGAGACAAATGTTCATCGTTCTTCAAAGTGTTGAGGGGTAACCAGAGGTTTGAGTGGACAGCTGAGTGTGAGGAAGCATTCCAAGGGCTAAAGAGATAGCTCACCTAGGCTCCCCTACTTCAAAGACCAAAAGAAGGGGAGGACCTAGATCTGTATCTCGGGGTGGGAGCGGAAGCCGTGAGCTCTGTTCTAGTTGGCGAAGAGAGGAAGAAGCAGCTACCCATCTACTATGTAAGCCGAATCTTGAGGAAGGCGGAGCTCCGTTATCCCATCCTCGAGAAGCTAGCATATGCTCTGATCAATTCGGCAAGGAAGCTTCGGCCATATTTCCAATCATACACGATTAGGGTGGTAACCGACCATCCTCTTTACAATATCTTTGAAGGGGTGGAGCACTCGGGGAGGCTGGCCAAGTGGTCCATTGAGCTGAGTGAGTTTGACATCTCTTTTGTCCCAAGGCTCTCCATTAAAGCGCAAGCAGTGGCGGACTTCCTGGCAGACTATGTTGTTGAAGTCGGGGAAGAAGATCCGCGACAACAGGGGGCGTGGAAGGTGATGGTTGATTGGGCCTCGGGAAGGCATTCAATAGGGGGTGGAGTGGTGTTGGTAAGCCCCTAGGGGGTAGCAATAGAACAGGCAGTGGCTTATCACTTTCCGGTGACCAATAATCAGCAGAGTACGAAGCCGTGATAGCTGTTCTTCATTTGGTAAAGGAGCTTGAGATCCAGGATGTGGAGGTCTTCACGGACTCGATGGTGGTGGCATCGCAGATCCGAGGAGAGTTTTAAGCTCGGGAACCTACCCTCATAAAGTACCTATCCAAGGTAACGACTATCATCGGAGGCTTCCGATCATTCTCAATCCAGCACGTCCCTCGGGAGGAGAGTGTGGCGGCCGACCAATTGGTAAAGTTCGGACCTCAGGGAGGATAGACCATAACCGAACTGTTCCGACCAGCGATCGAAGAAGGGGAGCTGATGGAGATAGGTCGGCGACCCTCGTGGGTGGACCCACTGGTAACCTTTCTTTCAACCGGCGAACTGACAAAAGAGGTAAAGGATGCAAGGGGTTTCAGGCACAAGGCAGCTCACTACTTGATGTTGGAAGGGGGGTTACATCGTAAGATGTCGTCGGGATTCCTATCCTAGTGTGTGATCGAGGAATAAGTCCCGAAGATACTTGGGGAGATACACTCAGGAGAGTGCGGCAATCACTTGGGGGGAAGGACATTAGAGTCAAGGGTGGTTAGGCAGCGGTATTTTTGGCAGACCCTGAGGAAGGATGCAACAGAATTTGCAAGGAGATGTAAAAAGTGCCAGCTGTACACCCCCTCCAGCTCTTGCCCGCTCAAATACTAAGGAGAATAACATCACCATAGCCTTTCGCCATTTGGGGAATGGACTTGGTCGAGCCTTTTCCTCCGGCTAGTGGACAAAGGAGGTTCCTCCTTATCATGATCGATTACTTCTCAAAGTGGCTGGAGGTTAAGGCCTTGGCTAAAGAAACCTCGCAGGTCATAAGGAACTTCGTCTGGGGGGAGATCATATGCAGGCTCGGGCTGCCTCAAGCAATAGTAACAGACAAGGGTCCTCAGTTCGCCAGTGAGGAGTTCATCAGCTTCTGCGCCCAGCTGAGGATAGACCTCAGATTTTTCTTTGTCCACCACCCCCGGAGCAACGGCCTGGTTGAAGCAGCAAACAAAATTATCGTAAACCTGCTCAAGAAAAAAGTGGAGAACCTGAGGGGAAATTGGGTGGAATAGCTCCCCTCGGTTCTATGGGCCTTGAGAATGACTCTTAACACGGCCACCGGCGAGACCCCCTTCAAGTTCTCTCACGGGTGCGAGGCAGTCCTGCCAGTGGAATTCGAAGTTCGGTCCCCTCGGGTGGCAGCGGCAGGGGAAGGAGATGAGACTTGGAGGTTGGGAAATGTGGAAGGGTTGTATATCTCGCTGGACATGATGAAAGAACCGCGGGATGTCGTAATCATTAGGCAAGAAGAGATCAAGCGACGCATGGCAAGATACTTCGGCAAGCATGTCAGGATCAGGCAGTTCGTCGAAGGGGATCTGGTGTTGAAAAAGGTTGACGCGATGGGAAGGTCAGCCCCCGTGGGCAAGCTCAACCCGAACTGGGAAGGTCCTTACATAATAAAAGAGGTCCTAAGAATGGGAAGTTACTACCTCCAGGATGCGGAAGGGAGGACCTTGAGCCACACTTGGAGCGGTGATGATCTAAGGCGCTTTTACCCGCGAGGGGGAGGAGGTGGTTGTAATTTTGTTTCTAAATATTGTCATGTAATCGTGTGTTACCATAATACATCACATACTTTGATCCACTGTCAACTCCTTTCATTTTAAAGGTTAGGATAAGAACAGGACTTAGTTATAAAATCTTCACCGACACCCCAAGCTCAGCTTGGCCCCAGGTAGACCCGCTGCGCAGGCTCTCATCTAGCTGGCAGGTCCGAAGGCTCGCATGTGGGGGAGAGGTTTGGTTATGAAATCTTCACCGACACCCCGAGCTCGGCTCGGCCCCAAGTAGACCCGCTGCGTAGGCTCTCATCTAGCTGGCATGTCTGAAGGCTCGCCTGTGGGTGATAGGTTTTGTTATGAAATCTTCATCGACACCCCGAGCTCGGCTCGTCCCCAGGTAGACCCGCTGCGCAGGCTCTCACCTAGCTGGCAGGTCCGAAGGCTCGCCTGTGGGGGAGAGGTTTGGTTATGAAATCTTCACCGGCACCCCGAGCTCGGCTCGGCCCCAGGTAGACCCGGTGCGCAGGCTCTCATCTAGCTAGCAGGTCAGAAGGCTCGCATGTGGGGGATATATTTTGATATGAAATCTTCATCAACACTCTGAGCTCGGCTCGGCCCCTAGTAGACCCGCTTCGCAGGCTCTCATCTAGCTGGCAGGTCCGAAGGCTCGCCTGTAGGGGAGAGGTTTGGTTATGAAATCTTCACTGATACGCCGAGCTCGGCTCGGCCCCAGGTAGACCCGCTGTGCAGGCTCTCATCTAGTTGGAAGGTCCGAAGGCTCGCCTGTGGGGGAGAGGTTTGGTTATGAAATCTTCACTGACACCCCGAGCTCAGCTCGGCCCCAGATAGACTCGCTACGCAGGCTCTCATCTAGCTGGCAGGTCTGAAGGATCGCCTGTGGGGGAGAGCTTTGGTTATAAAATCTTCACTGACACCCCGAGCTCGGGTCGACCCCAGGTAGACCCGCTGCGCATGCTCTCATCTAGCTGGCAGGTCTGAAGGCTTGCCTGTGGGGGAGAGGTTTCAGTTTTTAAATTTTCGTCAACACCCTGAGCTCGGCTCAGCCCCAAGTAGACCCGCTGTGCAGGCTCCCATCTCGCTAGCAGGTCCGAAGGCTCGCCTGTGGGGGTGAGGTTTCAGTTTTGAAATTTTCATCAACACCCCGAGATCGGCTCGGCCACAGGTAGATCCGCTACGCAGGCTCTCATCTAGCCGGAAGGTCCGAAGGCTCGCCTGTGGGGGATAGGTTTAGTGTTTAGGAATGTTTCGACACAGATGTTCTAGGCTAGGCAAAAGACAAACCCTGAAGACAGGCCCAAAAGGGTCTCGACCAAGAGAGGTCCTGACCAGGAGAGGTCTCGACAAGGAGAGGTCTCGGCCAGGAGATCCTTGCTGGGGGATCTTGCCAAACGAAGTTCCCGGCGGGTCTAGGAAAGGAAACCCGATTGATCGCGCAAGGAAAGGAGGGGCGGTCTTCCCTTAGCCTATGGATGACACTCATGACAAATGGTTCTCGGCAGAATGCGAGAACGACGTGTTTAAGCCTTGAGCTCTCGTCAAGTTCTCACCTATCGACCGCTAGGAGAGACTATCCTAGAGGGGGCCAAGGGCTTCGGCGGAAGCTCTCTTGAGCAGCGTTCGTTATCAACAAAAAAAAAGAGAAAAAGGGGGTACAAACACTGAAAATTTATATATGAAAATATTGTTACAAAAATCAAAGCGTCTCGCTCATTACAAAAGAGGGGGAAGAGAAGAAAAGGAAACCCCTCAGGAAGAAGTGCTATATCCGCTCGAGCTTCCGCTCGAGCTCCCGCTCGAGTTCCCACTTGAGAGCTCGAGCTCTCCCCAGAGGTATCGCCAATAGTCGTGGGGGATCTCGGGACGTCCTTGGGCGGAGAGTCGGGCGCGCTTGGGATCTTTGGGATAGGCTCGAAGAGCCAAGGAATGAGCTGGGGAGCGGTCAGGGTCTCGCCACCCTCGTCCAAGCATCCCACATCCCGCAGCATCTCGATCATCAGTCGGGCCGTCGCCTGGGCGTTGACCTGTAGGAGCTTGTCGATATCATACTCAAAATAATTCTGTCTCTTCAGTCTTTCATCCAGCGTGGGAGGGGGCGGGACCGCAGCTGCCGCCATCTCCAGGCGCTTGACTTAATTCTTCAGCAGGGCGTTCTCGCACTCCACCCCGGCCAGCTACGCACAGAGCACCTTGAACTGTTGAGAGTCCTGCATAAAAGCATTCTATCAGCAGTGAGAACGAGGGTACGGATCTCATAGGTGAGAACGAAGGTCAGAAAGGGTCTCGCTTACCTCCTCCGCCGGGCGCATGGACAGCAGGCATTGGGCATCCTCTAGCTCAGTCTTTAGGGTCACCGCCCGAGCCACCGCTTCCTTTCTCACCTTATACATATCAAGGAAGTTCCGGTCGATGGTGATGCTTCGGCGAGCATACATGTGTGCAAGCTCAAACCCACGCATTAGGGCCCTAATGGAGTCAAAAGCGAGGAGGCGAGTGGGCAGTTGGTCGTACAGGCCCGCGAACTCCCGGCTGTAGAGGCCATAGCCCAGCGCGAAGGCCTCACCGGTGACCTCGTCGCGCTCTGCCCAGATTGGGAGTAGCATCGAGAGGGATACTCGGTTACCCTCTGAGTCCCATTATAGCAAGGGTTTCCCTTCCGCATCAAGGCTCTTCACGCCTAAACCAAAGTTCCTATGCCCCTTCGGCACAGGCTTGGGCGGGAGCCTAGCGGAGCTTTCGGCGACCGTTGGCTCAGCACCCACCTCGCCTCCCGCATCGATCGTGGCTTGGGGGTTCTCGGTAGGGGCCCAAGCACTGCTCCTGGTGACGTCCCTTATCTCGCTGACCGCCGCTAAAATCTAGGCGAAGGATCGGCCCGGCGGGAGAGGTCGGGCGGGCGAAGGCACATTAGACTTCCCCTTCTCGGTAGCGGACAGTTTTGGCCTCTTCATCTGCTGAGACGAAAAGTCGCTGGTGTTGGGTATTGTATCCACAATTATCTAGATTTGAAGAAGCCTCCAGTCAAGCTAAGATGAATTCACAATGTATTTGACGATATTTCTTCAAGATTTTTCTTGCAGCTATTCCGTGCTAAGTACAAACCAATGTCAGGGTGCAGTGAGTTAATATACACGGGTCTGCGCAACGTAATCCCTCGTTGATCAGATCAGTGTGTTGACTCATGTGTGATCTCTCTATTGGAGTGTACTTATATTTTCAAGTATAGGTTTGAGATAGATCAAGAGCAGAAAAGGAGCAAGGATGGGTCAAAGACCAAGTCATTGGAAGAAAGAAGAAAAATCTTCTAAGGAAAATTCGATGGGAATCACTAAGTGATTCTCGCCGATTTGACGGGAATCACTAGTGATTCTCGTCGAATCATCGAGAATTACTCGTCGATTACCACCGACTGCATCCGGCTGATAGTTCGCCTCAAAGAATTCTGCTAAGTAAGAATCGACGAGAATCATTAACTGATTCTCGCCGAATCGTCGAGAATGACTTTGCATTCTCGCTGATTCGTCGAGAATGGTCTTGATTCTCGCTGATTCCCTCCAGATGGCAAGCTTTTAAACTAAAACTCTACCAAGGATAATTCGACGATAATCATGAGTGATTCCCGCCGACTTCGACGGGAATCACCAATGATTCCCGCCGAATTTGCCTTAGGAGATTTTTATCTGCTCGCTGGACCGAACCAAGATAACAGGCGCTTATTAGACCGGTCTTAGGGTTTCTTCTTGTGGGGCCCACAATAGTTTTTTAGGGTTGATCTACAGTATATATACTCGCCTATTTTGAAGTTACGAAGATATCAAACAGAGAAAATGAAAAAGGCATACGGCCGCCGAGCATAACCTAGCGGATCGCGAATCATCTTTCGTTGACGTCGCCGCTCACAAAGGTATCTCCGCCGCTGATCTGAGACCTTCTTTGATTGCTCGTCAACAGGACCGAGGCCAAGTAGTGTGTCTCACGCTTCTCTCTCGAGATCCCTTGTCTCTTGATTTGTTGAACGAAGTTAGATCTTCTTTCCGAATCGATTGAGATGACCGATCCGATTGAGATCGTTGGTAGACCTTTCTTGACTCATCAAGAAGTTTGGATCTACAAAGCATCGCCGCCGCAATCATTTGCCGCTGCCGGTCTCGGGAAGATCCTCTCCAAGAGAGTGCTCCGGTCATGGACTCTTCGTCTTCATCAAGAATGCTTCAACGAACGAAGAGGTACATCGGGTTCTCCATACTTGAAGTTTGTATTTTTATACATTCTAATTTTCGTGTTGTTGTAAAGGAATAGTGATTCCTTGTTGTAAGGGTTGGGTGCAAACCGTGGTGGAGGAGTAGTGACTCCTTCAGGTGGAAGGGTTTATTCCATAGTATGAGGATTGGATTTCAATCCGTTTGGTGAAGTGACTGAGTCATTCCTTGTTGGGAGATAGAACGAAGGGGGAGAGTGGACGTACCCAAATCAGGGACCATTGTAATTTCTTTTATGCTTTTCTGTGTTGTGGTTGTTTTCTTATGCAGGTTATTTTAAATTCCGTAAAAGATTGCAAATCACCTATCCCCCCACATAGGTGAAGTTAGTTGATACTAGATAACTTTCAAGTGGTATCAAAGGGAGGTTCCTCGTCAAAAAGGCTAACACCTTGTGTAAGATCCCGGTTCTAGTGTCAAGAAGAAGACGAGACTCAAGCATGGAGCCATACTCTGATGTATCTCCTCTGAGACTCCCTGCTTGCACAACGGAGTAGTACCCCATCTGGAAGATGAGAGTTATGTTTCATCTGGAGGCCATTGACCCTAGTGCATCATTCATTATGGAAGAGGGTCCCTTCATTCCCATGAAGGCTTCCGTATCTGGAAAAGATCTCCAAATCCCCAAGAGTCCCAAAGAGATGTCTGAGACTGAGCTTTCACTTTTCAACCCGGACAAGCTGATTCGTCAAATCATCACTGACGTCTGGTCTGGATCATCTCGTTCAAGATTGGACAAGTGTAGGACTGCAAAGTCTATGTGGCAAACTATCTTTGACATCATGGAGGGAATGGAGATGGATGGGACTGGATGCTAGCAAGAGGATGAAGCCTATGTGGGGATTTCATCTCTGAAGATGAAATTAAAGACCAATCTCTCAATATCATGGTTCCAGTGTCTCTATCTGAGACTAAAGAAGAGATTGAGGAATGCAGTTTTGATGAAGCTGAAACATCAGTCTCTGCAGATCTTAACGCAACCCCTGATCATCACAGTCAGGATCAGGTATCTTCCTCATCATGCTCCTTTCTTCTTGAATCTCCTGAAGACAGGAGTAGTTTAGAGGGTTGTCCATCAAGTGGTGCAAGGGTAATGGACAGCTTCAATCAAAGGATTGAAACTCTTGATTCCCTTCGTAGTGCCCTTCAGATAAGCAACTTGCTTGTGGAGAAACAAGCTATGGAAATTGTTCAGTTGAGGACCATGATTGATCTCCAATTGGAATCCATCAAGGTGAAGGACTCAAAAATCTCGGATCTAGAGTTTTCATTAGAGACTGAGAAGAGGATAGTATCTAACTTTTCCAAGGTAGATGCTATTAAGAGAAAGGGAGAAAACGGGTGGATCTCACGAATTATAAAATCGTGGAGAAATGGGGAAACTGTATTCAGACCCCCTACACCGAGTAGGAAGGGCACACATCATGCCTTCAGGTATGACCATAAGAACAACTATGGTCACTGCAAGAATGATAAACCCTCATGTGGAAGTACCCATAGTGCTAGTGTTGTTATGGCTACCCATGAGAAAATATATTTGGCTCATCATGAACCTTTTGTATTCTCTGCCTCAGCCTCAACACTTCATGAGATTACAGGAACCAGCTCTCACAGTAACTCTCACAATCCTAGGACATAGGGAAAGGGGGTTGGGAAATATGTAGCTAATACCCATGGGGCCCCGGATGTGTGCTAACTGAAAATAAGGCACCACCTCCCAGGCCTCATGACACTCACCACATGTTCTCCATCCACCCTCCCTTGTGTCTCGGTTGAAAGGGAAAATCTGTTTGCAGAACCTGCTCTGCCCCTGTCAGACCTAAGATCATGACTAACTCAGTTAGTAGATCTAGTCAGAAAAGGAGATACAATATTCATGAGTGTTGGTGCTGTGGCAAAGTGGGTCACTTTGCCCTAGATTGTTGGCACAATCCTTCTGTGCCAAGGGCAAGGGTATGTCCACCTCCTTTGGCTAGAGATAGCCTTTCTGACAGGAATCCTGTAGGAAGGCATCCGGTATTTTTTGCTGACAAGAACTTAGGACCCAATACATATTGGGTTCCTAAGGTAAGGTAATTCATTTTTGCAGGATAGTCTAGGTCCCCGTGAATTTGATGGGACCTAGACATGAGATGTTCCAAGAATGATATGGAACAAGTATATGGGATAAGAGATAGTGCTAACAACAATGGGCAACTCCAATTGGATACCTGGTGTACTTCAAATAGAGGATCTGAATGATCAACTTAATGATCTCAGGTACGCGCATTCAGTTTCGAAACTCTAGTCGCATTACATAGATGCTTATATATATATCCAAACGAATATGTAAATTCTCTTTCTAAAGTAAATGTATATATATACATATATGTTCACACACCTGATGATAGGACACGAAGGCTAATACCTCAATGATCCCTAGTTGGAAATCTGATGAATTATATATATATATATACATGTCCAAGTGATAATGTATAACAATGGGTTTCAATCAGTCCGATTAAAATCAAGGAGCGTTTACAAGTAGCTATAATGAAATTTTACACTTTTGACTCACTTAGAATTACCCAGTACTTACTTCTAAGGTTAACATTCATTCAACTCGACCTAGGGGGCAAAGATTCGAAATCAAAATGGACAATAGAAACATGCCCTTTACATTGGAAAAAGCGGCTACCCCAGAGTTCGGTTGATTTAAATAGCATAACCCTTGGGTTGACTCCTCATCTTCCAGAACTCGCGAAAGTCCCTTTGACTTCCCAGAAATCTCACCGAATCCATCGGTCGTGCGGAATTTGCTTCCTTACTTCTGTCGCCTGGTGTTCTCCGTCACCCCTCCGTACCTTCTGTCGACTCCGCCGCAGTCCTCCCTCAGTCGGCTCCGTGATCCCATCGACGACATAATCTGGACGCAAGGAACGTGCCGACTCACAGTCGATTTTCCCTCTCCCGTCGATTCCCATTCCGGTCGCCAACGGTCCCAACGCAAGCCAATTAGGGTCTCTCTCTACTTTGCGCTAGGGTAATGCTCATTCCTCCTTGAACAAAACTTGTTTGTATCTTGTCTAGTGTAGCTCCTAAACTAGAGTTTCTAATAAGGGTTCGGTCCCTTGGACGTTACTTGTTTAGGTTTGCAATGGCTCCTCGAACCACAGTTGGGCTCCTCACCGGGAGTGAGTTTGTTAAGACCGGCTTCTCCCATGCCTCTGATGAGTTCAGGAACATTATCCTGATGCTTGAAGAAGTCGGGCTCTCCTTTATACTTGAGCACCCGTGCAAGATTCTGGATAAAGAAGTGCTTGAATTTTTTGCAACCGCGAAGCTACGACCTGAGGATACCGTGATTAAAAGTAAGATTCCGGGTCTACGGATCAAGATGTCCGCAGGAAAATTGTCACAACATTTGCAGCTCAACAGTGTTGATCAAGAGGACTACTTGGAGGAAGATGATCATTTCAGGACTATCCTGTTCTGTGGACTCGCTCGAGGGACTAAGTCTATCAAGCGCAAGGAAATGAATGAGGAAGGGAAGCTCCTCTCTTATATTATTGGGAAGGTCCTTATCTGCAAACCGGGCTCCCATGATCATATCTCTTGTGATATGTTCAAAATCCTGGTGGTCATAGTATGTAGAAAAAGATAAACCTGGGGGGCCATGCTGTTTGAGAAGATTAAAGATACTCTTCGAACCCCCAACTTTGGGAGGATCATCAGCCTGTACCTCAATCAGATGGATGGAGATAGGTTTGACATGAGTAAGGGAGTTCCTCTCTACTACTTGAAGAAAATGGACTCCAGTGTGTTTGACAGATGGGAAAGGAGGATTGGTCAAGCAGGTGTGGCTGAAGCCCATGATGATGAAGATAACAGAGCTCCAAAATACCGAAGTCCCTTGGATGAACCTAGTGACGTTCTTGATTTGCTGCATGCAGGAACTGAGGGGGAGTCGTTACACTTTTTTTTTGATGCCCTCAGGACGAAAGTCTCAGGTTAAGAACATACAAATGCAGTCACTGACATTACCAAGATAGCAAAGGATGCAGTAGCTACCCTCGCCACTTATTAGGTTGAAGAGGAGGAAGAAGAGGAGGACATGGAAAATGCTGCAGTTGACGATGATGATATGGAAAATGAGGCTGCTGATGAGGTGAATGATGAAGTAGTTGAAAATGATACGACCATGAGGGTGATGGTAGAGACGCGGGGTGATGTTGAAGTCCCCTCTGAGGAACAGGCTCCATTGAAAGTTCCTGAGGAATCTGGTGCAGTAATGGAGGGGAGTCCTCTCAATAGAGGATGATAAGTATACATGATAAAACTACAGAGGCTGCCCCAATCCCCCCACTGGAGACTGTGAACTTATCAAGCTCTCCTAGTGAATCTGCAGAAGAGCACGACCAAGGCATGCTTCAGGGTTATCCACTAAGACCTAACCTGGCAAATCACACGGTGAATATCATTCAAGGTATAGTGGATGAACTAAAAACTTCTTTTGAACAATCTCACAACATAGTGCTAAAACGAATTAAACAATCTGAGGAGCTAATGCTTAAGAATGTGGTGGAAATAAATCATAAACTAGATCTGATGGAACAGAAGTTTGATGCCAAGTATGTAGAGGCCGGCACTGCAGTAAATCTTCTAATGCAAGGACTCCAGAAGAACACAGCTGATCTAGCAGTGGTGAACCAAAATGCACATGTTGTGGCCGACAACATCATGCTATTCGATGCCAGCATGGTGACACTCAACGCAAATCAGACATCCCTTCTGAACGAGTTCACTAAGACTGTTAAGCATATAGATGAGTCACTGCATAGCTATGCAAACTCCATTGCCCTAGAAGCCAAAAAAGGGGAGAATGAATATAATGCTAAGATGGCAGGGCTAGAACAGATTATGGTTGACAACTTCAAGCAGTCAAATAAGTATGCATTTGATAGCTGTCACTGGCTAGTTCAGCAAGCATCCGGTATACAAATTCCAATTCCGGTTCCTCCTCCTGATGAGATTACTACTGCTGCTGGTGAGGGTGCAGGTGTTGAGGAGATTCCCCTCAGTGAAGCCGATGCTAAAAGGGCTGCTAGGGCCACTGCCAAAGCTACTCTCAGGGCCATTTTTGGCCAGGAAGCCATAGCGAAAGGAAAAAAGAAAACTCCAAGAAGAGACGTCCAAAGAGACTCCAACTTAGAAGAAAGTAAGATTGAAGGAGAGTGAAGTGCGAAATGAACAATGGAGCCCTACATCGAGGAGCATCATATTGGACACATTCACTTTACAACAGCAGGGAGAACTGGATAGAAATGAAGTATACAGTAAATATGAGTGGGAGATGAACAAGGTGTATGAGGCGAAAAGAAGCATATTCTTCAGGTCTAACACTGTGCTACATAAAGCTCCTCCACCCAGATACTACCCGAAGCCAAAGGAGTACTTTGAAAGACAAAGAAAGAAGTTCCAGGCTGAAAAACTAAAGGATGCTCAGGCAAAGGAATGGATTTTCTTTCTATATGCGTCTTTCTATATGCGTGTATATCATTTCTTGTAGTTAAATGAACAATCTTTGAATATATATATATATATGATCACATGCTAATTCATCTATTGTTCTGAATGCGTGAAATTTTATTATTTTGAATTCTTGTCTCTCTTATTTTGTTATGTATATTACTCGGGTTGGTGAAATTCATCTTAGCTAGTAGGATTTTGGCTTCTTCAAATAGGGAGAGATTGTTGGATATTGTATCCATAATTACCTGGATTTGAAGAAGCCTCCGGTCAAGCTAAGATGAATTCACAATGTATTTGACGATATTTCTTCAAGATTGTGCTTGCAGCTATTCCGTGCTAAGTACACACCAATGTCAGGGTGCAGTGGGTTAATATACACGGGTCTGCACAACGTAATCCCTCGTTGAGCAGATCAGTGTGTTGACTCATGTGTTCTCTCTCTATTGGAGTGTACTTATTTTCAAGTACAGGGTTGAGATAGATCAAGAGCAGAAAAGGAGCAAGGATGGGTTAAAGACCAAGTCATGGGAAGAAAGAAGAAAAATCTTCTAAGTAAAATTCGACGGGAATCACTAAGTGATTCTCGCCGATTCGACGGGAATTACTAGTGATTCTCGCCGAATCGTCGAGAATCACTCACCGATTCCAACCGACTGCATCCGGCTGACAGTTCGCCTTAAAGAATTATGCTATGTCAGAATCGACGGGAATTATTAACTGATTCTCGCCGAATCCTCGAGAATGACTTTGCATTCTCGCCGATTCATCGAGAATGGTCTTGATTCTCGCCGATTCCGTCCGGATGGCAAGATTTTCAACTGAAACTCTACCAAGGATAATTCGACGATAATCATGAGTGATTCCCGCCGACTTCGACGGGAATCAACAATGATTCCCGCCGAATTTGCCTTAGGCGATTTTTATCTGCTCGCTGGACCGAACCAAGATAACAGGCGCTGATTAGACCGGGCTTAGGGTTTCTTCTTGTGGGGCCCACAACGGTCTTGTAGGGTTGATCTACAGTATATATACTCGCCTATTTTGAAGTTACGAAGGTATTAAACAGTGAAAACAAAAAAGGCATATGGCCGTCGAGCGTAACCTAGCGGATCGCGAATCATCTTCCGTCGCTGTCGCCGCTCGCAAAGTTGTCGCCGCCGCTGATCTGAGACCTTTTTTGATCGCTCGTCGACAGGACCGAGGCCAAGTAGTACGTCTCACGCTTCTCTCTCGAGATCCCTTGTCTCTTGATTTGTTGAATGAAGTTAGATCTTCTTTCTGAATCGATTGAGACGACCAATCCGATTGAGATCGTTGGTATACCTTGCTTGACTCGTCAAGAAGTTTGGATCTACAATGCATCGCCGCCGCAATCATTTGCCACTGCCGGTCTCGGGAAGATCCTCTCCAAGAGAGTGCTCCGATTGTGGACTCTTCGTCTTTATCAAGAACGCTTCAACGAACGAAGAGAGACATCAGGTTCTCCATACTTGAAGTTTGTATTTTTTTATACATTCTAATTTTTTTGTTGTTGTAAAGGAATAGTGATTCCACGTTGTAAGGGTTGGGTGCAACCCGTGGTGGAGGAGTAGTGACTCCTTCGGGTGGAAGGGTTTCTTCCATAGTGTGAGGATTGGATTTCAATCCGTTTGGTGAAGTGACCGAGTCGTCCCTTGTTGGGAGATAGGTCGAAGGGGGAGAGTGGATGTACCCAAATCGGGGAACCACTATAATTGCTTTTGTGCTTTTCTTGTGTTGTGGTTGTTTTCTTGTGCAGGTTATTTTAAATTCCGCAAAAGACTGCAAATCACCTATTCCCCCCCCCCCATAGGTGAAGTTAGTTGACACTAGATAACTTTCAGCTGGGTTTCCCCTTCTCGGCACCATACGGCGGAGGCAGATCTGGCTTGTCCCGGCAAGCACGGACCGCAGTCTTCACGAGAGCCAATGGATCTCCCATAGTCTGGCCCTCGGACGCTTGCGTCTCGGGGAAGCGCTGGCGCAAAGGTATGACCCGCTCTCCTGTAAAGGCAACAGGTAACACTCAGCGTTTGGGCAGGACGTGTAAATACTGAACAAAAGAAAGAAGAGACGAGATCTCACCTTCTCCAAGAGGAACGGGGGGAAGAGAGTCGACGCCCCGCGTAAGGAAGAGGACGTAAAACTCCTTGGTCCCAAAGAATTCGAGCAGCACGCTCTAGCGGGACCCCAGGGATGGCGGCTTGTAGGTGGCATCCTCATAATGGATCGGCGCAAGCGGAACGTTCCCAAAGTCACCGGAGATGAAGACAAACTTCTCGCCTTAGTGATGATGCTTGTTGGCGAGACCGGTTGTCTTTAGCAGCTGCCCGGAGAAGAAGACGACTCCTCCCTTCGCGCGGAAGACAAACAGCTTCCGGAACATCAAAAGGTTGAACTCTATCCTCTCGGATTGCATGTAGCAGATGAACGCTACAAGGATGTCGACCGAATTTGTATTCAGCTACACGGGAACGACTCCGTAGTAGCGGAGGGCGAGGCGCATCTCCGTCCAAAGAGGGAGGCGAAAGCCCACCTCGAATTGTTCGAGGGGGATCACAAGCTCCCCCTCTCACGCAATGTTCACCCTATCGCTATTGTCTGGGTTTCTCGCGGCGAAGCTGGCAAGAACATATCGGGAGGTAATCAGCGGATAATCCTCTAGTGCGAAACGACACGATAGAAATCGGTGCGTCCGGAAAGCTTCCGCGTAATTAGAGCGTCCCTCATTCTCGACCGCCATTATGTCTAACGTACTTGAAGGAGAAATCGCAAGAGAGGAGGCGAGAGGGAGAGACCAGCCGAGAAGTAATGGAAGTGAGGCGAAAACAAGATGTTCTCGGCAGAACGCGAAGCAAAAAGAAGAGAGGTGAAGGTTCCGGAACAGGGAAATAAATGTGATGGGTGAATCCACCTATTTATAGGAAGCCGTGATAAATGATGATTTTCCCAGAAAGGGCGGCGGAGGTATAGCTGTCACGCCCTAGGTCAACGGCGCCTCGGTCCCCCATCCGAATTGACAGTGACTGATCGACAACCCTAGTTCGCACAAGAATCGCATGACATGACAGACGCGAAAGCAAAGAATGTTCTCGCTAGGCGAGACCTAAGATAATAGCAGTAACGACAACATCTAACAAATGAAAGCAGTTCACAAGATTGCAAGCAGTCCAAGGTTCAAAATAAAATTAAAAGACAGGGTACATGACGAAAAGGGAAGGCCAGAGGCAAGAAGGGGCGACATATCAGGAATCAATAAGGCTCCCAGCGCCAGCGTCCTCGCTCTCGCTGTCGGGTCCTCGGAGGCGCCAACGAGTTGAAGTAGGAGGAGAGCACGGTGCACCCAAGATTGATCCGGCGAGCTTGCTCTCGTATCCGCACAAGGCACCTCCTGGGAGAAGATCCTGTAGTAGGGCCGCCCGACCGCTCTATCTCGCTTAGGAAGTAATATCGCTCCAGGGCCTCCAACCTTTGCTCCACCGACCTGCGAAACTCTCTCGTCGCGTAGGCATGGGCTCTCTCCCACCGCACGAGCTTGGAAAGGATGGACGCGAACCTTTTACCCTTCCTTCTTGCGCTTCCCACGCCAATCAAGATTCCTTCCATTTCGTCAGAAGAGGGGAAGGGGGAGCTATCGTCCTCCTCCTCCTCTTGATCCCCGTCATCATCCTCATCCTCATCAGCTCCCGATCGCGGGTCCAGATCTCCTGAGAAGCCGATCTGACGGTCAATACGAGAACAGGGTAAAAGCGGTAGCGGTGTGTGGCATTCCTGTGGTATGGCAAGAGCCGTTGGCCGGTGGATGGCGGGAAGGCCCGGGCTTTCCCTCGGCGTCCCTCCCGAAAAGGAGATGAAGTGGCTTTCAACGGCCCGGACGGAAGATCTCGCGTGCCGTAACCTCCGTCGGGCCCGAAGTTTGGGGAGGGTTGTCACAACCCGCATTTTCTCCGAGGAAAACAAATTATCAGAGTAGGAGAAAACACGCATCATGATTCCACGTCAAGCAGGGGATAACTGCCGATGCTCAGGAAAACCACAAGCAACTATACTTTATGAAAATTCATAAGTAAAATGATTATAAAACCAATTATATTTTTAAAGGCCGTATCCCTCGACTCGGTGGATCACCTAGTCCACAATTTAAAAACTATACTTATACGCTGCAAAAAAAATACTTTATTCAGGTTTGACATCCTAAAAAAGTGCATAAGTGTCCCAGAGGACAACTTATACTATGCAAGACCGTACATTAAATTTATTCTATATATAAGAAAATGATTTTTTTACGTTGTTTGAAAAATAGTGACGAGTTTTATAAAACATGCTTATTTTGAGTAATACTTATAATAGTGTTTTTAGGTTTAAAAGTAACTAGCAACCTAGCATAAATGATCCCAAGAGCAAGTAGACTATCTCCAATAAAGGTAGCAGCAAAAAGTAACATATCTAGTATCAAGGTAAAAACTACCAGTGGGCGCCAACAAACTGACACGAACCCACTGGAAAGTATGTATGTCTGTAAGAAAAACAACACCAAAATTACCTCGCAAAAACAATGAACTGATCTCTATAGCACCAGAGACTGCCAGCAACTACACAACACCACTAGCCGACAGAGCGCCTACTATCCAGAACCTGAGGCATTCAAAGAATAAAAAATACCTCAGCAAGCAAAACTAGAAAACTGCTCGAAATTGTCAATCAGAAGATAAGTAAAAGAGGAAAACAAAGCAGTAGCAGTCACAACTGCCCAAGGCAAGGCAAAAAGGGAGTGCACTAAGTGCAAGAACACAACAGTACCTCTGCCCAAAAGATGCAGAGTCAACAAGGCTACCATGAGCCCAAATGCTGCAATCTACCAAGGAAGAAATGTCTAACACCCTAAGCTGTGAGAGATGGTAGTAGAAAAAATATCGTGGATACGGATTGGAGGTAAACTCAGTCCCCCAACCACTATTTCCAAGAAACCAAGCTAAGGGGTCTACATGTGAAAGCGCTAGGGACCTCCTACCCCCTTGCCCAGCCTGTACCTAGAGCAAGATAAAAGAACAAGGGTGTCCTTTGCTAAATTACACAACACCTCCCCAATTAAGAGCTTCAAACCACCACTACTAACCACGACCCACGATTTGGCCTTTTTGGAAAAAAACAGGTAAATAGCCGATAAGGAACCTCAAAATCAAGAAATTCACTCGGGGAAGAAAATAAAGGTAAGGGAAAAGCGTTGAGATGACTCAACACGGCCTGGCATTGAGTGAGCCGCACTCACTCAACGCCTAATAAGACCTTGGCGTTGAGTGAGTTAGCCTCACTCAGCGCCAGAAACCACCATGGCGTTGAGTGAGGTTCACTCACTCAACGCCCTCCGCAAGAACAGCTCTGGCGTTGAGTGAGCTAACCTCACTCAATGCCAAAACAGCCATGGCGTTGAGTGAGGTTCACTCACTCAACGCCTCCCGCAAGAAAACTCTGGCGTTGAGTGAGCTAACCTCACTCAACGCCAAAACAGTTATGGCGTTGAGTGAGTTCCACTCCCTCAACGCCTTCAGCAAAACAGGCAGTGGCATTGAGTGAGCTAACCTCACTCAATGCCAAAATAGCTACGGCGTTGAGTGAGGTCTACTCACTCAACGCCTTAGCACTTAAACGCAGGAAAACCCTAAACCAACGCCATCCGGAAGAGGTCGGCGGGAATGCCGACTGATTCTCGCCGAATCGGCCGGAATGCCGATTGATTCTCGCCAAATCGGCGGGAATGCCGATTGATTCTCACCGAATCGGCGGGAATGCCGATTTATTCTCGCCGAATCGGCGGGAATCACTAACTATACTCGTCGAAGTCGGCGAGAATCACTTAGTGATTCCCGTCGATTTCGACTTAGATGAATTTTCTAACTCAATCGCCTCACTACTTAGCCACAAAAAAACAGACCAAACTATGGCTTTGAGTGTGTGCACCACACTCAACGCCAAATCCCGGGCGGCTTTTGGTTTTGAGTGTATGCACCACACTCAACACAAAATCCCGAGAGCCTACCAAGACTGGTTCTAACCAGAGCACTACCACAGAAACCTCCCTCTCTCTATCTCGGCTCCACCCGCAAAAGCACCAAACCAGAAATAAAAATCTTGAGTCTAAATGGTGAAAACAACCAGCGGGTTGAGCAAAAACAGCACAAGGAGGGGGGCTCATAAAGGGAAACTGAAGCACAAAGTTTTAGCAAGCAAAAAAAGAAAAGCCTGGCTTCTATCCTAGGGTGAACCGGGTAGTTAAGAGGGGGAAATCAAAACAGCAAGTGAAAGGACCATTTGCCTCGATTTCCGACGAAGCTTGGTCGGCTTTCCCTTATCTTAACACGGCACCAGCAGCAGCAACACCCTAATGGCAAAAATCCCGAACTTTAATGGCGGAAAAGGGCCAAAACCAGAATTTCGTGCCTCCTAAAAACTCCATGAAAATCAAATCTCTTACCGTAGAAAAATAGATCTGTGCGAGAGAAATCCAAATCCGCTTTTGGAATCGAATTCCGTCCACAAACACTCCCAAATTCGACGTCTGAAGGGTAGCAGGTCGGAGGATTCTCCGCTGCTTTTCCGCGTACAGGAGAGGCGAGTTCGGTCTCGGGAAGAAGAAGAAGAGTGGGCCCGCCATCTACTGATTAAGGCTTTTAAATAACTCTAATCACGCCTAATCAGGCTTAACCGGTTCCTAAGCCGCCGGTTCACTCTCAAAGCTTTTTGGCCGAAAATGATCATTTAAATAGCTTTAAAATATGCACATTTGCTTTTATTATTAGCACACCCAAAACTGCACGAAAACCAAACTACCTCGGAATTCGACGATACTCGCACCGTAACTAAATACCCATGCTACGAACGCAACGGCAAAGTCGAAATTAACTTTCGACGAACATAACTCGAGTTATACTCACCCGAAGCCAAAACACAAGCATCCCCCGAGAGGCCACACCGGGTCACCCAAAACGACTCGGCTTGCTAGGGAGATCTTGCCAATAGGCTACAAAATAGGCCACCCAGTTCTAAGGAGTTAAGACGACACTCCAAAGATTGCACAAGCCAAGAAAATGCGTCGACGTAACGCCAAATGAGAATTAAATAATCGCAGAAAAATCGGGGGTGTTACATTCACTCCCCCTAAAAGAAAGTTTCGTCCCGAAACTTTACGCACAACATTTCTACTATAGAAGGGAAAAGGAAACAAGCCAAACATTATGAGAAGAAAACAAACCAATCTAATCAGGAAAACAGTTGAGGGTGAGCCTCCCTCATAGCCGACTCTAACTCCCAAGTCGTGCTTTCCAAACCCTGATTCTTCCATAGAACTTTGACCATCGGGATGGACTTCCTTCGCAGCACCCGATCTTGAGTATCCAATATGCGGACCAGCACTTCAATAAAAGAGAGATTAGGCTCCAACTGCGGCACAACATCCAAGACTTGCCCACTACTGTGCACACACTTCCACAATTTGCTTATATGAAATACATTATGAACACCTGGGAAGTTTGCTGGCAAATCCAACCTATAAGCTGACACGCCAATCCGTTCAACAATCCTAAACGGGCCCACATACCTCGTGTCCAATTTCTGATTCTTACTGAACCTCTTAACACCAACCATCGGGGAAACCTTAAGAAGCATAAGGTCCCCGACAGAAAACTCCAAGTCCGACCTACGCTGATTGGCGTTCTTTTCATATCTCTCCTGAGCTACACGAAGCTTTTCTCGAATAAGCTTCATCGCGACTTCCATCTCCTCGAGCGCATCCGGACGCAACAAGGGTCTCTCACCTTCCTCAGGCCAAAACATGGGAGTTCTGCAGCGCCTCCCATACAAAGCTTCAAACGGAGCCATTTGCAAACTTTCTTGATAACTGTTATTGTATGTAAACTCCATAAGCCGCAATCGCTCATCCCACGCTCCACCGTGGTCTAGAATGTAGCATCTGATCATATCCTCAACTATCTTGTTCACTCGCTCCATCTGCCCATTGGTCTGTGGGTGGTAAGCAGTTGAATACCTCAGATCGGTACCAAAACCCTCCTGCAGACTCTGCCAAAAGCGAGAAGTAAACCGGGAATCTCGATCGGAAATAATACTAACAGGCACACCGTGCAATCTGATGACCTCATTCAAGTACAACTCTGCAATCTTCTTCATCGGGTAGTCAATCTTATACGGCACGAAGTGAGCGCACTTCGTCAGTCTATCCACTATAACCCAAACAGAACCAAATCCCCTTGGATATTTCGGTAAGCCCGTGATGAAGTCCATAGAAATACATTCCCACTTCTAAGTCGGGATCTCTAGTGGAGTCTACTTGCCACCGGGCCTTCCGTGATCGGCCTTCACTCGCTTGCAAGTGTGGCACTCAGCAACAAATCGAGCTATATCACTTTTCATCCCATACCACCAGGCAATTTGCTTCAAATCATGATACATCTTCGTAGATCCTGGATGGTCGGCAACACTGGATCCATGAGCCTCTCTACATAGCATACCCCTGATGTCCCCCACAGCAGGGATGCAAAATCTGCCGCGGTACTTTAAAGTTCCCGCCTCATCGATGGAAAAATCCGGCAACTCCCCTCTCTCAGTTCTGAGGTATAAGTGCAGAAGGTCTGGATCATCCTTCTGGTGCAACCTAGTAAGAGAAAACCAAGACGGCTCTGCCACTGCAAAACTACTCTGCATGTCGCAGCATCCCATTGAGATATCCATAAGGAGGAACTCTTCCACTAAACGATCGGCGGAGAGATTAAAGATCTTCCCCGTCTTCCGACTCAGAGCGTCGGCCACCACATTGGCCTTGCCTGGATGATACTGGATCTCTACATCATAATCGACCACATACTCTAGCCACTGACACTAGTGCAGATTCAACTCCTTCTGCGAGAACACATACTTCAGGCTCTTGTGATCAGTGAAGATCTTGCACTGATCCCCATAAAGTAGATGCCTCCACAGCTTCAACGCATAAATCACCACTGCAAACTCAAGGTCATGCGTATGATAATTCTTCTCATGAGTCTTAAATTGCCTTGACCCATAGGCAATCACTTTTCCAACCTGCATCAACACGCAACCCAGACAAACATGCGAAGCATCCACATACACATCATAATCCACACCCTCAGTAGGTAGGGTCAGAACGGGAGCAGTGCACAATCTGTTCTTTATCTCTAGGAAGGCTTCTTCGCACTTCTCGCTCCAAACAAAGGCCGCGTTCTTCTGAGTCAACTTGGTCAAAGGTGCAATTAGGGTAGATAAACCCTCAACGAACCTCCTGTAGTAGCCGGCCAACCCTAGAAAGCTCCTGATCTCCTTGGGCGTGCCCGGCCTACTCCAATCCATCACTGCTGCGTTCTTTTTCGGGTCAACCGAGATCCCATCCTTATTCACCACGTGGCCCAGAAACGAGACCTGAGGCAACCAAAATTCGCACTTGCTCAACTTGAAGAATAACTTGTGATTCCTCAACTCCGTTAGAACCAAGCGCAGATGCTGTTCATACTCCTCAGTGTTGCGAGAATAGACCAGCACATCATCGATGAAAACCACAATGAACTTGTCCAGGAAATCCTTGAACAACCGGTTCATCATATCCATGAAAGCTGATGGTGCGTTTGTCAGACCAAACGACATCACCAAGAACACAAAATGTCCATGCCTCAATCTAAACGCAATCCGTAGAATATCTTCCTCACGGATCCTGAGCTGATGATAGCCAGAACGAAGATCGATCTTAGAGAACACCGTGCTACCGCGCAACTGTTCAAACAAGTCATCAATCCTCGGCAGAGGGTACCTGTTCTTAATAGTGACTTTGTTCAACTCCCGGTAGTAGATGCAAAGCCGCATCGACCCATCCTTCTTCTTCACAAGTAGAACAGGAGCACCCCAAGGCGACGAACTCTGCCTGATAAACCCTTTTGCAAACAACTCATCTAACTGGACTCGCAATTCCTCTAGCTCACGAGGGGACATCCGGTACGGCGCCTTAGCAATAGGACGCGTACCCGGTTGCAAATCAATCACAAATTTGACATCTCGATCGCGAGGAAGACCAGGAAGGTCATCAGGAAACACATCAACGAAACTGCGAACAACGGGAATCTCCTCTAAGCACGTTATACTAACAGCGGTCCCAACCACCGAGACTAAACAAGCAAAACAACCAGTAGAAATAACTTTTGAGCACATACCGCAGAAATGACAGGAAAATCTTGGCACGGATCAGCATACACGCTTCCCGGCTGACCATTGTCCTTGATGAAGTCCAAGCGCTTGCCTTTGCACTGAATGACCGCATCATACTTAGACAGCCAGTCCATGCCCAGAATGACATCGAAGTCCTCCAGGTCAATCATCTTCAAGTCTGCCCTCGCAAGAAATTCCCCTAATAAAACAGGGCAATCTAGAATGCCCAAATCTGATAACACAGATTCACCAGAAGAGAACTTGACGCGGAAGATACCACGAACTCGATCTAGAGTTAACCGATGTCACTCCACAAAGTCTCTAGCAATAAATGAGTGGGTAGCGCCGGAGTCGAACAGAACGTGCGCCTAGCGGTTCTTCACCTTAAATTTCCCTGAGATGACCTGAGTCGAAGCTTGGGCCTCCTCGGAAGAGATCACGTTCAGCTTTCCTTTACCCTTGTCCACATGCCGAGGCAGAGGTAGCGCCTGAAGTGGAACTGCATGAAGAGCAGGCTGGACCTGAGGACACCTAGACTTGATGTGACCCTTCTGCCCACACTGATAGCAGACTTTATCCTTGGACCAATACTAGGCAGCATCATGCCCGGGTCGCTTGCAAATAGAACAGAAAACATCCCTCCTAGGAGCACCCTGAATAGCATGAACTTGCTCCTTTTTCTGAGCTGCTGCCTTCTTGAAACACCTCTCGACAGGGTGGCCCGACTGGCCACAGAAGCTGCACACCACCTTACTCTTCTTTCCCGAAGCAGCATCGGGTACATGGGGTTTCTTATCCTCAACGGACTTCCTCTTGTCCTTCCTCATTTGCTGGCCTCTGCTCTTTGCGGTCTCGATAGCCTCCACCTTCAGAGCATCCTCCACTACCCCCGCATAGGTCTCCGATCCATAAGCACTGGTCAACTGCTGCACCTCACTCCTCAAGCCACCAAGAAACCGCTTGACTTGATAAGACTCAACACTCACCAACCTAGTAGCAAACAAGCTCAACTTGCTGAACTCTATCTCATACTCACCAACCGTGAGTTGCCTTTTCTTCAGGTGGAGGAAGTCGTTCATAAGACGGTCACGCTCGACCAAAGGCAAGAACTTCCTTAGCAGCATTTCCTTGAACACTTCCCAAGAGCAACCAGCTACCAAGCTCTCCTTTTCTATAAGCCACCAATTCTTCGCCAAACCCTTGAGCTGATAGGCGGCTATCATCACTCTCTGATCATCTGCAATACTGGAGTACGAGAACATCTCCTCCATGGAGATCAGCCAATCGTCTATGACCATGAAATCTGCCTTCCCATCATACGTAGGAGGGCTATGTCTCTGAAACTGTGAGATGAATGCCATCTCCGCTGGCACCACCACTGGAGGTCTCAGGGGTGTAGGAGGAGGAGGAACAGCAATCCCCCTGCAGGGCCTTGCACTCTCTGAGTCTTTCCTGCCACAACTGCCACCAAAGATTGGATTTGGGATCGCACCTCCACCAACTGCCTGCTCAAGGAATCGCTACTCTGCTTCAAGCTCTCAATCACTGGATCATTCTGCGCTCCATATGACTCACCCTCAGATAGGGGGGTCGATCTAGTTGAAGGGTGTCTCTCCATCCTAAAGTCATAACAACCTTAGCAAGATCCTAGTATGACAGATGCAACTAACTACAAGTATAGACAATACATACATAAATATGAACTTAAATCTGCTAAACTTGCTCTGGGAGTTTATTTTTACAAGAATTGATGTTATGCCTTAACCTAGGATGGTTAACCACCACCACACTAACTCTTGTGCCTAGATCGGGAATGCATGACTTTATATTATTTTTGACTCGAAAACTTATATGTGTACATATGTCATCCTGCCAGTCTTTAGCTTTGCACGTTGTTCTTATGCAATGTTATGCTATGCATGATTGTGCTATGCACTCTAAAAAGGCCCTAATGCATGTTATGAGCGGCATACACATGAAAATGTTATGCATCCCATACTACATAACATTTTCATGCAACGAAAAGAAAATGAGCTAGTCGCAGCCATGTGGTGAGGTTATGCATCCCATACTACATAACCCTCATATGTTGCCCCTATGGTGGATCCATATACGAACACATATTATGCATCTCATACTACATAATATGCCCCGTATACTTCGTGTTATGCTTATGAGTGTAGTGTTCGTACTGTTGCCAAGACGTGCTGATGACATATCAGTGTGTAAATGACATGATGTTGAACTTCTAATGCAATCAGATGGGATGGTTGCCCGACTAGCCTGTCAAGCAACCTCCCTCTGATACCAACTATCAGAACCCGCATTTTCTCCGAGGAAAACAAATTATCAGAGTAGGAGAAAACACGTGTCATGATGCCACGTCGAGCAGGGGATAACTGCCGACGCTCAGGCAAACCACAAGCAACTATACTTTATGAAAATTCATAAGTTAAATGATTAGAAAACTAGTTATATTTTTAAAGGCCGTATCCCTCGGCTCGGTGGATCACCTAGCCCACAATTTAAAAACTATACATATACGCTGCGGAAAAATACTTTATTCAGGTTTGACATCCTAAAAGAGTGCATAAGTGTCCCCAGAGGACAACTTATACTATGCAAGACCCTACATTTAATTTATTCTATATATAAGAAAATGATCTTTTTACGTTGTTTGAAAAATAGTGACGTGTTTTATAAAACATGCTGATTATGAGTAATACTTATAATAGTATTTTTAGGTTTAAAAGTAACTAGCAACCTAGCATAAATCATCCCAAGAGTAAGTAGACTATCTCCAATAAAGGTAGCAACAAAAAGTAACATATCTAGTATCATGGTAAAAACTACCAGTGGGCGCAACCAAACTGATACGAACCCACTGGCAAGTATGTATGTTTGTAAGAAAAACAACACCAAAACTACCTTTCAAAAACAAGGAACTAATCTCTATAGCACCAGAGACCGCCAGCAACTGCACAACACCACTAGCCGACAGAGCGGATACTATCCAGAACCTGAGGCATTCAAAGAAGAAAGAATACCTCAGCAAGTAAAACTAGAAAACTGTTCGAAAGTGTCAATCAGAAGATAAGTAAAAGAGGAAAACAAAAGAGTAACAGTCACAACTGCCCAAGGCAAGGCAAAAAGAGAGTGCACTAAGTGTGAGGACACAACAGTAACTCTGCCCAAAAGCTGCAGAGTCAACAAGGCTACCATGAGCCCAAATGCTGCAATCTACCAAGGAAGAAACGTCTAACACCCTAAGCTGTGAGAGATGGTAGTAGCAAAAACATCGCGGATCCGGATTGGAGGCAAACTCAGTCCCCCAACCACTATTTCCAAGAAACCAAGCTCAGGGGTCTACATGTGAAAGCACTAGGGACCTTCTACCCCCTTGCCCAGCCCGTACCTGGAGCAAGATAAAAGAACAAGGGTGGCCATGGATAAATTACACAACACCTCCCCAATTAAGAGCTTCAAACCACCACTACTATCCACGACACCACCGATTCGGCCTTTTTGAAAAAAAAACAAGTAAATAGCCGACAAGGAACCTCAAAATCAAGAAATTCACTCGGGGAAGAAAATCATGGTAAGGGAAAAGCGTTGAGATGACTAAACATGGCCTGGCGTTGAGTGAGCCCCACTCACTCAACGCCTAACCAGACCTTGGCGTTGAGTGAGTTAGCCTCACTCAGCGCCAGAAACAACCATGGCGTTGAGTGAGGTTGTAAGACACCCCTTTTTTTTCTTTTTCAACCACCGGGGTCTTAGGCCCAGAATCGCCGCTTTGCGGTGACACCTTCACGTCCTGAAGGGTCATCACCACAAGACGCCGATTCCGCCGGCCATTTCGATCACAGAAAAGTAGCATAATTATAACAGTAAGAGCAATGCAGTCCACATTAATAAAATCACATATATATAATAAAGCTCCACGAAGGGAGTGTCCACAGAAATCATCAGAGTACTAAAAATACGGGCTTATGCCCGGTACAAAATGTCCTCACTACAAGTCTCTCATGCAGAAGCGAAAACAGAAGCTACTCAAGGTCGAGACTCACGGTCCCGGCTGTGTGAACTCCGGAGCTAGACTACCCCATCTCTAGGCGCACCGATCTCTGGGGCTGCTCCTCCATGCTGGGCTCCACGATCCCCTAAATGATGCGGTTCAAAAACTGTTAGTCATAAAGACTAAGCCCTATCATCCCCTACCCCTTCCCCCATGGCTCCTAGGTACCGAGCGGGGAGGAAGAAAGGGAAGGACATGATGGTAGAGATTAAACATGAAACAGATGGCAGCGGAAACTAATCTAGCAAGTTGTATTAGGTGAGCAGTTAATAAATTGTTATAATAGATCTAGCAGTAAGAAAAGCAATTATATGAATTTAAACCTTCACTTATGTGAGAACACATAAGCAAAAGGGATCTTTTGCAAGGCTCCCATCGTATAGAGTGTCCCATACCACTTATACGTTGGGGTGTCGGTTATCAAACAGCAGTGGTTGTTATATATTGAAATTAACCTTTGATTTATAAACTTGCCCACACAAGCTTATAGACCAAGGGGTTTTTTTGCAGGTCCTAATGTATAAGCGTCCCATACCACTTATACTTTAGGTGTCAGGGTTAAATGAATCGATTATGCTATGACATGCTAGTGGGTATGATGAAACATGCAGTGCAACTCACACACCCGACTCCGTGCACACAGACCTTTAGTTCCCCCTTTCGGAGCCGTTACCTCCCAGGATACCTCCGTAGTGGCAGACGGAAGCGGTGGGTTGGGCCTCGCCCACCTCCAAAACCAGTAAAAGCACCACTGGTCTGACCTATCGTACGCCTCAACGCTTGGTGCACTAAGCGGACGCCTGCGTACTCTTGCCGGCTGGCGCACCGGACTTCAGTTGGCGAAGTGCTAACCACCTCACCGAGTCAACGATATCGGTGTCGGTGCAATCGAACTCCCCGATATCGAAAGACCCACCACCTTAACTTTTCCTATTTTATGCACATGCAAGTTTAATCGCAAACACACACAGAACCGAGCCGAAGCTCCCCGAACCAAACATCCGTCTCCAACCAACCGAGCCGAAGCTCCCCGGACCATCCCGTCCGTCTCCAGAACAACCGAGCCGAAGCTCCCCGGACCCAAACGTCCGTTTCCAAATCACCCGAGCCGTAGCTCACATCAATCTTCCTGTGCCAACAGTGTTTGTGAAAAGTGCAAACCTAGTTACTCTTGCTAGTTTATTATTACAGTTTACGTTAGCCCAGGACTGCCCCCGGTATACCCCGTGAAGGGCTCTCAAGGGGCACTAGGAACCAAGACGGCGGCATTACGGCCCGAAGTTCCCTTTCGCAAGGCACTTATTGTTATTGGTTGTTTTCCCTTAGCCCGATTCCCTTCTCATATTACGATAGACTATACTAGGGTGATTTTTAAACCTTCCACTCTTCGGGAAAAGCGATCTTTCGCCAAACCCGAGCACCTCTTAACTCTAACTATCACCACTACTCACTACTCTTTATATCTTCCTCAGATCATGTCCTATTGCATTTCACAATTTACTAAATGCAGACCGACCTAGGCTACATGTCGAACCGGTTATGAAATGATCCATTACTCATCCAAATGCCCTAAATTATTTACTGGAGACTTACCATGACCTAAATGACCTAAATCCAGAAAATGGAATTTTTCCTAATTTATTTGGCATTTAATTAAATTCCTCGAAAATCCAAGGACTACCGGTTTGAACATGAACTACCCTAAGTTCTCATGCAAGATGTCCAGCAATTTTATGATAAATACTAGGTTATCTCAATAGGTTAAATCCTAAGTATCATAATTTTTCAATCATCAAAATGGCATGAAAGCTATTTTAGAAATAATCTCTAACTTCTATTGTTTATGAAGCAAGTACAGAAAATATTCTTCCAAAAATTATAAATAATTCATGACATGCAGATAAAGGCCTAAAATTAGCACTGGCAAAGTTTCATAATTTTCCAGCAAGTATTTTATCCATAATTAATTTTTAAACATAAAAGCCCTTTCTATCATCTGTGAATAAGGTACTAGATTTACTCAACATAAAATTCTATAAAAATCCAGGGATCATTGTACTACTAATCAAGATCTAAATCCAGAATTTCAACTAATTATAATTAATTTAAAACCTCCAAATAATTGAAACAATAAATTGGGCAATTATTCCTTTAACACATGAAGTATAACATTTATTAATCATAAAATTCCAGAAGATTTATCATAAGACTAAAACATCCTAAAACTCCCTCTTCCCGAGTTTCACAATTTTTGGATTAGATTTAGTGTTTAAAATAACTAAATTACATTTTTATCCTAATCCGACATCTCAACTTTCGAGGTACCTAACTACCTCCAATTCCTTCACTATTTAAACCAGAGGGTTTTCATCATATCATCCCCCTCTGCTCCAAATTTCAAGGGCATACAAGAGCTTTTGCTCCTATGTCCTTCACAAACCTCAAACTCCCACCCGTTGGATTTGAGCCAATCTCTTAGGGTAAAATCCACCCTAAGCCACACCATGTTACCCAAGAGGGTAGACATAGACTCAACAAATCAGTGGCCAACAACTTCAGCCTCTTTTGAGGAGATTTGTACACTCCATCTCCAATCGTACTTTTCCCCAAAGTACCCCTCACCAAGACCTATCTAGGACTTGATACTTCCCTATTCAAAACTCGACCAATCTAGTTGAAATTTTGTACAGATCTTAATATTGATGCCAGGGACCACCACCCAAAATTTGGGGGAGTTTGGACTTAATTTTATCTCCTAATTAATTTTATATTGTTTATTAAATTTTTACAAAAACTTTAGGCAAAAGTTCTCCAAAAATTCTCATTTTTGGACAGCCTCTCGATATACATATTATAGACCTCCAGTCCAAATTTCGAATCATTTGGACATGTTATAAACCGTGGGCAACCATTTCAATTTCTGGTTAGCCTAGGTCTTGATCCCACCAAAATGAGTGATGTGGTCAAACCACTCACCCAAATTGAATAAAATCAATTTTAAACTAAAGTAGACCCAGAGGGCTACAACTTTTGTGACTGGTCATTTTTCCTAAATCGGCCTCTAAGTGCTTCGTTTTGCAGCCTCAAAAATACATTCAAATAACCTATTTTTCCATTATGTCCTATATAATAATCTATGTATTATATATTAAATCTACTGTTCATCTTCTTCATGAACCCGAACAGACACAGGAAAACATTTTTCCTGTAAGCATTCCGTGGTCCGTCGCCGGCCGTTCGGTCACTTCCCTGGCCAGCCACCACCACCACCACCTCCGTTGAGGCGATGGCTATCGGTCGGCGGTGGTTTGGCCGCCGGAGGTGGCGGTTTCCGGCGAACTCAAAATACCCTTTTTCATGGTTTTTCCATGAAAACGAGAGACGGGTCCGGCTCCGTTGAGCGCGAACCTCCTTTCTAAGAATCCTAAGATCTACCCATGAAAGAGAAAGAGCAGAGGAGTACCTTGTTCGCGGTTTGAAGGCGAGAAGAACGTCGGGGTGCCATGGCGCGGTGGTGGCGTTTGCTGAACTTCTCCTACAGCAAGAACAAAGGTCTGTTCCGATTACTTGAGCGTGTAACCTTCTCCTCTTGTCCAGGTGGGCTTTTATAAATCAGGAAGTGGGAAGGTGAATGAGTAAAACCATTATGGCCATGAAGTTTCCCCCCCTTGACGTTTCGGTTACAGTGAAGGGATAAGAAACGGTGGAAACTGAACAGGTATGTCCAGCTGGCAGTTTTCTATTGGACCACCTTTTCCTCATTTATTATATAATTATAGAAGGAAAACGGCCGGAAGTTACTCCTGGTGTAACTTCCCACACCAGCATTTATTACCACGCGTGTTGGAATAATTTCGGGCCTGAACCGTCGTTTCGGCCAATGTCACGGGCGTGACACATAGGTCACGGGCGTGACAGGCCCGGATAGCCAATTCTGGGTTCGACGATCGTCGAACTGATATCGACGATCGTCGATGGAAGGTCACGGGCGTGACACCTCGGGTCACGGGCGTGACAGGCCCAAACGGCAGATTATGGTTCGACGATCGTCGAATTGAAATCGACGATCGTCGAAGGCTGGTCACGCCCTAAGTCACGGGCGTGACCTCTAGGTCACGGGCGTGACATGCCCGAACGGCAAATTTCGAGGTCGACGATCGTCGAATTGAGATCGACGATCGTCGAAGGCTGGTCACGCCCTAAGTCACGGGCGTGACACTCATGTCACGGGCGTGACATGCCCGGGCCGCAAGCTCGACGATCGTCTCACGGCGATCGACGATCGTCGATGGGGTCACGCCCATAGTCACGGGCGTGACACCTTGGTCACGGGCGTGACATGCCCAGACAGCACGTTGGACGATCGTCTCGTGGAGATCGACGATCGTCGAAGTAGTCACGCCCAAGTCACGGGCGTGACGGGTCGGTCACGGGCGTGACCAACCCTTGACCCGAAAACTCGGTCGATTTATTTTCACTTTTTGTGCTCCCTGGGGTTCTGACTCGACCAACCGACTCCTAGGGGTCTAGCCGGAAATGGGATGTTACAGAGGTTCACTCACTCAACGCCCTCCGCAAGAACAGCTCTACAGTTGAGTTAGCTAACCTCACTCAACGCCAAAATAGCCATGGCGTTGAGTGAGGTTCACTCACTCAATGCCTCCCGCAAGAAAACTCTGGCGTTGAGTTAGCTAACCTCACTCAACGCCAAAACATCTATGGCGTTGAGTGAGGTCCACTCCCTCAATGCCTTCAGCAAACAAGCAGTGGCGTTGAGTGAGCTAACCTCACTCAATGCCAAAACAGCTACGGCATTGAGTGAGGTCTACTCACTCAACGCCTTAGCACTTAACCGCAAGAAAACCCTAAACCAACGCCATCCGAAAGAGGACGGCGGGAATGCCGACCGATTCTCTCCGAATCGGCAGGAATGCCGACCAATTCTCGCCGAATCGGTGGGAATGCCGACTGATTCTCGCTGAATCAGCGGGAATGCCGATTGATTCTCGCCGAATCAGAGGGAATGCCGATTGATTCTCGCCGAATCGGTGGGAATGCCTATTGATTCTCGCCGAATCGGCAGGAATCACTAACGATACTCGTCGAAGTCGGCGAGAATCACTTAGTGATTCCCGTCGATTTCGACTTAGACGAATTTTCTAACTCAATCGCCTCACTACTTAGCCGCAAAAGAACAGACTAAACTATGGCTTTGAGTGTGTGCACCACACTCAACGCCAAATCCCGGCGGCTTTTGGTTTTTAATTTGTGCACCACACTCAACACCTAATCCCGAGAGCCTACCAAGATTGGTTCTTACCAGAGCACTACCACAGAAACCTCCCTCTCTCTATCTCGGCTCCACCCGCAAAAGCACCAAACAAGAAATAAAAATCTTGAGTCTAAATGGTGAAAACAACCAGCGGGTTGAGCAAAAATAGTAAAAGGAGGGGGGCTCATAAAGGGAAACTGAAGCACAAAGTTTTAGCAAGCAAAAAGAGAAAAGCTTGGCTTCTATCCTAGGGCTAATCGGGTAGTTAAGAGGGGGAAAATCAAAATAGCAAGTGCAGGGACCACTTGCCTCGGTTTCCGACGATGCTTGGCCGGCTTTCCCTTAACTTCACACGACACCAGCAGCAGCAACACCCTAACGGCAAAAATCCCGAACTTTAATGGCGGAAAAGGGCCAAAACCAGAATTTCGGGCCTCCTAAAAACTCCACGAAAATCAAATCTCTTACCGTAGAAAAATAGATTTGTGCTAGAGCAATCCAAATCCGCTTTCAGAATCGAATTCCATCCACAAACACTCCCAAAATCGACGTCTAAAGGGTAGCAGGTCGGCGGTTTCTCCGCTGCTTTTCCGCGTACAGGAGAGGCGAGTTCGGTCTCGGGAAGAAGAAGAAGAGTGGGCCCGCCATCTACTGATTAAGGCTTTTAAATAACTCTAATCCCGCCTAATCAGCCTTAACGGACTTCTAAGCCGCCGGTTCACTCTCAAAGATTTTTGGCCGGAAATGATCATTTAAATAGCTTTAAAATATACACATTTGCTTTTATTATTAGCACACCCAAAACGGCGTGAAAACCAAACTACCTCGGAATTCGACGAAACTCGCACCGTAGCTAAATACTCATTCTACGAACGCAACGGTGAAGTTGAAATTAACTTTCGACTAACAGAACTCGAGTTATACCCACCCGAAGCCCAAACATAAGCATCCCCCGAGAGGCCACACCGGGTCACCCAAAACGACTCGGCTTGCTAGGGAGATCATGCAATTAGGCTACAAAATAGGTCACCCAATTCTAAGGAGTTAAGACCACACTCCACAGATGGCACAAGCCAAGAAAACGCGTCGACGTAACGCCAAAGTAGAATTAAATAATTGCAGAAAAATCGGGGGCGTTACAAGGGTCGTGCTCCATCACGGAATGGTCAGCCTACGACATCCAGGATGGGTTGGCAGGCATTTCCCCTGCGGATGTGTGGGGATTGGCTGCTGGATCGTCACGGGGGGAAACCCCCACGTCAGTTCCCGGCAAGATAAGACCCGGGCGGGCAGAAGCAGACGCTGCGAGAGTCCAGCCCAAGGGTTAGAGTGACCAAAAGAAAAACGGGAAAAAGAGAGGAGGGGATACCTAGAGGTCCCAAACCATCGACAGGAGCCCTATCTGGATCATGTGACTGATCCTCAGGTTAACGAGACGTCGATGGGTCCGGGGGCACCGGCGGAAGCCCGACACCACCTTCCGGGACCACCTGCCAAGAAAGGTTCAATGACCCATTCTTAAGTACAACAGTCCGCTAGTCGGCGAGACATACCCCCTGCAGCAGAAGAGGATCGGCCGCACGGCTTAGGGATTGAGAGGGAGAGGCTCAGTGTTCTCGTGAGGGGTCCCGATGGATCTTCTTTGCCTTCTTCTTCTTCCCTTTCGACGGCGGCGGTGGCTCCACAGTGGGTGCCTCTTTCGCCAGCCAAGGAGCCACCAGGGCACTATTGGTGAGGGCTCGCGCCTGCGCCGCTTTTATGCGGTCCTGAAGGTTCTGCGAGAGTGGCTTGCAAGCTTGTTTGTGGCGCATCGCGAGGTCACGCGAAATTCCAGGAGAGCAGCAACGGTTAGGGGCAGATTCACGGTCGTCTATCAACGCATATTTATAACCATGTCAGGGCCCACCAATAGATTCTCTTTGCAGGAAGTGACACGTGCCCAGTGAATATTTATGGGTTGGACGTGTCTTTTCGAGCGCAAAGCTAGCTCCAAAAGAGCGGGGATTGTGTACAACCCATATTCGCTGGGTAGGACCCGGAAGCATCAACGGTCGGGGTTGGACCAGCCTCTGGCTAGCATGGGCCTGAAGACCAGAAGAGCTCTCACCGGAGGAGCTCCTGCCTAGGGGCAGGGGAGGTCCCGCCCGGGACCAGAAGCGGTGATGGCGAGGACCCCCCGCCATTTGTTTGTGCCGACATGGATTTCTCATTTGTTCGCCGCCGCGACATGTTCTTGGACTTTGACGGTCGTTGCCGCAACCGTCGTCGCCGCCGCCGCAGTCGCCGCTACATGTTCGTGGACGTTGTTGATCGTTGCCGCAACCGCCGCCGCCGCCGCCGCCGTCGCCGGCGCTTCGTCATTCCATTATGGTTATCATGATTATTTCATTTTGAAATAATCATCATAATCCTCCTATCTTTAATTTTATTAGTTAGTCTCATTTTTATAAGCTTTATAATTATGTTGTTTTAGTTTTATATTGTTAAGTATTATTAGTGGTTAGGATCTCTTGTTGTTTAAGATGAAGGGTGGATGGAGGTTGTATGTCATTATATATATTTATATGAGGAGTTGGAGAGGGATAGAAGAAGAAAAAAAATAAACCCCTAAACCTATCGGTTTGTTGTAGCCGCCCCCCTTCCTCATTTCTCTCGGCCTGGCCGAATCCGACCAGCATCCCGACGCCCAGGAAACGCCGATCTGCTGCTGCCGCCGCCCCTTTGGGCTGCTCCTTGTTGCTCCGGCGACCTCCTACCTCCTACAGTGTGTCTCCGAAGAAGGCGGCTCGGTTCTCCCTCATCCGGTGCGACTCCGGTGAACCCCGTGGAAGAGCGATTCTTCCAATTGTATCCTCCTATCCTTCTCCTCTCCTCCTCTTGAACTTTCAGAAAATTTGGGTAACGCTTTTCTCTCCTAGCTTGTGTGTTTCTTCTTATGAAATTATGAGGTTGTGGAAATTTGGATTGCAAGTTTTATCCTATTAATTGATTCAAATCTTGCTTGTTAAAATCTAAAATTTATATTGCTTTCATTCCGATTTTCGCGAAGGTTTTGAAGGATAGGTCCCCTTGGGCGTTTTGCAAATCGGGGTTTGTTTAGCCCTTTGATTTCGGACGATTCAAGAGGGTTTGGTATATCCTCGTTGATTTGTTTTGAGGGCCGAATTCGGACTATTTTTGGATCGTTGCTTGAGTCTGGAACACCCTCCATATTGATAGAAAATTTGCTTGGAAAGGAATGCTTAGGTGTTGTGTTAGGTTATGCAATATATATATATGATTGTTCGTGTAGGTTTGGTTGAGAGATAACCACTTGTGAGGTCGCGCCGTTACGAACAAAACTCTGCCGGAATTTCCAACTTTGCACGCGCACCACGTGTTCGTAGAAATGCCTCTTAGGACGTTTTCAAAGCACTTTAGGTGTTCGGGCACATGTCCCTTAGGCTTTCCTTTTGTTATTTTCAATTCTAGCATCGCGTAGGGGTGGCCTGCATCAAGCGGGCGAGAAGGCGTCGATTGGTCTCAGCGCCGCGCTGAGTGAGCTCCACTCACTCAACACTGTGGTCGGTAGCAAGGGGGCTGAGTGAGCTCCACTCACTCAACGTCGTGGTCAGCAGCAAGGGCATTGGGTGAGCTCCACTCACTCACGTCGCATCCAGCAGCGACAACGTTAAGGTTAGAGGAGCTCCCGCCTAGAGAGGGGCGAGAGCGTTCACCATCGGTCAGCCAGGACCCGCTCTCGGCAGAGTCGGTGAGAAGGCGGGGGCTGGCTCAGCTTGAGACTATCGACACTTCTTTTTAGCTCCCACCAAATGAAGGCGAGAGGGTTCTCGACATAGAGATCCCGCCGAGTGGGGCCTAGGGTTCAGGGTAAAATTACTTAATTTCCCTCGGGTAAAATTACCCTTATACCCCCAGAGGTTGCATTTAACACTTCTCAAACAGCAGGATTTGGCTATTGGCAGACCAGCCAGGGGTATTTCAGTAACTTTAGGTCAGCAAAAGGTTATAAATAGACCGATAAGGGCTCCTTAGAAAGCGGAAACTCATCTTTTCTCTGAATCTCTAGTGCTTTCTGAGGAGCTCCTAGCCAAGCTTTTGGCTTTGGAGGGGAAACTCTCAAAGATCTTCCGGGTGTAAGGTGGGACCTCCCTGCTGAGGCTTCGGGCCAGTCCTCGGTCGTTAGCTACCAGTCAAGGGGCGGGGCTTTAGAGAAGTAGGTGTTGGCTGCACCCCTATTTTGAACATTCATTGAGGTCAATTTTGGCTCCAACACTTCCCTTCAATAGTTCTATTTATCATTATAAATAACTGTTAGAGTAGCTCCACCACCACCTGCTTTCTTTGTACTCCCCACCTTCATTACCTTCTCATTCCTTCTCACCGCTTGGTGCTTAGGAGCCATGGGGAGGGGGAGGGGATGATAGTACTTAGATTTTTTTACTAACGGTCGATGACCACAAAATTTCAGGGGCTCCGGATGGGAGACAGGGAGAAGCAGTAGGGGATACAATATCAGCGGAGTATGTTCCTCATGGACATGGGCCAGTATAGCTTCGGAACACCGGCTACTTGCTCCGTAAGTTATTAGTTTACTTAGCTTTCGCGAGTGTTTGTAGTGAGGATTTGATGTACCGGTCTTGAGCCCGTTTATATTTCTTTATACGGTTCTAATACATTAATTTTATTATCATGTGGACTTGATGTGATTTCTTCTATTTCATATTATATGTGATTGTGGACTTAGTTTTATCTGAACTGTGTATAAGCTTCTTTCTCTTTGGTGATCGTAAAGGTCAGTAGGATCGTCGTTTTGTAGTGGTGACCTTCCGGAGTGTCGGTGTCACCGCAAAACGGCGATTATGGGCATCAAATCTCTATGGTTTAAAAAGAAAAAAAACTGGGTCTTACACACCACCTTATGCACATGCATCCATGAATTCCCGAGCCATCGGCTCCCGGACTAACCTGTTCGTTACAACTACCTTCCAAGCCTTCGGCTCGCTGGGATAACTTGCCCATTTCAACAACCACCGAGCCTCCCACTCAGACAACCCAACCATGTTAACCTCCCTAGTCATCGGGGTGAGTGAAGGTGAAGCCCTAGTTTATAATAATTGCACTTTATCAATTAAGTCTTACAGTTTTAGGTTAGCCTTGGACTGCCCAAGGTATTCCCTGTGAAGGGATCTCGGGGGCACTAGGAACTATGATGGTGGCTAAAGCCCATCATTCCCTTTCGCAAGGAACTTATTATTGTTGGTATCTACCCATGTCCCGACTCTACTGATCTTACACTTGATCTAACCCTAAGTGTATATAGACTTTTCGCTTAGGGGAAAGACGATCCATCGTCGATGTCGAGCACGACCAATCCCCTAGTCAACCAGGCTCTCACAACCTATCTTCCATTGTTGACCTTATATTTTCCACCTTGACCAGGCACACCAACTACCCTTTCCCATACAAGTTCCACATATTTCCCTACTTTTACAATTTCTACTATGTACAGACCAAATATCCTACATGATGTGTATGAATGGTGACCCCTTCAAATATTCATCCAAATGATCTAAGATTATTATTGAGCGTCTATAATAATGTTTTAGGAATAAATCAAGAAGTTTATGATTTTCCTATTTTATTGGGTATTTATTATAATTTCTACAAAGTTAGGCTTCATGAGCATTTGAACACCAAGTGCACTTTTCTGACTTGGTATGGCCTTAACAAAATTATGATAAATTAATAACATCAAAATAATAGTGAATGCCAAACATCCCAATTTTCAAAGGTTGATTTTACCTTCAACAAATTATGGAACAACAAGCACAATATTTTGATAAATAGGGAAAAATTAGAACCAATCATTCAAAAATTATGAGAAAATTAGTAGATGATAACTATGACCAAGAAAGACTACTGACCAAGAATTATAATTTTCTAACTCCAATTGGTCACATAGATAAATTATTTAAAAATATTCAAAAATGGGCACTTGTGATGGATCCTATATGAAAAGTCTTCTAATATTTTTATAAAAATTCACAGAGAATGACTATTTCGTCAAATGTTTTCTGACCAAGTTAAATAATTTTCCAGTAAGCAAAAAACTCTAAAATAATTATTTTGGGGTTGAATCAAACTTAGAGTTTTTGAATGAAGTACAAAAATTATCAATCCAAATCTCAAAATAAAATTTTTAGGGAACACCATCATCTAAATAAGTTTACTGCCTAAATTTCTGAGCTTCCAAGGTAATTTAAGCATGTACATAAATATTGAATCAAAGTACCCTAATCTATCGATGACTATTTTAAAAAAAGGTATAGGTTCCTAAAAATCCTAAAACCATTTTCCAAAACTTATTTTCACTCTAAGAATTCATCAACCAAGTTCCAAGACAATCCAAGGACATTTTATCTCCTGTCCTTCAACAGGCTCCAAACCTCAACCCTAGGGCTTACACTATGGTATTACGGTATCTCCACCCCAAACAACCTTAAACCTCTTGTGGGGGTGTTTTAGAGGACTTTGAGGTAGTGGCCAAAGTTTCAACCCTTTTGGATGAGGATTGACCACTCAACCCACCAACTTACTGATGATTCTATTTTATATACCTATTTTCGGACTCATATGGGCTTGTTTTCCTTTGCTTGCACTTCACTTTTAGTTCATTATTGTTTATATTTCATCTTATCCTTATTGTCTTAGGAAGTGCACCTTTTTGCCCGTGGTTGTGTATTTTTATGCTTTTATTGGTTGTTCTCCTTTTTATGCTTGTTTGGAATGTCTGCACACATCGGTGAGTGGTTTAGGGGTCGTGTGCGTGTTCCGAGGATGTTTGAAAGTAGGAATATAGTGCACGATCATCGGATATAGTGCGCGCGACCACTGGTCGTGCGCCAATGATCGTGTGCAATGTACCCTAATTTCCAGAATCTTTCTAGGGTAATCGCACGACTACTGGACATAGTGCGCACGACCACCGGTCGTGCGCCACTGATCGTGTGCATTGATTCCTCTTTTCCTGGAGTTCTGCCTGGGGTAATCGCACGACCATTGGACATAGTGTGCACGACCACCGGTCGTGCGCCTTCGCTCGTGCGTGTTACCCCTGTTTTTCTCTTTATTCTGCCATGCCAATACACACGATCACTAGCCATAGTGCGCACGACCACTGGTCGTGCGCCCGTGATCGTGTGCATTGTTAAAATCTGCTTTCTATAAATATCGTAGGTCTCGCACTAATTCAAAATCTTTTGGATCGTTCGCCATTTTTCGTCGTTTCTTGCCTTTTACGAAGGTTTCCGTCGTTCCCATTCATTCTCCACCCTAGGGAGGGGCTACGGGTAAGCTTTCGCCGCCAAATCAAAGCCGAAGCATCCACTTGGCCTCCTCCTTCATCAACAAACTTCAAGAAGATCTCGACCTAGCTTTCTCCAAGCTTAGAGCAGTTTGTTCCATTCTCCACCAGGTTGTGACACGAAGAATACGGGCCATTGGAAGGTGGTGACAGCCCTTCTCTACCCCAGAAGCAGTTGAGGACCGAGATTGGATGCGGATTGACAACCCCGTGATTCCTTCCGTGAATCCTCAATAAGACTTCGGAGCCGGTTGATTTGGCACACTCACCTCCTCTTGTATTGATAGCATAGTAGATTTCTTTGTATTGATGAAGTGTATTTTGACTGTTAGCATGTTTAGTTAATCATGTCTATATGATTTAGTATTCCTGCTTATCTATTTGAGGTGTGCTTTTGTGGTGTGGATGTGTTTTCTGTCGTACTAGCAATTTCTAGTGGCGTGCTTCGTGAAGCAGTGCATAACGGTCTGCATAGTAGGATTTCCGCTTTTCTCTCCACCTCATCCGCAAGCCTACTTGCCCATCCACCTAGCAATTTGGTGCATAGCAACCCGACTAGTCTATCATCCCGCCTGGCGAAACATCATATAGAGGCGTTGGATAGGAGAAGTTGTTAGAGTTTTATTTTCTTTTATCGCAACCATCAAAACCCCCCTGTCACAACCCGCATTTTCCCCGAATTAAATAATTATCAGAGTATGAGAAAACGCGCGTCATGATGCCACGTCAAGCAGGGGATAACTGCTGACGCTCGGGCAAAACCAACTGCTACTCTTTATGAAAGAAAATCATGAGCTTAATGATTAGAAAATCAGTTATATTTTAGAGGCCGTATCCCTCGGCTCGGTGGATCACCTAGTCCACAGTTAAAAAACTATACTTATGCGCTGTGGAAAAATACTTTATTCAGGTTTAGCATCCTAAAGGGTGTATAAGAGTTCCAAGAGAACCACTCATACTATGCAAGACTCTACATTTAATTGATATTATATATAAGAAAACGATCTTTATACGCTGCTTGGAAAATAGTGATTTAGTTTTATAAAACATGCTGATCATGAGCTTACTTATAAGAATAATTATGGTTTAAAAGTAACTAGCAACCTAGCATAAATCCTTCTCAGAGCAAGTAGACTATCTCCAGAAAATGGTAGCAGCATAACTAATATATCTAGTACAAAGGTAAAAACTACCAGTGGGCGCCAACAACTTGACACGAACCCACTGGCACATATATATGTCTGTAAGAAAGTACTGAAAACTACCTCACCAACAAGGCAAACGGATCTCCAAAGTCCAAGAGACCACCAACACAACCACTGCAAACTAGCCACCCAACTGGCTACAGCTCAGAACCTGAGGCATTCCAAAAGAAAACAGAATATCTCAGCAAGCAAAACAAGGTAAAAACTGCATGAAAGAGTCAACCAAAGGGGAAAAAGTAACTGAAAATCATGCAGCAGAAAAAGTCACAACTGTCCAAAACAGGACAACAAGAAATGCACTACGTGCAAGGAAACAGCAACAACCCAGCCCAGGAACTACATCCTGCAGGGCCTACTAGGCTACCAAGAGCCCAAAGTGCTGCAACCTACCAAGGAAGAAACTTCTAACACCCTAAGCTGTGGGAGATGGTAGTAGCAAAACAACAGTATGGATCCGGGTTGGAGGCAAACTCAGTCCCCCAACCACCAATTTCCATGCCAACAAGCTCAGGGGTCTACATGATAAAGCACAAGGGACCTTCCACCCCCTTGCCCAGCCCGTACCTGGAGCAAGATAGAAGAATAAGGGTGGCCTTGGTTAGATTACACAACACCTCCCCCATGAAGAGCTTCAAACCACCACTATTATCCACATCCCACGATTCGGCCTTTAGTAAAGAAAACATGGCCGACAAGGAAACTACAAATATAATCAAGGAAACTCATTCGGGAACATAAATCGAGGAAAGAGAAACAGTGTTGAAGCTACTCAACACGGCTCGGCATTGGGTGGAATCCACTCAGTGCCTAACCAGACCTTGGCGTTGAGTGAGTTAGCCTCAATCAGCGCCAGAACAGCCATGGCATTGAGTGAGGTCCACTCCCTCAACGCCTTCAGCAAAACCACAAAACCTAACAACGGCGTTGAGTGAGTCTACCTCCCTCAACGCCAAAACAGCTTTGGCGTTGAGTGAGGTCAACTCACTCTACGCCAATGTTCACTTCCGCAGGAGAACCCTAAGCTAACGCCAACAAGAGAAGGTCGGCGGGAATGCCGATTGATTCTCGCCGAATCGGCGGGAATGCAGGACGATTCTCGCCGAATCGCCGAGAATGCAAGATGATTCTCGACGACCGGCGGGAATCCAGAATGATTCTCGCCGAATCGGCGGGAATCAAGGATGATTCTCGCCGAATCAGCGGGAATCAAGGTTGATTCTCGCCGATCGGTGGGAATCACTGACGATACACGTCGAAATCGGCGGGAATCACTTGGTGATTCCCGTCGATTTTGACTTAGACGAAAATTTTCACTCAATCACCCCACCACTCAGCCGCAAAGAACAAACCGAACTATTGATTTGAGTGTGTCCACCACACTCAACGCCAAGTCCGGGCGGCTTTTGGCTTTGAGTGTGTGCACCACAGTCAACACAAAAACTCGAGAGTCTACCAAGACTAGTTCTAACCAGAGCCATACCACAACAACCTCCCTCACTCTCTCTCTCGGCTCCACCCGCAAAAGCACCCAACTAGAACTACAAATCTGGAGTCTAAATGGTGAACACAACTAGCACGAGGAGCAAACAGCCCAAGGAGGGGGCTCATAGGAGAATCTAAGCCCTAAAACTTAGCAAGATAATAAGAGAATAAGCATTGTTTCTACCCTAGGGCTAACCGGGAAACATTCCAAAATTCAAAAGAACAACAATGGCAAGGGCAAGAATACCACTTGCCTCGATTTCCGCCGAAGCTTGGTCGGCTTTCCCTCCTCTTCGTTCTGCACTAGAAGGAGAAGCACCTAACAAGCAAACCGTACCTTAATGGCGGAAAACCACAAGAACCGGAAATCCAAGTCTCCTAAAACTCCACGAAAATCAAATATCTTACCGTCGAAATGAAGATCTGAGCAAGAGCAAGACAACGCCGCTTTCGGAATCGAAATCCGTCCACGAACAAGCCCAGAATCACCGTCCGATGGGGAAGCAGGCCGGCGGTTTTCCTCCGTTTTCCGCGAACAGGAGGGGCGACGGTTTCGGTCTGGTCTCGGGAAGGAGGAAGGAGAAGTGGGTCCGCCACTTCTTAACAAGGCTTTTATAATAAAAGGACACGCCTATTCGGCCCTAACAGCTGCCTAAACTGCCGGTTCACTTAATTTAAAAAGGGTTTCTAATTTGTTTTTACTAATAACACACCCAAAACGACTCGAAAACCGAACCACCTCGGAATTCGACGAAATTCGCACCGTAGCTAAATATCCACGCTACGAACACAATGGCGAAGTCGAAATTAATTTTCGACGAACAGAACTCGAGTTATACCCAGATAAAGCCAAACACAAACATTCCCCTGAGAGGCCACACCGGGTCACCCAAAACGACTCGGCTTGCTAGCGAGATATTGCCAACAAGCTACAGAATAGGGCACTCAGTTCTAAGGATTTAAACCACACTCCACAAATGGCACAAGCCACGGAAACGCGTCATCGTAACGCCAAACGAGAATTAAATAATCGCAGAAAAAATCGGACGCGTTACCGTCACTCCCCCTAAAAGAAAGTTTCGTCCCAAAACTTTACGCACAACACTTCTACTAAAGAAGGAAAGTAATAATCCAAACATTACAAGAAGAAAAACAAACCAAACTAATTAGGGAAATAGCTGAGGGTAAGCCTCCCTCATAGCCGACTCTAACTCCCAAGTCGCGCTCTCCAAATCCTGATTCCTCCAAAGAACTTTCACCATCGGAATAGACTTCTTTCGTAGCACCCGTTCCTGAGTATCAAAAATACGGACCGGCACTTCAACAAAAGAGAGGTTGGGCTCCAACTAGGGCACAACGTCTAAGACTTGCCCACTACTGCGCACGCACTTCCGCAATTGGCTAACATGGAAAACATTATGAACACCTGGGAAGTTTGCTGGCAAATCCAACCTGTAAGCTGACACGCCAATTCGTTCCAAAATCTTAAACGGGCCCACATACCTCGGGTCCAATTTCCGATTCTTACCAAATCTCTTTACACCCACCATCGGGGAAAGCATAAGAAATACAAGGTCCCCCACAGAAAACTCTAAGGTAGACCTACGCCGATTGGCGTTCTTCTCGTACCTCTCCTGAGCTATACGAAGCTTTTCCCGAACAAGCTTCACTGCGACTTCCATTTCTTCGAGCGCATCAGGACCTAACAATGACCTCTCACCAGCCTCAGCCCAAAACAACGGAGTTCTGCATCGCCTCCCATACAAGGCTTCGAACGGAGCCATCTGCAAGCTCTCCTGATAACTATTGTTGTAAGCAAATTCCATAAGTCGCAGCCGCTCATCCCACGCCCCACCGTGGTCTAAAGTGTAGCATCGGATCATATCCTCAACTATCTGATTCACCCGCTCCATATGCCCATTAGTCTGTGGGTGGTACGTAGTAGAATACCTCAGATCCGTACCCAAACCCTCCTGCAGACTCTGCCAAAAACGAGAAGTAAACCGGGAATCTCGATCAGAAATGATGCTAACCGGCACACCGTGGAGTCGGATGACTTCATTCAAGTACAACTCTGCTATCTTCTTCATAGGGTAATCAATCTTATATGGCACGAAGAGAGCACACTTCGTCAATCTATCCACTATAACCCAAACAGAATCAAATCCCCTCGGGGATCGCGGTAAACCCGTGATGAAATCCATGGATATACTCTCCCACTTCCAAGTCGGAATCTCTAGCGGAGTCAACTTACCACCAGGCCTTCCATGATCGGCCTTCACCTGCTTGCAAGTATGGCACTCCGCAACAAATCGGGCTATATCTCCCTTCATGCCATACCACCAGGCAATTTGCTTTAAGTCACGATACATCTTTATAGATCTTGGATGATAGGCAACGCTGGATCCATGAGCCTCTCTGCAAACCATACCCCGAATGTCCCCAACCGCGGGGATGCAAAATCTGCCACGGTACTTCAATGTTCCCGCATCATCGATGGAATAATCCGGCAACTCTCCTCTCTCAGTCCTGGAGTACAAGTGAAGAAGATCCGGGTCGTCCTTCTGGTGAAGTCTGGTCAAAGAAATCCAAGACAGCTCTGCCACTGACAAACTACTCTGTAGGCCACCACATTCCACTGATATATCCATAAGGATGAACTCTTCCACTAAACGGTCGACAGAGAGATTAAAGATTTTACCCGTCCTCCGACTCAGGGTGTCGGCCACCACATTGGCCTTGCCTGGGTGATACTGGATCTCTACATCATAATCGGCCACATACTCTAGGCACCGACGCTGGCGCAGATTTAACTCCTTCTGCGTGAACACGTACTTCAGGCTCTTATGGTCGGTGAAGATCTTGCACTGAGCCCCATAAAGTAGGTGTCTCCACAGCTTCAACACATAAATAACTGTTGCAATCTCGAGGTCATGCGTAGGATAATTATTCTCATGAGTCTTCAGTTGCCTTGACCCATATGCAATCACCTTACCCACCTGCATTGATACGCATCCCAGACCCACATGCGAAGCATCCACGTATACATCATAATCCATGCCCTCGGTAGGCAGGGTCAGGACAGGAGCAGTGCACAATCTCCTCTTTAACTCCAGGAAGGCTTCTTCGCACTTCTCGCTCCAATCAAAAGCCACGTTCTTCTGAGTCAGCTTAGTCAGAGGTGCAGCTAGGGTAGAGAAACCCTCCACAAACCTCCTGTAGTAGCCGGCTAACCCTAGGAAGCTCCTGATGTCTTTGGGCGTGCCCGGCCTACTCCAATCCATCATTGCTGCGATCTTTTCCGGGTCAACCGAGATCCCATCCTCATTCACCACATGGCCCAGAAATGAGACCTGAGGCAACCAAAATTCGCACTTGCTTAACTTGGCGAATAACTTATGGTTCCTTAACTCCGATAGAACCAAGCGCAGATGCTGCTCATGCTCCTCAACACTGCGAGAGTAAACCAACACATCATCGATGAAGACCACCAAGAACTTATCTAGGAAATCCTTGAACACCCGGTTCATCATATCCATGAACGCTGATGGAGTGTTGGTCAATCCAAACGACATCACTAAGAACTCAAAATGTCCGTGCCTTGATCTAAACGCAGTCCGTGGAATATCTGAATCACGGATCCTAAGCTGATGATAACCTGAACGAAGGTCAATCTTGGAGAAGACCGTGCTACCGCGCAACTGGTCAAATAAGTCATCGATCCTCGGCAGAGGGTACCTGTTCTTGATTATGACCTTGTTCAGCTCCCTATAGTCGATGCAAAGCCGCATTGACCCATCTTTCTTCTTCACAAATAGAACAGGAGCACCCCAAGGCGACGAACTCTGCCTGATAAACCCTTTCGCCAACAACTCATCTAACTAAACTCGCAACTCCTCTAGCTCTCGAGGGGCCATCCGGTACGGCGCCTTAGAAATAGGGTGCCTACCCGGCTCCAAATCGATCACAAACTCAACATCCCGCTCGGGAGGAAGACCAGGAAGGTCATCAGGAAAAACATCGGCGAAATCTCGCACAACTGGAATCTCCTCTAAGCGCGGTACACTAACAGCGGTCCCAACCACCGAGACCAAACAAGCAAAACAGCCCGAAAGAAAAACCTTCTGAGCACATACCGCAGAGATGACAGGAGAATCCTGGCTCAGATTCGCATACACGCTTCCTGGCTGACCGTCGTCCCTGATGAAGTCCAAGCGCTTCCCTTTGCACTGAATGACTACATCATAACTGGACAGCCAGTCCATGCCCAAAATAACATCGAAGTCCTCCAGATCAATCATCTTCAGGTTTTCCTTCGCAAGAAATTCCCCCAACAAAACAGGGAAATCCAACATGCCCACATCTGACAACACAGATTCACCAGAGGGGAACTTAACACGTAAGGTATCTCGAACTCGATCTAAAGTCAACTGATGTTGCTCTACAAAGTCTCTAGCCACGAACGAGTGGGTAGCGCCGGAGTGAAACAGAACACGCGCCCAGCGGTTCTTCACCTTAAACTTCCCTATAGGAACATATATAACTAAGGAACTACCATAACAATACTACATTTTAGCAAGACAAGAACAAAACATTCAGGAAGGAAGACAACTAACCTGAGATGACAAGAGTCGAAGCTTCAGCCTCCTCGGAAAAGATCACGTTCAGCTTTCCCTTTCCCTTGCCCACACGCTGAGGTGGAGGTAATGCCTGAAGGGGCACTGCTTGCAGGGCAGGCTGGACCTGAGGACACCTAGACTTGATGTGTCCCTTCTGCCCACACTAGAAACAGACCTTATCCTTGGACCAGCACTGGGCAGCATCATGCCTGGGTCGCTTGCAAACAGAACAGGAGACATCTCTCCTCGGAGTACCCTGAATCGTATGAACCTGCTCCTTCCTCTGAGCTGCTTCTCTCTTGAAACATCTCTCGACCGGGTGGCCTGACCGGCCACAGAAACTGCACACCACTTTGCTCTTCTTCACAGGAACCGCATCGGGTACCCGGGGTTTCTTTTCCTCCACAGACTTCCTCTTATCCTTCCTACTTTGCTGTCCTCTGCTCTTCGCGGTCTCAATAGCCTCCACCTTCAAAGCAGCCTCCACTACTCCTGCGTAAGTTTCTGATCCATAATCACTAGTCAACTGCTGCACCTCACTCCTCAAACCACCGAGAAATCGCTTAACTCGATCAGCCTCAATGCTGACCAATCCAGGGGCAAAACGGCTCAACTTGCTGAATTCTATCTCATACTCACCCACCGTGAGCTGCCTTTGCTTCAGATGGAGGAAGTCGTTCATGAGGCGATCACGCTCGACCGAGGGTAAGAACTTTCTCAATAGCATCTCCTTGAACACCTCCCAAGAGCATCTGGTTACCAAGCTCTCCTTCTCTCTCAGCCACCAACTCTTAGCCAAACCTTTAAGCTGATGGGTGGCTATCATCACCCTCTGATCGTCTGCAATCCCTAAATACGAGAACATCTCCTCCATGGAGATCAGCACGTCGTCTATCACCATGAAGTCTGCCTTCCCATCATAAGTGGGAGGGCTCAGCCTTTGAAACTACGAGATGAAGGCCATCTCTGCTGGCACCACCACTGGAGGTCTTAAGGGTGCAGGAGGGGGAGGAATAGCAATCCCCCCTGCAGGGCCTTGCACTCCCTGAGTCTGACCCGCCACAACTGCTACCAAAGACTGGATCTGGGCTCGCACCTCCACCAACTGCCTTCTCAAGGAATCACTACTCTGCCGCAAGCTTTCGATTACCGCATCATTCTGAGCTCTAGAAGACTCACCCTCAGACAGGGGAGTTGATCTAGTCGAAGGACGTCTCGCCATCCTAAAGTCATAGCAACACTAGTTAGATCCTAGTACAACGGCTAGACTCAACTACTAGTATAGACCATACATATATAGATATGAACTTCAAGCAGCTAAACTTGCTCTGGGAGTTTACCTTTTACAAAACTTTATGTTATGTCCTAACCTAGGATGGTTAACCACCACCATACTAATTCTTGTGCCTAGATCGGAAATGCATGACTTTATATTATTTTTGACTCGAAAACTTATGTGTGTACATATGTCATCCTGCCAGTCTTTAGCTTGGCACGTTGTGCTTATGCCATGTTATGTGATGCATTAATGTGCTATGCATTCTAAAAAAGTCCTAATGCATGTTATGAGCGGCGTACACATGAAAATGTTATGCATCCCATACTACATAACATTCGCATGCAACGAACAAGAAAATGTGCTAGTCGCAGCCATGTGGTGAGGTTATGCATCCCATACTACATAACCCTCACATGTTGCCCCTATGGTGGATCCATATACGAACACATATTATGCATCCCATACTACATAATATGCCATGTATACTTCATGTTATGCTATGAGTGTAGTGTTCGTGTTTTTGCCAAGACGTGCTGATGACAAATCGGTGTGTGAATGACATGATGCTGAACTACTAAAAGCAAACAAAGGAAGGTTGCCCGACTAACTTGTCAAGCAACCTCCCTCTGATACCAACTGTCACAACCCGTATTTTCCCCGAATTAAATAATTATCAGAGTATGAGAAAACGCGCGTCATGATGCCACGTCAAGCAGGGGATAACTGCTGATGCTCAGGCAAAACCAACTGCTACTCTTTATGAAAGAAAATCATGAGCTTAATGATTAGAAAATCAGTTATATTTTAGAGGCCGTATCCCTCGGCTCGGTGGATCACCTAATCCACAATTAAAAAACTATACTTATGCGCTGCGAAAAAATACTTTATTCAGGTTTAGCATCCTAAAGGGTGTATAAGAGTTCCAAGAGAACCACTCATACTATGCAAGACTCTACATTTAATTTATATTATATATAGGAAAACGATCTTTATACGCTGCGTGGAAAATAGTGATTTAGTTTTATAAAACATGCTGATCATGAGCTTACTTATAAGAATAATTATGGTTTAAAAGTAATTAGCAACCTAGCATAAATCCTTCTGAGAGCAAGTAGACTATCTCTAGAAAATGGTAGCAGCATAAGTAATATATCCAGTACAAATGTAAAAACTACTAGTGGGCGCCAACAACCTGACACGAACCCACTAGCACATATGTATGTCTGTAAGAAAGTACTGAAAACTACCTCACCAACAAGGCAAACGGATCTTCAAAGTCCAAGAGACCACCAACACCACCACTGCAAACTAGCCACCCAACTGGCTACAGCTCAGAACCTGAGGCATTCCAAAAGAAAACAGAATACCTCAGCAAGCAAAACAAGATAAAAATTGCATGAAGGAGTCAACCAAAGGGGAAAAAGTAACTGAAAATCATGCAGTAGAAAAAGTCACAACTGTCCAAAACAGGACAACAAGAAATGCACTACGTGCAAGGAAACAGCAACAACCCAGCCTAGGAACTACATCCTATAGGGACTACTAGGCTACCAAGAGCCCAAAGTGCTGCAACCTACCAAGGAAGAAACTTCTAACACCCTAAGCTGTGGGAGATGGTAGTAGCAAAACAACAACATGGATCCGGGTTGGAGGCAAACTCAGTCCCCCAACCACCAATTTCCATGCCAACAAGCTCAGGGGTCTACCTGATAAAGCACAAGGGACCTTCCACCCCCTTGCCCAGCCAGTATATGGAGCAAGATAGAAGAATAAGGGTGGCCTTGGCTAGATTACACAACACCTCACCCATGAAGAGCTTCAAACCACCACTATTATCCACATCCCACGATTCGGCCTTTACGAAAGAAAACATGGCCGACAAGGAAACTATAAATATAATCAAGGAAACTCATTCGGGAACATAAATCGAGGAAAGAGAAACAGTATTGAAGCTACTCAACACGGCTCGGCGTTGGGTGGAATCCACTCAGTGCCTAACCAGACCTTAGCGTTGAGTGAGTTAGCCTCAATCAGCGCCAGAACAGCCATGGCGTTGAGTGAGGTCCACTCCCTCAACGCCTTCAGCAAAACCACAAAACCTAACAGCGGCGTTGAGTGAGTCTACCTCCCTCAACGCCAAAACATCTTTGGCGTTGAGTGAGGTCAACTTACTCTATGCCAAAGTTCACTTCCGCAGGAGAACCCTAAGCCAATGCCAACAAGAGAAGGCCGGCGGGAATGCCGACTGATTCTCGCCGAATCGGCGGGAATGCAGGACGATTCTCGCCGAATCGGCGAGAATGCAGGATGATTCTCGACGACCGGCGGGAATCCAGAATGATTCTCGCCGAATCGGCGGGAATCAAGGATAATTCTCGCCGAATCAGCGGGAATCAAGGTTGATTCTCGCCGATCGGTGGGAATCACTGACGATACACGTCGAAATCGGCGGGAATCACTTGGCGATTCACGTTGAAATCGGCGAGAATCACTTGGTGATTCCCATCGATTTTGACTTAGACGAAAATTTTCACTCAATCACCCCACCACTCAGCTGCAAAGAACAAATCGAACTATGGCTTTGAGTGTGTCCAACACACTCAACGCCATGTCCGGGCGGCTTTTGGCTTTGAGTGTGTGCACCACACTCAACACCAAAACTCGAGAGTCTACCAAGACTAGTTCAAACCAGAGCCCTACCACAACAACCTCCCTCACTCTCTCTCTCGGCTCCACCCACAAAAGCACCCAACTAGAACTACAAATCTGGAGTCTAAATGGTGAACACAACTAGCACGAGGAGCAAACAGCTCAAGGAGGGGGCTCATAGGAGAATCTAAGCCCTAAAACATAGCAAGATAATAAGTGAATAAGCATGATTTCTACCCTAGGGCTAACCGGGAAACATTCCAAAATTCAAAAGAACAACAATAGCAAGGGCAAGAATACCACTTGCCTCGATTTCCGGCGAAGCTTGGTCGGCTTTCCCTCCTATTCGTTCTGCACTAGAAGGAGAAGCACCTAACAAGCAAACCGTACCTTAATGGCGGAAAACCACAAGAACCGGAAATCCAAGTCTCCTAAAACTCCACGAAAATCAAATATCTTACCGTCGAAATGAAGATCTGAGCGAGAGCAAGACAACGCCGCTTTCGGAATCGAAATCCGTCCACGAACAAGCCCGGAATCACCGTCCGATGGGGAAGCAGGCCGGCGATTTTCCTCCGTTTTCCGCGAACAGGAGGGGAGACGGTTTCGGTCTAGTCTCGGGAAGGAGGAAGGAGAAGTGGGTCCGCCACTTCTTAACAAGGCTTTTATAATAAAAGGACACGCCTATTCGGCCCTAACCGCTGCCTAAACTGCCGGTTCACTTAATTTAAAAAGGGTTTCTAATTTGTTTTTACTAATAACACACCCAAAACGACTCGAAAACCGAACCACCTCGGAATTCGACGAAATTCACACCGTAGCTAAATATCCACGCTACGAACACAACGACGAAGTAGAAATTAACTTTCGACGAACAGAACTCGAGTTATACCCAAATAAATCCAAACACAAACATTCCCCCGAGAGGCCACACCGGGTCACCCAAAATGACTCGGCTTGCTAGGGAGATATTACCAACAGGCTACAGAATAGGGCACTCAGTTCTAAGGAGTTAAACCATACTCCACAAATGGCACAATCCACGTAAACGCGTCATCGTAACGCCAAATGAGAATTAAATAATCGTAGAAAAAATCGGGGGCGTTACACCCCCCATTTTGTTAACTCTGGCCTAAGGACTTCAATCTCAAGTCCTCCTCAAAATTAACTCCACCTTACTGTGTTCCTTGAGAGATCGGTACTTGGGAAAACTCGCCCATTTTATATTACTTGTGTGATCGGTTCACTACCGTGATCTTTAGCATAAAGTTTTTGGCGTCGTTGCCGGGGAACACAGTCGTGTGAGTTTTTTGAGAGGGAGATAAGAGAAAGGAACCCTTTTTCCATTTGTTCATTACATATTTTATTTCTCTTTGCTTTAGTTTTTATAATTTGTTGCTTATTTTTCTTTATTCATTTTCTAATTTTGATATTTCAGTAGCAGGTATTCCTTTTTATTTATCTGCTAGTGTGTAGTTAATTCTTTGCTTAGAAATTCTGTTGATGAATTATTTATGCTTGCACCATGTATTCTTTTTTGAATATCTGTTGCCGATTGTGCGGGGATTATGGGTATAGTAGTGATGAGTGCCCTATTGAAGATTGGGAGCATAATTCTCTTGGTTCTATGTATGGAGCATTGTCTTCCTATGGTACTTCATACACCCAACCCAGGTCTTATGGTCACTCCTCTTCTACGCATTCACCTTTTTCTTTTTCTTCTTCGGTCCCACCTGGACTAAGGAGTAATGGAAAATGATGTTTGTGTTGTCGTAGCACCGACCACGTGTTGAAAGATTGTGCGGAATTTCAACGCCAGTTGGAGGAGGATTATGAACCGGGTATCTGATTCAATCTATCACCCTCTCATATGGCTGCTCCTTGTGCTTCTGATGATATATTCGCACCACCACCTTGTCTATGGGGGACTGCTGTGGATATGCCCATCAGACTTTCTACTAATCGGTGCGACGACATTATGGCGTCATCTCTCCCCATGCCCTCTTCCCCTCTTATTGATTAACCCCCGGAGGAACCTGCACATATTTTCTCTGATGCTATTGTTCCTCCGCCTTCTTTACAAGAATCATCTACTCCTCTTTTTAGTGATTCGGTTGATGATATTATGCTTGATGGTGATTTGGAGTCATAGTTTGCGTCATGGTGTGACGAGAACATTATTCTCATCAATGGAGAGTATTACGTCTTGGAACATGGTGACGCACTGAGGTGTGTTGATGAGTAGATCCTTTCTGATAAGGAAGTTTTTGCTTCCTTGTTAGATGTGGAGATCCAAACCACCACCGAGGATCTCCAGCTCTCGGATTCCCCTCATCATGACTCATATGACGCCGACAGTGATCATTGCTTGGATCCTGCTGGAAGTGAGACCGGGATCACTCCCCCGATTAGTTCATTATGTTCTTCATCTTTTTTATTTCTTGACCCCCCTTCTTTATCTGAGCCTGTGTAGGTTGAATCTCCATGGGTAAGCTGGGTTGACGTTGAGCCTTGTGATCAAGCTGTCGACGAGTGCATCCTCGTGTTTGAGGAGGTTCCTACCTCCTTCACAGTGGAAGCCCCTGTCGTCACCTTCGCTCCCAGCGAACCTGTGGTGGACGAAACCTTGCTAGGCAAGGATTTATTTTGTGGTGAGATGAGTGAGGACCAAGCCTCCTCCTCATCTTACTTTATATTTCCTCTGCCTGTGAGGAGTAGGTATGATTATTTGAGTAGAGGGGTAACTGATCTATCTCCGTATCAATACCCGTTACCGACACGTATATTAGGCCAGTTACCTGTGTATTTTTCTTTTCATAGGCCCATTAGCTAGAACTGTATAGAATGTACTAAGTGGTGCTGGGATGATAGTAACCCCAGTAGTTATCTTATATTTTCTGCATTTTATTTTTCATGTATCTTTTTAGTTTTAGTATTTCTTTTTATATATTTTTCATTTGTTTTTGCAGAGCTCACCCCTGCAGGTATTCATGACAACTACGTGTCGGCGGGGTTGTGATTCTTCGTATGGCGGGCCTGCTTCAGGTTTTTCACACGTCTTCTGGTATGCTCACTAGTTGAGCATTAGGTAACCTCTTCTCTTAGCTCTTTAGGATTTTAATTTCTATATCATATGCTGTGTTGTTTAGTTTAAGTCTAGGGGAGAGCCAGTTTTGTTACCTTTTGCACGTGTACATTTCATGTGCATACTAGAAGCTTTTATTGTTTTATTTTTATTAGTTCATTACATTGCACACCACTGCACCCACATGAGCGCGTGCTTAGCTGTTAGCATACTGCGAGTTAAACTCATGTCTTTGTTAGATTTGGGAAAATTATGGTGCTGGCTTAGGTTTGTGAGACAGAGTAAAATGTTGACCTTGTTGTGCTCCAAGTCAACTTCTCTCATTTCGTTTATAAATCTGAGTAGATTTAATTTTTCTATATGCTTATAGTTTTATATTTCTCTTTTTGCATAATTTTTTTTATTCTACCCAAAAGGTTGTGAATCCGGTGTGAATCAAATGGTAGTGTAGGGATGTGTGTAGCCGTCACTAGACTCATTTTGCTCGAGTCGGGAGGAAGGATTATCTTTCTCGGTGGCTAAGAACTTGCCCCAAGCTACTATCGAAGCATTGGTACATGGTTAGTCAAGCGCGAGTGTGATGTAGGCTATCATTTTGGCCCGGTTGAGCTTTGTACCGTTCCTAACATCATATCCTCGCTAAGCCCTGTTGTGCCTACCCTTTCCTTGGATTCAGCTCTACCTTTATTTCACCAAAGCTTCATATCCTGTCCTAGTCGCACACCTAAGTCGAGCTTTAGTGTTTTACATTTTCATGTTGGGTTGTGATGTGGTGTTAATTTTTTTTGTGAAAATGTGGGCGTGCCCCCAAGGTTATATTTGCTGTGATTGTGAAAATAAAAAAATGAAAAAGAAGAAAATATTTGTCAAAAAAAAGAAGAAGAAAAAGTTTGATTGAAAATCTTTTTGAAGATGTGATTGTATGTGGAGTAGGCGGTGCGCACACCCTTATGTTAAAAGTTAAGTCTGGTGGTGTAGCGTACTCGTTTGTATTGTGGTTAGCGGCTGGATTCATTTGTTTTGGGATAGCTCATTTGGGTTAGGTGCTTAGCCTCCTTGTTTATCTTTGTTTACCTCACCGTAACCCAAGCCCCATGATTATCCTAAAGTCCTACGGATTCACGCATGAGTCGAACTAGTGCTGCAGAGAGAGTGTGAACGGGCAAGCATATGGTCCCTGACATTGGTGGATTCCTTTGGAGGTGATCTTGAGCCCCGATCTTTGGCAAAGCTCACCTTAGTGGCCAGCCTACTTTCTTCCTATGCGTGACCGAATGATTCACCGTGATTCTACTTTTGAGTAGTAATTGTTTACCCGGAAGACCGCTATTTAGATTCTCCCTTAAGATGAGTCAAGGGTCCATTTCTTGACCACGTAACCGCGAGACCGTGGCAATCAGCAAGCCGTTTTTCCGTCTGAGAGTCGCTGGTCTTTTTATTGAAGACCGCGTAGCCGCGCGGTTAATGGCTTGCCTTCTTTATTCTCTAGCAGTGCATCCTGTCACCGCTGTCCGCTCTCCTGTCCCCCGGGCAGCCGGTGATTCTAGCGTCTGCCCGCTCGGGCAGGACACCGAGCCTATAAATCGGCAGGAACAGTACTCTCTAGGCATCACGAATCAAATCCTCAAGCTCACCGTCTGTGGCAGCGGTCTCGAATCCTTTGCCGAGCGGGTTACTGTCTGATCGGGTGCTCCTTGGTAACCGTTGTAATCGCTTCATCAATGACAACCGAAAAGCCCGTCGCATGAGTGGTTTTAGCCGCGACGGGCGAACTCCGATGTCGTCGCTATTAGCGGCACCCTTTTGTCTCCTTTTAATTTAACCACTAGTAACCGACAACTCGCAGTTCCTCTTTTACCATTTTCTCTCTCTCACAGGTTCTCCACCGACCAAGAGACGTTCTCGACACGAACATTGAACACGCGACCTTCAGATCCGAGTTGTCCGTGAATTCGAGCAGTTTTGATATATCGGACAGGCGATCCCCTCACTACTCTCATTCTCGTCATTCTAACCGCGTGGGGTCCTCAGAAGAATCCCTCTGGAGGGCGCTCGAACAATCTCGCAAGGAGATGGAGCGAGATAGGTTGGAAACCGGAGAATTCCTTGATGCAATCGGCCAAGCTCTAGCAGCTCTTAACCAACGGTTAGCGATGCCTCCAGCCACAGTACCCGTAGAACCCGCAATCTTTCCGACCCCCGCGACCAATCAGCCCGCCTTCAGCCATATCAGACCACCGCGCAACCGCAGCCCCAAGAAGACGAGCTAAATCCTTTCATGGGTTACGTCCAAGATAACGCTCGAGAAAGTCTGGCTAAGCGATTAGATTTCGAAGAAGACCTCCAGCTTGGCATACCCGCTGATTTCCCAAATTCTAACCGCGCCTCACCTTCAACCTCGAATGAGATGGAGGATCCGTCTCCGTTTGTCGCGCGAATAAGGCGAGAGCCTGCACCGAACAATTTCAGAGAACCTCGCTTACCTTTTTATACTGGCACATCCTATCTGGTCATGCACCGGCAAGCATTCGAAGATGTCATGGCCCTTAGATGCCTGACGGATGCGCTAAAGTGCAAGTTACTGGTGACGACTTTCGATGGGCAGGCTCGAGAGTGGTTTCACGAGCTTCACCCTCGCTCAATTAACTCCTTCGCCGGGTTTTGCCAAGAGCTTTTGTTGAGGTTTTCGACCTCCAAAAAAAGGAAAAGTGGTCTTGCAGCTCTTTTCAAAATTATACAGAAGGAGGGCGAAAGCATGGCGCAATTTGTAGATCGTTTTCAAAGGGAAATTCTGGAAGTAGAGAATGTAGACCCAGAGTATTATTAGTTTGCCCTAATCAGCGGCCTCCAGGAAGGCCCATTAAAGTTCAAAGCCACGACAAAGGCTCCAGCAACTTATCAAGCCCTAATCGCTCTCGCGAACAAGTTCATTGAAGGAGAAAGTGCTAACACAAACTATATTTCTACTCTAACCTCTATGGAAGGTGGTGGCGGCTCAGGGAGTTCTTCCACAGCGCGCCACGTTCCAAAACCTTCCCATCATGATCATCAGTCCTCACCCAAAGGGGGTAGAAACTTTCTTCATAAGAGGCCATTCCACAACCATGAGTAGTTCCGAGAACGAATGCTACCATTGAACACTGCTCTTGTTCCGATAGTCCCACAAGTCCTTCCTATTAGTCAGCAAGGAGGGCCTCGCGTTGAGAACATGACTTGGGAGGAAGTCGCTGAGGTCCTGCAAAGAAAAGACTTCATAAAGGCAAAACCCCAGGGAGAGGTAAGACCCCCCCAGTTCTATGAATTTCTGCGAATTTCACAAAGAAGAGGGGCACCCAACAGAGCACTGTCGGGCCCTTCGCTTTTTGGTGAGAAGACTGGTTTCAGAGGGAAAAATGTCAGACCTTTTCTGTAAAGAGGCTCCCGTCAATTCCAACACCTCAAAGGGCAAAGAGGTGGCAGAGGTGCTCCAGGAATGTGAGGATGTCGCTGACGTTGGCAGCCTATGTAATATGAATTACCCGAATGATTGTGTCGATGTTCATGATGAAGGAACCCTCAGGCGAATTTTCTGCATCCACGGAGGGGGAGGCCTCGAAGCAAGCTGAAAATCTTCCATCTCAAAGTTGTGTAAGCAGGAGGTGGCTATGACTTCTTCCTCGGCTCCGACCAGTGAACTCGTTACTTTTGGTCAAGATGACCTCTCATCCATCGCCAACCCATTTAACGATGCGGTTGATATCCAAGCCGTAATCGAAAACTTCACAATAGAAAAGATTCTGATAGATACGGGAAGCCTAGTGAATCTCTTGTTCAAGAAGACGTTTGAGGCCCTAAAGACCGGGAAACCATTGTCTTCCACCGAGGGGACACTCTACGGCTTCTCGGGAGAGAAGAGGGAAGCAGAAGGAAACATTTTGCTTTTAGTAACACTGGGGGGAATCACCAAGATGATCCGGTTCATGGTAATCAACGCGGCAAGTAGCTATCACATGATTTTTGGAAGGCCTCTACTAAATGAGGATCGGGCAATTGTGTCGACTTACCATCTGGCTATCAAATTCTCTGCTCAAGGAAAATAGTATCGGGTCAGGAGTAACCATCGAGTGGCCCGAGAATGTTATGTGAAAACGGTTAATGTGATCGAGAAGGTTACCCATCCGGCAGTCATGACAGTTGAGCTTGGAGAACCAAAAGAGAATGCGAAGGAAGGACTCCATCTGGAGGCTGCTCAACCTATAGAGAAAGTACCCATTGCTGAGGGAGACGAGAAAAAGCTCTCCATTAATGAGGAGTAATCAGAAGAGGAAAAACTCGAATTAATTTCTTGTCTCCTGAAGAACCTCGACATCTTCGCCTGGTTTCCTGAAGATATGCCAAGAGTGGATCCAGACGTTGCTTGTCATCATCTCAATATCGACCCGAAGTATAAGCATGTGCAACAAAAGAAGAGAGACGACGCAACAAAACTGGCCAGTCCAATCCGGGAAGAGGTCACCAAGCTGGTAAAGGCTAAATTTGTTTAAGAAATACAATATCCCGTCTGGATATCGAATGTTGTAATGGTTCCAAAACTGGGGGAAAATGGAGAATGTGCGTAGATTCACAAAAATCAATAAAGCGTGCCCCAAAGATTTCTATCCCTTGTATCGAATAGATGCTTTAGTAGATTCTGCGGTTGGTTATTTTGTTATGAGCTTTTTAGATTTGTTCTCTGGTTATCACCAGATTAAGTTGCACAAACCCGACATACCACACACGTCTTTTATCACAAATGAAGGGTGTTTTTGTTATCTGGTGATTCCTTTTGGGCTTAAAAATGCAGGAGCTACCTATCAGTGCATGATGGATTCCATTTTCAAAAACCAAAAGGGAAGGAACCTAGAAGTCTATGTTGACGATCTCCTTATAAAAAAAATCCTTTTCAGCGCATTTAGAAGATCTCGCAGAAACCTTCGGAACCCTACGAGAGTTTAGGATGAGGTTAACCCGCTGAAGTGTGTTTTTGGTGCCAGCCAAGGGAAGTTCCTTGGACATCTCCTTAACAATGAAGGGTTGGCTCCAAATCCTAATAAGGTAAAAGCTATCCTGGGTATTGCAAATCCTCGCTCCCCAAAGGAGGTCCAACAGCTAGGAGGAAGGCTAGCAGGTCTTAGTCGTTTCATCTCCAGGGTAGGATATAAGAGCGCTCCCTTCTTTAAGACTCTTCGGGGGGGCTCCAAGTTTGAATGGACTAATGAGTGCGATAAGGCTTTCAAGTAACTCAAAAGACAGTTAACAATGACTCCATTGTTAGAAAGTCCTCGCCCAGGAGAACCGTTATACATCTATCTGGGTGTGGGACTCGAGGCGGTTAGCTCTGTTCTTGTCTGGGAGGAAAAGAAATGGCAATTCCCGGTATATTATGTTAGCCATATCCTAAAGAGTGCTGAATTAAGATACACTATCCTTGAAAAGCTAGCTTTGTCCTTAGACATTTCTGCACGCCAACTCCGTCCATATATCCAGGCGCATTCAATCCAGGTTGTGGTGGATCGGCCCCTAAAAAGAATATTGGAAAGGACAGAACATTCGGGAAGACTCGCTAAATGGGCGATCGAGCTAAGTGAATTCGAAATCGCATACGTACCACGAACAACAATAAAAGCTCATGTTTTGGCAGATTTCATGGTAGAAACCACAGAGCAAAGTTTTGCTCAGGAATAAAATTCTCCTCCCGCTTTGATCATTTACGTCGATGGAGCCTCTGGATGGAATTCGTCAGGAGCAGGGATAGTCCTCATCAATCCAAACGGATTCAAAATAAAGCATGCGGTGAAATTCTTTTTTCCGGTTACTAACAATCAGGCCGAATATGAAGCACTTCTTGGAGGGTTAAGATTCGCGAAAGAGCTCGGCATTGATCACACCCATGTCAAAACAGATTCCTTAGTAATGGCCTCGCAAGTGCTCAGGAACTTCGAAACCCGAGAACCAATTCTCAAACAATATCTTGTGCTGTTAATAGCAGAAATCGGGAGATTAAAAAGCTTTGTTATTGAACACATCCCAAGGATCGGAAATGAGGAAGCCGATGCCTTATCAAAATTCGGCGTTACTGCGGGGTAAGTGGCATCTGAGCATTTTCAGCCATCAGTCGAAGAAGGGGAGGCAATGCAAGTTGGCCAACATCACTCCTGGATAGGTCCATTCATTCTGTACTTATCAAAAGGAGAATATCACCCTGCTATTAAAGATCGAAGAAGATTCAAAGTTAAGGCAGCGTATTACAACCTGATCTCCGGGATACTTTACAGAAGAACTCTCATCTCACCCATGGCAAGATGTGTTTCGGAAGATGAAGTCCCCACCATACTCCAAGACATCCATTCTAGAGAATATGGTAGCCATCCTGGAGCCAAGACCCTAGAATAGCGGATCTTACGTCAAGGGTATTTTTGGACGACAATGAGGAAAGATGCCGAGTTGTATGCCAAGAAATGCGTTCAATGCCAGAAATTTGCTCCACTTTAACTCCAGCCCGCTCGACAACTTTGCTCGATTACGGCACCATGGCCGTTTGCAATTTGAGGGATGGATCTCATCGAGCCATTTCCAATGGCAAGTAGTCAGCGGCACTTCATCTTTGTTATGATTGACTACTTCACTAAGTGGATTGAGGCCAAGGCACTAGCAAGAACTACGGCTCAAATAGTCAAAAAATTTATTTGGTGTGATATAATTTGTAGGCACGGAGTTCCCATGGCAATAATCACAGATAATGGACCTCAGTTCAATAACGCGTAAATGATTAATTTTTACAAGAATGCGGGAACCGACCTCCGATTTTCCTCAGTGCATCATCCCCGGAGCAACAACCAAGTAGAAGCGGCCAATAAACGAATCTTGAACTTGCTCAAGAAAAGAGTTCAGAGCTTAAGAAGCAGTTTGGCAGATAAACTCCCCTCGGTATTATGGGCCTTAAGGACTACACCTTCCAGCTCCACAGGAGAGACTCCCTTCAAGCTCTCATATGGATCAGAGGCCCTCATCCGAATAGAATTCGAAGTACCATCGCCCAGGGTCTTACTGGCTAGGAAAAACTGGGAAGACTGGCTTGAAATTAATGATGAAAAAATGAGATACCGCCTGGATCAAATCGAGGAACTTCTAGATGAGGCTACCATCAGGCAAGAGGAAGTGAAAAGGAGGATGGCGCGATATTTAGATAAGAAAGTAGGGGTCAAGCAATTTTATGTAGGAGACCTAGTTTTGAAGAAAGTGGATGCCGCAGCAAGAAATAGCTCAGTCGGAAAATTGAATCCCAATTCGATCGGACCTTTTATCATAAAGGAAGTTCTGAAAAGGGGAGCTTACAAGCTACAAACGTAGAAGGGTATGACATCACCCATACCTGGAGCGGAGATGATTTGAAGAGGTTTTACTCTTAGGACAAATCGTGGGGTATTTACTCTCAAGACTCAAAGCTAGGAAATGATAAGCCCAGGGTAACACTGCCGAGTCCAACTCGATCCCCCACGAGAGTCATTGTCATTAGCGTAACACCACCAAGATCACGTGTAGCGAGGAGTTTTCGCACCGTGTAGTGAGAGCTTGCAGATTCTCGTGCGGAGGGCTTCTGGGCATCGGATCCCAGCTGGCACCTAGCACACCACCTCTGCATATCAGGAGGGTCAGGGTAGGTGCTTAGCTCTACCATGCATCATAAGGGATATTAATACAGTTTTATTGATCTTCCTTGAGATGAGATGGTGCGGTCTCAGCACCCACCAGCCTCATCCTTGTTTATCAATCTAGGTCGTGGTAATCGGGCGCACCTCCTTTCTTTTTTCTGAATTAAGTTTTATCGCATAATTACGCGGCAAGGTGAAACTTGGTTGATCGCAGGGCAAGTTTTTCGGAATTTCTATTCGCTGTCGGATTAGCGGTCAAACCAGTCTCTTGAAGAAAAATTGTCAAGACAAGCGGGTGAGGAGACAAAAAGCAGCGGACCAGTCACCACTACTTGCACAACAAGTAAATAATTATCTTGTAATCGCGCGGATAAAAAGTTCAAGACGCAAGTTTGTCATATGGAATTTTGTTCTATTTTTTCTCATCTAAATGTAATCGCGTAGATAAAATGATGCAAGACGCAAGTTTGTCATATGGAATTCTGTGCTGCTTTTTCTTATCTGAATGTAATCGCGCGGATAAAAAGTTGCAAGTCGCAAGTTTGTTATATGGAATTCTATACTTATTTTCTTGTCTAAATTATAATTGAATGGATAAAAAAGGTTACGAGCCGCAGACCCGTCACGTGGAATTTGGTGCAGGATCAAGTTACAAAATCTTCATATCAATCCGTTAATTAATCGAGGAAATAAAAACCACTCAACCGCACGGCATCACACAGCAGGAAAAATTTAAAATATCATTCATAAAAAGGCCATTACACATATACCGCGGGGTTTACAAAAAATAGAACACGCACGGCCTGAAAAGTGAAAATAGATACATCTCGTTTATGTCCTAGCTTTCTTCTTCTAGCGATCTTGTCCCGAGCTAGACGAACATGAAGCACTGGAAGACTCGCTCGACCCGGTGGATTCTGAAAAATCATAATCTCCGCTATTTCAAGAATCTTCCTCGGTAACTTCTTCGGCGTCGTTCTCTTTACCGTCGTGGATATTGGCCTCAGCATCAGAAGCAGGAGTTGATTCAACTATCTTAGCCGCACTGGTTGCATTATCCCGCTCGGCCTCCAATGTTCTGAAGTCGGGGAAGAGATCGTTGAAGGTAAGTTTTTGATCTTCCGGTATCAAAGAACATCTCTCCTTGAGGAGGTAAAGAATGTCTTCCCCTCCTTAGCACAAATGGGAGATAATTTCGTGCAAAAAAGCGGGGTTCTCCCGGTTATACATTTGCTGTAAGATTAAAGCAATATAAAATTCAGTTAGAAATTGAGGCCGACCAGATAAAAACAATGAGTAAGGTTCTTGTTACCTCGATGGTCTCCCTCAGCTTTTTGTTATCAGCCTTCAGAGCTTCCTTTTCTTCCTCTAACTCCTCCACCCTTGCCTCTAGCCGCTCGGCTATGCCGGTAACCTCGGCCAGGGCTTCACCCATAAAGTGGTCAAGGGTGAAGCTTCTCGCCCGATCTTGAGTGGCTAAGGTGGGTAACCGCGCGGTTAGCACTGATTTCATCTCGGCCATGTTTTTCTTCCCGTACAGAGCAAAGCCAGCCTCCTGGGCATGACAAGTAATTTTGGAGCTTTACCAGGGAGGAAGAGAAGTAGAAACCGAGATATGTTCCCCATTTCGATGAAATCGCACGGCCTTCTTACCGCGGACATCTTTCAGGGGCTTATCGATCCAATCAAGCACGAAAGGAATGGTATGAATTTCACTCGCAGTGGGGTCATCGGCCTAGATACGGTCAGCTTCCCTCTTTTGACGCAGTTCACTTTGATTCAGCACCGGACCCTCTAGAGAGATTGGTTTGCTCGCCAAAACCTCTAGCTGAACTGTAAAAGGAAGGGGTTAACAGAACGCCACAGATACAAACTTCCAAAAGCAACAGAATGCTAACATTTTTTCGTATCGCATTCGCCCGCAACTACCCGCAGCGGCAAATAATAAATGATATCCAACCGCTCCTTGTAGAAATTTGTGATTTCTAATTCTTTCCCTCCGAGCTCTATCCTTCTAAAGTTATTAACCGCGTGGGCTTGTGGACTTAAGGGGAGGACTCCGAGGTTACCCGTGAATACCAGATATCTATTCGACCAGTCCGTAACTTTGTTAGGGAGATTTACTACCTTCAGCCCCTTGCAGCTGAAGTAAATAATGTCGCGGAAAAGTTTGTTTTCCTTTTTACCCGCCCTGATCGATCGGGCCACGAAACAATTTCTGAAGATGTTCATAGTGAACTTTACCCGCTTCGATCGCAGATAGATTAGAAAGCTCATTATGGCACCAATTGTGTTCGGGGGGAGTTGACTGAGGACGACTCCGTAAAAATCCATGATCTCTATCAGCTCGATGAACAGGGGAAAGAAAAGCCAAGTTCAAAGAGATCGATAGGTATGACAGCCATATTATTTCCAACCTAATTTAACCGCTTAGCCACTGAAGGTAACCATGCAACTATTGAGTCATCGTGTATATGCATGTGCACAAATATCAAAAGTTCGCTTTCGATCAAGGAGGAGCTCCTGAATTCTGACCAGAGGAATACGGCTGAAGCACTAGATCGCTCGGATACATTTTTTCTTATCCGGTGGAAGTAATGAACTCTAATTTTATTATAAGGGAAGAATCTTCTGTACTATTTATAGGAGAAATTGTATTCGAAAAAGCATAAATGACGGACATATGGCCGAAAAACCGCGCGGGTATATCAGAACGTAAAACCGAGCGGTTAAAAGACATAATGCCAAGGGAAATGTAAAATTCGAACAAAAGTTTGCGAATAAATTTAACTGCATAGTACCACCAAGTTCAAATAAATATACAAAACTATTTTCCCTTTGCATTCATTCCCCACTTTCTCTCGTCACTTATTGGCTTGCTGCGATCTGGCAGGTCCCCACCAATGTGAGCCACCAAGTCCTCGCGTGAAGAATCGTGGAGATCGCAGCGGATAGATGGTGAAGCACAGTGCGATGGTGCCGAGGAATCCTTGTAGCGTCGCGACCCACACGGCCATGGTATACCCCCGTTTCTGTGGAGGCCGCTTGTCCGGCAAGTCGCGCGGTTGAAGCTGCTAGATTCATCGACAAGGTCTCATCCCGAACCGTACCATCACCCCTCTGGTTCCTAGAGCTGGCATTCCCGGACCGACGTCTCACTTCATTCTTCGCCTGATGACACCGGTTTCGATAGTGGGCAATGTCGTCCAGTAGTCGTTTTTGCCGTTGATCTCGATCTCTCAACTCCTTCTAGTGCGCTACGACATGAGCAATCAGCTACGCCTTCCCACATTTTGTCTCTTCTCGGGCAGCTCTGACCTCCTCCAAAGCCGCGGCGGCTTCTTTATGGGCTGAGTTCACCTCTTCATCCAAATTCTCCACCATCAGTTTTAGCGCACCTTTCTCCTCCTTCACAGATTGAAGCTTTTCCTCTAACCGTGTGAGCTTACGGTTAAGTTCACCAGAAGGCCTCTGCTCCTCGTCAGGTGGAGGTGGACTGTTCACAAGGATAATCGCCGATCCCGCACCATTTGTCACTGAAACAGCAACACAACAAGTGGTTAAAAGAAGGATCATCGACGGATAAGACAGACACTAAAAGGACGATACTTTGAGGCAATGGCTCAAATTCAAGTCTTTCTCTCGCTGCCGTTAACTCGCGGTCAGATAATATTGGACATCGCACGTTCTCCAGATCAATCCTCCTTATCTGAGATTTCCAAAGTCACACAGACTTGGTTCTTCCCGCTTCATATATCTCCTTGGTCATCGGGATTTCCATACCTTTGGAGATCAGGCGGACTGCACGTTTTCTCCGCAGTATCTTCTTTGCAAGATTTTCCTTATTCGAAGTGGACAGCAACTTACCTGTCTGAGAGGTCTTAGTTTCTTCTACCCGCTCGCGTATGTCCAGGTCGGTCTTGTCATCAGGGGCAAGGCCAGCGGCCAGAAGTTCTTCTTCGACGGCAGGCTCCTTCTGAAGCTCGGTGAGGGATTCGGTTGTGGGACTCGCGCCACTCGTTACGGCCATACTGTTAAGAATTTCCTCCATCCCCTGCAAATAACCGGCGTTAATAGGGAGTTCAAGTTCTAGAGAGTCTTCGTCCGCAATAAGAAATTTATCTAGCATGGCCAATGCTGTTACCTCTGACGGCTGTTCGATCTCCTTTTGCGAGTCAGCAGATATCTCGCCCTCCTCAGAAATGGTGGACAGCGGGGCCGTGGCGACTTTGAGAGCGGATGACTTCTTATTCTCTTTCCCCCTTTGACGAAGCTTCCTTTCTACCCACTCCTCGGTGGTCGGCCCGGATCGGCATTTTCGTTTCTCCGGAGTGGGCTCGTTGATCCCTAACTCAAGTTTCAGTTTATCCTCCGCAGTCAAAGCAGCCTTCATGGCCTTCTCCCTGATGTCAGTAAGAGTATCGGCTGGAGGAAAAAGCAATCCATTGTCATGGTTGTGTGGAGTGTCCTCTGTGATGTCGACGTTAGGGGTAATGGCGGTCTTTGGGCTGACAGGCAGGTCGATTTTGGTCCCACCATTCCCGCTCTCCTCGCTCGGTTTTTTGGCTAGAGTAATCAGTGATGTCGGAGCTGTAGAAGTTTTCTCAGTCGATGTGTCGGACGGACTAGCAACTTTGGCCGCATTTTCCTGAACGAGCGATTTTACATTCGAACCGGATCTCCTGTACATGTCTCCCAACAAGCTTGTCATCGGCATAGCGAGCAACAAAGTGTTAAACGCAATCTAAGTATGCTGTCTCCCAGGTGATATCTGGATATCTCACTCCTTCCGGTAATATTTATAGCTTCGGGGTGTATTAAAGGCTATATCGGTTTGGCAGGTAAAGCTAACATTTCCAAAATTCTCCAACATTCGGAAATGTGCGGGGATAATGTTTACCCGGAACACCGCTATTCAAATTCTCCCTTAAGATGAGTCAAGGGTCTGTTTCTTGACCACGTAACCGCGAGATCGTGGAAATTAGCAAGCCGTTTTTCCGTCTGAGAGTCACCGGTCTTTTTATTGAAGACCACGTAGCCGCGCGGTTAAAGGCCTGCCTTCTTTCTTCTCTACCTGTGCATATTGTCACCGCTCCTCGCTCTCCTGTCCCCCAGGCAATCGGTGATTCTAGCGCCTGCCCGCTCGGGCAGGACCCCGAGCCTATAAATAGGCATGAATATTACTCTCTAGGAATCGCGGATCGAATCCTCAAGCTCGAAGTCTGTGGCAGCGGTCTCGAATCCTTTGCCGAGCGGGTTACTGTCCGATCGAGTGCTCCTTGGTAACCGCTGTAATCCCTTCATCTATGACAACCGAAAAGCCCGTCGCAGGAGTGGTTTTAGCCATGAAGGGAGAACTCCGATGTCGTCGCTATTAGCTGCACCATTTTGTCTCCTTTTCATTTAACCGCTAGTAACCGACAACTCGCAGTTCCTATTTTACTGTTTTCTCTCTCTCGCAGGTTCTCCAGCGACCAAGATACGTTCTCGACACAAACAGTATACGCATTGTGAAAAACATAAATTATTCTGCATACATAGAAATTTTCTCTATTGTATTTTTACTCACGCGAGCATGCGACTTTGCATGGTACTCTATTTTTCAATTTCTTTATTAGTTAGTAACTTTCCTTATCTGCTTAGATTTTGTTTGCTTGGGACGCGCAAATAGTTAGGTCGTGGGGTGTGATGAGTCCATCTTATATACCTATTTTTGGACTCATCTGGGCTTGTTTTTCTTTGCTTGCACTTCACTTTTAGTTCATTATCATTTATATTTCATCTTATCCTTATTGTCATAGGAAGTGCACCTTTTGGCCCGTGGTTGTGTATTTTTGTGTTTTTATTGGTTGTTCTCCTTTTCATGCTTGTCTGGAATGTCTGTACACATCGGTGATGGGTTTAGAGATCGTGTGCGTGTTCCGGGGATGTTTGGAAGCAGGAATACTGCACACGAACATCAAATATAGAGTGCACGACCACTGGTCGTGCGCTGATGATCGTGCGCAATGTACCCTGATTTCCAGAATCTACCTGGGGTAATCGCACGACCCCTAGACATAGTGCGCACGACTATCGGTCGTGTACAACTGATCGTGTGCATTGATTCATCTTTTCCTAAAGTTTTGTCTGGGGTAATCGCACGACCATTAGACATAGTGCGCACGACCACCGATCGTGCGCCATCGCTTGTGCTTGTTACCCCAGTTCATCTCTTTAATCTGCCATGCCAATACGCACGATCACTGGCTATAGTACGCACAAACATTAGTCGTGCGCCCATGATCGTGCGCATTGTTAAATTCTGCTTTCTTTAAATATCACAGGTCTCGGCCTAATTCCAAATCTTTCGGATTACTCGCCATTTTCTGCCGTTTCTCGCCTCAGATGAAGGGTTCCGCCGTTCCCCTTCATTCTCCACCCTAGGGAGGGGCTCCAAGCAAGCTTTCACCGCCAAATCAAATCCGAGGCATCCTCTCGGCCTCCTCCTTCATCCACGAGCTTCAAAAAGATCTCGACCTAGCTTTCACCAAGCTTGGAGCAGTTTGTTCCATTCTCTACCAGGTTGTGACATGAAAAAGATGGGCTATTGGAAGGTGGTGATATCCCTTCTCTACCCCGTACGCAGTTGAGGACTAAGCTTGGACGTGGATTTACAACCCAGTGATTCCTTCCGTGAATCCTCATTAAGACTTCGGAGTCGATTGATTTCGCACATTCACATCCTCTTGTATTGATAGTATAGTAGATTTCTTTGTATTGATGAAGTGTATTTTGACTGTTAGCATGTTTAGTTAATAATGTCTATGTGATTTAGTATTCCTGCTTATCTATTTGAGGTGTGCTTTTGTGGTGTGGATGTGTTTTGTGTCGCACTAGCAATTGCTAGTGGCGTGCTTCGTGAAGCAGTGCATAGCGACCTGCATAGTAGGATTTCCGCAGTTCTCTCCACCTCATCTGCAAGCCTAATCGCCCATCCGCCTAGCGATTCGCTGCATAACGGCCCGACTAGTCTTCCATCCCTCCTGGCGAAGCATCGCATTGCGGTGTTGCATAGGAGTACTTGTTAGAGTTTTATTTTCTTTTATCGCAACCATCAAAACCCCCCCATTTCGTTACCTCCGACCTAAGGACTTCAATCTCAAGTCCTCCTCGAAATTAACTCCACCTTACTGTGTTCCTTGAGAGATCGATACTTGGGAAAACTCGCACATTTTATATTACTTGTGCGACCGATTCAATGTCGTGATCTTTAGCATAACTTACTCTTGCCTTAATTTTACCCCTAAAGGACCAAGTTTTTGGTTACACTAATACCTAGTCAAAAAAACCTCAAATGGGCTGAGATTTTTACTAGAGGCATGACATGACCCTAATGGTCACCCACCAAAATATTGGGTGGTTTTGAGGTCATTAGGCACCTTAAATAAATTATATTTTATTTATTAAATGTCTTCTAAAACTATAGGAAATTGTATTCCAAAAATTCCGATTTTTAGATATGTCTGAGATATAGATGAGAATAACCTATGATCCAAATTTCAAGCCATTTTGAAGAGTGGTTTAGTAGGGGCACACAAATTTGTGTCGGGTTAACCTTAGGTATAGCCTGAAACATTTGGTGTGTTGTGGTCAAACCAGTGACCCAAATTGGTTGAACCTAATTTTGAAATAAACTAGACTCAAAATGCTACAATTTTTATGTTAATTTTTTTTCTAAAAAAGCCTCTAAGTATTTTTAATAATTAAAACAAAAAACTATTATATGTGTTGTAGATAAGTAAATAAAATAAATTAATATAATCATCAGCGACACGAATCTTAAAGCATGAATGGACGGGATCGGGTTGTCTTCCTCCTTGAGACAACGACTCACAGCAGCTCATCCTGGGACGTTTTGAGAGATGATTTTTCGGCCACCTGAGCACCTCCCTGGTCGGCCAATACCACCACCACCTTCATTGAGGTGGTGGACGGTGATATGTGGTGGTAGGCCGGCCGGAGGTGGCCGGAATCGGATTTTAGGCATGGATGAAAAGCTCCAAAATTGGAGTTTTTGGCCACCCAGATCTAAGGCCATTTGGACCCAAACCTTGCGGCTAGTGGATGTGGATCTATCCACTAGGAAACAGGAAGAGGACAGGACATTCTGGGAGGGTTGGAGCCTTGCCGATCGCCTGACGCAATTTTCAGTGGTGGTGGTGTCGGGTGCTCTACAACTTCTACACCAAAACCTTTAATTTCTTTCGGGAAAGAGTGGGAATGACTCCTCATAGCCTAGTGATGTTTTTAAGTGAAGCAATTGGGGGAGAGGAGTGGTCATGGCATCAATTTCCATTAATGGCCTTGAAAGCCCATTTTTGGCCAACTGAAAAATCTAGTGAATTCCTCCCCTTGGTGGTCGGGAAAGGCTCTTGATCTCCTCCAACTATACAGAGGAATGAATCTCCATCAATTGGGAGGGAGATGAGGGGTCAATGGCATTCAAACACCATGAATGGCCACTTTCTTTGTCTTTCTCTCACCTCAAAATTGGGGGAAATTGCCTATTCTCTCTCCTAATCAGTAATCCCAGCAAATGAATGGCAAATTGGGTAATTATAAACCTCATGAGGCTAGTGTGCCACCTCAAGTGGGCCTTGCCCAAGTGGATTGGGCTTGAGCTAGCCTTTTCTCCACTTTTTGGGCTTGGCTAACCCTAGCCATTTAAGCCCAGCCTTAGGTCATTTTGGGTGATGTGACTGACCCAATGGGGTGTAGATGATCCCATTGACATAACCCTAGTCCACTTGTGGCTTGGTGTATCCCAATTAGGTCAACTTTGGGCAATTTGACATAATTATTGTTTGGGTTGACCCTTGGTCAACTTGACCTCTTTGGTTGACCCCAATGGGTGGTTAGTAACCCAATGGACCTCTTAAAGGGTTAGGGATGTTATGCTGGGGTCATGGAGTCAAGTTAAAGCCCTAAAGTCAAACCCTAGGGTGGGTAATTTGAAATTACTATTTATAGACCAAGGTGGTTTTCACCTTCATGTCTAAGTTCACTTGGTCTCTTGAGCTTCTTAGGGTTTTGTCATGACCTAGTCTTGACAAAACCACTCGTAGGCGTCTAGTTCTTTGAGGGATGTTACATCCTTCTCCTCCTATCCCTCTTATACCAGATCATATCCTTCTCTGGTATAAGATCATATCCTTTTCCTCTCCCTTTTTGACTTCTTGAAATAGTCAGGGAGGTTCTAATTATCTGCTTCACCCTTTTTGAGTATAGATAAGCAGCGGTGGATCAGTGCTAGACTTGCTCCCCCTCAACTAAAGCATCATCTATCATGCTTCTGATAGACACTTTAGTCTACACCATCTGGATAGTACTTCAACCAGCATGATACCATTCAAGATATACAACTTGAAAAGTGTTCAATCTACTGAAGAGCAATTTTACCTGCAAGAAATAGTATAATTTGCAATAATATGTGGAGCAACTAAAGCAATACTAGGTTCAACATACCCAATTCAAACTTGAAGGTGTTGAACTTTGCTTCATCTTGCAGCTTAGTGAAGATGTCAGCCACTTGCTTATTTATTGGGACAAACTCAAGGTTGATATCTTAACATTCCACATGCTCCCTAATGAAATGATATCATATCTCAATATGCATAGTCTTGCTGTGTAAGATAGGATTCCTAGCAATTGAGATGGTACTAGTAGAATCACAATATAAGGGACTTCTATTTATCTGGTGGTTATAATCCTGTAGCTAACAACTAAGAACAACAACTACCTGCTAAGATGTACTCTGATTCTGCAGTTGAGATTGCAACACATGGTTGCTTTTTCTGCTCCAAGATACTAGTCTTCCTCCCAAGAATTGATAGGTGCCAGAAGTTCACTTCTTGTCCTCTTTGCAACCTCCAAAATATGCATCTGAATAGCCTGTTAGTTCAAACTCCCCATTCCTAGGGTACCATAGGCCAAGATCTTATGTTCCCTTAAGATACCTCAAAATTCTCTTAGCAACAGAGTAGTGAGATTATTTAGGGCAAGCCTGATACCTAGCACAAACACATGTAGCGTACATGATGTCTGGACTACTTGTAGTGAGATATAGAAGGAATCCAATTATCTCCTATTGAGAGCGCTAAGTTTTCAACCTAAATCACCTAGAGGGGGGTGAATAGGTGAATTTCGTGTCAAATGCGGAATAAAAAAATATAACACAGCACAGATCCGTAATCAAGCAATCACACAGACGACAAGAGATTTATAGTGGTTCCCCAATCTTGGGTACGTCCACTTTTCTCACCGATCTAGCAAATCACTAGACTCGGCTACTCCACTATCTCGGATTGCAAAAACAATCCTAATGCTCGGAACCACGTTCCTACAAAACTCGATCTCAAACGGATCTACACTCGGTAGATAAAACTTCCTACCACTCTGAGAAAGATCTCCTACAATGAAATTTGTTTGAATAAAGTTTACAAACAAGAATATCACAGATTTGGATCTTTGACGTAATCTTCTTCTTGAGAGCTTTTCGGTTTGAACAGAAACAGTTGAAGAAGACTTGACTGAGATCCACGATTCTGAGATCTGGAATCACCACGATCAAGAAAGTAAATCAGAGACGATAAAGCACGGAGAGATCAGATGATTCTTCTTGAGTCTGGATCGCTAGAGAATCAGAGATCGATAGCTGCGGCTGAGAGAAGACGATCCAGAGCTTCTTCCGAAAATGGTAATGGCAGCGGATGAGAAAATTAGGGTTTTCAGGATTTTCTCTTTCTTAAAAGATAATCTCTGTAAACGCGTATATTTAGTCAAATCTGAAAAGACCTATTTATAGGCTATCTCTAATGGTCATAATCGTAATTAAGATTGACACGTGGACCAATCAGAAAAAGGTTAATTTCAAATCTCCGTCAATTCTGGACTTAACGATTTCTAGAATTCTGAGCCGACATACTCGGGTTAGATAAGGTACTTGAGTATAAAGGTCTGCTACTCGAGTAGATAAGAGAAACATGTACTCGAGTAATAGAAATGACTACTCGAGTGCCTTAGAAGAACTACTCGAGTTACTCTAGACAGATTACTCGAGTAAGTAGAAACATCTACTCGAGTACTAATCCAAACTACTCGAGTATAAGAAAAATCTACTCGAGTGCTAAGCCAGTCTACTCGAGTATAAGAAGGATCTACTCGAGTGTTAAGCCACTTACTCGAGTATATGAGCGAAGTTACTCAAGTATGTGGACTTAGAAATATTTAGACTGAACAGTTAGCCCTACTCAAGTATAACTAAGAGACTACTCGAGTATGACTAAGGCTCTACTCGAGTACACAAAAACCTACTCGAGTAAGGAAAAGAGGTACTCGAGTATATGAATGGATTTACTCGAGTATATGGACTTAGAAACTTTCTGAGATGAGAAGTCCAGATCAACTCGAGTATGATCAGAACACTTACTCGAGTAACTTGAGAACTACTCGAGTATGTAATCCAATCTACTCGAGTACTAAGTCACTTACTCGAGTATAAAGAAGATACTACTCGAGTATGTGGACTTAGATAAAATTTCTTCTAAGAAAGTCTTCAATACTCCAGAGTCCAGTAGTCCAAGTGCATGGAAACAAAGTGTACCCCAATAGAGATGCTATACATGAGTCAACACCTTGGATCACACAATGAGGAATTACATTATATGGTCCCGTGTTTGATGACCCACTATAGATAGACATTGGTTTACACTTGGCAATAGAGTCCTGCATGCACAACTTAAACACAACATCAAATACAACTTAATTCATCTTAGTTTCAGGTCTGACTTCCCACAAATCTGGGGTATTGTGAAGACAATTCCCAACACCTATACATAGTTTCATCAATAGGTTTCCCCGCCTCATCATTGCATATAGGAATACTCAACCCCATGGGAGTTTTCATGGTAGAGGAATTCTCCATACCGAACTTCTTGACTAACTCCCTGGTGAACTTAGACTGGGATTTTGACAAGCCATCATCAGTTTGTCTAACTTGGAGACCCAAGAAGAACTTGAGTTCACCCATACTGCTTATCTCAAACTTCCCTCACATAAGTTTGACAAACTTTTTACAAAGGTTGTCATCAGTAGATACAAAGATAATGTAATCTACATATATCTGGACTAGGATGATCTTACACTTAGATCCCCTTAGGAATAGGGTCTTGTTTATCTTCCCCCTTGAGAATTTTTTTCTCATTAAGGAAGCTTGAAAAAGTCTCATACCATGATCTAGAGGCCTGCTTTAGCCCATATAGAGCTTTCCTAAGTATATAAAAAGAATCTGGTGAGTTATGAACGAAAAAACCAGGAGGCTGCTCAACATAGACTTTTTCCTTTAAGTCACCATTTAGGAAGGCTGACTTCACATCCATCTGGTAGACCTTGAATCCCTTATGTGCAGCATATGCAAGGAACAGTCTGATGGCCTCCAATCTTGCTATAGTGGAAAATGTTTGATCAAAATCAATACCTTCCTCTTGTTTGTACCCCTTAGCTACTATCCATGTCTGGTTCTTGATTATAATGCCATTTTCATCAAGTTTATTCTTTTAAATCCACTTGACTCCAATGGAATTATGTCCTTGTAGTCTGGGAACAAGCTTCTCGACCTTACATCTCTTAAACTGGTTCAGTTCTTCTTGCATAGCAATAATCCAAAAGTGATCTTTGTTGGCCTCTTAAAATTTCTTTGGCACAACCAGTGACAGTAAGCTTGAGTAAAGTGATGTGTTGATACTTCTGCTCCTGGTCACTACTCCTTGGCTAGCATCATCAATGATTTGGTCTCTGGGATTATCCCTCAGATGCCTGATTGTTGGAGGAAATTTAGCTTCAGCTTCAACTATTGGGGCAGCTTCTTGCAGATCTTCATCCACCATATTTGTGTCTTGCAGCCACTCTACTTGAATGTCTACATTATCTTTGATAATTGGAGCTGTTTCCTTGATTGTTAACTAGTCCATCATTTATTCTACACCTGTAGTGCTAGAAGAGGAGCTTGGAAGCTCACTGATAATCATAGTAGACTCATCAAAGACTATATGTATAGATTCTTCTATAACTTGGCTTTTCAAGTTCTAGATCCTATAGGCTTTACTATGATTGTTGTACCCAACAAAAATCCCATCAAAAGACTTGGCAAAAAACTTAGTCACATAGGATTTCCCATTGTGAAGTACATAACACTTACTACCAAAAATTCTGAGATAGCCCAGGTTTGGTATTCATCCCTTCAATATCTCATAGGGAGTCTTCTTGTGGCTCTTGGTGATAGAGGCCCTATTGAGGACATGACACGCATTATTCACTGCCTTAGCCCAGAAATATTCTGGGAGAGATGTATCACTCAACAAAGTTCTTCTAGCCTCTATGAGAGTCCTATTTTTCCTCTCAACAATCCCATTTTGTTGGGGAGTTCTTGGAGAAGAAAATTCTTAATGAATCCCTTGCTCTTCACAGAACATTATCATACTTTCAGACTGGAATTCAGTTCCATGGTCACTTATGATTTTAACAACTGAATTGTTAAACTCATTATGAATTTTCTTGATAAACTTGATAAAGATGTCAAGGGTTTCATTCTTTTTCTTGAGAAAGAACACCCAAGCAAACCTGGAATAATCATCAACCACCACAAGGGTGTAGACTTTCCTACCAAGAGTATGAACTAGCATAGGACCAAACAAGTCCATATACAAGAGGTATAAACAACTCACAGAGTCTTTAGTACCAATACCCTTGAAGGAGGCTTTGGTCTTCTTGCCCTTTTGGCATGCTGAGAAAATGCCCTCCTTGGTGCACTTTACATTAGGACCATTAGTAAGACACCTTTATTTTTGCTATACTACCCGGACTTATGCCCAGAACCCCCATTTTGCGGTGACACCAACATTCGGGAGGGTCGTCACCACAAAACGCCGATTCTACCGGCATTGATGATCATCAAAGAAGTAGAAGTTCAAATGAGAGAAGGCAATTATGTCAAGTCCAAAAATCACATATAATATATGAAATAGAAATCACATCAAGTCCACATGATAATATAGGTACTGAAATAGACATATAAAGTAGAAATATAAACGACCTTATGCCTGGTACATCAAATACTAACTACAACACTCTCGCAGAAGCTAATTAAAAACTAATCACTCACGGAGCTGGAGGTTGGTTCTCCCATACTAAACTTGCCCGCCTCCATGTGCACCATACTCTGCTGGTGCTGCATCCCCTGCTGCTGCTCCATGTCCCCCATCCGCAGCACCTGAAATATTTGGTCCACTGACCGTTAGTCATAAAGACTAAGCCAACTATCATCCACGCCTCTCCCCTGCGACTCATAGGCATCGTGCGGGGAGGAGATAGGTAAGGTATTTAAGGTGGAGAATGAACAAGAGAAGGTGATGGTGGATTTATCTAGCAAATGTATGGTAATGTTTATAGTGCTATAAAGGGAAATGCAAGCTAGTAGTTCTATAATAATAGAGCAGTAATGCAAACAAGGTAAAGACAGAGCAGTAAGTACATCCTACACAATAAGTAATAAAAGTACAAGTAATGTAAGCTATGGTATAATTAACCTTAACTTATGAGAATGCTCATACAAACATATAAGTTAAGGGGTTTTTTGCAAGGCTCCCATCGTATAACCTATCCCATAATAGTTTATACGATGGGGTGTCGGGTTATATGTAGGTGTGTGTGTAGTGATATGTTGTGTCAAGATTCATGCAAGTAAAACACACACGACTCTATGCATACAGGCCTTTAGTTCCCCCATTTTGGAAGCTAGCTTCACTCCTAGGATCCTCCGTAGTGGCCAACGGAGACAGTGGGTCGGGCCACCCCACTCCTAGGCGGGTATTCATACTACCAGGCCTTGCCCTTACATACGCCTCTGAAGGACACACAAGAGTAACCACGTACAATGTTGACCAACCACCAGTATTTTCCTTGGCTAAGTGTAAACAACACCCGCCGAGTCATCATATAGATGTTGGTGTGAACGATCGTCAAACATCGAAGACCCGCCACTTTATGCGCATGCATCCATGAATTCCCGAGCCATCGGCTCCCCAGACTAACCTGTCTGTTACAAATACCTTCCGAGGCTTCGACTCGCCAGGTTAACTTGCCAATTTCCACATCCACCAAGCCTACTGCTCAGATAACCCAATCAAGTTAACCTCCCGAGTCATCGGGGTGAGTGAAAGTGAAGTCCTAGTATTTTAATTGCTATTTAACATTTTAATCTTAAGGTTTAAGGTTAACCTTGGAATACCCAGGGTATTCCCAATGAAGGGCTCTCGAGGGCACTAGGAACTACGATGGGCTGAAGTCCAAAGCTCCGTTTTGCAAGGTACTTACTATTATTTGTAACTAACCGTGTCCAAACTCTCTTTACATTACACTTGAAGTAACCCTAAGTGTATTTAGACTCTTTCTCCAGGGAAAGGCGATCGTCTGCTAATCTCGAGTAGAACCATAACCTTAGTCAACCCGGCTCTCACAACCTGCCTTCCACTAGTGAGCTTATTCCTTCTCAACCAGACTAGGTGCACCAACTACCCCTTAATCCCATACCGAGGTTAACATGATTCCTTAACTCTGCAGTTTTATTATGTACAGACATAATGAGCTATATGGTGTGCATTAATGGTGACCTAAGATGTTACTAGGGGTCAATAATGATATTTTAAGATTAAATCCAGATGATAACACTTTTCCTAACTTATTTGACATTTATTTAATTTTCTGCAAAATAAGGCCAACAATGCTTTTGAATATTAAGTACACTTTTCAGACGAGGTATGGTCTTAACAAAATTATGATAGATTAATACCATCAAAATAACAGTAAATACTAAAATTCACTATTTTCCAAAAAGGTTTAGACCTCCAGAGAAATTATTGAACCATTTATCATAATGTTAGGGTAAAGAAGGAAGTACAAAATTTAATCATCCACAAATTATGATAAAATTACCAGAGGTTCAAGATGACCATAAAAGACTTCTGACCAACAATAGTAATTTCCAAAGTCCATTTGATCACATAAATAAATAACTTAATGATATTCAACATAGGGCACTTAGAGAATGATCCTAAATGAAATATCTTCCAATAATTTTATAAAAATTCACAAAATAATAAAATGCCCTAAGATGTCCTCTGACGAAGTTTCATTATTTTTCAGTGAGTAATAAATACATAATTATTATTTTTGTAATTAGGGCAACATTTGGCGGTTGTGAAGAAAGTACCAAATATATCAATCCAAAATTCATAACAAACTTATCAGGGAAAAATAACAACAATATAAGCTCACTGCCAAAGTTTCATGAACATCCAAGATTATATAAACATGAAATTCCAATTTGAAATAAAGTACCCTAACTAACCCTTAAATAATTTAGAGGGGAAAAATGTTCCTAAAAATTCTAGTAAAATTATCTAGGGCTTATTACCACAATATTAAGTAGTCTACCAATATTAAAGTTAATCCAAGCTCATATGACCTTATGTCTTTCTCAATACTCAAAGGGCAACCCTAAGGTTTGTACTAGAGTTTGTTGGCATATCCACCCCATACCACCCAAAACAACTTATGAGGGGGTTACATGTGAATACAAGTCAGTGGCCAAAGTTTCACAACATTTGGATGAGGAATGGTCACTCACTCCACCTAGTGCACTTTTGACTTAATTTTCCCTTATGAGACCAAAGTTTGGTCGCACCAATACCTAATCAAATCAAACCCAATTGAGCTGAGATTTTTACCATGGTCATATCATGACCCTAATAACAATCCACCAAAATTTTGAAGAATTATGAGGTCATTACACCCTAAATTCAAATCATACATGGTTTATTAAATATTTACTACAACTATAGAAAACTGTTTTCCAAAAATTCCCATTTTTGTATATGTTAAAGGTATATGTATGAGGGGCCCCTAGTCCAAATTTCAAGTCATTTAGACAGCTCGATTGATGGGGGTACTCAATTTAGTCTCTGGTTAACCCTATGTATAGACTGCACCATTTTGAGTGATGTGGTCATACCATTGACTCAAATGTGAAATGATTTTAAAATAAATTAGACTTCATGGGCTATAATATCGATGTTGAGCAGTTTTCCAGAAAACACCTCTAAATATTTTTAATAATTAAAATTATCCACTGCATTAAGTGTGATAGAAATCAAATAAAATGAATTGTTAATAATCCTAAACTATTCAAGATGGCGGCATGAATCTTGGCGCGATCCAACGGCTGCCCATCATCGTCCCCAACACGCCAACGGTCCAGATAGACCCATCCGGGAGCTACGTGCAGCCCAGTTTACCGGCCACCCAGTCACCTCCCTGGTCGGCCACCACCACCACCACCTCCGTTGAGGTAAGGGTTATCGATGGGCGGCGATACGGCCACCGGAGGGGCCATTTCCGGCGAACCCGCAACATCTTATTTCTGATGAAATTTCTTCAAAAACTCTCACTAGATCGGGCTCAATTGGTCCTGATATCACACCTAGTTGATCTAAGAGGCTAGCACAGAGGGAGAGGGGGAGAAATCGACCTTTTGGGAGAGCTGAAGGCTTGTCGATCGACGTGACACAATTACCGGTGGAGGTGTCGTCGGGTGCTCTACAACTTCTATACCAAAGGGCTCGAATTCTTCTGGTGAGTGGAGGAAATGACTCCTCTGAGTCCTCTGAAGGTGTTTAAAGCCTCAGTTGGGGAGGGGAAGGGTCATGGCATCAAAGACCATTAATGGCCATGAAAGCCCTTTTCGGCCATGGCTTGGGTGGGTGAACCTAGGCTCAACTAGGTCGGGAAATGGCTGGAAACTTCTCCTCTCCCCCAGGAGAGTTGAATTCAGCATTGGAGATAAATAGAGAGGCCCTTGGCCTCCCTTGGCCATGAATGTCCTCTCTTTCTCTCTCCTCCATTAACGGGGAAGATGGAGATTTCTCTCTCCTAGTCACTTTTTCCAGAAATTAAAGTGGCATTGAAATAAATATTAGACCCTAAGGTTGATGGGCCATTCCAACTTGGCTTAGCCCAAGTGGATTGGGCTAGGATAGGTCAACTTGAGCTAATTTGAGCTAAACCTAGGTCTAGTTGACTTTGGTAAAATTGACCTTTTGGGTTGCCCTCAATGGGTCATTGGTGATCCATTGGTCTCCCCTAAAGTCTAGGAAGGGTTGGGTAGGATTTGTTTGGCACCTTGGAGGCCACTTGACCCTTAATTATGGTTTTTTTACCATTTTTAGGCTATAGTTGACTTTGGTATACATGACCTTTTAGATTGACCCCAATGGGTCCTTGGTGACCCATTCACCTCGCTTAAGGGTTAGGGGTATTATGGTGGGGTCATGAAGTTAAGTTGAAGAACTAAAGTCAAGCCCTAGGGTGGGTAATTGAACATTACTATTTACATCCCAAGGTGGTTTTCACCATCATGCCTAAGTTCATTTGGTCTTCTTGGGCTCCCTAGGGTTTTATCATAACCTAGTCATGACAAAACCACTCTTAGGAGTCTAGTTGTTTGAGGGATGTTACAAATCCCAATATATATAAAAAAAAATTTGTCCCTGAAATTAAGGTTAGGCCTATGAAATTTCTACTGGAATAAAAGCATGTAACATCCCTAGAAAATTGAAGGTTTACTTGACTCGAAGAAATCCGGGTACCTCTACCACATCAGGTCCCGTGGCTCCAAAGTGTGCTCCTCCTACCCATGGTTCCTCCACAAGACCTTGACCAGCGGAACCTTCTTGCGCTGGAAGACCCGTACTGCTATATAATCGATCCTGACCGGCTCCTTGCTGACTGATCGATCCAAAGCCACCAGGCCATCTATTATGGAAATCAGCTGCTCAGGTTGTAATAGAGCCCTCCGAAGTGAAGAGACATGGAAGATGTCATGCAATCCCTGTAACGACCCCATCCGTTAAATGACGTATAGTAGAAGGTCCGGCCGGGGCCCCACACTATATGCCACAAACAGACGGTGAGGTCACAGGATAATACCACACCATACGAATCCTAACTCAGAGCATTCTAGCGGAAGCTTTAAGTTACAACTTTGAACTCTAAACAGGAATGTCCCATATATAAATCACCTTTATATATATAACCATGGAATGTACAACAAAGGTTTGGCCTTAAGGCCTTACAGTTCCTCTTTACATACAACATGATTTACAAACCTCGGCGCGCAGGCCGGCCATACATGAGTAAAAGAGAACAACCAAAACATTCGCTTAGCCTTCAAGGGCTAGCCGCAGCAGCAGCAGCAACAGCAGTAGGGCTTCAGCCCATCACTTACCACTTGGCTCTCCAGCACCTGCACGGGAACAATCCACCCAACCGGTGGCAAACAATGCAACGGTCAGCATTCAGCTGACCCAATTATAACAATCCTACCCCTTTCTCGGGCATGAGCATTCTTTCCCTGCAAGCATGGCATCATCAAATAGCAACTATGTGCGCGCAGGCACATTCAAGCCATCACAACTATCGGCCACACGGCCCGACAGTCCGTGCACTCAGGGCACATTCTTGGTGTACCGGAATACCAGGGTCAACACCACCGTCTACACGGTATTTGAGCATTCTAGTCTTTCCGGCGCGCGGGCCTAAGACTCTCATTAGGCGCTCCAACAAAACCTATAACCAGGCTTCTAAGTCGGACGGACCTAACGCAGGTACGGATCAGCCACCCCCCGTTGCTCAAGTCGCCGTGCCACCTCGAATACGGAAGTATCCATGGCTATTTATAGGCGCGGGTCGGTTTCACCTTTCCTGTTCGGCAATCTGCCTTTTCATCGAGTTGCAGCCCAACGGCTCAACCACTCACAAAGTGGCAACACACGGCCACAAGAGTTGCATCCAACCCTCTTCATTTCCTGGACATCGTCCAGTACTTCCTGCCGCACCAAGCAACAGGTAGGCACAAGGCATCACAAGCCATAATCACGGAGCCTTCTCCGATATGCAAACAAGCATCACCAATCCAGACCATATCCAGATGGGCTTCACACAGCATGCCTAGAGCCGTACTCCAATTCCGGCCTCTAACAAGGGGGACTTCACATATCTACCCCAAGGGACACCACAACCCACCGCACACTCGCGGGGAAGGGTTTTCCCTATGCAATGCAGAAAAGAAGGACTTCACATGTCCAAGGAGGGAGATCGTTACCCTTATCGATCTCTTCGGAGCCATCGAAAACTAGCCGGTGAGAAAGAACCGCAGCAGCCTTGCCTTCACAACGCCGGCTTCGGATCACGAATCGGACCACGGGAGCTCCGCTGGTGGCTTGCTCTCCTCCTCCTTCTTCTTCTCTCTTTCTCTCTTCCTTAAGCACAAATGAAGAATGACTTCTTCCTTGACGAATTTAATCCAGCCAGGAATCACCTGAGCCCTTGGATCTAAAGAGAGAATCTGAACGGCCACGATCTGCCCAAAAAACCCAATTTTTGGCTGACACGGCCTGTGACACGCCCGTGTCACAGGCCGTGTACCCTTATGCGGCACACGCAGTTTGAACCGACTGAATAACACGGGTATCGACACGCCCGTGTCGAACCTGACACACCCGTGTCATCCTGAGACACGCCCGTGTCGATCCTGCCTCATCGAGCTGCAACCAGTACACGGGTCGGAACACGGCATAGGACACGCCCGTGTCCCACCTGACACGCCCGTGTTCACGGCCGTGTTCAAGGCCGTGTACTATTCTGACTCGAACAGGCCAATCTCGAAATTTAATTCGGACACGCCCTGGGACACGCCCGTGTCGGAGGCCGTGTCCCAGGCTCGACGATCGTCGACTCCCAATCGTCGACTAACCTGAACACGCCCTGGGACACGCCCGTGTCCCAGGCCGTGTACCCCCGACACGCCCTGGGACACGCCCGTGTCCCAGGCCGTGTAAAATTACCTGTACCTCAAAAATCATTTTGAGTCCTTTGGGGTCTTTTTGGGGTGTTACAACCCTCCCCCCCTTAACAAAATTTCGTCCCGAAATTTGCACGGTAAGGAAACAAGAACCAGCAATGCTATAACTATGTTATAACAAAAAGTACACGGTCTACAGTTTATACAAATAACTCGGGAAACTCAGCTCGCATGGTCTGCTCTCGCTCCCATGTTAGCTCTTCACGGCCACAATTGTCCCATCGGACCTTGACCATCCCGATCACTTAGTTCCGCAACTGTTTCTCGGCTCGATCCTCGATCCGAATGGGTCTAACCCTCGTCGTTAGCCCATACTCGACCGGTACCCGATCATTTTCCACTACTTGAGCTGGATCCTTCACCGCCTTACGAAGGACTGAGATGTGAAATACATCATGTAATCCACCTAAGTCTGCTGAAAGTGCTAGTCGATAAGCAGCTTCCCCAACTCGCTCCACCACCTCAAATGGACCAAGATACCTCGGACTTAGCTTTTTCAAACGCCGAATCCTGGACACACCTTTGAAGGGTTTGATCTTCAAATATACCCAATCACCCACCGCGAACTCCACGTTCCGATGTCTGGCATTGTAGTACTTTGCTTGACGATCTTGGGTTATCAAGAGCCTCTCCCGAATAGAGCGTATGAGCGAGGTAGCTTCTTCGACTTCCTTTTTCCCACTCAGCTTTGATTCGCCTGCTTCTGCCCAAGCTAACGGTGTACGGCATTTTCGACCATATAAAGCTTCAAATGGTGCCATACCAATACTCGCTTGGTAGCTATTATTATAGGCAAATTCGACAAGAAATATATAATCTTCCCATCTCTTACCAAAGTCTAGGGCGCACATGCGGAGCATGTCTTCCATCGTCCTGTTGGTTCGTTCAGTCTGGCCATCCGTTTGGGGATGAAAGGCCGTACTAAACGCTAACTTTGTACCCAACATTTGATGAACGAGCCGCCAATCATTCGATGTGAACCGCCCATCACGGTCACTAACGATGCTCCGAGGAACACCGTGCAGTCGAACAACCTGCTCCACATAAAGCTTGGCCAAGGTTTCCACTGAATCGTCTCTTCTGTTTGGAAGGAAGTGCGCCACCTTTGTCAACCGGTCCACAATCACCCAGATTGAATCATGACCGCGTTGAGATCTCGGCAACCCGTGCACGAAATCCATCGAAATATCATCGAACTTCCACTCCGAAATAGGTAACGACTTCAGGAAACCGCCAGGCTTCTGGCATTCTGCTTTCACCAACGCACATGTATTGCATTCAGCCACATAACGTGCGACATCTTTCTTTAGTCCGGGCCACCAGAACAACTTTTTCATATCTCTGTACATCTTTGTGCTCCCTGGGTGAACTGAGTACTTTGCAAAGTGAGCTTCGTACATCAACTCTTCCCTCAATTTACCCACACTTGGGACGCACACTCGACCATTTCTTCTTCACAACCCATTATCCCAAGAGAATTGGTCATCCGGCCCATCTTTTGCATAGCGCTGGAGACTTTCATCAAGCTTCGTTGCTCGCCGAACTCTGTCCGTAAGGTCATATTGCACCTCCGTCCAGTTTAAGCATGCATCGGTTGACGAACCCTTGTCAACACACGATATCTCCAATGCTTCCAATTCCTGGATCAAACGCTGATCATGCCTCTGCAACCAGCTTGCCCGTACCGAAGTCTTTTGACTCAAAGCATCAGCGACCACATTTCCCTTCCCGGGAGTATAGTGAATCTCGAAGGTGTAGTCCCCGAGGAACTCCATCCATCTTCGTTGTCGCATATTCAGATCCTTCTGATCCAACAAATACTTTAGGCTTTTGTGATCCGTATAGATATCCACTTTAACGCCATATAGATAGTGCCGCCACAACTTGAGCGCAAAGATTACCGCCGCCAACTCCAAATCATGGACGGGGTAATTCCGCTCATGCACTTTCAACTGATGCGAGCCATAAGCAATCACTTTACCAAACTGCAGAAGAACGCAGCCTAAGCCGCTCCCTGATGCATCACTATAGATCTCATACCCATCGGTACCACATGGCGATGTCAACACAAGCGCCGTGGTTAAACGACTCTTCAAGTCTTCAAAAGCTCGCGCGCACTCCGGCGTCCAAATGAACTTTTGATCTTTTCTCGTCAGTGTGGTCAGAGGTAAAGCAATCCGTGAGAAGTTTTCCACAAACCGTCTATAGTAGCCCGCAAGTCCAAGGAAGCTCCTGACCTCGGCCACTGAAGACATCACTGGCCAATCTCGAATGACACTTATCTTCAACGGATCCACCGCGATACCTTCTCCGCTTACCACATGGCCTAAAAAGGCTACTGAAGAGAGCCAGAACTCACACGTTGAGAACTTGGCATAAAGCTTATTCCTCCGCAGGGTATGCAAAACCAACCGCAAATGGTTTGCGTGATCCTCTTCCGACTGAGAGTATACTAAGATGTCATCGATAAACACAATAACAAACAAATCCAAGTACTCTCGGAACGTTCGATGCATTAGGTCCATAAATACCGAAGGCGCATTACATAGGCCAAATGGCATTACCGTGAACTCATAATGACCGTAGCGGGTTCCAAACGCCGTCTTGGGAATGTCACCTTCCCGAATCCTTAGTTGATAATATCCCGATTTCAAATCCAACTTGGAATAGACCGTTGATCCCGCCAGCTGATCAAAGAGGTCATCAATCCGCGGAATCGGATATTTGTTTTTCTCCGTCAGCTTATTTAACTCGCGGTAGTCAATACACAACCGTAAGCTACCGTCTTTCTTTTTCACAAATAGAACAGGCGCGCTCCAAGGTGACATACTTGGGCGTATATATCCCTGCTCCAACAACTCTTGAAATTGGACTTTCAACTCAGCCATCACTTTTGGCGCGACACGATATGGAGAGCGGGCCACAGGTTTCGCACCTGGCACCAACTCAATAGAGAAGTCAATCTCCCGCTGGGGTGGTAACCCAGGAAGATCTTTAGGAAACACGTCGGCAAACTCTAACACAACTGGCACTTCACCGACACTGGCCTTTGGCTCAACAGCCTGAATTAGCGTGAAGAATAACTCCGCGCCCTTCCGAACAGCATTGACGACTTGGAGTGCAGACAACAGAGTCCCGCCAACTCCTCGCATACCAGCAAACTTCGTCACAAGTCCGGTATTCTGGCCCAGTGTAATCTCTTTGGAGTTGCAATCAATAAAGGCACGCTGCTCCGAGAGCCAGTCCATACCAAAGATCACATCAAACTCCGATAACGGTAGCACAGCTGCACTCAAACCGAAATCCCGACTTCCTATTTGCACATCCACATCGCAAGCCCTATCCGCAAGCATCATACAGCCATTCGGCAACAGCACCCTTGTACTATCCACCGTCATATGACTTGGTACCCCAATTCGAGATACGAAATCCTCAGACAGAAAAGAATGCGAAGCACCCGTATCAAACAAGGCTCTCGCCAAGTTATTCCGAATCAGGACAAAGCCTGCAGCACACACACATGCACAAGCTATACATAACCAAAACCAATAGCACATCAAGTAAACTAAATCAACTCGTACCTGTGACGACGTCACTTTGCTTAATCGCTTCATGTTGGCCAAGTTGATAGATTCAGGGCTGCGCCTGAGACGCAGAGGAATCAACCACCGCTTTGCCCTTCTCAGCATACGACGCACCCGTCTTCTTGTCCCCTTTGGGCTGCACAACCCGACAGTCACGAGCAATATGCCCCACCCGGCCACAATTATAGCATGTATGAGAATCCGGCCTTGATGTCGCTCCCGACACAACGGTCGTAGTCACTTGCCCAGATGGCTTGGACCTCTTGCCCCCTTTCTTCTGGTAAAACGACTTACTCGGGCGAGGTGCTTGAAACTCTGGCTTTGACACAACCAAACCCTTGTTCCCTTGCACTCGCCTCATGTCCTTCTCCAATGCGCACGCAGTATCAACCAACGCCTGAAACCCTTGGCTCACTGAACTCGAAAGCAGGAATCGCAACTCATCCCGCAATCCTTCATAGAACCGATTCGTTTTCCTTTGGTCATCCGCGAAGATTGTTCCCGCATAACGTCCCAACCTGGTAAACTCATGCAAGTAGATATCCACGCTATCTTCCCCTTGCTTTAACCGTTAGAACTCATTTTCCATAGCAATGCGTTGCGCTGCTGGGACATGTTTTGCCAGAAATATTCGAGAGAACTCCTCAATCGACACTTGTGTTAATTGCCTGCCCGCCAAATGGTGTACCTCAACCTCGTCCCACCACAACCGCGCCTCTCCTTCAAGCATGAAGGTGGCTAAGGTGACCTTTAGAGTTTCCTCCGCCCTGATCGCTGTCATTATCCTCTTGACACGCGATAACCAATCTTCCGCCTGCGTTGGGGATCCCATTCCCGCAAATGTAGGAGGACTGAAGCTCATGAATTGCTTCAACTGTCGGTCAGCTGCTCGTGGATCTACAGCCTCAACCGGCTCGGGTCTTACATCAACACGAACTGGCACTACTGCCGGCTGCGCTTGCCCGGTCGGCTGAATCATGGTAAATAGCGCCTCAGCAACTAAGCGAACAGTTTCCGCAGATGGAGGAGGTGTTGGCACCTCAGCTGGTGCCGCACTCTCATCAGAGCGCTAGGGCTCAGACTGCCCAGCACCACTACGTGTCACCTATAGGTGGACAAGACACACATTAGCGAACGTATGCAAGCAAAACAACACAAAAAGGAACGCGCAGATTCCTCAAACAAGATTTTGTACATTCCTTAATGGACATTCCAGAGTTCATTAGCGTTACAGCAGGTCGCACAAACACGTGCTCGCCACCCCACAAAAGAATTCGACCACGAATTCGAAAGAGGAAGACCGACAAAAGCTGATACCAAAATGTAACGACCCCATCCGTTAAATGACGTATAGTAGAAGGTCCGGCCGGGGCCCCACACTATATGCCACAAACAGACGGTGAGGTCACAGGATAATACCACACCATACGAATCCTAACTCAGAGCATTCTAGCGGAAGCTTTAAGTTACAACTTTGAACTCTAAACAGGAATGTCCCATATATAAATCACCTTTATATATATAACCATGGAATGTACAACAAAGGTTTGGCCTTAAGGCCTTACAGTTCCTCTTTACATACAACATGATTTACAAACCTCGGCGCGCAGGCCGGCCATACATGAGTAAAAGAGAACAACCAAAACATTCGCTTAGCCTTCAAGGGCTAGCCGCAGCAGCAGCAGCAACAGTAGTAGGGCTTCAGCCCATCACTTACCACTTGGCTCTCCAGCACCTGCACGGGAACAATCCACCCAACCGGTGGCAAACAATGCAACGGTCAGCATTCAGCTGACCCAATTATAACAATCCTACCCCTTTCTCGGGGCATGAGCATTCTTTCCCTGCAAGCATGGCATCATCAAATAGCAACTATGTGCGCGCAGGCACATTCAAGCCATCACAACTATCGGCCACACGGCCCGACAGTCCGTGCACTCAGGGCACATTCTTGGTGTACCGGAATACCAGGGTCAACACCACCGTCTACACGGTATTTGAGCATTCTAGTCTTTCCGGCGCGCGGGCCTAAGACTCTCATTAGGCGCTCCAACAAAACCTATAACCAGGCTTCCAAGTCGGACGGACCTAACGCAGGTACGGATCAGCCACCCCCCATTGCTCATTTCGCCGTGCCACCTCGAATACGGAAGTATCCATGGCTATTTATAGGCGCGGGTCGGTTTCACCTTTCCTGTTCGGCAATCTGCCTTTTCATCGAGTTGCAGCCCAACGGCTCAACCACTCACAAAGTGGCAACACACGGCCACAAGAGTTGCATCCAACCCTCTTCATTTCCTGGACATCGTCCAGTACTTCCTGCCGCACCAAGAAACAGGTAGGCACAAGGCATCATAAGCCATAATCACGGAGCCTTCTCCGATATGCAAACAAGCATCACCAATCCAGACCATATCCAGATGGGCTTCACACAGCATGCCTAGAGCCGTACTCCAATTCCGACCTCTAACAAGGGGGACTTCACATATCTACCCCAAGGGACACCACAACCCACCGCACACTCGCGGGGAAGGGTTTTCCCTATGCAATGCAGAAAAGAAGGACTTCACATGTCCAAGGAGGGAGATCGTTACCCTTGTCGATCTCTTCGGAGCCATCGAAAACTAGCCGGTGAGAAAGAACCGCAGCAGCCTTGCCTTCACAACGCCGGCTTCGGATCACGAATCGGACCACGGGAGCTCCGCCGGTGGCTTGCTCTCCTCCTCCTTCTTCTTCTCTCTTTCTCTCTTCCTTAAGCACAAATGAAGAATGACTTCTTCCTTGACGAATTTAATCCAGCCAGGAATCACCTGAGCCCTTAGATCTAAAGAGAGAATCTGAACGGCCACGATCTGCCCAAAAAACCCAATTTTTGGCTGACACGGCCTGTGACACGCCCGTGTCACAGGCCGTGTACCCTTAAGCGGCACACGCAGTTTGAACCGACTGAATAACACGGGTATCGACACGCCCGTGTCGAACCTGACACGCCCGTGTCATCCTGAGACACGCCCGTGTCGATCCTGCCTCATCGAGCTGCAACCAGTACACGGGTCGGAACACGGCATAGGACACGCCCGTGTCCCACCTGACACGCCCGTGTTCACGGCCGTGTTCAAGGCCGTGTACTATTCTGACTCGAACAGGCCAATCTCGAAATTTAATTCGGACACGCCCTGGGACACGCCCGTGTCGGAGGCCGTGTCCCAGGCTCGACGATCATCGACTCCCAATCGTCGACTAACCTGAACACGCCCTGGGACACGCCCGTGTCCCAGGCCGTGTACCCCCGACACGCCCTGGGACACGCCCGTGTCCCAGGCCGTGTAAAATTACCTGTACCTCAAAAATCATTTTGAGTCCTTTGGGGTCTTTTTGGGGTGTTACAATCCCACTAACTCTGGTGGTAGCTTTATTCTGTAAGCCAAGGTGCCAATCCGTTCCAGGATCCTATAAGGACACATGTATCTCAGACTGAGCTTCCTCTGTCCACAAACCTGCGAGACTCCATGCATTGGCCGTATCTTAAAGAAAACCCGATCTACCACCTAGAACTCCACCTAATGATGCTGCGCATCATAGTATTTGGTCTATCTACTCTGGGCCTTTAGCATTGTATCCCGGATCAAACTCACTTGAGCATCTATGTCCTCCATGAACTCCAAGCCGAGTGTCTTTGGATCCTCATCCTGGATCCAAGATAGTGGGGTCCTGCATCTCCGTCCGTATAATGCCTCGTAAGTTTCTATACCTATATAAGACAGAAGAATGTAGTTGTAGGAGAACTAGATCAGCGACAATAGTCTCTCCTAGGGCTCTCCGCGGTCCAAAATGCTTTGGCACAGAAGATCCTCTAGTGTCTAGTTGGTGCGCTCCGTCTGCCCGTCTGTTTAAGGGTGGAAAGCCGTGCTGAAAGCCAACTGAGAGCCTAGGTAGGCCTGAATTGACCTCCACTCCTTGGACGTAAACCATCCATCCCGATCTAAAACGATCGTCTTGGGCACTCCATGGTAGCGGTCAAACTGCTCCACAAAACTCTACACTATATCACTAACTGGAGCGTCCTTTCTAATCAGAATAAACTTGGACACCTTTGTTAGTCTGTCGATGATCACCAAGATTGAGTCATTCCCCGCATAGGATCGGGGCAGCCCATGCATGAAATCCATGTCTATGTCCTCAAACTTCCACTCTGGCACCGGAAGTGTCAGCAATAATCCGGTCGGACTCTTGCACTCCGCCTTTACGAGCTGACAAGCCTCGCAATACATCACAAAGTATGTGATATCTTTCTTTATGCCCGACCAATACATTGTCCTCTTCAGATCGGCTGCCATCTTTGTGATCCCAGGGTACACTGAATATCTGCTATAGTGAGCCTCTGTCATGATATCCTCCCGAATTCGGCATCCTGCCGGTATATACTCTCGGCCTCTAAAGCATAGTAGCCCATCTCTCAAAGTGTAATCCCATGTCGTGCCTTCCTCCAAGGCCCTAAAAATCAGCTCCATCCTCGCATCTAGCCTCTTCCCATCCCTGATGTGATCCCAGATATCCTCGGTGGTACTCATTGACGCCAGGTACTCCTCGTAAAGCTCTGGATCATCCTCGGATACCAGAGATATCTGCATATCTTCCAGCATCTGCACCAGCTCCATAGCCATCAGTTGAGGCCCTGCTCCTAGTATAGTGGCTGTCACAACCCGCATTTTTCTCACCATTTAAATAAATCAGAGTAAGAGAAAACTACGAGCTGTGATGCCACGTCGAGCAGGGGATAACTGCCGACGCTCAGGCAACACTCTAAACCTTCAAATCATAAGTTAGAATGATTATAAAACTGGTTCAATTAATTAGCTGTATCCCTCGGCTCAGTGGATCAGATAGTCCACGGTTCGAAAACTATTTTTTTTATACGTAGCGGAAAAATACTTCATTTATGTTGACATCCTTAAATGAGCGCATAAGTGTCCTAAGAGGACAACTTACGCTATGCAAGACCCTAGATCTCAATTTAGAGTACTTATAAGAAAACGATCTTTTTACGCTTTTGGAAAGTAATGTTTGAGCTTTTTATAAAACATGCTGATCATGTAATACATATAGTAATTATTATAGGTTTTAAAGTAACTATCAATCTAGCATAAAACATTCCCAGAGCAAATAGACTATCTCCCAAAAAGGTAGCAGTAAGAAGAAAAGCATATCTAGTACAAAAAGGTAAAACTACCAGGGGCGCCAACAGCTGACACGAACCCACTGGCAAGTATGTATGTCTGTAGAAAATGCAGTAAAACTACCTCACTAGAAGAACAGGAGGGTCTCCAAAAGGCTGAGAGATCTCCGACAGCACCACAGCACTAGCCACCTACTGGCTACTATCCAGAACCTGAGGCATTCAGAAGGCAGAATACCTCAGCAAGGAAACAAAAGAAAAAAAAATACAAGTGCTAACAAGAAAGTGTAGTAAACAAGAAAACAAGGGAATGTAAGAAAAGGCAACTAAAACTGAAGCAAACCATGCTCAAGGCAAGGTAAAAGCAAACCTGCACTCAGTGCGAGGAAACAACAACTACCCTGCTAAAAACCTGCAGAGTCAACAAGGCGAACATGCCAAAAAAAGTGTGCTGCAACAACTAAGGAAGAAACACCTAACACCCTAATTTGTGAGATATGGTAGTAGCAAAAAAAGAAACTTGGAACCGGATTGGAGGTGTACTCAACCCCCGACCACTATTTCCAAGACAAAAATGCTTAAGGGTTGACATGTGAAAGCACTGCGGACCCCTCACTCACTTGCCCAGAAACTACTCGGGTCAAGGTAAAAAGTGCGGTCACGGCTAAGTCACACAACACAACCCCTATTAAAAGCCTTCCACCACCACTACTAACCACAACCCACGATTCGGCCTTCGGAAAACAACAGCCGACAAAGGACCTTCGAACACGAGACATTCACTCGGAAAAGAAAGCAAAGCTAGGGGAAACATTGTTGCGATTACGCAACGCCACAACGAGTGAGTACTCCCACTCGACATTACGACCAACACATGGGCACCGACATCAGGGCGCACGATCACAGACGCGTGACCATAGGTCATGCGTGCTCACCTACACCCAAACATAAAAAAAACAAGACGAATGCGCAAGAGGATTTGACTCCTCTTGGGCAAAAAAAATGCCTAAACCCCCCCCCCCCCCAACTAAGCCTAATTTACCCAAACCCGAGTCTAACCAAGAAGAGCTCAGCATTTAAAAATCTACAACAAGCTGTTATTAGGAATAAAAACTGCAGCTTTCTATCCTACCTGGCTACAACCATCTTATAGGAAGGTCAACTCTCACCCTCATTTCTCTACCCCCATCCTGAGAACAAAAGTAACCTTTAACAGCAGGAAAAAATAAAGTAGAAAACAAGGCTATTATAAATAAAAAGCTGTGCAGGAAGAACAACAGGCTCGGCTATAATCAAAAGGAAAATCTGGGCGTTTTTAGCAAAAGAAAACCAGAGGAATTTCTAACAGCAAGGATCCAAATGAAATAAATGAAAAAGAACTAGTTGGCAAGGGAAAAGAGCACCACTTGCCTCGCTATTACACCGAACATTTCGCCAGCACAACTGCGCTATAGCGGACGTCCAAAAGCACGTAAAGCTTCACAAATCCTAAAGGAAACATTTGTCAAAACAATAAAACAAAAACGAACTAAAACTACACCGGATCTCAGAAAAATCCACGGTGAAATCCCAAATAAGATACCTCGGAACGAAGATCGCGGCGAGAGGAGTTCGGATCCGGCCTCAGAGGAAGGTTTCGAGGCTGGAATCGCGGGAAAAGGGCGGTCGGAGCAGGGCCGGCGTCCGCCTTTCTTCTTTTCTTCCGCACAGGCGCCGCTCGGTTCGGTCCTGCTGCTGGCGCTCGGGATAAGAACAGGAAAAAGGGGGGGAGAACTTAACCTAATAATTTGTATATATATACTTATATATAAAGATTTGTTTATAAAACATATTTTACTTAATACCCTATATACAATTAATCCCTAACTTAACTACTACCTAATTACTACTAACGGCAGCCCCCTTGCAAATCTAAAAAAAATATTTAAATCAAACTTATAACCCAAACTAAGTCACTAATTGCTTCTACCACCTACCATGCGCAGAAATTGACGCATAACCTCGACACGCACAAACTTTACGCACAAACTAGCGACCTTCAAAACACGCACGAAAATTACGTTTCGGCTCGCACAAACCGCTCGCGGTGCCGAAAAATCATAAACATGCAAACACGCTCGCATAAGGTGACGCCTCGCCAACGAGCGACCGTCGGAACGACACAAAAATTAACATTCTTGGTTTTCGACCAAACTTGCACCGTAGCCAAAAACTCGGGCTACGAAAACAACGGCGAAGTCAGAAACAATTTCCGACGATCCCACAATCGGGCTAGCCTCGCCCGAAGCCAAAGCACAAGGATTCCCTAAGAGGCTCAGCCGGGCCTCCAAAACAGACACCGGCTAGCTGGGGAAACCATACAACAGGCCATAACCTCTAAGAACACCTAACGAGGTACTCTAACAACGGCACGAGCCAGAAATGCGCCAACGTAACGCCAAACGAGAATTTAGATAATTGACGAAAAATCGGGGGCGTTACAGTGGCTCTCCAGCTCAGAGTGTCCGCAATCACAATCGACTTCTCGGGATAATAGTGCATGGTGTACTGATATTCCGATAAAAACTCTAGCCAGCGTCTCTAGCGGATGTTTAACTCCTTCTATGTGTCCACATACTTAAAATTCTTGTGATCCGAGAAAATATCACAATGGACACCGTAGAGATAATGTCGCAAGATCTTCAGACCGCTCCCATCTCAAAGTCATGCGCCGGGTAGTTCTGCTCGTGTTTCTTCAGTTGTCTGGAGACATAAGCTATCACGTGCCTGTTCTACAACAGAACGACACTCATCCCCTGATATGATGCATCGGTATAAACCTAAAATCCTTCCTTACCAGACGGAAGGGTAAGGATAGGGGCCAAGGTGAGCCGACCCTTCAGCTCCAGGAAGGCAGCCTTGCACTGCGGCATCCAAACAAAAGGCATCTCCTTCTTCATCAGAGATGTGAGCGGGAGAACAATCCAGAAGAATCCCTCTACGAACTTCCGGTAATAACCGACAAGTCCTAGGAAACTCCTCACATTACTGTCCGTCTTCAGCGGATGCCAATCTCATACTGCCTAAACCTTTGTCGGATACACTGCAAGTCCTGCTCCACTGATAATATGACCCAAGAAAGCCACCTCCTTCAACCAAAACTGGCACTTGCTAAACTTAACATACAGATTGTACTCCCGGAGCCTCTCCAAAGTTAGTGCCAAATGACGCGCATGCTCCTCTTTAGTGATTGAATAGATGAAGATGTCGTCAATAAACACTATGATGAAGACGTCCAGGTAGGCCTCAAACACCCAGTTCATCAAACTAATGAACGCAGATGGTGCATCCATGAGCCCGAAGGGAATCACGGTGAACTCGTACAAACCGTATCTACTGCTGAAAGCAGTCTTCGGTATGTCCTCCTCCTAAATCTGCAGCTGGTAGTACCCTGGATCCAGCTTATAAAACCAGTGAGCTCCCTCCAACTGATCAAATAGCTCGTCAATCCTCGGTAGAGGATATGTGTTTTGGACTGTCAGCCTGTTCGGTGCCTTGTAATCGATGCACAGTGAGAGTGTCCCATCGTTCTTCTTTATGAAATGCACCAGAGCTCCCCATGCTGAAGAGCTTGGCCGGACAAATCCATATTCCACTAACCCTTATAACTATCTTAGAAACTCCACCAACTCCTTCTGGGCCATCCAATAAGGAGCTCTGGAGACCTTCTTAGCCCCAGGAATGAGCTGTATTTTGAAATCCTTCTCTCGATGCGGCGGCAACCCTGACAACTTCTCTGAAAATACATCTGCAAAGTCCCGCACCACCGGAATGCTAGCTATAGGGTCCTGGGCCTCGGTCATCTAAAATAACACCTTATAGACCTCATCTCCCTGCATATGGGCCTTGACGACCTGAATATAAGAGAGTAGATGACGAGAAATTGGGGCAATACCTTCGAAGGTCGGGTAAGTGTCGCCTTAGCACGACCCTTCTTGCTGGGCAATCAATTTGCGCATGGTTCCAGGTGAGCCATGCCATGCCAAGGACGAGCTCAAATCCGGCATCCTCAGGATCGTTGTCGGGGCCTTGAATGTTACAACATAAATTGTCACCCCCAGAATGCACTTGGTCGTAGACTAAATCTCAATCTCGTCGGGGAGATGCACCCTCCTAATGACTCCCTCAAAGCTCTCGATTTGGTCCAGGTCTTTGATAAACTCCTCTGAGACGAAATTATGAGATGCTCCCATATCAAATAGGGTGTGGGTGGGCTTACCGCATACCATCACTATCCCTGAGTTAGTTAAGTTTTTCCTCTTAGATATCTATTCTCAAATTCTTCCCTAATTCTACAGTTCTATATTGATGTAATCTATCTTCTAGAAAGGAAAGAAACATAAATCACCGGCGTACCTACTATCACCCGCTTTGGGTTTCGGGGCTGAGCCAGATCCAAGGCATATACCTGCCCTCTATCCTTCCTGCGGTCTCCACCCTAAAATCCACATCCTCGGCTGCGTCCTCGACCACCAAAATGCCATGCAGGCAGGGCATCCTGAAGTGCTGGTGGGGGTGCTTCCCTCATGGGGCAGTTCCTCCGCATATGCCCTGGCTGGTTACACTGGAAGCATGTTGGTGCCTTCTCCACTGCCCTCGACATCTCCTACATCTGTAAAGGATGAGGAGCCAACACCACCGGGTTCCTCTGCTCCTTCCTGTCCTCCTAGCGGGGTTGGTCTCCATTCCTCCTTTCCCCTATGATATGATGTTGGGAATTATGCTCTTCAATGTTCCTTAGGATTTGAACAGGCATCACCAATCATGCTAAGGGGCATAATGTATTTGATTTGCACTGTAGTTATTGCATGCAGGTTATCCTTGATTGGACTGGTGAACAGAAAGAGGAAGCTGGAAGTCAGACAATTTGACTATGGCAACCATAGGCTTAATGAAGAGTTTCCAGTCTTCTCTAGGAAGCTTCAGAAGTTCATGAAGAATAAGCACTGGGAGAACAGACCATCATCATCTCCCCATCACAGGAGGTCCTCTAAGAAGGAAAGTTATGGCACTAAATCCAATAAATGGATTCCATCTAAATTCATATGTTATTTTTGCAACAAGGCTGGACATGTCATTGCTGACTGCCCAGTCAAGAACAAGGAAGAGGATGAGAAGAAGAAGAAGAAGCATTACCATCACCATAAGGAAAAGAAGAAGGAGAAGTCCTTTGTGGCTAATAAGGAGAGAAGCTGGACAGATTCTTCCTCCTTAGAATCTGAATATGAAGAGGAAGAAGCCTATATTAGGTTGATATCTGTTGCTGCAGATCCAAAAGAAGAAGAGGAATATCCTACTGCCAGGATTGGAATCAGGGCCCCTCTGTCACACTCAGATAGTGATAATGAGGAGGATGAAGAAGACTGTGGATGCTAGGGGCTGATGGCAATAACTGAAGAGGAAAGAAGTCAGGCAGACTCAGAATCAATCAAGGTACAATCTCTCACCATTCCTCCATCTTCCTCTGAGTATGAAACCAGTCCAAACACTGATGCATCCTCATCATATGATGAAGATTTCTTAGATTTCTAGACTGATGTCAATCAATTGATTGACAAGTATTGACAACTCCTGGATACTCTAAGGAAGAGCAAAATTCTTGCCAAAAGGCAAGCAAAGGAGATTGATGTACTGAAGCCTTATAAAACTCTTTATAACAATAAATCTATTGAGTTTATAAGAAGAGTCATGAGGTGTCTGAACTCAAGAAAAGTCTTGAGTGTTAGACCAAGCTTCTAGAAGAGAAGAGTAAGCATATCAGATATTTGGAACAAAAGTTCACAGTGAAATTGGGGATTGTGATTAACCCTTCCCAGTCACAGGGTCAGTTGCCAAAAGATGCAACCTGCCAAGTCCCTGGGAAGCTGGGTATTAATCACACTAATCATCATTTCAAATCTGAATTCCCTGATAAGCTGACAGTATTTCAAAAGGTAAATTCACCTTCTAAAACTGTCAAGTTTGCACCTCCCTATGAGGATCAAACAAATGTGTGCTCTACGAGTGGGGTGAAGACATATGATCTTAGAAGGAGTGTTTTTGTACACTCTAGCCATAAAGCTCATGATAAGCTCTTTAGATTTGGATCCAAATATCCTGTATCTAAAGAGATAAGTGAGACCACTAGATGGCAGGCTCCAAAAATACAATTGGCCCATCCAAGACCAGTTATATTTGGTTCCACATCACCTTTATTCAGGAAGAAGGAAGAAGCATCATGCAAGGCTTTTCATGCAAAATCTGCAGCTGCTCACATCTCTCATGGGCAGTAATTCTGTGTTGTCCTGAAGAGAAGATACAACATTCATAAATGTTGGTGTTGTGAGAAGGTGGACCACTTTGTCATTGATTGTTGGCATAACCTGAAGGTGGCTAGTGGACAGAAAAGTGCTCGGTCCTGGAAGAGAGTTGGGAAAAAGGTTATTTTTACTTCTAACAAGAACCTAGGACCCAACTATTGTTGGGTGCCTAAGGGTAAATATATTTATTTTACAGGTTGGTCAGAATACCTATCAAGATAAGACCTGGTATTTGGACAATGGTTGTTCCATCCAAGTATCTGGGACAGAATTATTGTTAAAGAACATGCTCCATGATAAGAAATTAATAAAGAATGAGACTGTTAAGTGTGAAATCCTCAAAAGCTAGAGGCAATAAGTCTCAAGGTAAGTCTCTCTATCTTGTATAGAAACTAAGTTTGCAAGTTCATGTACTAAGATAGATGTGCTTATGATGAAACTAATCAACCACACCAGTCAGATAACAATGATTCATTATCCTTCACAATCATCTACAATGTTAACTTAAGTAGTCCTTCCTCTCAAACCCAAAATAACATATATAAATCAGTGCATAATAAAGTTATGAATAAAACTGACTTATTGGCTTGCTTGGTATCCATCATACTTGGAATAAATAAAATATCTTTACAATGATGTGACAAATAGAATATACATCCACACACTGAGGAAAGCTATAAATTAATCAAACACTAAATGCCCGGTATCATAACAGAAATCGTAAGCGCAATCCATAAAATCTAAAAATGATTAATTGGTTAATCAAATGAAAAAGTAATTAGACTTTTTCATCACATATATAAAGGCGACGAGTAACGAAAAGCCGCATCGCTCTCAAAAACCTTAACCCTAGCCGTCGAGACCGAAACTTTCTCATCATCTTGCCGCTCTGACTCAATGGCGCCAAAGATCTCAAAGGAGCTCCAGGAGGACTATGAAATATTGAGGAATGGATTTAGTCATGCCTCACTAGAGATTAAGGAAGTATTGAGAATGATTGAGACCGCGGGTTTGGAGTACGCTCTTTCTGAACCTTTAATTATTCTTAAAGAAGAAGTAGTGGAACTCTTCTCCAACGTCAAGGTGTCGTCCTCTGAAAACTCACTAAAATCTAAGATTGGTGATATCAAGATTAAGATAAATCTAAAAAGACTAGGCAAATCCCTTCATCTACCCGCCGTCAACCCTAGCGAGGAAGTAGAAACCACCATTATGGATCGAGACAATGCTCTCAGGTGGTGTGAATATAGTGAGGCCACATCTGGGTCTCTGAAAAGGAAATTCTTCAATCAAAGAGGGAAACTGCTAGCAGATATAGTAGGGAAAGCCCTCATCTGCAAACCTGGATCACATGACACCATATCTAGGTCAATGTTTGATTTCATGACCAGGATAATGTTCAATAAGCAGACTTGTCGGTCATCAACAATCAACTAGAGAATAGTAGACTACTTATACACTCCAAACTTGGGATGAATTCTTTCCCTATACCTAGTAAACACCTACCCAGATACATACAAGCAGGAGAAAAGAGTGAAGATTCACTACCTAAAAAGAATGAACATAAAAACATTGGACAGATTCAATAGGGTCCTACCAATGAGCCAACGCTTAGTAATAAAGAATCCCTCTAGGGACATAAGGAAGAAACCTATTGAGGAGGAAAGAACTGCCAGCTCTGAACCAGAGCCTTGAACCTCCTCTCAAGCTGATGTTGGAATGCAAGTTGACTTATCTCTCAGTCAAACCTCTGCAAAGTTCCAACTTCAAGTGATTGATATGCATGTTGATCAAATCCATGCAAGTCCTAAGTTAGGAAATATCTCAAAGGATGGTACTGAAGAAGTGATTAATATAGAAGATTAGCAAACATGATTGATACTAATAATGTAGCAGTAGTAAAAGTTATCCCTGTAACAATAGATGATCATGAGCCTCCTGAAGCCTTAGACACGTATCTTGATGGGTCAAGCCTTGAAAAGGATGCTTAGTCTAAGGGGGAGCATGATCTGATGGATCTGAAATTCTTGTATCTTGTGGTCAACAGGGTGGTTGAGTATGCACCCACTCCAGGTTCTATCAATACCCTCATATTTAATAGTGTTAAAATAGCTTTAGCTGAGTGATTATTTCCTTCTATAGGTGTTGCAGTTGAGGGGTAGTCTTTATAGGCCCCTGTTAAGGAAAGTGCCCCTCCTCTAGTAAGCCAACCAAACACCACTCAAATCTCAAATGAGCTAATACTAAATAATATCAAAGAACTCCTGGATGCCCAGACAATAACTCTCAAGGAGTATGTGGATCAATCAATTTCCAAACTGAGAGATGAATTGTCAACCAAAGTCAAGAAAACAAAGAAGAGATCTCTCAATTGAACAAACAGGTCACCACCGGGTTTGATAAGGCTGGAACTGTCGGCACTAAACAAACCACAATCATGAAATCCTTGGACACAAGTCAAAAACTCTCTACAGTTGACATGGGCTGTCAATAATTATGTGAGTGCAACTGATGAAGTGATCAGGGGTGCAGTAGATCATATAAATCTACATGTCACAAATGTTTTTTTCCACTCTATGAAGGAGGCACTACTCCTGAAAGATGAGCTGCTTGCTGACAATGAGAGAATACTCCAATCAATATCAAGCAAATATGAAGCCAACAACACCCTACTGAAAAATACCATCTGTGAAGAAGGCAGAAAGGGAGAGAGCAGCCATGCTAAGACAGTAACACTCATTGAAGAACAAGCCTTCAATGTAATTAAAGGCACCAGGGTGGCAGTACACCCACACCTCCTGGACAGAAAGAGGCTAAAGGACCTTGACTTCCCACCACAAGCTAGAGTTGCACAGGATGCACAACTTGCTACCATAAGAAAGAGGGAAGGAACTCAAATGGCTGAAGAGTTCATGGCAAAGAGGAGAGCTGAGAATATAGATGATCCAGATTATGAACAGCTATGTGATGCCTCTGAATCCATCATTATAAATGCTTGGGTAAGCCATGGACAAATTCTAAAGAACATTAACAGTGTATATCCCTCTGAGGAATAGATAAAACACTTGGAAAGATACTCTCTAAGGGAATGAGTTTTCAAAGAAAATCTGGTAAGGAAGAGCAATCCCAAGAAAATACCCTCCAGATATATTCCAAAACCTTTTCTTTGCTTCAAGAGACAGGAGAACAAAGCTGAAAACTTGATGAAGACAGCTGCTACTAAGGATGTTGCTTCAAGTTCATCAAAGAAAAGCTAAGATGAGACTGCAAGAATTAGGGTGCTTTAAATATGTAATCATTGTCTTGTAATGAATATCAAAAGTGTAACAATGACAAATCTTTATCAATGAAATTACTATGAGTTGACCATGACTATATTGATAAATGTTTAGTGCAATTCTCACTTTTGTATCTATGACAAATGAATATGTTATTCTCTCACAAATAACTTGTAATCACAAGTTTACTTATGTTGCTTGGCTAAGTTAATGATTTGGTAGATTTTAATCAAAATGTTTATTTTGTAAATAATTAATAAAGCTGTCGCTACTAATCATACTGTTACACTGATAGTGATTGATTAGTCACTAGTGATTTTGGTTAGTCAATCATAGTGTCATGACATCCCACCTAGCGGGAGTTATCCTACAATGGGATGGCTAGTTGTCATGGTAATGTCTTTTTAGACTCATCATGATATGTTTTTGTGTAGATACTCCTTAGTATGGATAAGTATTCTGCCTTCTTCAAATTGGGGAAGATTGTTGGGAATTGTGCCCTTCAATGTTCCTTAGGATTTTAAGAGGCATCACCAATCATGTTAAGGGGCATAATGTATTTGATGTGTGTTGTAGTTATTTCATGCATATTGTCCTTGATTGGACTAGTGAACAGGAGGAGGAAGCTGGAAGTCAAACAATTTGACTACGGCAAAAACCCCTGAGACCACTGAGCCATCTGAGAAGAATGTCTCAGCAGAACCGCTGAGATAACTAAGAAGCTCAACACAAATCATTAAGAGAAGTGTTGGTATAAGCTAAACCGCTGAGACAGAAGACAGTCTCAGCTGTGAAGAAGAAACTTCTGAGACAGTTGATAAACTGCTGAGACAGAAGAAGTGTCACAGCTGTGAAGAAGAAACTGCTGAGACAGTAGAGAAGGAACCGCTAAGACAATGCCAGCAGAAATTTTCTAAGTCCAAAAAGTGGAATTTTTCGAGCTCAGCTAATAGATGGTCGAGCTCAGGTTAAAGGTTGAAGATTCAGAGTTCATCAACCAGAGCCCTCCTTTCGTCGAGCTCCAGTTGAAGGTTGAAGAATCAGCGTTTGTCGAGCTCAGCCCATAGATCATCGAGCTCAGGTTAAAGATTGAAGATTCAGCGTTCGTCGAGCTCAACTCACAGATCGCCAAGCTCAGGTTTAAGGTTGAAGATTCAGAGTTCATCGACCTGAGCCTGCCTTTCGTCGAGCTCAAGTTAAAGTTGAAGATTCTGAAGTTCGTCGAGCTCAGCACAGAATTCGTTGAACTCAGATCGTCGATCGTCGAGCCCAGTCCAAATACTTCAAGCGGTTGCGGGATTTCTACAGTAGTGCTGGAAGCTACTCTTTGTATTCTTCTGAGGGAGGTGGCGCTCACCATACTTGACTGGGCCCACATTCAGATAATGCCTTTGATTCAAATCAACTGGTATAAAAGAAAGAGAAGAGAACAAAAGAAGATTAGGGTAAAAACAAAACACGAGAACGAAACCGTGAACCAGAAAGGAAGGATAAAGCGAAATAGAGGCAGCTAGACTTCGATCTTCTTCGACAAGCTTAAAATCAAAAGTCCAGTAGGCAAGCCAGAAGGCTATGGGAGGAAGATAGATGAAACTTTAGCAAGATTATTTCCTTGGGAATAAGTTAGGTTATTCATACAATATGCAAAAGGAGAGAGCTGTGTGAAGGACTGTGTAATGCCCTCGGTTTTTCTGAGATTATTTAATCTTTATTTGGCATTACGTTGACACATTTTCGGCTTGTGCTGTTGTTAGAGCGTGTTCTTAGCTCTTTAGGATTTCATAGTGGCTTGTTTGTACCCTGTTAGCAAGATTCCCTAGCGAGCCAGAGTCTGTTTTTATGACTCAGTGGAGCCCCTCTAGGAAAGCTTGTGTTTTGACTTAGGGAGGTGTTAGCCCGAGTTTGGTTCATCAGATTTTGATTTCGACTTCGCCGTTGTTTTTGTAGCATGGGTATTTAGCTACGGTGCGAATTTCGTCGAATTCCGAGGTTGTTCGGTCTTCGCGTCATTTTGACGTTTTATTTTAATTAAATGATATAATATTATATCATGTTAATTGTTTGTGATGTATGGCTGTGTGGTTTAAAATAAGTAACTAATGAAATATATTATTATATTATTTAGTATATAAGCTATTTTTATATTAGATGTTATTATATTTTCAGTCATAATATAAGTGACTGTAAGTGGCTATTAGGTTTTATGAATGACTTATTTTATTATTAGCTTAATCTATAGTGGCTGAGTTTTACATTACTTAAGTTATAATATATTACTTGGGTTGTGAGTGTATAGACATTATATATATATAGTTTATTTTAGTTTTATCTCATTCATCTTCCCCAAAAAGGGCGTCTAGCTTCCAGCGGAAGGAGCTTGTGCGACGGGAGTAGTTGGGGTTCCGGCCGCCAATTTCTTGCTAGTTAGAGCACAAATTTCTCGTGTAAAGGCAGATCTGGACTGCTCTAGCCCCGATCTACCTCCCTAGGGTAGCAGATCTTACTATCAGTGCCGAGTGAGGAGTGTAGCAGCCGATTCCTGGAAAGTAGAGGAAAGTGGTGCTCTTGTCCCTTGCCAAGTTGATTTTATTCACCTCATTCTTTTTGGTAGCTATTTCTTTTTTTGTTCTCTTTTTAGATCTTAGGGCTATTGTAGATCTTGTCAAGAGTTAGTCTGTTGTATAGCTCATCCAGGCTTAGTTTTAGTCGGTTGTAGATTTTGGCATCGGTTAACCTGCTGTTAAGGTAGAATAGGTTCAGCTAGTCCATGAAATAAGAGGAAATAGGCTGGTTTTTGGGAAGCTGTAGCTTAGCAGGGTAAATTTAGGTGGAAATTATAGTTGTTAACTCTCTGTGAGACGGAGTTGAGTGTATCTTAGTACAAAAGTTAAGTTTTTAGGCTAGGTGTAAAAGCGTTGAGTGTGGTGGACACACTCAACGCCTAACTGTTTGGTTTGGATTCTAAGTAAAAAGCGTTGACAGTATTGAGTGAGGTGAGCTCACTCAATGTCATCTACCTTGTTAGTTTTTCTAAGTCTTTGGGCATTGAGTGAGTTGAGCTCACTCAACACCGTCTTGCCAGTCGGACTTTTCTAAGTCTTTTGGCATTGAGTAAGTTGAGCTCACTCAATGCCGTCTTACCAGTCAGACTTTTCTAAGTCTTTTAGCATTGAGTGAGTTGAGCTCACTCAACATCATCTTGCCAGTCAGACTTTTCTAAGTCTTTTAGCATTGAGTGACTTGGGCTCACTCAACGCCGTCTTACCAGTCACAATTTTCTAAGTCTTTTGGTGTTGAGTGAGTTGAGCTCACTCATCGCCGTCTAGCCAGTAAGATTTTACTAAGTCTTTTGGCATTGAGTGAGTTTAGCTCACTAACCGCCATCTAGGCAATCAGTTTTTTCTAAGTCTTTTGGCGTTGAGTGAGTTTAGCTCACTCAACGCCGTCTAGTCAGGCAGATTTTCTAAGTCAAAAGCGTTGAGTGTGGTAAACTCACTTTGCAGCTTTGGCTGTTTTCCATTGATAGCATTGAGTGTGGTGAACTCACTCAACGCCGTCTACTTAGCTTGATAGTTTAAGGCAAAAGCGTTGAGTGTGGGGAGATCACTCAATGCCTTTGGCGGTTTAGCATTGGTAGAGTTGAGTAAGTGATTTGCGACTAAGTGTTTTGGCGTTGAGTGAGTGGTGCTCACTCAATGCGGTGTCGAGTAAACTCGACGCTTTTCCTGGTTGGTGTTTTAGCGCTGGGTAAGCGGTGCTCACTCAACGCAGTGTCGAGTGTGCCCGACGCGACGTCGAGTGTACTCAATGCATTTCCCTTAGACTTGTAGTTTTCTCCCAAGTCTCTTAGTGTGGTTTTTATAGGGTTTTGGTGATGTTTTCGGCTAGTTTTGAAAGCCGAATCGTGAATCATGGCAGGTGGTTACTTTGGTTTTCTTGACAGGGATGTTTAGGTGTTGAGCCTTGGCCACCACCATTTTAGCCCCGGTTTAGGCCGGTGTGTTGGACCCCAAGGCTGCACCGGTGGCCCCTGAGTTATTTGGATCTGGTTGTTTAGATGAGGGCTGTTTTTGGTCACCAACCCAGATCCATGGTTATACCACTGCTAATGATTCACAGGTTAGGACAGTTAGTTCCTTTCTTTCCATAATATTTGGGCATTTTGTGGCTTTGTTGTTCTGCAAGTTTTAGCAGAGCATGTTGTTATTCTCACACTTGGTGCGCTTTGAATACTCTTTTTCTTTGAGTACTTTACTTTTGCTGTCAAATTTTCTTCCTTTTTCCGAATTTATCAGCATTCTTTTGTATGGTTTGGTACACCCACCTTTGTTTTATTGCTTATGATCTACTGCTCCTTTACTGCTTATTATTTTTCTCTTGGAGAGGTGTTCTTTCTTTGAATGCCTCAGGTTCAGGGTTGTAGCCGATTAAGCAGTTAGTTTTCTTTTGGAGCTTGTTAGTGATTTGCTGTTTTGCTGAGTGTTCTTTCCCTCATCTCTATGAGGTTGTCCTTTTCTTGTTTCCTTTATGTATAGACATACATACTCACCAGTGGGTTCGTGTCAAGTTGTTGACGCCCACTAGTGATTTTCCTTGTGATGCTAAGTATTTGACTTAACTGCTAGTTTTTTCCTATTTTTGAAGGTTGTTTACTTGCTCTTTGGGAATGCTTTTTTTTAGGATGCATGTTAAGTATTTTAACTCATAAAAGTATTACTATATTTACATCATACATGCCATATTTCTAAACCTAAAGTGCTACTTTCCAAAGTAACGTAAATACTATTTTCATATTATACTAAATTTAGAGTCCTGCATTTCAAGAGTATTCCTTCGAGAATGTTTATGCTCATGTAGGATGTCAAATCACCTTAACCAAGTTATTTTACGCAGGGAATAAATATATTATACTTGTGGACTAGTTGATCCACTCTGCCGAGGGATACAGCCATCCAACTTATTTGGATTTCTTTCATAATAAATTATGATTTTTTTGTTAAACCTTAGAGTCTGGAGTTTTGCCTGAGCGCCTGCAGTTATCCCCAACATGGCGTGGCATCACGACACGTATTTTTCCCCTACTATGATATAATTTTATTGATGAGGAAATGCTGTTCGTGACAGTTGGTATCAGAGGGAGGTTTCTTGACAATCGGTCAGGCAACCTTCCCTTGTTAGTGTTAGTAGTTGAGTGTCATATAATACACACACTGATGTATCATCTGTACGTCTTGGCTGAAGCATGAATACTACACTCATAAGCATGATTAGAAGTATATGGGGCATATTATGTAGTATGGGATGCATAATATATGTTTGTATATGGATCCACCATAGGTGGCAACATGTGAGGGTTATGTAGTATGGGATGCATAACCTCACCACATGAATGCCCATTAGCACGTTTTCTCTTTTTGTTGCATACAATATTATGTAGTATGGGATGCATAACATTTCCATGTGTACGTCGCTCATAACATGCATTAAGGCCTTTTTAGAATGCATAGCACAACATGCATAGCATAACATAGCATAAGCACAACATACCAAGCTAAATATTTACATGATGACATATGTACACACATGGTTTTGAGTCAAAAGCAATATAAATTCATGTATTCATGTTCTAAGCACATGAGTTAGTGTGATGATGGTGAATCATCCTTGGTTAAGCATAACATCATTATTGAAAAATTCCAGAGCAAGTTAGCAGTTAAAGTTAATATTTAAGTATGTTTTGTTTGTACTATGTCATTTGAGTTCTAGCCGTTAAGCTAGGTTTTGATTAGAAGTTTATTATTTTATTAGAATGTCTTTTGAGCGTGATGCAACAAGGTTGACTCCCTAGCTTGAGGGTGAGTCGTCAGGTGTGCAGTATGAGGTAGTTATTGTTGAACTGTGCCAGAGCATGGAGACCCTATTAGGCTTGATTATGGTGATATAAGCGCAGTTGCAGGCATTATTGGCTGCCACCTAAGGACGGTAGCCTAGTGAGAAAACCCAACAGTGGCAGAGAATGAGTGCGAGATCAGCAAATTGAATAAGATTGCTTCTAGATTGTTAGTTGCTGAAGAGTGCAGAGTCAAAGGTTTGTTGGGTGGCCTCCCAAGTGACATTCAGCAGTACGCCAATACTTACCAGTTCGTGACGAATGAGAGAACAGTGGAAGTTGCCATTAAAGTTGACTCTTTGGGATATGCTAAGGATCGGGGCATGATACTAATGAAGGATAAGAGGAAGTCCGATGAGGGTAAGAACACCCAGGTATCTGGTGCTGCTCCAAGGAAGAGGAGTAAGTAAGTATGTAGTTTTTGTGGCCGACCAAGCCACCTTTTTGAAAGATGTTACTAGAGAATTGGAGCTCAGAAGAAGGAGCAGGTTCATACGATTCAGGGTGCTCCTAAGAGGAACTTGGTGTGTACTTGGTGCATGATGAAGGGGCATGATGTTGCCCGTTTCAAATTAAAGGTTAAGGTTTGCTTTTAGTATGGACAAAAGTGGCATATTAAGACAAAGTGCCTGCAGACCTAGCCCGTTCTTCAGCCAGTCCCACATCAGGCTTTGTCACCTCCGCAATAATTGGACAAAGGAAAAGGAAAGCTGAATGTGTTATCATCAGTAGAAACTCAGACTTCTACCCAAGTAATATAAGGTAAGGTCCTCATCTAGTCTTAATTGTTAGTGGTGTTTATAATTTTAGTATTCACCTCCTTAATTGCGTGAACAATTGTTTAGGAAGATTTCTGGTACTACCCACTCGTTTGTGGCTAAGACCCTCGTTTGGCCCTCAATCTTATGACAACGTGCTTCGTGTCGAGTTTCCCTTTGGCGGTTGGGTATTGTGGGGCCAAAGTATTTAAGATTGTGTGATTCTATATATGACTCCCTAATTTTTGCCGATTCAATAGAGTAGAATTATCCACACCAGGTCTCCCAGGCTATTTCTGTAGTATGTGCTCGGAAGCTTTTAGATTCTGGATGTTTTGCTTGTTGGTTTCGGTTTTGGAGACCAAGGTTAGTTTGTCGCATTTAGAAGAGATCCCTGTGGTGCGCGAGGTTGGGTTGTCATTCCAACCAATCTTCCTGGTCTTCCGCTTGAGAGAGATGTGGAGTTCGTCATAGATCTAGAGCCGGGTACTCATCCTGATATTAAGGCCCCGTACCGTATGGCCCGTGTGAGTTGGATGAGTTGCTAGAGAATGGTTTTATAAGGACAAGAATCGATGATGTGTTTGATCAAGTAGCGTGGTAGTACTGAGTTGTCAAAGATTGATATTCATTTAGGCTACCACCTGTTCAGGATTCGTGAATCAGGTATCCCACGGACTGCTTTCCGTTCTAGGCTTGGACATTTTGAGTTTTTGGTGATATCATTTGGTTTGACCAATGCACCCTCTACCTTTATGAATATGATGATCGGAGTATTCAAATATTTTTTGGACCGACTCGTAGTTGTGGTTATAGACAACATTTTGGTATATTACCGCAATGCTAAGGAGCATGATCAGCATCTGCGTTTAGCCTTATCGACTTTGAGGGACCACAAGTTGTTCGCCAAGTCGAGCAAGTGTGAATTTTGGTTGTCTCAGGGTTTGTTTCTGGGTCAAGTGGTTAACAAGAATTGGATTTCAGTCCACCCAGAGAAAATAGCCGCTATTATAGAATGGACTAGGGATTTCAGTCGACGCAGGAGAATGCAACCTTTGTTAGGAGCAAGAAGTGCGAGGAAGCTTTTCAAGAACTAAATAATAGATTATGCACTATTCCAGTTTTTTGCATTTCCTACGGAGGGCAAGGATTATGATGTGTTATTGGATGCATCTCATGTTGGGCTTGGATGCATGCTGATGCAAGAAGAAAAAAAGTGATGGTGTATACGCATGATCTAGAGTTCGCAGCCATGAAATATAAGCTAAAGTTGTGGAGACACCTGTTGTAAGACACACAATGCAAGATTTACACTGATCTTAAGAGTTTTAGTATGTCTTACTCAGAAAGAATTGAATTTGTGTCAGTGATAATGGTTAGGGTGTGATGCTAATTTTGAGGTTGAGATTTGAGGAAGACATGGAAAGTTTCCAATCTCTCTGCTGAGTTGTTGATAGAATGATTCCTTTTAATGGACATTTCTGTGAGAAGTAGTGATACGCAGAGGAGTTTGGCGGTGTCCGAGCCTTCATGGATTTCTCTTGAGAGGCTTCATCAAAAGGATGATCCTGAAGTACAGCATCTTCATAATAGAACTGAGAAGGGGAATTTGCTGGATTTTTTGATCAATGACGCGGGTACCTTAAAGTACCACGATAAATTTTGAATCCCCAATGTTGAATGTCTACGAGTTAAATTATGCAGTGAGGCGCACAGTTCTATTGTGGCCTACCACACAACTTCTACTAAGATATATCAAGACTTGAAGCAGATTGCCTGGTGGTTTGGGATGAAAGGTGATAGAGCAAAATTCGTATCTGAGTGCTCTGATTATAAGCGATTTAAGGCCAATCATGGAAGGCCTGGAGGCAAGTTGACTCCCTTGGAGATTCCGAGTTGGAAGAGGGAGAGCATTACAATGGTTTTAATCACAGGTTTACCAAGATCTCCTCGAGGGTATGATTTCAGTTTGGGTTATCGTAGACAGATTAACGAAGTGTGCTCACTTCATACCTTATAAGATTGATTACCCCACGAAGAAGATAGTTGAGCTATATCTGAATGAAGTCATCCGGTTGCATGGAATTCCAGTCAGTATTATATCTGACCGAGACTCCAGGTTTACATCTCGCTTCTATATGAGTTTGCAAGAGGGTTTGGGAAGTATTCTACTGCATATCATTCCCAGACAAAGGGTCAGACGGAGCGAGTTAACCAGATCGTGGAGGATATGATCAGATTTTGTATATTAGACCATGGAGGAGCGTGGGGCGAGTGTTTGTGGCTTATGGAGTTTTCTTATAATAATAGTTATAATGAGAGCTTCAAATGGCTCCTTTTGAAGCTCTGTTTGGGATAGGCTGCAGAACTCCTCTATTTTGGACTGAGGTTGGCGAGAGATCATTGTTGGGTCTAGATGCGCTCGAAGAAATGGAAGTTTTTATGAAGATATTCGAGAGAAGCTTTATACAGCTCAAGCACATTATGAGAAGAACGACAATCGCGTAGATCTTGTTTAGAGTTTTCAATAGGGGACTTGATATTTTCTTAAGGTTTCCCCGATGGTTGGAGTTAAGAGGTTCGGTAAGAACCGGAAGTTGGATCCAAGATATGTAGGGTCATTTATAAATTATTGTTTGGATTGGTGTGTCAGCTTGCTGGCTGGATTTGCCCACAATTTTCCCTGGTGTGCACGATGTTTTCACGTGTTCCAATTGCGGAAGTGTGTACTAAGTGACAGGCAAGTTTTGAATTATGTGTCCCAGTTAGAGCCTAATGTTTCTTATGTTGAGATGCCTGTCCGTATTTTTTTTGGATACTCAAGATTGTGCATTGCAAAAAAGGACCATTCTGATGGTTAAAGTTTTGTGGTGAAATCGAGGCGTGGAAAGCGCAACTTGGGAGTTGGAGTCAGCTTTGAGGGAGGCTCACCCCCATCTGTTTCCCTGATTTTGCTTGGTATGTATTCTTCTTTATAACCCTTGATTATTTTTTCTTTTCCTTCTATAGTAGATGTTTTATGCGTAAAGTTTCGGGGCGAAACTTTCTTTTAGGTGGAGTGACTGTAACACCCCCCATTTTTCTGAGATTATTTTATCTTTATTTAGCGTTACGTTGATGCATTTCTGGCTTTTGACGTTGTTGGAGCGTGGTCTTAGCTCTTTTGGATTTCTTAGTTTCTTGTTTGTAGCTTGTTGGAAAGATTCCCTAGCGAGCCGGAGTCTGTTTTGGTGACTCGGTGGATCCCCTCCGGGAATTCTTGTATTTTGTCTTCGGGAGGTTTTAGCCTGAGTTTGGTTCGTCAGATGTTGATTTTGACTTCGCTGTTGTTTTTGTAGCATGGGTATTTAGCTACGATGCGAATTTCATCGAATTTCCGAGGTTATTCGGTCTTCGCGTCATTTTGACGTTTTATTTTAATTAACTGATATAATATTATATCATGTTAATTGTTTTTGCTGTATGGCTGTATGATTTAAAATAAGTAACTAATGAAATATATTATTATATTAGTTAGTATATAAGTTATTATTAAAATAGCTGTTATTATATTTTCTGTCATAATATAAGTGACTGTAAGTGGCTATTAGGTTTTATGAATGACTTATTTTATTATTAGCTTAATCTATAGTGGCTGAGTTTTATATTACTTATGTTATAATATATTACTTGGGTTGTGAGTGGATAGACTTTATATATATATATAGTTTATTTTAGTTTTATCCCATTCTTCTTCCCCCAAAACGACGACTAGCTTCCAGCGGAAGGAGCTTGTACGACGGGAGTAGCTGGGGTTCCAACCGTCGATTTCTTGCTAGTTAGAGCCCGGATTTCTCGTGTAAATACAGATCTGGACTGCTCTCACCCGGATCTACCTCCCTAGGGTTACCGATCTTACTGTCGGTGCCGAGTGAGGAGTGTAGCTTCCGATTCTTGGAAAGTAGAGGCAAGTGGTGCACTTTGCCCTTGCCAAGTTGATTGTATTCACCTTATTCTTTTCGGTTGATATTTCTTCTTTTGTTCTCTTCTTACAACTTTGTGCTCTATAGATCTTGTCTAGAGTTAGTCTGTTGTATAGCTCGTCTAGGCTTAGTTTTAGTCAGTTGTAGATTTTGGCTTCGGTTAACCTGCTATTTATGTAGAATAGGTCCAGCTAGTCCAGGAAATAGGAGGAAATAGGCTGGTTTTTGGGAAACTGTAGCTTAGAAGGGTAAATTTGGGTGGAAATTATAGTTGCTAACTCTCTGTGAGCAGGCATTGAGTGTATTTTAGTATAGAAGTCCAGTTTTTAGGCTAAGTGTAAAAGCATTGAGTGTGGTGGACACACTTAACGCTAGCTATTTTGATCTGGAGTCAAAGTAAAAAAGCATTGACAGCGTTGAGTGAGGTGAGCTCACTCAACGCCGTCTGCCTTGTTAGTTTTTCTAAGTATTTTGGTATTTAGTGAGTTGAGCTCACTCAACTCCGTCTTACCAGTCAGACTTTTCTAAGTCTTTTGGTGTTGAGTGAGTTGAGCTCACTCAACATCGTCTTGCAAGTCAGACTTTTCTAAGTCTTTTGGAGTTGAGTGAGTTGAGCTCACTCAAAGCCGTCTTGCGATTCAGACTTTTCTAAGTCTTTTGGCGTAGAGTGAGTTAAGCTCACGCAACGCCGTCTTGCCAGTCAGGCTTTTGTAAGTCTTTTGGCGTTAAGTGTGTTGAGTTCACTCAAGCCCATCTAGCTAGTCAGATTTCTCTAAGTCTTTTGGCATTGAGTGAGTTGAGCTCACTCAACGTCGTCTAGGCAGTCGGTTTCTTCTAAGTCTTTTGGCATTGAGTGAGTTGATCTCACTCAACGCCGTCTAGTCAGGCAGATTTTCTAAGTCAAAAGCATTGAGTGTGGTGAACTCACTCAATGACTTTGGTTGTTTGGCATTGAAAGCGTTGAGTGTGGTGAACTCACTCAACGTCGTCTTATTAGCTTGATATTTTAAGGCAAAATCATTAGGTGTGGGGAGCTCACTTAACGCCTTTGGCAATTTAGCATTGGCAGAGTTGAGTAAGCAATTTGCGACTAAGTGTTTTGGCATTGAGTGAGTGGTGCTCACTCAACGCTGCGTCGAGTGAACTCGACGCTTTTCCCGCTTGGTTTTTTTGCGTTGGGTGAGTGGTGCTCACTCAATGCGGCATCGAGTGTGCCCGACGCAGCATCGATTGTACTCAATGCTTTTCCCTTAGACTTGTAGTTTTCTCCCGAGTCTCTTAGTGTGGGTTTTTATATCATTTTGGTGATGTTTTCAGCTAGTTCTGAAGGCTGAATTTTGAATCATGTCTTGTGCTTACTTTGGTTTTCTAGACAGGGATATTTGGGTGTTTAGTCGTGGCCACTGCCATTTTAGCCCTAGTTTGGGCCAGTGTGTTGGACCCCATGGCTGCATCGGTTTCCCCTGAGTTATCTGGATCTGGTTGTTTGGATGAGGGCTGTTTTTGGTCACCAACCCAGATCCAGGTTTTACCACTACTAATGATTCACAAATTAGGACTTTTAGTTCCTTTCTTTCCATATTATTTGGGCATTTTGTGGCTTTATTGTTCTGTAGGTTTTAGCGGAGCATGTTGCTATTCTCGCACTTGGTGCGCTTTGAATACTCTATTTCTTTGAGTACTTTACTTTTGCTGTGAAATTTTCTTCCTTTTGCCGAATTTATCAGCATTCTTTTCTAGGGTTTGGTACACCCCTTTGTTTTATTGCTTATGATCTACTGCTCCTTTATTGCTTGTTTTTTTTTTCTCTTGCAGAGGTGTTCTTTCTTTGAATGCCTCTGGTTCAAGGTTGTAGCTGATTAAGAGACTAGTTTTCTTTTGGAGCTTGCTAGTGATCTGTTATTTTGCTGAGGGTTCTTTCCCTCATCTTTGTGAGGTAGTCCTTTTCTTGTTTCCTTTCTTTATAGACATACATACTCACTAGTGGGTTCATGTTAGGTTGTTGATGTCCACTGGCGATTTTCCTTGTGATGCTAAGTATGTGACTTTACTGCTAGTTTTTGCCTATTTTTGAAGGTTGTTTACTTGCTCTCTAGGAATGCTTTATGCAATGATTTATGTTAAGTATTTTAACTCATAAAAGCATTAATAAATGTACTTCATACATGCCATATTTCTAAACCTAAAGTATTACTTTTCAAAGTAACGTAAAGACTATTTTCATATTATACTAAATTTAGAGTCCTGCGTTTCATGAGTTGTCCTTCGGGGACGTTTACGCTCATGTAGGATGTCAAATCACCTTAACCAAGGTATTTTCCACATCGTATAAATATTTTTTTCTTGTGGACTAGTTGATCTACTGTGCCGAGGGATACGGTCATCCAACTTAATTGGATTTCTTTCATAATAAATTACGATTTTTTGTTAAACTTTAGAGTCTGGAGTTTTTCCTAAGCGCCTGTAGTTATCCCCTGCACGTCGTAGCATCACGACACATATTTTTCCCCTATTCTGATATAATTTTATGGATGAGGAAATGCGGTTCGTTTGGCCCTCGATCTTATGGCAACGTGCTTCGTGTGGACTAGTTGATCCATTGTGCCGCTTGATATAATTTTCAGTACTACCCACTCATTTGTGGCTAGGAACCTCGTTTGGCCCTCGATCTTATGGCAACGCGCTTCGTGTCGAGTTTCCCTTGGTGGTTGGGTATTGTGGGACAAAAGTATTTAAGATTGTGCGAGTCTATATATGACTTCCTAGTTTTTGCTAATTCGATTGGGTAGAATTATTCGCGCCAGGTCTCCCCGGCTATTTCTGTAGTATGTGCTCGGAAGCTTTTAGATTCTGGATGTTTTGCTTGTTGGTTTCGGTGTTGGAGACCAAGGTTAGTTTGTCGTATTTAAAGGAGATCCCTGTGGTGCGTGAGTGGGGGTTGTCTTTCTTGCCAATCTTCCTTGTCTTCCGCTTGAGAGAGACGTGGAGTTCGTCATAGAACTGGAGTCGGGTACTCGTCCTATTATTAAGGCCCTGTACCGTATGTCCCGTGTGAGCTGGATGAGTTACTAGAGAATGGTTTTATAAGGCCAAGAATCGGTGATGTGTTTCATCTAGTAGTGTGGTAGCACTGAGTTGTCAAAGATTGATCTTCGTTTAGGCTACCACTAGTTTAGGATTCGTGAATCAGGTATCCCACAGACTGCTTTCCATTCCAGGCTTGGTCATTTTGGGTTTTTGGTGATATCGTTTGGTTTGACCAACGCACCCTCTACCTTTATGAATCTAAAGATCGGAGTATTAAAAGATTTTCTGGACCGACTCGTTGTTGTGGTTATAGATGACATTTTGGTATATTCCTGCAATGCTGAGGAACATGACCAGCATCTGCATTTAGCCTTATCAGCTTTGAGGGACCACAAGTTGTTCGCCAAGTCGATCAAGTGCAAGTTTTAGTTGCCTCAGGGTTTTTTTCTATGTCAAGTGGTTAACAAGAATGGGATTTCAGTCGACCCAGAGAAAATAGCTGTTGTTATGGAATGGATTAGGGATTTAAGTCGACGCAGGAGAATGCAGCCTTCGTTAAGAGCAAGAAGTGCGAGGAAGATTTTCAAGAACTAAAGAATAGGTTATGCACTGCTCCAGTTTTTGGCATTGCCTTCGGAGTGCATGGATTATGATGTGTTTATGGATGCATCTCATGTTGGCCTTGGATGCATGCTTATGCAAGAAGAAAAAAGTGATGGTGTATACGCATGATCTAGAGTTCGCAGACGTGAATTTTGAGCTAAAGTTGTGGAGATACCTATTGTAAGACACGCAATGCATGATTTATACTGATCATAAGAGTTGAAGTATTTCTTCACTCAGAAAGAATTGAATTTGTGTCAGCGGCAATGGTTAGGGTGTGTTGCTAATTTTGAGGTTGAGATTTGAGGAAGACATGGAAAGTTTACAATCTCTCCGCTAAGTTGTTGATAGAAGGATTCCTTTTAATGGACATTTCGGTGAGAAGTAGTGACATGCCAAGAAGTTTGGTGGTGTCCGAGCCTTAATGGATTTCTCTTGCGAGGCTTCATCAAAAGGACGATCTTGAAGTACTGTACCTTCATAATAGAACTGAGAAGGGAAAGTTGCTGGATTTTTTCGATCAATGACGCGGGTACCTTAAAGTACCGTGACAAATTTTGAATCCCCAATGTTGAAAGTCTCCGAGTTAAATTGTGGAAGTTGGATCCAAGATATATAGGGTCGTTTATAAATTGTTGTTTGGATTGGTGTGTCAGCTTGCAGGCTGGATTTGCCCGCAATTTTCCCCTGTATGCACGATGTTTTTCATGTGAGCCAATTACAGAAGTGTATACAAAGCGACTGGCAAGTTTTGAATTATGTGCCCTATTTGGAGCCTAATCTTTCTTATGTTGAGATTCCTGTCTGCATTTTTTTTGGATACTCAAGATCGTGTATTGCGAAAGAGGACCATTCTGATGGTTAAAGTTTTGTGGAGAAACCGAGGCGTGGAAAGCGCGACTAGGGAGTTGGAGTCAGCTTTGAGGGAGGATCACCCTCATCTTTTTCTCTGATTTTGCTTGGTATGTATTCTTCTTTATAACCCATGGATATTTTTTCTTTTCCTTCTATAGTTCAAGTTTTATGCGTAAAGTTTCGGGGCGAAACTTTCTTTTAGGGGGAGTGACTGTAACGCCCCCAGTTTTTCTGAGATTATTTAATCCTTATTTGGCATTACGTTGATGCGTTTATGGCTTGTGCTATTGTTAGAGCGTGGTCTTAGCTATTTAGGATTTCTTAGTGGCTTGTTTGTAGCCTGTTGGCAAGATTCCCTAGCGAGCCAGAATCTGTTTTGGTGACTCGGTGGAGCCCCTTTGGGAATGCTTGTGTTTTGTCTTTGGGAGGTGTTAGACCGAGTTTTGTTCGTCAGATGTTGATTTCAACTTCTCCATTGTTTTCGTAGCATGGGTATTTTTCTACGGTGCGAATTTCGTCAAATTCCGAGGTTGTTTGGTGTTCGCGTCATTTTGACGTTTTATTTTAATTAACTGATATAATATTATATCATGTTAATTGTTTGTGATGTATGGCTGTGTGGTTTAAAATAAGTAACTAATGAAATATATTATAATATTAGTTAGTATATAAGCTATTATTATAATAGCTGTTATTATATTTTCTGTCATAATATAAGTGACTGTAAGTGGCTATTAGGTTTTATGAATGACTTATTTTATTATTAGCTTAATTTATTGTGGCTGAGTTTTATATTACTTAAGTTATAATATATTACTTGGGTTGTGAGTGGATAGACTTTATATATATATAGTTTATTTTAGTTTTATCCCATTCATCTTCCCCAAAAACAACGACTAGCTTCCAGCGGAAGGAGCTTGTGCGGCGGGAGTAGCTGAGGTTCCAGCCGCCGATTTCTTGCTTGTTAGAGCCCGGATTTCTCGTGTAAATGCAGATCTTGACTGCTCTCGCCCGGATCTATCTCCCTAGGGTGGCGGATCTTACTGTCGGTGCCGAGTGAGGAGTGTATCTGTCGATTCCTGGAAAGTAGAGGCAAGTGGTGCTCTTTGCCCTTGCCAAGTTGATTTTATTTACCTTATTCTTTTTGGTTGCTATTTCTTCTTTTGTTCTCTTCTTAAGACTTAGTGTTGCTATAGATCTTTTCCAGAGTTTGTCTGCTGTATAGCTCGTCTAGGCTTAGTTTTAGTCAGTTGTAGATTTTTGCTTCGGTTAACCTGCTGTTTAGGTAGAATAGGTCCAGCTAGTCCAGGAAATAAGAGGAAATAAGCTGGTTTTTGGGAAGTTGTAGCTTAGAAGGGTAAATTTGGGTGGAAATTATAGTTGCTAACTCTCTGTGAGCAGGCATTGAGTGTATTTTAGTACAGAAGTCCAGTTTTTAGGCTAAGTGTAAAAGTGTTGAGTGTGGTGGACACACTCAACACCTAGCTGTTTTGGTCTGAAGTCTAAGTAAAAAGTGTTGACAACATTGAGTGAGGTGAGTTGAGCTCACTCAACGTCGTCTTGCTAGTCAGACTTTTCTAAGTCTTTTGGCGTTGAGTGAGTTGAGCTCACTCAACGTCGTCTTACAAGTCAGACTTTTCTAAGTCTTTTGGAGTTGAGTGAGTTGAGCTCACTCAACGCTGTCTTTCCAGTCAGACTTTTCTAAGTCTTTTGGCGTAGAGTGAGTTGAGCTCACTCAACGTCGTCATGCCAGTCAGACTTTTAAAAGTCTTTTGGCGTTGAGTGAGTTTAGCTCACTCAATGCCGTCTAGCCAGTCAGATTTTTCTAAGTCTTTTGGCATTGAGTGATTTGAGCTCTCAACACCGTCTAGGCAGTCGGTTTATTCTAAGTCTTTTGCATTGAGTGAGTTGAGCTCACTCAATTCCGTCTAGTCAGACAGATTTTCTATGTCAAAAGCATTGAGTGTGGTGAACTCACTCAACGACTTTGGCTTTTTGGCATTGATAGTGTTGAGTGTGGTGAACTCAGTCAACGTTGTCTACTTAGCTTGGTTGTTTAAGGTAAAAGCGTAAAGTGTGGGGAGCTCACTCAATGCCTTTGGTGGTTTAGCATTGGCAGAGTTGAGTAAGCGATTTGCGACTAAGTGTTTTGGCGTTGAGTGAGTGGTGCTCACTCAACGCGGCATCGAGTGAACTCGACGCTTTTCCCTCTTGGTGTTTTAGCAATGGGTGAGTGGTGCTCACTCAACGCGGCGTTGAGTGTGCCCGACGCGGCGTCGAGTGTACTTAATGCTTTTCCTTTAGACTTGTTGTTTTCTACCGAGTCTCTTTGTGTTGGTTTTTATAGGGTTTTGGTGATGTTTTCGGCTAGTTTTGATGGCCGAATCGTGAATCATGGCAGGTGGTTACTTTGGTTTTCTTGAAAACGATGTTTGGGTGTTGAGCCGTGGCCACCACCATTTTAGCTCTGGTTTGGACCGGTGTGTTGGACCCCAAGGCTGCACCGGTGGCCCCTTAGTTATTTGGATCTGGTTGTTTGGATGAGGGCTGTTTTTGTTCACCAACCCAAATCCATGGTTTTACCACTTCTAATTATTCACAGGTTAGGACTGTTAGTTCCTTTCTTTCCAAATTATTTGGGCATTTTGTAGCTTTGTTGTTCTGAAGGTTTTAGCGGAGCATGTTGTTATTCTTGCACTTGGTGCGCTTTGAATACTCTTTTTCTTTGAGTACTTTCTTTTGCTGTCAAATTTACTTCCTTTTACCGAATTTATCAACATTCTTTTGTAAGGTTTGGTACACCCCCTTTTGTTTTATTGCTTTTGATCTACTGCTCCTTTACTGCCTTTTTCTCTTGTTGAGGTGTTCTTTCTTTGAATTCCTCAGGTTTAGGGTTGTAGCCGATTAAGCGACTAGTTTTCTTTTGGAGCTTGCTACTAATCTGTTGTTTTGCTGATGGTTATTTCCATCCTCTTTGTGAGGTAGTCCTTTTCTTATTTCCTTTCTGTATAGACATACATACTCACCAGTGGGTTCGTGTCAGGTTGTTGACACCCACTGGTGGTTTTCCTTGTGATGCTAAGTATGTGACTTAACTGCTAGTTTTTGCCTATTTTTGAAGGTTGTTTACTTGCTCTTTAGGAATGCTTTATGCTAGGATGCATGTTAAGTATTTTAACTCATTAAAGCATTATTATATGTACTTCATACATGCCATATTTCTAAACTTAAAGTTCTACTTTACAAAGTAAAGTAAAGACTATTTGCATATTATACTAAATTTAGAGTCCTGCATTTCATGAGTTGTCCTTCGGGGACGTTTACGCTTATTTAGGATGTAAAATCACCTTAACCAAGGTATTTTACACATCGTATAAATATATTTTACTTGTGGACTAATTGATCCACTATGCCGAGGGATATGATCATCCAACTTAATTGGATTTCTTTCATAAAAAATTTTGATTTTTTGTTAAACCTTAGAGTCTGGAGTTTTGCTTAAGCACCTGCAGTTATCCGTTGCACGGCGTGGAATCACGGCATGTATTTTTCCCTACTCTGATATAATTTTATTGATGTGGAAATACGGGTCGTGACAGACTGTAAGCCTTCCACAGCAGGTAGCTTTAGAAGAAGACTAATCCTTTCTACAGCAAGTGGGCTGAACTGATATCTGCTCAGTCCAACAAGTTGGATTAAGAGGTTTTTCTCTGAGTTAGTTGTTTAATTTTCTTGATTACTTTCCTGTAGGATTCAGTCTATCTGAATCTTAGTGTAGGGCACTTTCTGCCTGAGTGGTAGGTGACAAATTTTTCACTGAGGTAGGTGCCCTGCTGGGGTACTGAGGTAGGATCCATGTGTGGATATGAGCTGTAGGGATGAATTGTTTGAGGTAGGAGAGTGCTGCTTTCTGAGGTAGGATCCAAGTGTGGATATGAGGTAGGGCTGTCCTCCAAGCCTGAGTGTAGGGCCTAGTGCCTGAGGTAGGTGACTGGTGATTCACTGAGCTGTAGGTGACAAGTGTGTCACTAAGTTGTAGGCCTTGGAGGAGGCTGAGTTGTAGGTGCCTAGAAGGGCACTGAGGTAGGTACTTGGATAGGTACTGAGTTGTAGGAGTGCTGCAACACTCTGAGAGTAAGGACTTGTGCCTGAGCTGTAGGCCTTAGAAGTAAGGTTGAGGTTGGTGGTTTGTGGACCACTAAGCTGTAGGAGCACTATAGGGCTCTGAGGTAGGAACCCTTGTGGTTCTGAGTTTGTATTCTGAAAAGAATCTGTGTGTAAGGCTGAGGGCCTGAGGTGTAAGCTCTAAGAAGCATATTGGTGGAGTTTGTGCCTAGTACAACAAATCAGTTAAATAGGTGAGAGGGAAAGTGGATATACCCAATTGGGGAACCACTATAAATACTTGTGTGCTTGCTGTGTTTCTTGTTTATTCATTACATTGTAGGTTATTAGGACAAGCTCTAGATCACCAAATTATAAACAGCACAACATGTCTTAGAGAAATTTAAAAGACCTATTCACCCCCCCCCCCATTTATGTGACTAGCTAACCTTAAGTAATTACTTTCAAACGACCTCTAGACTTATCCCTCCTGCCACCAATCACTGAGTCATTAGTCGGTCTCTTCCGGCCCCGGACTGTAAGCTGGTCTTCCTCCAGCTTCTTAGACATCTCCAAGATCCTTGTCATGCTTCCGTCAGAAACGAAGAGGAGGGCCTGCCTCAAGTCATCGTGAAGGCCCTTGTAGAACCTCTTCAAGTAGCCCGAGTCATCTAGCTGATATGGGTCCGCAAAGTGGGCTAGGTGTGTGAATTCCCAATTGTATTCAAACACCGTCCTGCTGCATTGCCTAGACTGCAAGAACCCATCCTCCATCTCAACCCTCGCCAACTGAGGTACAAAATTCTCCAATAGAGCTACTCTGAACTCCTCCCAGGAGATGTCTGCAGAATCCACTCCATCAAAGGTGGTGTCTAACAATGACTTCCACCATCCCTTTGTGTGTGACTCCAAGTAGGAAAAGGCCAAGGCTACTACCTCCTCTGCCAGGCATCGAATCCCAGCCAGCATCTCGTAAATAATGTCTATCCACTTTTTTATACAGACTGCTGACTCTGTCCCGAGGTAGGATGGAGGAGAAAGATCCTTGAAGACACTCAGCTAGATAGCCTCGGAATTTGGCTGAGGGTCGGATCCTACTGATTCCTAAAGGCCTCCAAAATAGCCGCCAGTGTCTGCCCCATCTCCGTTTGCTGGAATAGAGTTGGCGCGAGTGGGGGTGGAACAATGTTCTGTGCCTGATGTGTACGTTGTTGACGGGTAGGGTTCGTCGCAGGCTACAAAGTAAAATTCCAATTATTTGTTAATGTACAAGTGGAACTAATGAAAAAAGGACTTTTGCATGTGATTCCCCTTATGGGCACACCTTTGCTTCCGCTGTTAGTTTGTCCTCAAACTAAGCTCGCGCGGGGTGGCCTAGGGTTTATGTGGACTTCTTCTATTCAGATCGAGGTTGCCTCCGATACTAGTTTGTAAGACCCCCTTTTTTTCTACGCTACCGGGTCTTACACCAAGAACCGTAATTTTGTGGTTACACCGACACTAGAGATGGTCGCCAAAACAAAATGCTGATTCTACCAACATTGATGATCATCAAAGAAGTAGAAGTACAGATGAGAGAAGACAATTAAGTCATGCCCACAAATCACATATAATATATGAAATAAAAATCATAGCAAGTCCACATGATAATATAGGTACTGAAACAGATCAATAAAGTAGAAATATAAACGGGCTTATGCCCGGTACATTAAATCCTCACCACAACACTCTCGCGGAAGCTAAGTAAAAACTAATCACTCACGGAGCCGGAGGCTGATGCTCCCGTACTAGACTCGCCCACCTCAATATGCATCATAATCTGATGGTACTGCATCTCCCGCTACTGCTCCCTGTCCCAAATTCGGAGCCCCTAAAATGTTTGGTACACCGACCGTAAGTCATAAAGACTAAGCCAACTATCATTCCCGCCTCTCCCCTGTGACTCCTAGGCATCATGCGGGGAGGAGGATAGGGAAGGTATTTAAGGTGGAGAATGAACAAGAGAAGGTGACGGTGGATTTATCTAGCAGGTGTATGGTAATGTTTATAGTGTATAAAAGGAAATGCAAGATAACAGTTCAATAATAATTGAGCAGTAATGCTAACAAGGTAAAGACAGAGAAGTAAGTACATGTTATATAATAAGTAATAAAAGTACAAGTAAAGTAAGTTATGGTATAAGTAACCTTAACTTATGAGAATGCTCATACAAACTTATAAGTTAAGGGGTATTTTGCAAAACTTCCATCGTATAACCTATCTCATACTAGTTTATACGATGGGGTGTCAGGTTATATGCATGTATGTGTGTAGTGATATGTTATGTCATGATTCATGCAAGTGCAACACACATACACGACTCTATGCGCACAAACCTTTAGTTCCCCCATTTTGGAAGCTAGCTTCACTCCTAGGAGCCTCCGTAGAGGCCAACAGAGAGAGTGAGTCAGGCCACCCCACTCTTAGGAGGGTATTCACACTACAAGGCCTAGCCCTTACGTACATCTCTGAAGGGCACACCAGAGTCACCACGTACTATGTTGACCAACCACCAGTCTTTTCCTTGGCTAAGTGTAAACTACACCCACCGAGTCATTGTATCGATGTCGGTGTGAACGACCGTCAAACACCTATGACCTGCCACTTTATGCACATGCATCCATGAATTCCCGAACCATCGGCTCCCCGGACTAACCTGTTTGTTACAACTACCTTCCGAGCCTTCGACCCGCCGGGCTAACTTGCCAATTTCCACAACCACCGAGCCTACCGCTCAAATAACCCAATCAAGTTAACCTCCTGAGTTATCGGGGTGAGTGAAAGTGAAGTCCTAGTATTTCTAATTGCTCTTTAACATTTCAATCTTACGGTTTAGGGTTAACCTTGGACTGCCCAGGGTATTTTCTATGAATGGCTCTCGAGGGCACTAGGAACTATGATGTGCTGAAGCACAAAGCTCCCTTTTGCAAGGTACTTATTATTATTTGTAATTACCCGTGTCCAAACCCTCTTGACATTACACTTGAATTAACCCAAAGTGTATTTAGACTCTTTCTCCAAGGAAAAGCAATCTTTCGCCAATCCCGAGTACAACCATACCCTTAGACAACTAGTTCCTCATAACTTGTCTTCCATTGGTGACCTTATTCCTTCTCAACTAAACTAGGTGAACCAACTACCCCTTAATCCTATACCGAGGTTAACATGATTCCTTAACACTATAGTTTTATTATGTGCAGACCTAATGAGCTATATGGTGTGTATGAATGACGACCCCTCTAATTATTCATTCAAATGACCTAAGATTATTACTGGGGGTCAATCATGATATTTTAAGATTAAATCAAGAAGATAATATTTTTCCTAACTTATTTGGCATTTATTTAATTTTCTGCAAAATATGCCAACAATGCTTTTGAACATCAAGTACACTTTTCTGACTAGGTATGGTCTTAAAAAAATTATGATAGATTAAAATCGTCGAAATAATAATAAATACAAAAATTCTTTATTTTCCAATGAGGTTTAGACGTCTAGACATATTATTGAACCATTTACCATAATGTTAAGGTAAAAAAGTAAGTACTAAATTTAATCATCAAAAAATCATGATAAAATTACCAGAGGTTCAAGATGACCAGAAAAGACTTTTAACCAAAAATAGTAATTTCCTAAGTCCATTTGATCACATAAATAAATTACTTATTGATATTCAACATAGGACACTTAGAGAATGATCCTAAATGAAATATCTTTCAATAATTTAATAAAAATTCAAAGAATACTATAATACCCTAAGATGTCTTCTGACCAAGTTTCACAATATTCCAGTGAGTAATAAATCCATAATTAATTTTCTTGCAATTAGGGCAACATTGGGGGGTTGTGAATAAAGTACAATATATATCTATCCAAAATTCATAACAAAATTATCAGGGAACAATAACATCAATATAAGCTCACTGCCAAAGTTTCATGAACATCTAAGATAATATAAACATGAAATTTCAATTTGAAATAAAGTTCCCTAACTAACACTTAATTAATTCAGAGTGGATAAATGTTCCTAAAATTTCTAGTAAAATTATATAGGGCTTATTACTACCCTATTAAGTTGTTTACCAATATTCAAGTTAATCCAAAGACATATGACCACATGTCTTTCTCAATACTCAAAAGGCAACCCTAGGGTTTGTACTAGGGTTTGTGGGCATATCCACCCCAAACCATCCAAAACCACTTGTGAGGGGGTTATATGAGAATACATGTCAGTGGCCAAATTTTCACCACATTTGGATGAGGAATGGTCACTCACTCCACCTAGTGCACTTTTGACCTAATTTTCCCCTATGAGACCAAACTTTGGTCACACTAATACCTAATTAAATCAACCCCAATTGGGCTGAGATATTTACCAGGGTCATATCATGACCCTAAGAATCAACCATCAAAATTGTGGAGAATTATGAGGTCATTACACCCTAAATTCAATTCATACATTGTTTATTAATTATTTACAAAACCATTGAAATTTTTTTTCTAGAAATTTCCATTTTTGTATATGTCAAAGGTATAGGTGAGGGTGGTCAACACTCAAATTTCAAGTCATTTGGATGGCTGGATTGAATGGAGCACTCAATTTAGTCTCTGGTTAACCTTATGTATAGACTGCACCATTTTGATTCATGTTGTCAGACCACTGACACAAATGGGTTGAAATTAATTTAACAAAGAGTATACTTCAAGGGCTAAAATTTTGATGTTGATAATTTTTCCAGAAAACACCTCTAGATATTTTTAATAATTAAAACTATCCAATGCATTAAGTTTGAAAGAAATCAAATAAAATTAATTGTTAATAATCCTAAACAATTCAAGATTGCGGCACAAATCTTAGCGCGATCCAGCGACTGCCCATCATCATCCCCAGAATGCCAACATTCCAGATCGACCCATCCTGGAGCTACTTCCATCCTAGTTTCCCAGCAACCTCCCTGGCCGGCCACCACCACCATCACCTCCATTGAGGTGGGGGCTATCGATGGGCGGCGACACAACCGCCAGAGGGGCTGCTTTCAGCGAACCCACAACCTCTCATTTCTCATGGAATTTCTTAAAAACTCTCACTATATCGGGCTCAATTGAGCCCTATATCACGCCTTGTCGATCGAAGAGGCTAGCACAGAGGGAGAGGGGGAGAAATAAACCTTTTGGGAGGGCTGAAGCCTTACCGATCGACGTGACGCCATTGCTGGTGGTGGTACTGTCGGGTGCTCTGCAACTTCTATACCAAAGGGCTTGAATTATTCTGGTGAGTGGAGGAAATGACTCCTCTAAGTCCTCTAAAGGTGTTTAAAACCTTAGTTGGGGAGGGGAAAGGTCAAGGCATCAAAGACCATTAATGGCCATGAAAGCCCTTTTCGGTCATGGATTGGGGGTGAACCTAGGCTCAACAAGGCCGAGAAACAGCTGGAAACTTCTCCTCTCCCCCAATGGAGTTGAATCCAGCATTGGAGATGAATAGAGAGGCCCTTGGCCTCCCTTGGCCATGAATGGCCTCACTTTCTCTCTCCTATATTAAAGGGGAAGATGGAGCTTTCTCTCTCCTAGTCACATTTTCAACAAATTCAAATTGAATTTAAATAAATATCAGCCCATAAGGCTGATGGGTCATTCCAACTTGGCTTAGCCCAAGTGGATTGGGCTAGGTTAGGTCAACTTGAGCTAATTTGACCTAAACCTAGGTTGAGTTGACTTTGGTCAAATTGCCCTTTTGGGATGCCCTCAATGGGTCCTTGGTGACTCATATGCCTCCTGTAAGGTTTTGGAAGGGTTGGGTAGGGTTGGTTTGGAACCTTGGAGGCCACTTGACCCTTAATTAGGGCACTTTGACCATTTTAGGGCTAGGGTTGACTTTGGTCAACTTGAGCTTTTGGATTGACCCCAATGGGTCCTTGGTGACCCATTGACTTCCCTTAAGGGTTATGGGTATTATGGTGGGGTCATGGAGTCAAGTTGAAGCCCTAAAGTCAAGCCCTAGGGTGGGTAATTTAAAATTACTATTTACAACCCAAGGTGGTTTTCACCTTCATGCCTAAGTTCATTTGGTCTTCTTGGGCTCTCTAGGGTTTTGTCATGACCTAGTCATGATAAAACCACTCTTAGGGGTCTAGTTGTTTGAGGGATGTTACACCATTCCTAACTAGCTCTTGACAAAAGAGCTTGTCAATAGTCTTGTAATTCAAATGAGCTAGCCTCTTGTGCCATTAGACACAATATGATACTTTCTCATTTGACACTAGATAAACAGGAGAGTCTGAATCTAGACAAAGAAAGTTTATGCAATAAACATTTCCACTCCTAGTGTCTGTCAAGATGACCTCTTGGTCACTTCACCTCTTAATCTAGCACTCATCCTTGTAGAAGACAATAACATAGCCAAGATCAATGAGTTGGCTTATGCTTATGAGGTTGTGTTGCAACCCTTAACATAAGCCACTTTTGAAATGGTAACTATGCCATTGGGAACCATACCATATCCTCTAGTCACCCCTCTATCTGAACCACCAAAGATAACCTTGGGTCCATCTTTCACTGGAGTGTACTCCTTTAAGTTGCTCCTTGTCCCTGTCATGTGCTTGGAACAACCATTGTCCAAGTACCATATAGTAGTATGGGCACTTGGACTAACCTGCATCACACAATTTACTTTACCTTAGGACCCCAATTTCTATTGGGTCCTAGGTTCATGTTAGTCTTATAATGAACTTGTGTACAAGCAACATTTCTGGCTGGTGGACTAACAGCTGCTCTTGGCACCCTTGGATTGTGTCAGCAGTCAACAGCAAAGTGGCCCACTTTGCCACTGCACAACCATTCGTGAATGTTATATCTTCTTTTCTGTGCAAGCTTAGCAGTTTGGTTAACTGCTAGATAAATAGTAGAAAGTGGAGCAGCAACCTTCTTTAAATTACATTCAGCAATGATTTGATTGAAGGTAAGTCTTCTAGCTAGCTTATTTGGCCTGCTCTGAGTGCCAGCAGCAACAAGTTTCTTTTTAGAAAGCATGCTCTTGATGGCATTAGATACAACCAAACCAGGTTTGCAGGATGACTGAACCTTGGTATGTGTCTTTGTTGAATGATCCTGAACCTTTGCTGCAGCCACATTCTTGAGAGTGGGGGGCTGGAGCACCTAAGATAAATGGTCCAGAATGGGCCATTTGAATTTCTTCATGGGCAGCCTTAAAGGCACTCACCCTGATGTACCATTCACCATGGCTGTGAACTTTTTTTAACACCGGATCTTCCATTCATCTAGTGACCAAAAGATTCTTTCTTGGACATACCTGTTTGAATGTAACTTAACTTTCCTAAAAGAATTGAGAGGCTTGGAAGCAAGAGGCCGAGCTAGAGCTAGAGTTTTGCCCTTCCCTTTGGAAGGAGCAACTCTTGTGCTTCCCTTGTATCCCAACCCCTTCTTACCATTCTGAGAGGAGGAGTCTATTGAGGGTAACATAATACTAGGATTAGAATAGCTAGCAACTATTCTTTTCTCCATCCCTAGCCTCTCTTCAAGGTCCCTTATGAGACAATTCTTGTACATGATGGAACCTATCTGGATGTGATTCAGGACCCTAAGTTGGCTAAGTTTTCTGTCCTTCTAATCTAGTAAAGATATTGTTTCAGTCAGCTGGGAAGCAGCCAGCTGTAGAGAGGCAATCTCCACATCTTGCTTCTTAGATAACTTCTTGCACTTCTTGAAGGCATCCAGAAGTTCTCCATAACTGTCAATCATTTAATTGACATATTCTTCATAATCATCTTCACCAATGGATGAAGAGGCTTCTGTACATGGACTAGTCTCATATCTACACTCAGAAGAAGAGCTTGGTAGAGATTTTACCTTGCTTTACTAGGCTGATCCTGGCTGATTTCCTCATCAGTCATTGCCATCAACCCATAACAGGTGTGGGCATCTTCTTTATCTTCCTCATCCACCTCTGAATCACTATCTAAATGTGATAGAGGGGCCCTAATACCTATCTTGGCTCAAGATAGTCTTCATCTGCTGCTATAGCTTTTTGTTTGGCAGCAGCAACTAGCCCAATATAAGCTCCTTCTTCTTCAGACTCAGATGAAGATGAGTCTGTATAACACTTCTTTTTCTTGGCAATGAAGGACTTCTATTTCTTGCCCTTGTGATGGTGATGTTTCTTCTCAACAGCTTCCTTCCTCTTAACTAGGCAGTCAGCTATCACATGCCTTGTTTTGATGCAACAGTAACAGACAACTTTAGAGGAATTGTATTTACTGGATTTAGAATCATACCTGTCAGCCCTGGAATGATTCCTCCTATGATGAGAAGAGGTGGAAGGTCTGTTCTTCCACTATTTCTTCTTCATCAACTTCTAAAAGTGCTTGGAGAAGGCAACAAAGTCCTCATCTAACATACTGTATTCTGATGCATCTGACTCTGAGCTGTCTGAATCAGCTAATCTTCTTAGAGGAGAGGGAATCACCTCCTTACTCTTCCTGATTTTGTCTGCCTTGAATGCCAAGGACTTCTCCTTTGCTTGGGATCTGCTGGTGGCCTCCTCATCTTTTCTGGCAGCTAGCTGCATCTCATAAGAGAGCAGCTTTCCAAACAATAATTGTGGAGGAGTCTCAGCAAGCTTGGCCACCTCTCTTGTGGCCCAAATCTTAGTATCCCAGTATCAAGTGAGAGATCTTAGGAACTTGTCTTTTATTTTATAATGACTGAAGACCCTCCCATAGGTCCTCAGTTAATTAATGATCCTGAAAAATCTTTCATAGCAAGTAGCTATGTTCTCTCTCAGGGATTGCTTAAAAGCCTTATACTCCTAGTTGAGCATGGACTTTATATCATCTCTTACCCCTTCAGTACCCTCCATGTAGATCATAAGGGAGTCCCATATCTCTTTGGAGGGCTGGAAGTGGACCAAGTTCTGATAGGTTGAATTATCAATAGCACTGACTATGATGTTTTGGGCTCTCTTGTCTAAGGCAGCCAACATGACCTCATCCTTGGTCATTTCTTAATAATTCTTGGGTGTCTGGACATTAGCATCAAGAACTGAGACCTTCGTGGGGATGAAGGGTCCCTCTCTGACTGTCACAAAGATTCTCGGGTCAAAGGCTTCAACAAACAGCATGACCCTCTCTTTCCAAATTCCAAAATTCTCCTTTCTGCAGTTGGTGAGTTTCATGGAACCTAGCTCCTTATTGCTCTCTCTAGAACCCATAGGTACAGAGTTCTTGGTTTTCAAGGTAGTTTGCAACCTAGAGGGTGGGGGGGGGGGGGTGAATAGGTTTTTAGTATCTTGTGACTTTCTTTAAGTTTTTTCTTTTAGTGCTTAATGTGTTAACAATTATTAGCTTTCAAGAACCTACAATAAAGAAATAACACACAAAAACACACACAGAATATATAGTGGTTCTCCAAATTATGGGTACGTCCACTCTCCTCAAACCTTTCAAACTTTCAGTTAGACAAGGCACTTTTCAAAAACTCAGCACAAATAGCTTACACCTTAGATCCCTCAGGATCTCTCAGTCTCCTCCAAGAATTACAGCTCTGACACTTATCCCTATAACTCAATGATCAACTGATCACCTACCTTAGGACAAAGTCCCTACCACTCAGGCTTGGAGGACAGCCCTACCTCAAAGCAAACTTGCTCCTACCTTAGAGAGAATGACTCTCCTATAGCTCAGGCACAAAGGCCCTACAACTCAGATCTAAAGGATCCTACAGCTCATGCACAAGTGCCCTACAAATCAGAGAGAATGACTCTACTACCTCAGGCCCAAAATCTCTACAGCTCAGTTATCAAATGATCACCTACCTCAGATCCAAGCTGGATCCTACACTTAGAGAGTATAACTTTCCTACAGCTCAGGAAAATTTGCCCAACCTCAGGCTCAAGAGCCCTACATCTCAGATCCAAAAGGATCCTACAGAAATACAGTGGTTTTGATTAATTTTACATAGAGGAATTTCTCTGTGTCAACTACTAGAGCTGAGTTGTCTCAGCACTATCTGTCTTCACAGAAGCACTAAGATATTCTTTAATAAAAGCTTGCCTCTGCTGGAAGTAACTCAGAATGTAGTTTCTGAACATGCTATAGAAGACCGAAGATCTGCTAGGTCTTGAGTTCTTCAAACAGCTAACTGAATCTACAGAAGACTGAAGGCTCTCCTCTCTTTCTTTATCAGAAGTATTTCTGAACTTGCTGTAGCAAAATAGAATGCTACAGCTAATTGAACTTTTTTGTTCTACTGGTCGACTTCAAGCTTTTTCTCGGCAACAATGGCGAGGAAGATGAAGTCCAACAGCTCTTTTCTCTTTTTGAGTCAAACCCTAAAAGTTTTTTTTATTCAACATGCAGAAGCTGTACCTTTTATCTTCCGTCGATTAACGGCTCCAAGAAGGTGTGGAGACCACCTGCAGCAGACAGCTGCATCTTGCTTTAATGGAAGAAGATGTACAGTAGACCTTCGGCAGTATTTGTCGTGTTCTGTAGCTTTCTCGCACTTAATTTGAACTCTGTTGACTTGTTGACTTGTTGACTTTGCTGTCGTCACCATCTGTGGACTTAGCCAAAATCAAATATCTTTAGTAAAGGCGTTGAGTGAGTAAGCTTTACTCAACGCCAAAACACTTAGATAGATTTTTTGTCACTAGGCATTGAGTGATCAACCTTTACTTAACGCCAAAATACATTGAAAAAGTTCTTTGTCTTTAGGCGTTGAGTGAGCAACCTTCACTCAACGTCAAAATACTTAGAAAAGTTTTCTGTCATCAGGCGTTGAGTGAACAACCTTCACTCAATGTTAAAACACTTAGAAAAGTTTTCTGTCTCTAGGCGTTGAGTGAGTAAGCTTCACTCAACGCCAAAACACTTAGAAAAGTTTTCTGTCATCAGGCGTTGAGTGAGCAACCTTCACTCAACGCTAAAACACTTATAAAAGTTTTTTGTCTCTAGGCGTTGAGTGAGTAAGCTTCACCTAACGCATTTAGACTTAGCCAAATTTCGGTGAAATCACAATCTCTGATTGACTAAGGTTCAGTCAACGCTTTTTATCATATGGCGTTGAGTGAGTAAGCTTCACTGAATGCCTGTGGACTTAGTCAAATATATACACAAATTTTTGGTGGTGTTGACTGTCTGAGCTATACTCAACGATTTATGATGTTTGGCGTTGAGTGAGTAGACTTCACTCAACCCCTGTGGACTTAGCCACATTTCTTCCTGTTTCTTCTTAGGCTTTCACTGCCTTTTCCTGTCTCACCGATTTTTGCTGTGTGGAATTGAGTGAGTAGACTTCACTCAACGCTTGTGGACTTAGCCACATTTCTTCCTGTTTCTTCTTAGGCTGAGACTATACAAGCTATACTCAACGCTTTTACTCACCTGCAGTTGAGTGAATATAATTCACTCAACTCTTGTGGACTTGGGCGATTTCCAGCCTATCCAGCATCTTCCCTTTCATCTGGCGTTGAGTGAACTGACTTCACTCAATGCCTGTGGATTTAGACAGATTTTTGCCCTCCACATCTTTACTTTGTGACCACCTATCACATCACTTAGAATACCTGTCCTATCAACGTTTCAAGGACTAACCTGCATGCATGAATTTAAGCATATATCAAATACACCTTCATGTATATCATTGACGTGATTGAATTCTTCAAATCTGGGACATTGTGGTCAATGGACCCAATATAATCTAATCAAAGGCTAGTTCTTGGCTGATCTGGATTTCTTGTTGCAGATATCATATCCGACCTCTCGAGATGAATATCGTAATGGCTTCATCTAGTTTATCCAACTCTAACTCAGTGGCTAAGTTTGATTTTCCAACTGGCCAAACTATATTGCAACAAGCAGTTAATCGCTCTGCAAGCATGTCCAACTAATCGCTCGGCAAGTTATAAAGATTTTAACCGCTCGGGAAGCATTTCAAATCTAATCGCTCATCTCTTGCCGATTATCAGTGGATTACTTTAAATCTTATCGCATCGTATGCATCTTTATAACTTGTTGTTTCAAGATATTCAATCCGCAGCGGACACAACCATCTTTTCGGATTAATCTCAACTCTGCAAACTACCCGGATAGTGTGGTCGGCCCTGCTGCTGTTATAATTACGACTTGATTTTTATCATCGCAGGTTGATTTTATAGTATTCTGGCGTACAACACGGCTAGATGTTTCTATTCGCATCACAACTAGTTATCTCAATGACTCACAAATGCTATCCACCTATATTTGTCTCTATTCGCCCTGCTAGCTATTAATTCTTTCAGTTAAGTTTAGAAGGTTATCAAGATGAATCTATTGCTGTCAAAGCTACATTCTTGCGTAGCAAGAAAGAATGTAATCGCCCAGATATATATACATTTATCGGTTAGCAAAAAATCAGACAGAATTCAGGTAGACGGGTAACTATTTTATCACTGTATCTGTACCTGTTACTGATACGGATATTAGAACAGTTACCTATTCACTTTTCCTTCCATATTCCCATCAGTTAGAACTATTAAAAATCTGAATAAGTCATGCTAGGAGGACAATAACTGCAGTAGTTATCTTATTTTTATTTGCATTTTATTTAATATAGTTTTTATTTGTTGATTTTGTTTTTGTCAGAGCTTACCACTACAGGTACCTATTTTGGATCGCGGAAGTTACGACTTAGTCTTGGATTTCATGTGTCTTCTGGTATGCTCACTAGTTGAGTATTGGATAATCTCTTCCCTAGTCTCTTTTGTAATCTTTATTGTTATATCATGTGTTGTTTTGCTTAGTTTAAGTTTAGGGTAGGGCTATCTTGTTTGTTACATACCTCACGCACACCATTTCAAATACATACCAGAAGTATCATTTTATTTCAGTTTTATTTTACTATAGTTTGCATTCTACCTATGTAGAAATATTTTGAAGCCCTTTTAAATTTGAGGCACTTGTATTTGTTTCCAAAGGGGTCACTTATGAATTTGATGCACTTTTTAAGTGTTTCCAAAAGAGCTACTTATACCATTTTAATATTTTGTTCTAAAATACACTTTTCTAAAATCCTCTGATGCAGATTAGAGATAAAATAAAATAAAAATTTAAAATTTTCATGTTAGCCTTATGCATTCTTGATTAAGTTAAGCTTACATTTTTTGTCCGAACTACTCAAAATTATCTCACATTTATTGATGGACTAATCTAATGGTCAACCCAATGAGCTGAAAATTCTAAATATAAACTGATGTGCTAGAAAGAAACATGCATGACTAAATAAACAATAAAAATAATTGACACAAGATAATATCACGCGTCCTCAAATACAATGGAGGATGCATTAGCTGGCTCAATTGATTTTCAATAAAGAAAACACAGCCGTTTACAGTATGAGGCACAAACATCTCCCTTAAACTCCCAACGTGTCCATCGACCTCTAAAGTTTAAATCATCACCACCTCCATTTATTCCACCATGAAGACAGTCGAAGAAATCCAATCTTAGAATATTAAAAACAAACTCACGGATTCTCTGCCTCAGATCCAGCTATGACCGCCCTTCATTAGTACTCCCTAACTAAACCCAAGAATCAGCATAGCCCGCTCCGGAATTCTATAAATTATTCCACAATACATCCACTTTCCAAACACAAATTCCACCCACATTCCATCAATGGAGGACTTGAAGAAACATACGCTGTTCATTCTCTCACTGTTAACTGCAGCAGCTGCAGCTGCAGCAGCAGCATGGCAAGTCCCCCAGGTCCCCTGCTTCTTCATATTTGGCGATTCTCTCGTGGATAACGGAAACAACAATGGCCTCCTCACTCTCGCAAGAGCTAACTACATGCCTTACGGCATCGATTTCCCCCAGGGTGTCTCCGGCAGGTTCACCAACGGTCGAACAACCGTCGATGTTTTAGGTACATTTTCATTTTTCTCACTTCCTAAAGATAAATTCACCTACTCAGGCCAACTGTGCTTCTGCATCATTTCAGCTCAACTGCTAGGTTTTCGAGATTTCATCCCACCTTATTCCACTGCACAAAGAAATGAACTACTCAGAGGAGTGAATTTTGCCTCTGGAGCAGCTGGTATCAGAGATGAAACGGGAAACAACTTGGTAAATACATGTGAAAAGTTACTATCTTGCATCATATAAAATATATAAGTTGTAAATTACAATACATCAATTTCATAATCATAGGCCCAGGTCTATAACATTTTCGCTCAATGCAGGGCGAACATTACCCGTTCACAGAGCAAGTAGCACATTTTCGACAAACGGTGCAGGTGATGAGGAGATTATTCCGAAGAAATGACACAAAACTCTACAATCATCTAAGCAAATGCATCCTATTTGTTGGTATGGGAAGCAATGACTACCTCAACAACTACTTTATGCCTAATTTCTACACCACAAGTTCTGTCTATAGTCCAAAGGCATATGCAGCTGTCCTCCAAGAAGATTACTCAAGGCTTCTTAATGTAGATGTTAACCATCCAAAAATCTTCATCTCAAGTCCAAAATTGACTCAGCAATCTCTAACTTTACTGCTGTGTTTATTCAGCAACTTTATGAATTGGGGGCGAGAAAAATTGTGATCATGGGCGTTGGTCAAATTGGTTGCATACCTTATGAGCTAGCAAGGCTCAGTGTTCCCACCAGCCAAACTGAAAACAGATGCAACGAAAAGATCAACACAATCATCAACATATTCAACAATGGACTTCTAGAGATGGTGAAGCGATTCAACCAAGCAACTTCCAATTCTAAGTTCATCTATGTCAACACCTACAAAAGCTCAAGGGACCTAGTCATGAATTCAAAGTCATATGGTAGTCCTATGTTAGCATAACCTTGTTAACATGTAAGTGTGCATCTTATGTTCATATCAAATGTAAACATTGATTTGTAACTTGCAGGCTTTGATGTGATTGATAAAGGGTGTTGTGGGGTTGGAAGGAACAATGGGCAGATCACGTGTTTGCCACTTCAGACACCTTGTGTTAATCGCAACAACTATTTGTTCTGGGATGCATTCCACCCAACTGATGTCGCCAACGAAATCTATGCCATGAAGGCGTATAATTCAACATCGGCTTCTGACGTGTACCCGATGAACATTAAGCAACTTGCATTAATTTAGAGCAGGCAAGAATTGTTGCTCAACTATGAGTTATTCTGCTTGGTATTTAGGTTGTCGGGAGATGATCGATTGATCACTCTTTCAAAACTATGTGTAACTTTAAATTTCATGGCAATGCACTCATAACTCTTCTTCATAAGCGCTGTTTTTGTTATCAGTTGTGTTATTTTTCTTAACTCATGGAGATTCCCAAAAATATTCAACACTTCAACTTATCACGCTTCATAAGTATTATTATGTATAAAGTTGTCTATAAAATTCACTTTAATCTAGGGTTAGGTAGATGTATAAAATCTGAATGCCGCCTTTCTTTTGTACCTATCAGTTCCTCCATCTAGTCAAACATTTGCCAGTGCCCCTGAACTTTACCCATCTCGATCTGAACAACGTAAGTTTTGTGTTCCTCTTTGTTTGTTTTCTAATATATATTTTAATCAATTTCATTAAAAAATGCCGTCATTTTCGCCTATTTTAACATCTCTTAAGCATAATAAAATCTAGAGTCATGCTTCGGCGTATTTCTATTCAACATCATAGAAAAACTAGACCAAGTTCAGATCAAATCTAAGAAAAAGTTCTTAACTTCATAATACTCTAAGATATCAAAACAGTCCAATTAGACACAAGAATTTTGAGATAGCAAGCTACAATGAAGTATAAAAGAATAGAGATGACCAACAATACCTTGACATAACTCCTGGGTTCAAAAATATTTGCTACTAATTTTGAAGGCTTAAGAACTACAAGTTGTTGTATATTCATAGGAGACACAATGTCAGCACTGCAACTGAAAACCTCTCTTGCTAGTATGAAATTTACTGCGGATGTTGGATGTAAGGCGTCCCAAAAGACAAACTTATCTCTGTTAGGGTATGGAATTTACAATGGGAGGCAGTTGATCTGGCCTTTATTTCTCCCTATTCCGCAACAGCCTCGATTAACCACATCGAATCCTGCTACAATAATTTTATTCCTTTTTATCAGTCATTGTTATGTGAAGTGGGAGTATCGGTGTAGTCCCGCATCAAATACGTTAAATTATGTAGTTGTAGAAATATTTAAATTAATTGACCATCTCCTATGGGCTAAACATTTTTTTTTAATTTCAAATCACATTCAAAGGAATGCAAGGATGAGGATGAGTAAAAGAACTTCTTATTCATGGATCCTTTTTTTTGTTATCGCCTATTAGAATCTACCCTAAATAATTGGTTCTAAGTCGTGGGGTCCATTGTTTATATTAAGTGCATAAAGCTAACTATATCAATTTCTTCATGTGTCGCGTATTTGCCCTCAAGACACCTAATTTTAATTGAGTAACATTGTTGTGCGTGGGTCTCATCCGGCACGGAGAAAATCCCCAGACTCACTCATCACGAGCTCGTTAATTTAATTTTTATGAAATCTTACTAAGGTTTCTTCTCAAGCAAAGTCAAAGAAGGGGCTAATAAGAGCATTTATGAAATTGGCAGCTCAGAACACTTATATATATTATTATATGATATAATAATTATATATACATATATCTTTAACTACAATGTAGTTTGAATTTATAGAATTAATCTTAGTCATCTAATTTTTATCATGCTTTTGATCTCAATCATCCAATGAAGGGAGAGAAAAGAGAAGAGAGATGGGGAAAGAGATAGAGGATCTTTATTTCCCTCATATCTCTATATTTAGGGATAGGAGGGAGAGGGGGAAAGAAGAGAGAGGGAGAGGGTGAGTGAGAGAGAAATTTATTTTTTAGGTTAATATATATATATATTTTACGAAATAAAAATAGAAATAAAGATTCATATTTTTTACGGTTATTTTAAGTGCTCATATGTATATGTTTTGAATAAAAATAAGAGATCATATGCGGGCGCAACCAGCTCTTAGGTGGGCGTAGCCCGCTCATAGGCTGGCGCCGCCGCTCGAATGTGGATGCAGTCCGCTCGAATGCGGGCTCAGCCCGCTCGAATGCTGGCGTATCCCGCTTGAATGCGGGCGTAGCCCGCTCGAATGCGGGCAAAGCCCGCTAAGAGTTAGCGACCGCAGGCGAAGCCCGTGCGGAGCTACTCATATATATGTCCTTAACTGCATTAAAGATGTAGTTTGGAGTTGTAGAAATAATCTTAGCCATCCAACTTTACCAATGTTTTGATCTCAGTCATCCAATGAAGAGAGAGAGAAAAAGAGAAGAGAGAGGGGGAGAGAGGAAATCTGTATAGCTCTCTTATTTCTACATTTAGAGATAGAAGGGAGAGCAGGAAAGAACAGAGAGGGAGAGAGAGAGAATTTGAGAAATTGATATTTTAAGTAAAAATTTATATATTCTTACAAAATAAAATAGAAATATTGATTCATATTCATTTACGGTCATTTTAAGTACTCATATGTATATGTTTTGAATAAAAAAGTGCTCATATACGGGTGCGGCCCGCTCATAGGCAGCTGCAACATGCTCGAAGGTGGGCACAACCCACTAGAATGTGGTTGATGCTCGTTAAGGGTTAGGAAGCACAGGCAAAGCCCGTGCGTAGCAGCTCGTGTGTGTGTGTGTGTGTGTGTGTGGGTGTGTGTGGGTGTGTGTGGGTGTGTGTTTACCCGACAAACCATACCTTGGTTTTTTCTCAAGTTCGGATGGTTATAATTGGCCAAACCGCCTAGCTTCCTAGTAGTAGCTCTCATCAAGCTTCGAAGTCTCCGACCGACCAGGTTCAAATCTATCTGCCTTTTCACACAGTTAGGTTGCCATTTCTTTTATTCGCACCCCCTGTATCTCATCACCGCTGCCCGATTCTCCTGTACCCAGGCATGGCAGTAATTTTAACCCTGCCCGTCAAGGCAGGCCCCCCGAGCCTATAAATATGGGTGAGCATTACTGTCTAGGCACGCGATTCGATCCCAAAGCTTGCCGCATGTGACAATTGTCTCAAAATTAGTGCTTAGCAGTCTCATGTTTGCTCAGGCTCTCTGACTTCCTCTTTTTAACCATTGCAATCCTGTTTAAATCAATGGAAAGTCCGTGGTAAGAGTGGCATTTGACACAGTGAGCGAAGTCTTGTGTTACAACTGCAGGCGATATGTGTTGTCTACATTCTCTTAACCGAAAGTAACCGACTACTTAGAGTCTCTCCCCATCTCCTAGTTTGTGATTTTGTAGGTGCATTTTCGGCACCAAAAGAACAAACATGCGACATTCAGATCTGTGTCTTCGGTAAAACATACTGTTAGAACATGTCAGGTCGTTAGTCCGCTCCGATCACAGCGATGATGCCTTGGGGGAGGCCCTGGAGCAGTCGTGTTGAGAAGTCGAGCAAGCCTTCAGGGTAACCGATGCAATCAGTTAAGCCCTAGATGCTCTTACCGAGCGGTTTGCTCTACAGCGGCCCGCAGCCATGCCGGAGGTTACTCCAATCGCTCCAACTCCTATGAAGATTCCACCTCTATCTTATCTGCATGTTTATGTCGCAGCTCCTCAACGGTCTCAAAAAGAGGAATTCACTATCTGACAAGATTTCTTTCAGGAAGCAGCCCTTGGAAGCCCAGCCCGGGTTCTCAACTTCCAGGGAGCTGCTCCTTCCACAGCAGATTATTATTCTCATAATGCAGCCCATCCTCAAGTGGCTGCTCCTGTTGTAATCTATCCTCCTCTTCCTTCTGTCTATGAGGATGCATAGGATCATTCTCTGTTTACTGATGGGGTTTGGTGGGAGCAAACTCTAAGTTATTTCAAGGAGCCTTATCTACATGCATACACTGGTGAGACTGATCCAGTTGCACATCTATAAACTTTTGAGTTAGTAGTCACTCTGAAGACACTTTCAGACGCGACCAAATCCAAGCTTCTTGTGACGTCATTTGATGGACAGGTATGAGAATGGTTCTATGGGATCCACCTCAAGTCCATCTGGTGCTTCATTGAGCTCCGCTGGGAGTTCCTATTAAGGTTCTCTACCTCAAAAAATAGAAATAATGGTCCAGCTTCCATGTTTGAGATCAAGCAGCGAGAAGATGATTCATGGGTCAATTTGTGAACCCCTTTTAGAGAGACATAATGAAAGTTCAGAATGTTGATCTAGAGCTCTATAGTGTGTCTCTGATCAATGGCATACGAGAAGCTCCGTTTTAGTTCGAAGAAAACATCAGAGAGTCGAAGAACTACCAGGAGATGATCAGTCTCGCCAACATGTGAAATAATGGAGAGAGAAGCAATCTGAACTACGTTTCAAATCTTCTTGGAGATAAGAATTCGACCAACTCCTCCTCTACTGCACCTCAGCAGTTGGTGAGACTTCTTTGCCATGAATTCTAGCCCCCTACTCATAGGGGAAGGAATTTTCTCCACAAGCGCCCCTTCCATGGCCATCAAAAGTTTCAAGAGCAGAGGATGTTGTTGGAAGCCACACCTATTCCATTTGCTCCAACTCCGCAAGTTTTGCCAGTATACCAACCACAGTATGTTGTGCCTCCACCTCCAGTGGCTCAACCCCAATAGTATGATGACTCATATGAGTCATTTAGTCCTTTGAATGTTTTGATGGATGAGGTCGTCCAAATTTTGCAGAAGAGGCATGACTTTAAGAGGCAAGCTCCCTTGAGGACGGATGTAAAATTCTGCAACCCCAACCTTTACTACGAGTATTACAAGGAAAGGGGTCATTTGACTGAGAACTACAAAGCTCTCCTCCTGCTGGTGGAGAGACTTTTGGGAGAAGGGAAGCTTCAGGACCTCGCCCAAGAGAAGTGCCTGCCAAACCATCTACCTTTAAGGGAAAGGAGGTGGTAGAAGTTTGTTGGGAGTGTGAAGAGGTTGAAGACGTCTGCCACTTTGACGACATTTGTAACGACCCCATCCGTTAGATGACGTATAGTAGAAGGTCCGGCCGGGGCCCCACACTATATGCCACAAACAGACGGTGAGGTCACAGGATAATACCAAACCAAATACGAATCCTAACTCAGAGCATTCTAGCGGAAGCTTTAAGTTACAACTTTGAACTCTTAACCGGAATGTCCATATATATAAAACCACCTTTATATATAAATACCACGGAATGTACACAACCACAAGAGTTTGGCCTTAAGGCCTTACAGTTCCTCTGAACATACATCATGTTTTACAAACCTCGGCGCGCAGGCCGGCCATACATGAGTAAAAAGAGAAAACAAAACAAAGCCATTCGCTTAGCCTTCCAGGCTAGCCGCAGCAGCAGCAGCAACAGCAGTAGGGCTTCAGCCCATCATTTACCACTTGGCTCTCCAGCACCTGCACGGGAACAATCCACCCAACCGGTGGCAAACAATGCAACGGTCAGCATTCAGCTGACCCAATTATAACAATCCTACCCCTTTCTCGGGGCATGAGCATTCTTTCCCTGCAAGCATGACATCATCAATAGCAACTATGTGCGCGCAGGCACATTCAAGCCATCACAACCATCGGCCACCCGGCCCGACAGTCCGTGCACTCAGGGCACATTTTCGGTGTACCGGAATACCAGGGTCAACACCACCGTCTACACGGTATTTGAGCATTTCTAGTCTTTCCGGCGCGCAGGCCTAAGACTCTCATTAGGCGCTCCAACAAAACCTAAACCAGGCTTCCAAGTCGGACGGACCTAACGAAGGTACGGATCAGCCACCCCCCGTTGCTCAAGTCGCCGAGCCACCTCGAATACGGAAGTATCCATGGCATTTTATAGGCGCGGGTCGGTTTCACCTTTCCTGTTCGGCAATCTGCCTTTTCATCGAGTTGCAGCCCAACGGCTCAACTACTCACAAAGTGGCAATGCACGGCCACAAGAGTTGCCGCCAACCCTCTTCATTTCCTGGACATCGTCCAATACTTCCTGCCGCACCAAGCAACAGGTAGGAACAAGGCATCACAAGCCATAGGCATCACAAGCCATTATCACGGAGCCTTCTCCGATATGCAAACAAGCATCACCAATCCAGATTACATCCAGATGGGCTTCACACAGCATGCCTAGAGCCGTACTCCAATTCCGGCCTCTAACAAGGGGGACTTCACATATCTACCCCAAGGGACACCACAACCCACCGCACACTCGCGGGGAAGGGCATTCCCTATGCAATGCAGAAAAGAAGGACTTCACATGTCCAAGGAGGGAGATCGTTACCCTTGTCGATTTCTTCGGTGCCATCGAAAACTAGCCGGTGAGAAAGAACCGCAGCAGCCTTGCCTTCACAACGCCGGCTTCGGATCACGAATCGGACCACGGGAGCTCCGCCGGTGGCTTGGTCTCCTCCTCCTTCTTCCTCTCTTTCTCTCTCTTTCTCTCTTCCTTAAGGGCAAATGAAGAATGAACCTTCATCCTTCCTTCACGACTTAATCCAGCCCAAGAAACCACCTGAGCCTTTGGATCAAAAGAGAGGAAACTGAACGGCCAAGATTTGCCCAAAACTTCACTTTTTGGCCGACACGGCCTGTGACACGCCCGTGTCACAGGCCGTGTACCCTTTAAGCGGCACACACAGCTTGAACCGACTGAACAACACGGGTCATCGACACACCCGTGTCGGACCTGACACGCCCGTGTCAAACCTGAGACACGCCCGTGTCTCCTGCTCCATCGAGCTGCAACCAGTACACGGGTCGGAACACGGCAGCTGACACGCCCGTGTCCAGCCTGACACGCCCGTGTTCCCGGCCGTGTTCAAGGCCGTGTCCGGCTCTGACTTGAATAGGCCAATTTCGCAAAATAAATCGAACACGCCCTGGGACACGCCCGTGTCCCAGGCCGTGTACACCCGACACGCCCTGGGACACGCCCGTGTCCTAGGCCGTGTAAACCAGCCTGCTCCTAAAACTCATCTTGAGTCTTTTTGGGGCCTTTTTGGGGTGTTACAACCCTCTCCCCCTTAACAAAATTTCGTCCCGAAATTTGCACGGTAAGGAAACAAAACCAGCAATGCTATAACTCTGTTATAACAAAAAGTACACGGTCTACAGTTTATACAAATAACTCGGGAAACTCAGCTCGCATGGTCTGCTCTCGCTCCCATGTTAGCTCTTCACGGCCACAATTATCCCATCGGACCCTGACCATCCCGATCACTTTGTTCCGCAACTGTTTCTCGGCTCGATCCTCGATCCGAATGGGTCTAACCCTCGTCGTTAGCCCATACTCGACCGGTACCCGATCATTCTCCACTACTTGAGCTGGATCCTTCACCGCCTTACGAAGGACTGAGATGTGAAACACATCATGTAATCCACCTAAGTCCGCTGAAAGTGCTAGTCGATAAGCAGCTTCCCCAACTCGCTCCACCACCTCAAATGGACCAAGATACCTCGGACTTAGCTTTTTCAAACGCCGAATCCTGGACACACCTTTGAAGGGTTTGATCTTCAAATATACCCAATCACCCACCGCGAACTCCACGTTCCGGTGCTTGGCATTGTAGTACTTTGCTTGACGATCTTGGGCTATCAATAGCCTCTCCCGAATAGAGCGTATGAGCGAAGTAGCTTCTTCGACTTCCTTTTTCCCACTCAGCTTCGATTCGCCTGCTTCTGCCCAAGCTAAGGGTGTACGGCATTTCCGACCATACAATGCTTCAAATGGTGCCATACCAATACTCGCTTGGTAGCTATTATTATAGGCAAATTCGACGAGAAATATATACTCTTCCCATCGTTTACCAAAGTCTAGGGCGCACATGCGGAGCATGTCCTCCATCATCCTGTTGGTTCGTTCAGTCTGGCCATCCGTTTGGGGATGAAAGGCCGTACTAAACGCTAACTTTGTACCCAACATTTGATGAACGAGCCGCCAATCATTCGATGTGAACCGCCCATCACGGTCACTAACGATGCTCCGAGGAACACCGTGCAGTCGAACAACCTGCTCCATATACAGCTTGGCCAAGGTTTCCACTGAATCGTCTCTTCTGTTTGGAAGGAAGTACGCCACTTTCGTCAACCGGTCCACAATCACCCAGATTGAATCATGACCGCGTTGAGATCTCGGCAACCCGTGCACGAAATCCATCGAAACATCATCGAACTTCCACTCCGGAATAGGTAACGACTTCAGGAAACCGCCAGGCTTCTGGCATTCTGCTTTCACCAACGCACAGGTAGTGCATTCAGCCACATAACGTGCCACATCTTTCTTTAGTCCGGGCCACCAGAACAGCTTTTTCATATCCCTGTACATCTTTGTGCTCCCTGGGTGAACTGAGTACTTTGCAAAGTGAGCTTCGTACATCAACTCTTCCCTCAGTTTACCCACACTTGGGACGCACACTCGACCATTTCTCCGTAACAACCCGTTATCCCAAGAGAATTGATCATCCGGCCCATCTTTAGCATAGCGCTGGAGACTTTCATCAAGCTCCGTTGCTCGCCGAACTCTGTCCGTAAGGTCATACTGCACCTCCGTCCAGTTCAAGCACGCATCGGTTGACGCACCCTTGTCAACACACAATATCTCCAATGCTTCCAATTCCTGGATCAAACGCTGATCATGCCTCTGCAACCAGCTTGCCCGTACCGGAGTTTTCCGACTCAAAGCATCAGCGACCACATTTCCCTTCCCGGGAGTATAGTGAATCTCGAAGGTGTAGTCCCCGAGGAACTCCATCCATCTTCGTTGTCGCATATTCAGATCCTTCTGATCCAACAAATACTTTAGGCTCTTATGATCTGTATAGATATCCACTTTCACACCATATAGAAAGTGCCGCCACAACTTGAGCGCAAAGATTACCGCCGCCAACTCCAAATCATGGACGGGGTAATTCCGCTCATGCACTTTCAACTGACGCGAGCCATAAGCAATCACTTTCCCAAACTGCAGAAGAACGCAGCCTAAGCCGCTCCCTGATGCATCACTATAGATCTCATACCCATCGGTACCACATGGCGATGTCAACACAGGCGCCGTGGTCAAACGACTCTTCAAGTCTTCAAAAGCTCGCCCGCACTCCGGCGTCCATATGAACTTTTGATCTTTTCTCGTCAGCGTGGTGAGAGGTAAAGCAATCCGTGAGAAGTTTTCCACAAACCGTCTATAGTAGCCCGCAAGTCCAAGGAAGCTCCTGACCTCGGCCACTGAAGACATCACTGGCCAATCTCGGATGGCACTTATCTTCAACGGATCCACCGCGATACCCTCTCCGCTTACCACATGGCCTAAAAAGGCTACTGAAGAGAGCCAAAATTCACACTTTGAGAACTTGGCAAAAAGTTTGTTCCTCCGCAGGGTATGCAAGACCAACCGCAAATGGTTTGCGTGATCCTCTTCCGACTGAGAGTATACTAAGATGTCATCGATAAACACAATAACAAACAAATCCAAATACTCTCGGAACGTTCGATGCATTAGGTCCATAAATACCGAAGGCGCATTACATAGGCCAAACGGCATTACCGTGAACTCATAATGACCGTAGCGTGTTCCAAACGCTGTCTTGGGAATGTCACCTTCCCGAATCCTTAGCTGATAATATCCCGATTTCAAATCCAACTTGGAATAGACCGTTGATCCTGCCAGCTGATCAAAGAGTTCATCAATCCGTGGGATCGGATACTTGTTTTTCTCCGTCAGCTTATTCAACTCGCGGTAGTCAATACACAACCGTAAGCTACCGTCTTTCTTTTTCACAAAGAGAACAGGCGCGCTCCAAGGTGACATACTTGGGCGTATATATCCCTGCTCCAACAACTCTTGCAGTTGGACTTTCAACTCAGCCATCTCTTTTGGCGCGACGCGATATGGAGAGCGGGCCACAGGTTTCGCACCTGGCACCAACTCAATAGAGAAGTCAATCTCCCGCTGGGGTGGTAACCCAGGAAGATCTTTAGGAAACACATCGGCAAATTCTGACACAACCGGCACTTCACCGACACTGGCCTTTGGCTCAACAGCCTGAATGAGCGTGAAGAATAACTCCGCGCCCTTCCGAACAGCATTGACGACTTGGAGTGCAGACAACAGAGTCCCGCCAACTCCTCGCATACCAGCGAACTTCGTCACAAGCCCGGTATTCTGGCCCAGTGTAATCTCTTTGGAGTTGCAATCAATAAAGGCACGCTGCTCCGAGAGCCAGTCCATACCAAAGATCACATCAAACTCTGATAACGGTAACACAGCTGCACTCAAACCGAAATCCCGACTTCCTATTTGCACATCCACATCGCAAGCCCTATCCGCAAGCATCACACAGCCATTCGGCAATAGCACCCTTGTACTATCCACCGTCACATGACTTGGTACCCCAATGCGAGATACGAAATCCTCAGACAGAAAAGAATGCGAAGCACCCGTATCAAACAGGGCTCTCGCTAAATTATTCTGAATCAGGACAAAGCCTGCAGCACGCACACATCATGCACAAGCTAAACAAAACCAAAACCAAAAGCACCAGCAAGTAAACTAACTCAACTCGTACCTGTGACGACGTCACTTTGCTTAATCGCTTCCTGCTGGCCAAGTTGATAGATTCGGGGCTGCGCCTGGGAAGCAGAGGAATCCACCACCGCTTTGCCCTTCTCAGCATACGACGCACCCGTCTTCTTCTCCCCTTTGGGCTGCACAACCCGACAGTCACGAGCTATATGCCCCACCCGGCCACAGTTATAGCATGTACGAGCATCCGGCCTTGATGTCGCTCCCGACACTACGGTCGTAGTCACTTGCCCAGATGGCTTGGACTTCTTGCCCCCTTTCTTCTGGTAAAACGACTTGCCTGGGCGAGGTGCTTGAAACTCTGGCTTAGACACCACCAAGCCCTTATTCCCTTGCACTCGCCTCATGTCCTTCTCCAACGCGCACGCAGTATCAACCAACGCCTGAAACCCTTGGCTCACAGAACTCGAAAGCAGGAATCGCAACTCATCCCGCAATCCTTCATAGAACCGATTCGTTTTCCTTTGGTCATCCGCGAAGATTGTTCCCGCATATCGTCCCAACCTGGTAAACTCGTGCAAGTAGATATCCACACTATCGTCCCCTTGCTTTAACCGTTGGAACTCATTTTCCATAGCAATACGTTGCGCCGCTGGGACATGTTTCGCCAGAAATATCCGAGAGAACTCCTCAATCGACACTTGTGTTAATTGCCTGCCCGCCAAATGGTGTAGCTCAACCTCGTCCCACCACAACCGCGCCTCCCCTTCAAGCATGAAGGTGGCTAAGGTGACCTTGAGAGTTTCCTCCGCCCTGATCGCTGTCATTATCCTCTTGACACGCGATAACCAATCTTCCGCCTGCGTTGGGGATCCCATTCCCGCAAACGTAGGAGGACTGAAGCTCATGAATTGCTTCAACTGTCGGTCAGCTGCTCGTGGATCTACAGCCTCAACCGGCTCGGGGCTTACATCAACACGAACTGGCACTACCGCCGGCTGCGCTTGCCCGGTCGGCTGAATCATGGCAAATAGCGCCTCAGCCACTAAGCGAACAGTTTCCGTAGATGGAGGAGGTGTTGGCACCTCAGCTGGTGCCGCACTCTCATCAGAACGCTGGGGCTCAGACTGCCCAGCACCACTACGTGTCACCTATAGGTGGACAAGACACACATTAGCGAACGTATGCAAGCAAAACAACACAAAAAGGAACGCGCAGATTCCTCAAACAAGATTTTGTACATTCCTTAATGGACATTCCAGAGTTCATTAGCGTTACAGCAGGTCGCACAAACACGTGCTCGCCACCCCACAAAAGAATTCGACCACGAATTCGAAAGAGGAAGACCGAGAAAAGCTGATACCAAAATGTAACGACCCCATCCGTTAGATGACGTATAGTAGAAGGTCCGGCCGGGGCCCCACACTATATGCCACAAACAGACGGTGAGGTCACAGGATAATACCAAACCAAATACGAATCCTAACTCAGAGCATTCTAGCGGAAGCTTTAAGTTACAACTTTGAACTCTTAACCGGAATGTCCATATATATAAAACCACCTTTATATATAAATACCACGGAATGTACACAACCACAAGAGTTTGGCCTTAAGGCCTTACAGTTCCTCTGAACATATATCATGTTTTACAAACCTCGGCGCGCAGGCCGGCCATACATGAGTAAAAAGAGAAAACAAAACAAAGCCATTCGCTTAGCCTTCCAGGCTAGCCGCAGCAGCAGCAGCAATAGCAGTAGGGTTTCAGCCCATCATTTACCACTTGGCTCTCCAGCACCTGCACGGGAACAATCCACCCAACCGGTGGCAAACAATGCAACGGTCAGCATTCAGCTGACCCAATTATAACAATCCTACCCCTTTCTCGGGGCATGAGCATTCTTTCCCTGCAAGCATGGCATCATCAATAGCAACTATGTGCGCGCAGGCACATTCAAGCCATCACAACCATCGGCCACCCGGCCCGACAGTCCGTGCACTCAGGGCACATTTTCGGTGTACCGGAATACCAGGGTCAACACCACCGTCTACACGGTATTTGAGCATTTCTAGTCTTTCCGGCGCGCGGGCCTAAGACTCTCATTAGGCGCTCCAACAAAACCTAAACCAGGCTTCCAAGTCGGACGGACCTAACGCAGGTACGGATCAGCCACCCCCCGTTGCTCAAGTCGCCGAGCCACCTCGAATACGGAAGTATCCATGGCATTTTATAGGCGCGGGTCGGTTTCACCTTTCCTGTTCGGCAATCTGCCTTTTCATCGAGTTGCAGCTCAACTACTCACAAAGTGGCAACGCACGACCACAAGAGTTGCCGCCAACCCTCTTCATTTCCTGGACATCGTCCAGTACTTCCTGCCGCACCAAGCAACAGGTAGGAACAAGGCATCACAAGCCATAGGCATCACAAGCCATTATCACGGAGCCTTCTCCGATATGCAAACAAGCATCACCAATCCAGATTACATCCAGATGGGCTTCACACAGCATGCCTAGAGCCGTACTCTAATTCCGGCCTCTAACAAGGGGGACTTCACATATCTACCCCAAGGGACACCACAACCCACCGCACACTCGCGGGGAAGGGCTTTCCCTATGCAATGCGGAAAAGAAGGACTTCACATGTCCAAGGAGGGAGATCGTTACCCTTGTCGATTTCTTCGGTGCCATCGAAAACTAGCCGGTGAGAAAGAACCGCAGCAGCCTTGCCTTCACAACGCCGGCTTCGGATCACGAATCGGACCACGGGAGCTCCGCCGGTGGCTTGGTCTCCTCCTCCTTCTTCCTCTCTTTCTCTCTCTTTCTCTCTTCCTTAAGGGCAAATGAAGAATGAACCTTCATCCTTCCTTCACGACTTAATCCAGCCCAAGAAACCACCTGAGCCTTTGGATCAAAAGAGAGGAAACTGAACGGCCAAGATTTGCCCAAAACTTCACTTTTTGGCCGACACGGCCTGTGACACGCCCGTGTCACAGGCCGTGTACCCTTTAAGCGGCACACACAGCTTGAACCGACTGAACAACACGGGTCATCGACACGCCCGTGTCGGACCTGACACGCCCGTGTCAAACCTGAGACACGCCCGTGTCTCCTGCTCCATCGAGCTGCAACCAGTACACGGGTCGGAACACGGCAGCTGACACGCCCGTGTCCAGCCTGACACGCCCGTGTTCCCGGCCGTGTTCAAGGCCGTGTCCGGCTCTGACTTGAATAGGCCAATTTCGCAAAATAAATCGAACACGCCCTGGAACACGCCCGTGTCCCAGGCCGTGTACACCCGACACGCCCTGGGACACGCCCGTGTCCTAGGCCGTGTAAACCAGCCTGCTCCTAAAACTCATCTTGAGTCTTTTTGGGGCCTTTTTGGGGTGTTACAACATTAACCTTGGCGGAGAGTGAATAGAATCTGATGATGAGGGCTCCCTCTGCCGCCTCTTTTGCATCCATGGATGGGCAAGACCCGAGTCATCGCGAAAGTCGAGCATAGCTAGTGTCTACTGGCAGGAAGTAGCTGCAACCTCCTCTACTTCTCATAAGAGGGGGATCGTCACCTTCAGCCAAGACATTATGCCACTAACTATTAATCCTTTCAATGATGTTGTGGTAATCAAAGCCGTGATTGAGAATTACACAGTTCACAAGATTCTGATTGACATTGGGAGCTCTGCCAATCTTTTGTTTAAACTGACTTTCGAGGCCCTAAAGACCGAGAAGCAATTGTTTTCTACAGAAGTTCCACTTTATGGTTTTCTGGTGAAAGGAAGGAATTGGATGGGAGTGTCACTCTCTCAGTGACACTCAAAGGAGTCAAGAAGCTGGTTCAGTTCATCATAGTAGATGTACCTAGCTATTACTATGCAATTTTTGGAAGGCTTATACTCAATGTGTATCAGGCAGTGGTCTCCAACTAGACATCAAGTTTGCCCTATAGGGGAAGCAGTACCGAGTCAGGAGCGATTCGAAGCTGGCTCAGGAATGATATGAGATGACGAGCAAACTCCTCCCCAAGAGGTTCCAGCTATTGTTCTTGAAGTGTAAAATCCTCCATAAGATGTTGAAGAACCTGAAGAAGAAGAGTCTGGAGAAGGAGCTCACCTGGAACCTACCCAGTGTAACATCCCATTTCCGACCAGACCCCTAGGAGAAGTTTTGTCATGAAAAAGTCATGACAAAACCCTAGGAAGCCCAAGGATGCCAAGTGACCCGGGCCCAAGGTGAAAATCACCTTGGTCTGCAAATAGTAGGTCAGAAATTTACCTAAAATAGGATTTGGGCTTTGGCGTGAGTGCATCGAGTGCACTCAATGCCAAAGGCTGGCTGGCATTGAGTGCGTCGAGTGCACTCAACGCCATAAGCAGAATGGCATTGAGTGCATTGACTGCACTCAACGCCATCTTTCAAGCTGGATGGCGTTGAGAGCATCGAGTGCACTCAACGCCATAAGCTGAATAGCGTTGAGTGCACTTACTATACTCAATGCCATCCTGTGTAGACCAGATGGCGTTGAGTGAGCTGAGCTCACTCAACGCCGTAGTCTGGATGGCGTTGAGTGAGCTGAGCTCACTCAACGCCGTAGTATGGATGGCTTTGAGTGAGCTGAGCTCACTCAATGCCGTAGTCTGGATGGCATTGAGCTGAGATCACTCAACGCCATAGGCAGGATGGCGTTGAGTTTGCTGAGCTCACTCAATGTCCTAGGCTGGATGGTGTTGAGTGATCTGAGCTCACTCAATGTCATTTTACTTAGAAATTTTCTGAAAGTTTTGTCTTGGCTGCTAGTTCAGTTGAACTGGGCCGTTTCCAGAAGTGGGCCAGGAGGTGTTAATTAACCGTTTCTTTTATTAAGACCTAATTAAGTCTTATTTTAAAATGTAGACCAGTCAAGTAGAGTTATGCCACGTGGCCGACGGTTATGAACATGCAGAAAGCTTCAGCCATGGACGAGCACCGGCTTTCACGGCTAGTAATGGAACTTGATGTCGTGGCCCCCTTCCCCTCCTCTTTAATGGCTGGATTCAACTCCTCTAGGGAAGAGGAGGAGTTTCCAGCCGTTACTTGGCTGGATTAACCACGTTCACCCCACCTCCTCCATGGCCGAGCCAAGCTTTCAATGGCATTAATGGCCATTGAAGTTTTGGCCTCTCCCATCCTTAACCGAGTCTTTAAACACCTTCAGTGGACCAAGAGGAACGTTTTCCAGCCTTTACCTAAAGATTTTGAGCCCTCCCACCGTGCTGTTGCAGAATTCGAGCGGCGTAACCATCGGAAATGGCTTTCCGTCTATCTGCATGCCTCCAGCCCGCAAACAAGGTCCTTCCCTCCTCTCTCTACAGGTAGATCATAGCTTTCCTTAGGATTAAAAATCGAGCTCAACTGAGCCCGATCGGGAAGAGCTTCTCTTCCTTGCATTTTCTCACAAGAACATAACTCTCGGGTTTGCCGGAAAGCACCTCTCCGGCGGCCGTGCCGCCGCCCGACGATTGACACCACCTCAACGGAGGTGGTGGTGGCGGTGGCCGGCCAGGGAGGAGGCTGGATGGCCGGAGACAACGTCTGGAATGAGCTCTTGGTCGGGTAAATCCCATCCCTTAGCTGGAGCTTGAAGATGAGCAGCAGCCCTTGGATGCTGCTTCAAGATTCGTGCAAGAATTTTATTCTATTTATTGTTTTCTGTGATTATAATTGCAGTGTATAGATTTAATTTTTAAAAATACTTAGTCCCCTCTACAGAAAAAGTGGTAAACAAAGAAAATGTAGCCCTTGATGTATAGTTTAATCTAAAATTTATTTCACTCAATTTGGAGTCCTGGTAAGACAATGTAACATCCCATTTTCAACTAGACCCCTAGAGGTCGTTTTGTCATAACAGAACCCTAGGAAACCCAAGAATTGAAGTCTATCGAGCAAGATTTCGAGTCACGGGTTTGTCACGCCCGTGACCGACCCGTCACGCCTGTGACCTAGGGCGTGACCCCTTCGACGATCGTCGACCTCAGAAAGACGATCGACGAGCTCAGAAATTGCAACATGGGCCTGACACGCCCGTGACCGACCCGTCGCGCCCGTGACCTTGGAATGGCGTTGAGTGAGCTGAGCTCACTCAATTCCATAGTCTGGATGGCGTTGAGTGAGCTTAGCTCACTCAATTCCATAAGCTAGATGGCGTTGAGTGCACGGACTGCACTCAATGCCATCTTAAGTAGGCTGGATGGCTTTGAGTGAGCAGAGCTCACTCAACGCCATATTCTAGACGGCATTGAGTGCACAGACTGCACTCAACGCCATCTTAAGTAGACTGGATGGCGTTGAGTGAGCAGAGCTAACTCAATGCCATAAGCTAGACGACGTTGAGTGCACAGACTACACTTAACGCCACCTTGAGGAGGCTAGATGGCGTTGAGTGAGCAGAGCTCACTCAACGCCATAATCTGGATGGCGTTGAGTGAGCTGAGCTCACTCAATGCCATAGTCTGGAAGGGATGTATTTTGGATGGCGTTGAGGTAGCAGAGCTCACTCAATGCCGTATCCTGGATGTCGTTGAGTGAGTAGAGCTCACTCAACGCCGCAGGATGGATGGCGTTAGGTGAGCAGAGCTCACTCAATGCCGTAGCTTGGATAGCATTTAGTGAGCTGAGCTCACTCAACGCCATTTTACTTAGAAACATTGTTTAAGCTTGGCTGGTGGTTAGCTGAACCGGGCCGGTCTAGATAGTGGGACCGAATGCATTATTAGGTCGTTTCTCTTATTAAGACCCAATTAAGTCTTATTTTAAAATTTTGACCGGTCAATGCCACGTGGCCGTCGGTTTGGAAAATGAGGAGGAGCCACGGCCATGGCCGGAAACCAGCTTTCATGGCAATTAATGGCTTTTAAGGCTCGATTCCATCCTCTCACCCTTGAAATGGTTGGATTCAACTCCTCTCAGGGAGAGGAGGAGTTTCCAGCCTTCTCTTAGCTGTTTTGGAGCCGTTTCAGCTCCCCTCCACCATGGACGAAGCATGCATGTAAGGAGGCATTAATGTAAGACCCCTTTTTTTTTTCTCGACACCGGGGTCTTAGCCCAGAATTGCCGCTTTGCGGTGGCACCGACTCACAGGAAGGCCGCCACTACAAAACGCCAATTCTGCCGGCCCTTTTCGATCACAAGAGATAGAGAAGTAATTAAACATAAAATGTAAACAAGTCCACAGAAACATGTAAACAAAAGTGAAATCACATCTAGTCCATCAGTAGATAATAACAGGAAATAGATAAATGGGCTCGAGCCCGGTACATTAGAGTCCTCACTACAAATCTCTCATCGCGGAAGCTATAAAAATACTAATCACTCACAGAACTGGTCGCAGGTGCACCGGTGCTAGACTGACCCACCTCCCCGCGCACCGTACTCCGCTGGTGCTGGCCCCTGGACTGCTGGTCCCTGTCTCCCATCCGGAGCTCCTGTAATGTTGTGGTTCGAAAACCATTAGTCATAAAGACTAAGCCCTATCATCCCCTACCCCTTCCCCTCACGGCTCCTAAGCACCGGGTGGAGAGGAGGAAAGGGAAGCTTCAAAAGTGGAGAATAATCAAGCAGATGACAAGGGAGCTAATCTAATAATTATTTAGAATAAAGTAGGTCTAACAATCCTACGGCAGTAAGTAATAAGGAGGGCAATTAATAAGTAGCAATTTTATAAAAAGGCAGCTAGAGAACAGTAAGTAAACAAGCAAGTAAATAAGTAAGTAACCTTAACTTATATGAATGCCCATACAAACTTATAAGTTAAGGAGCCTTCTGCAAGGCTCCCATCGTATAAAAAGTCTCATACCGATTTATACGTTGGGGTGTCAGTTGTATGCAAATATGAGTGTAGTGATATGCTATGTCATGATTCATGCAAGTGCAACTCATGCACATGACTCTATGCGCACAGACCTTTAGTTCCCCCTGTTCGGGCAGCTAGCTTCACTCCCAGGAACCTCCGTAGTGGCAAATGGAGACAGTGGGTCGGGCCCCCCACTCCTAGGCGGGTATCCACACTACCGGGCCTAGCCCTTCCGTACGCCCCTAGAAGAACACAACCTAGAGTATCTGTGTACTACTGGCTATACCCACTAGACTTTCTTTGGCTAAGTGTCCCACATCGCCGAGTCAACATACTGATGCCGGTGTGAACGACAATCAGATATCGAAGACCCACCACATTTATTTTGTACTCCAACCCTCGAGCCCTCGGCCCCCCGGACTGTCCCGTCCGTGCATCTACCTTCAGAGCTACCGTCTGAATGGCAACCAAAGTAACTTATTCTACCTTCCTAGCTATCGGGGTGAATGTGTGTGCAACCCTAATTATACTAGTTGCTCTTTTAATTTATTATTCCTATGATTTACATTAGCCCAGGACTTCCCCCGACATACCCCGTGAAGGGCTCTCAAAGGGCACTAGGAACCAAGACGGCGGCATTACGGCCCGAAGTTCCCTTTCGCAAGGCACTTATTGTTATTGGTTGATCTCCCTTAACCCGATCCCCTTTAAGTTACTTTAGATCTAACCCTAGAGTATTAAGACTCTTCCTCTCCTACTCGGGGCGGACGATCTTTCGTCGTTCCCGTACGACCTTATCCTTAACCAGTCTCGCACTCTACCTATCCTGACCCCAATAATGGACTTAAACTTAGCTTGCCCTAACCAACCCGCAACTACCAAAAATTCCATTTCCCAAGTTCATTATCACTCTAGTTCAGTTTCCGTGGTTTTACTATATGTAGACGATCCTAAGGTACATGAGGAGTATAAGGGGAGGTACTCCAATTTGTCTTCCAAATCTCCTATGATATTTACTGGAGGTCTATCGTGACATAATATAGCTAAGACCAAGATTCCCAAATTTTCCTATTTATCGGGCATTTAATTTATTTATTCTAAGATTCCGATTGCCCTAGTATGAACATGAAGTGCACTAATGAGCCAGCAATAAATCATCATAAAATCAGTAAAGATCCTATGAGACATTTAAACAACAATTCCAAGTTTTGAGAAATTCCAGAGGTGTTTAGGCCTATATTTCCTAATTTACCGTTTTAGTTCATTTCTACCATATTATAAAGGAAGTACTGAAAATATGTATCCAAAATCCCAAGAAAAATTATAGGAGCTTTATAGTGACCTAAAACCATCATAAACCAGGTACCATAATTTTTCTCTAACATTTTAACTCTGAATTTATTTTAATACGAGATACTAACTTTCCTAACTTAATGAAGGAGGTACTATTTTTATCAATCTAAAATTCCATAAAAAATTACAGGGTGACTATCTTAATTTGAAACACCCACTGACTAAATTTCATAATTTTCCAAATAGTAATTGGGCCTTAACTGTATTTTTGACTACAATTAGTACGTTAAAGAAATATGTACCAGAAAAAATCAGTTAAAATTTCCAAGAAAAATACTGAAGATATAACATGGTATAAGATGCTCTAATCGAAGATTTCATAATATTCCAGTGAACAGAAATTTCATAATCATCAAAATAAATATCTAGGGCACAATTAGAGTTGTAAATGAAGTACTATATAAATTAATCCAAAAATCTCAACAAAATTATATCATGGCTATTTTGACCAGAAAATCCATTTGCCCAAATTTTACTTGATTTGAAGTTCATTAGATAGCTTAATAATTCAAATTAAAGTTGGTGACCTAAACTAGAGTTAGGATTTTAGGTGGCCTAGCTATCTCCAAATACCCTAAACTTTTGTCCAGAGAACTATACTGGCCCTATGGTTCTCTCCACCAAATTTTAAGTCAGTCCAAGGTCATTTGACCCCATGACCTTCACAACCCCAAAAACCACCATTAAAGGATTTTCCCTAGGGTTCTAGGGCTACCCTACACCAAACCACTCCAAACTCCTTTGAGGGAGTGTCATGCCCTAAAAGTCAGTGACCAAAATATCAGCCCCTGTTGAGGTGATATGGCCACTCAAATACCAAGGGGGTGTTTTATCCTAATTATTCTATAAGGATCAACCTAGGGTCGGACACAAACCTAACCAAAACATCTACAAATGAGATGAAATTTGTACCAGAACCTTATGATAAACCCAGGGACCACTCACCAAAATTTGGGAGGGTTTGGAAGTCTTTTAGCCATCTATTTAAATTATGCAAGGATTATTGAATTTTTCTAAAAACTATAGAAAAATATTTCCCAAAAATCCTAATTTTTGGACAGCATCTAGATTTAGATAAGATTAGGCCACACCCCAAATTTCAGGTCATTTTGATGACTGGATTGGAGTGGGGAATTTTTCTAAGGTCAAGACAGCCCTATGGATAGATCTCACCAAAAAGTGTGCTGTGGTCTAACCAGGACTCCAAATCGAGTGAAATCAATTTTGAATTAAACTAGACTTCAAGGGCTACATTTTCTATGTTGACTACGTTTTATGTTTCAGCCGCTACGGGCTATAATTTTCAGTTTCAACCTAGTATACAGTAAAGGGAATTAATTCCTAACTATAAAATATATTATATAATACAATGCTACTGTTCACCATCTTCTTCACCCGAACCAGCCACCTAAAAAAACTTGAAACCTGTAGCTTTTCTAAAGCCATCTCCTGGCCACCCAGACATCTCCTTGGCCGGCCACCACCACCACCACCTCTGTTGAGGTGAGGGCTACCGTCGGGCGGCGGCACGGCCGCCGGAGAGGCGGTTTCCGGCGAACCCGCCACCATGAAAATTTTGGAAAACCATGGAAACGCTCACCCGATCCGGTTCTTTTGAGCCCGATATCTCTCCTAATGATTTCTAAGATCAATCCGCAGAAGAAGAGGGAGGGGAGGACCTTGTTCGTGAGATGGAGGCGTGCAGACCGTCGGGAAGCCATTTGCGAGGTGGTGGCGTCGCCGGAAATTCTTCAATAGCAAGGGGAGGAATCTGAATCCGTTTAATCGAGCGTGTAACCTTCTCCTCTTGCTCTAAGGAGGCTATTATAGATCTCCAAGTGGGGAGGGAAAAGGATGAAACGTTCATGGCCATTACTATTTCTCTTAATAACATTTCGGTTATGGTAGAGGCAGTTGAAATGCTGGAAACAAAGAGGTGTTTGCCAGGTGGCGATTTCCTATTGGACCAACATTTCCTTATTTTATTAAATAATTATAGTAGGAAACGGCCCATAAATACTCCTGGTGTAACTTCCCATAATCAGAATTGATTACAACGTCGGTTACCGAAATTTCCAGTCTGGCTGACGTTTCGGCCTTGGTCACGGGCGTGACACATAGGTCACGGGCGTGACAGGCCCAGGTGGCCAATTCTCAGTTCGACGATCGTCGAACTGATATCGACGATCGTCGAAGGGTGGTCACGCCCTAGATCACGGGCGTGACACATGGGTCACGGGCGTGACAGGGTCATGAGGCAAATTCCACGCTCGGCGATCGTCGCGCTGAGATCGACGATCGCCGAAGGGGGTCACGCCCTTGGTCACGGGCGTGACACCTGGGTCACGGGCGTGACATGGCCATGATGCAAATTCTGCACTTCGACGATCGTCCCGCTGAGATCGACGATCGTCGAAGGGGTCATGCCCTAGGTCACGGGCGTGACACATAGGTCATGGGCGTGACAGGCCCGGGTTGAAAATTCTGCGCCCGACGATCGTCTCACTGAGATCGACGATCGTCGAAGGAGTCACGCCCTTGGTCACGGGCGTGACGGGTCGGTCACGGGCGTGACCAACCCGTGACCCGAAATCTCGGTCGATTTATTTCAATTTTTAGGCTTCCTAGGGTTCTGTCACGACCAACCGACTCCTAGGGGACCAGCCGGAAATGGGATGTTACAAATCCCAATAAACAAAACAAAGATTTCATCCCCGAAATCAAGGTTAAGCCTACGGGACTCTAATCGGGAAAAAGAAGCTTGTAACATCCCATGAGAATTGAAAGATTACATCTCTACGTTATGTTTGCTTTGTGTGGTTTCAAATCTAAGATTAATTCGCCCAATTAACTAGGTATATACACCCCAATAAACAAAAGATTAGCCCCTATTCTTGAAATTTCAATCCTATTGGTTTAAAACAGGAAGGCAAATTGATTGTCCAGAGGGGTTGTGAGGTATACCTGACGAAAAAGTTCCGGGTATTTTTGTCGCATCAAGTCTTGTGGCTCCCATGTATGCTCCTCCTGCCCATGATTGTTCCACAGAACCTTGACTATCGGAACCTTCTTCCGTCGCAAGACCCGCACTGCTGTATCGTCAATCCTGATAGGCTCCAAGTTGACTGACCGATCCGAGGCCACCGGGCCATCTGCCGAGGAGATCAGCTGCTCAGGGCGTAGCAGAGCCCTCCGAAGTGAGGAGACGTGGAAGACGTCATGCAATCCCACTAACTCCGGCGGTAGCTCCAGTCTATACGCTAAGGGGCCGATCCGCTTCAGGATCCTATAAGGCCCCATATATCTCGGACTGAGCTTCTTCCGCCTGCGCACCCGCGAAACTCCGTACATCGGCCGTATCTTCAAGAAAACTCGGTCTCCCACCTGGAACTCCACTTGACGATGCCTCGCATCATAGTATTTTGCTTGTATGCTCTGGGCTTCCAACATCCTGTCCTAGATCAATCTAATCTGAGCATCTGTATCTCCCACAAACTCCGAGCCTAGTGCCTGCGGATCCTCCTCCTGAACCCATGATAGTGGGGTCCTGCACCTCCTTCCGTACAACGCCTCGTATGAAGCCATGCCTATGCTGTACTGATGAGCGTTGTTGTATGAAAACTCGACCAGTGGCAGCAATCTCTCCCAAGGCTCGTCACGGTCCAAAATACATAGTCGCAACAGATCTTCCAGTGTACGGTTAGTGTGCTCTGTCTGTTCGTCGGTCTGAGGGTGAAAAGATGTGCTGAATGTCAACCGAGAACCCAGATGGGCCTGGACTGACCTCCATTCCCTGGATGTAAACCGCCCATCCCGATCCGAAACGATAGTCTTGGGCACCCCATGATAATGCACAAAATGCTCAATGAACCTCCGTACTAATACACTGACCGGTGTGTCCTTTGCCACTGGAATGAATCTGGCCACCTTTGTTAGCCTGTCCACTATCACCCAGATCGAGTCATTCCCCGCACGGGACCGAGGTAGCCCATGTATGAAGTCCATGGCTATATCCTCAAATTTCCACTCTGGCACCGGAAGCGGCTGCAGCAAGCCTGCCGGGTTCCTACACTCCGCCTTCACGAGCTGGCAGGCCTCGCAATGCATCACAAAATACGTAATATCTTTCTTCATACCCGGCCAGTGCATCGTCCTCTTCAAATCCTTTACCATCTTGGTGATCCCCGGGTGTACAGAATATCGGCTGTAGTGAGCTTCCGTCAAAATGTCCTCCCGGATCCGTCCTCCTGCTGGTATGTTGACTCTGCCCCGGAAACACAGAAGCCCATCCCTCAAAGAGTAATCTCCTGTCGTGGCTTCCTCCAAGGCTCGGAATATCGGCTCAGCTCTCTCATCCAGCATCTGCCCATCTCTGATGTGGTCTCGAATATCATCAGTAACCATTGACCCCAGGTACTCCATGTATAGCTCCGGGTTATCCTCAGACACTAGTGAAATATGCATCTCCTCAAATGATCTAACCAACTCCAAGGCCATCAGCTGCGGACCTACTCCTATCGTACTCGCTCTCCGGCTCAGAGCATCCGCGACCACGTTCGCCTTCCCCGGATGGTAGTGCATGGTATACTGGTAGTCCGACAAAAACTCCACCCAGCGTCTCTGTCTGATGTTTAACTCCTTCTGGGTGTCGACGTACTTTAGATTCTTATTGTCGGAGAAGATATCGCAATGTACTCCGTAGAGATAGTGTCGCCAGATCTTAAGAGCAAAAATGACTGCCCCCATCTCCAAATCGTGCATGGGGTAGTTCTGCTCGTGCTGCTTCAACTGACGGGAGGCATAGGCTATTACGTGCCCGTTCTGCATCAGAACGGCACACATCCCCTGATAGGAAGCATCTGTGTACACCTGGAATCCCTCCTTCCCTGATGGAAGAGCAAGGATGGGAGCCGAGGTGAGACGATCCTTTAGCTCCTGAAAGGCAGATTCGCATCGAGGCGTCCAGATAAAAGGGGACTCCTTCTTCGTCAGAGACGTAAGAGGGAGGGAGTTCTGAGAGAACCCCTTTACGAACTTCCGGTAGTAACCGGCAAGTCCCAAGAAACTTCGAACATCCGAGGCCGACTTTAGTGGTGGCCATTCCCGTATTGCCTGAACCTTCGCCGAATCCACTGCCAGACCTGCTCCACTGATGACATGGCCCAGAAAGGCCACCTCCTTTAGCCAGAACTGGCACTTGCTGTACTTGGCATACATCTCATGCTCCCGCAGCTTCCCCAAGGTCAAGGACAGATGTCTCGTGTGATCCTCCTCCGTCCTTGAATAGATAAGGATGTCGTTGATGAATACGATGACGAAGACGTCCAGATACTCCTCGAACACCCGATTCATCAAGGCCATGAATGCGGAGGGTACATTCGTGAGCCCGAACGGCATCACTGTAAACTCGTACAACCCATATCTGCTGCTGAAGGCCGTCTTCGGGATGTCCTCCTCCCGAATGCGAAGCTGGTAGTATCCTGACCTCAGATCCAGCTTTGAGAACCAATGGGCTCCCTCCAGCTGGTCAAAAAGCTCGTCTATCCTTAGTAAGGGATAAGTATTCCGGACCGTCAACCTGTTCAGGGCCCGGTAATCTATGCACAGTCGAAGGGTCCCGTCCTTCTTCTTAACGAACAGCACCGGAGCTCCCCATGGTGAAGAGCTAGGCCGAACGAACCCGGCCTCCACTAACTCCTGAAGCTGGCTTCGAAATTCCACCAACTCCATTGGGGCCATTCGATAGGGAGCTTTGGATACCGGCTTAGCCCCCGGTACGAGCTGAATCTGGAAGTCCTTCTCTCGGTGCGGGGGTAGTCCTGGTAGCTTCTCCAGAAACACATCGGCGAAGTCCCGCACTACTGGAATATCTGCAATGGAGTCTTTTGCCACGACCGCCTCAAAAAGGACCTGATAAACTTCTTCCCCCTGCAGGTGGCCCTTAACGGCCTGCACAGATGATAGTAAGGTACGGGGTGCTGGTATAATACCTTCGATGATAATGAAGGAGTCGTCGTGCCTCACGGTGATCCTCTTCACCACGCAATCAATCTGGGCATGGTTCCAATATAGCCAAGTCATGCCCAGGATCAGATCATAATCTGGCATCTTCAGAACCGTCGTTGGTGCCTCAAACGCCTTCCCGCTGATCCTCTCTTCCATATTGCAATGAGCAGAGGTCATTATGTCTGATCCATCGGGTAGGCGCACCCTCATCGTCTTCCCGATGAATGGCTCCACACCTTCCAGTCCTTTCACGAAATCCTCCGACACGAACGATTGCGACGCACTAGTGTCGAAGAGGTTGTGAGCGGGCTTGCCGCTAACGAAGACTATGCCTGGTGTAATTAAGTGTCTTAGTATTCTTGTTGCAGTTGTCTTCTCTTAATTTCTAACCAGGTTATGTCTAGAATACTAGTTTATATGAAGACAATTTAAAAGTACTGCCATACCTGTGATAACCTGCTCCGGGTTCCGGGGCTGTGTCAGGTCTAGAGCATACACCTGCTCCCTCTCTAGCCTGCAGCCTCGATCCTGAAATCCTCGTCCTCGGTCCTGTCCTCATCCGCCAAACTGTCGGGGAGGTGGAGCGCCCTGATGTGCTGGTTTGGGTGCTCGCCTTATAGGGCAGTTCCTCTTGATATGCCCCGGCTGGTTGCACTGATAGCATACCGGTGGCTGCTCTGCCGTCCGTGGCATTTCTAGCATCTGTATAGGCTGGGGAGCCAATACCCCCTGACTCCTCTACTCCATCCCAAACTCTTGACGAGGCTGATCCCCGTTTCTTCTTTCCCCAATAACCTGGCCTCGAGAACGGTCTCTATGTCCTCCAATCACTGTGTCATCAGCCGGTCTCTTCCGGCTCTTCACTGTAAGCTGATCCGCCTCTCTCTTCTTAGCCATCTCCAGAATCCTGGCCAGACTCCCCTCTGAGACGAAAAGGAGGGCCTGTCTCATGTCATCTTGCAGCCCCTTATAAAACCTCCGGGCATAGCCAGCATTATCTAACTGGTAAGCGTACGTATAGCGGGCCAGGTGAGTGAACTCCTGATAGTACTCCACCACAGTCCTGTTCCCCTGCCTCAACCGCAGGAACCTATCCTCTAGGTCATCCCTCGCCGACTGAGGTACAAAATGTCCCAAGAGCGCTGCTCTGAACTCCTCCCAAGTAATATCAGTGCAGTCCATCCACGCAAAAGTAGTTTCCAGCTGAGATTTCCACCACCTCTTTCCGTGTGACTCTAAGCAGGAGACTGCCAAAGCGACTGCCTCCTCCGTGGGGCATCGAATCCCTGCCAGCATCTCGTAAATGGTGTCCAACCATTCCTCCGTACATACTGTAGACTCCGTCCCCTGGTAGGCTGGAGAGGAAAGTCCCCGGAAGACAGTCATCCAATTGGCCTCAGGGTTTGGCTGTGGAGCCGGGGCTTCCTAAGCTCTGAAGGCCTACAGGATGGCCGTCAGTGTTTGCCCCATCTCCGTCTGCTGGAACGGAGCTGGAGCTGGCAGAGGCGGGACCACATTCGGAGCCTGGGGTGTCCCCTGCTGCGATGTAGGGTTCGTCGCAGGCTACAAGTAAAAATTCCATTTGTTAGAGAGCGAATGAATGGAATTTAAGAAGAGTTAGGATGGACTTTCACATGTGATTTCCCCTATGGGCACACCACTGCTTCCGCTGCTAGTTTGTCCACAAAATAAGCTCGTACGGGGGTGGCCCAAGGGTTTGTGGACTACTTCTCTTTCGATCGATCGAGGTCTCCTCTGATACCACTTGTAAGACCCCATTTTTTTTTTCTCGACACCGGGGTCTTAGCCCAGAATTGCCGCTTTGTGGTGGCACCGACTCACGGGAAGGCCGCCACTACAAAACGCCAATTCTGCCGGCCCTTTTCGATCACAAGAGATAGAGAAGTAATTAAACATAAAATGTAAACAAGTCCACAGAAACATGTAAACAAAAGTGAAATCACATCTAGTCCATCAGTAGATAATAACAGGAAATAGATAAATGGGCTCGAGCCCGGTACATTAGAGTCCTCACTACAAATCTCTCATCGCGGAAGCTATAAAAATACTAATCACTCACAGAACTGGTCGCAGGTGCACTGGTGCTAGACTGACCCACCTCCCCGCGCACCGTACTCCGCTGGTGCTGGCCCCTGGACTGCTGGTCCCTGTCTCCCATCCGGAGCTCCTGTAATGTTGTGGTTCGAAAACCATTAGTCATAAAGACTAAGCCCTATCATCCCCTACCCCTTCCCCTTACGGCTCCTAAGCACCGGGTGGAGAGGAGGAAAGGGAAGCTTCAAAAGTGGAGAATAATCAAGCAGATGACAAGGGAGCTAATCTAATAATTATTTAGAATAAAGTAGGTCTAACAATCCTACGGCAGTAAGTAATAAGGAGGGCAATTAATAAGTAGCAATTGTATAAAACGTCAGCTAGAGAACAGTAAGTAAACAAGCAAGTAAATAAGTAAGTAACCTTAACTTATATGAATGCCCATACAAATTTATAAGTTAAGGGGACTTCTGCAAGGCTCCTATCGTATAAAAAGTCCCATACCGATTTATACGTTGGGGTGTCGGTTGTATGCAAATATGAGTGTAGTGATATGATATGCCATGATTCATGCAAGTGCAACTCACGCACACGACTCTATGCACACAGGCCTTTAGTTCCCCCTGTTCGGGCAGCTAGCTTCACTCCCAGGAACCTCCGTAGTGGCAAACGGAGACAGTGGGTCGGGCCCCCCACTCCTAGGCGGGTATCCACACTACCGGGCCTAGCCCTTCCATACGCCCCCAGAAGAACACAACCTAGAGTATCCGCGTACTACTGCTGGCTATACCCACCAGACTTTCTTTGGCTAAGTGTCCCACACCGCCGAGTCAACATACTGATGCCGGTGTGAACGACAATCAGATATCGAAGACCCACCACCTTTATTCTGTACTCCAACCCTCGAGCCCTCGGCCCCCCGGACTGTCCCGTCCGTGCATCTACCTTCAGAGCTACCGTCTGAATGGCAACCAAAGCAACTTATTCTACCTTCCTAGCTACCGGGGTGAATGTGTGTGCAACCCTAATTATACTAGTTGCTCTTTTAATTTATTATTCCTATGGTTTACATTAGCCCAGGACTGCCCCCGGCATACCACTTGAAGGGCTCTCAAAGGGCACTAGGAACCAAGATGGCAGCATTACGGCCCGAAGTTCCCTTTCGCAAGGCACTTATTATTATTGGTTGATCTCCCTTAACCCGATCCCCTTTAAGTTACTTTAGATCTAACCCTAGAGTATTAAGACTCTTCCTCTCCTACTCGGGGCGGACGATCTTTCGTCGTTCCCGTACGCCCTTATCCTTAACCAGTCTCGCACTCTACCTATCCTGACCCCAATAATGGACTTAAACTTAGCTTGACCTAACCAACCAGCAACTACCAACAATTCCATTTCCCAAGTTCATTATCTCTCTAGTTCAGTTTCCGTGGTTTTACTATATGTAGACGATCCTAAGGTACATGAGGAGTATAAGGGGAGGTACTCCAATTTGTCTTCTGAATCTCCTATGATATTTATTGGAGGTCTATCGTGACATAATATAGCTAAGACCAAGATTCTCAAATTTTCCTATTTATCGGGCATTTAATTTATTTATTCTAAGATTCCGAATGCCCTAGTATGAACATGAAGTGCACTAATGAGCCAGCAATAAATCATCATAAAATCAGTAAAGATCCTATGAGACATTTAAACAGCAATTACAAGTTTTGAGAAATTCCAGAGGTGTTTAGGCCTATATTTCCTAATTTACTGTTTTAGGTCATTTCTACCATATTATAAAGGAAGTACTGAAAATATGTATCCAAAATCCCAAGAAAAATTATAGGAGCTTTATAGTGATCTAAAACCATCATAAACCAGGTACCATAATTTTTCTCTAACATTTGAACTCTGAATTTATTTTAATACGAGATACTAACTTTCCTAACTTAATGAAGGAGGTACTATTTTTATCCATCTAAAATTCCATAGAAAATTACAGAGTGACTATCTTAATTTGAAACACCCACTGACCAAATTTCATAATTTTCCAAATAGTAATTGGGCCTTAACTGTATTTTTGACTACATATCACAATTAGTACGTTAAAGAAATATGTACCAGAAATAATCAGTTAAAATTTCCAAGAAACATACTGAAGGTATAACATGCTATAAGATGACCAGAAATTCCAGTGAACAGAAATTCCAAGATTTCATAATATTCCAGTGAACAGAAATTCCATAATCATCAAAATAAATATCTAGGGCACAATTAGAGTTGTAAATGAAGTACTGTATAAATTAATCCAAAAATCTCAACAAAATTATATCATGGTTATTTTGACCAGAAAATCTCTTTGCCCAAATTTTACTTGATTTGAAGTTCATTAGATAGCTTAATAATTCAAATTAATGTTGGTGACCTAAACTAGGGTTAGGATTTTAGGTGGCCTAGCTGTCTCCAAATACCCTAAACTTTTGTCCAGAGAACTATACTGGCCCTATGGTAATCTCCACCAAATTTTAAGTCAGTCCAAGGTCATTTGTCCCCATGACCTTTACAACCCCAAAAACCACCATTAAAGGATTTTCCCTAGGGTTCTAGGGCTACCCTACACCAAACCACTCCAAACTCCTTTGAGGGAGTGTCATGCCCTAAAAGTCAGTGACCAAAATATCAGCCCCTGTTGAGGTGATATGGCCACTCAAATACCAAGGGGGTGTTTGATCCTAAATTATCCTATAAGGATCAACCTAGGGTCGGACACAAACCTAACCAAAACATCTACAAATGAGATGAAATTTTTACCAGAACCTTATGATAAACCCAGGGACCACTCACCAAAATTTGGGAGGGTTTGGAAGTCTTTTAGCCATGTATTTAAATTATGCAAGGATTATTGAATTTTTCTAAAAACTATAGAAAAATATTTCCCAAAAATCCTAATTTTTGGACAGCATCCAGATATAGATAAGATTAGGCCACACCCCAAATTTAAAGTCATTTTGATGACTGGATTGGAGTGGGGAATTTTTCTAAGGTCAAGATAGCCCTATGGATAGATCTCACCAAAAAGTGTGTTGTGGTCTAACTAGAACTCCAAATTGAGTGAAATCAATTTTGAATTAAACTAGACTTCAAGGGATACATTTTCTATGTTGACCACTTTTTCTATTTCAGCACCTACGGGCTATAATTTTCAGTTTCAACCTAGTATACAGTAAAGGGAATTAATTCCTAACTATAAAGTATATTATATAATACAATGCTACTGTTCACCATCTTCTTCACCCGAACCAGCCACCTAAAAAAACTTGAAACCTGTAGCTTTTCGAAAGCCATCTCCTGGCCACCCAAACATCTCCCTGGCCGGCCACCACCACCACCACCTCTGTTGAGGTGAGGGCTACCGTCGGGCGGCGGCATGGCCGCCGGAGAGGCGGTTTCCGGCGAACCCGCCACCATGAAAATTTTGGAAAACCATGGAAACGCTCACCCGATCCGGCTCTTTTGAGCCCGATATCTCTCCTAATGATTTCTAAGATCTATCTACAGAAGACGAGGGAGGGGAGGACCTTGTTCGTGGGCTGGAGGGGTGCAGACCGTCGGGAAGCCATTTACGCGGTGGTGGCATTGCCGGAAATTCTTCAATAGCAAGGGGAGGAATCTGAATCCGTTTAATCGAGCGTGTAACCTTCTCCTCTTGCTCTAAGGAGGCTATTATAGATCTCCAAGTGGGGAGGGAAAAGGATGAAATGTTCATGGCCATTACTATTTCTCTTAATAACGTTTCGGTTATGGTAGAGGCAGTTGAAATGCTGGAAACGAAGAGGTTTTGCCGGGTGGCGATTTCCTATTGGACCAACATTTCCTTATTTTATTAAATAATTAGAGTAGGAAACGGCCCATAAATACTCCTGGTGTAACTTCCCATAATCAGAATTGATTACAACGTTGGTTAGCGAAATTTCCAGTCTGGCTGACGTTTCGGCCTTGGTCACGGGTGTGATACATAGGTCACGGGCGTGACAGGCCCAGGTGGCAAATTCTCAGTTCGACGATCGTCGAACTGAGATCGACGATCGTCGAAGGGTGGTCACGCCCTAGGTCACGGGCGTGACACATGGGTCACGGGCGTGACAGGGTCATGAGGCAAATTCCGCGCTCGGCGATCATCGCGCTGAGATCGACGATCGCCGAAGGGGGTCACACCCTTGGTCACGGGCGTGACACCTGGGTCACGGGCGTGACATGGCCATGACGCAAATTCTGCGTTTTGACGATCATCCCGCTGAGATCGACGATCATCGAAGGGGTCACGCCCTAGGTCACGGGCGTGACACATAGGTCATGGGCGTGACAGGCCCGGGTTGAAAATTCTGCGCCCGACGATTGTCTCACTGAGATCGACGATCGTCGAAGGAGTCACGCCCTAGGTCACGGGTGTGACGGGTCGGTCACGGGCGTGACCAACCCGTGACCTGAAATCTCGGTTGATTTATTTCAATTTTTAGGCTTCCTAGGGTTCTGTCACGACCAACCGACTCCTAGGGGTCTAGCCGGAAATGGGATGTTACAAATGGCTGGACAGCTTATACCCACCTGCTCCCTATTTCTTCCCTTTAAAAAGGCTCCCTTGACTCGGAGATGAAGTTTCCACCCTTACCCGACAGATTGGAGCTTGTTCTATGCTGTAGAAGAATTCCGACGATGCCACCACCGCGCCAATGGAATCTCGACGATCTTCACACCTCTAGCCCGCAAACAAGGTCCTCCCCTCCTCTCTTTCTACGGGTAGATCTTAGCATTCTTAGGATTGAGAATCGGGCTCAACTGAGCCCGATCGGGAAGGGCTCCTATCCTGATTTTTCCCGCAACAAACTTAGCTATCGGGTTTGCCGGATTCGGCCTCTCTGGCGGCCGCTCCGCCGCCCGGCGATGGCCGGCACCTCAACGGAGGTGGTGGTGGTGGTGGCCGGCCAGGGAGGAGGCTGGATGGCCGACGACAACACATGGAATGAGCTCCAGGTTTGGCCAATCATGGCCCTAGGCTTGAGGAAGAATACGACCCAGCACTGTTGGATCTGCTTCAAGATCTGTGATGATCATTTAAATTCTTTACTTTAAAAATGATTTTCTGTACTGAAATAACAATCACTTAGAAAAAATTAAGGAAAAATACTTAGAGGCTCTATATGAAGAAATGGTCAACATGTAATTTGTAGCCCTATGGGTCTACTTTATTTTAAAATTTATTTGGGTCAATTTTGTCAACTGGTTTGACCAGGGCACCTCTTTTGGTGTGATCTATACCTAGAGCTAGGCAGAGACTAAAAAGTGTGCCCACCCTTCATCCCTTGTCCAAAGGATCTGAAATTTGGGCAGAGAGTCTAACCTAGTAATACCTAGGGCCTGTCCAAAAATGGGAATTTTTGGAGAATGTTTTTCTATAGTTTTTAGAAAAAAATTTAATAATCTTAGGGTAGATTAATTAGATGGCTTAATGACTTCCAAACCCTCCCAAATTTTTGTGAGTGGTCCCTGGGTTCATCATAAGGGTCTATAAAATTTTTCATCTCATTTGGAGATATTTTAGATTGGAAATGAAGAAATCTAAGCTTTGCCCTAGTAAACGATTTTTAGGTCAAGAGTGTACTTTGTGATTTGAGTAGTCATATCACCTCAACAGAGGCTGAGATTTTGACCACTGACTAGGCATGATTCCTAGCACCCTCTCATGGATTTTGAGGTGGATTGGGGTACAATTTCACTAGGGCCCAAGGCCAAACTGTAAGGATGGTTCTTGGTGGTTTGTGAAGGGCAAGTGGTCAAATGACCTGGTTATGATTTGAAACTTGGTAGAGAGAATTCTAGGGTAGTTAGAATCCTCTTGCAGAAATTTAAATGGATTCTAAAGTAAATAGTTCCCTCAAAATCCTAACCCCAGTTTAGAGCACAAACCTTGTAGAGATAGAAAATGTCACTACAACTCACTAAACAGTGATGAGATTTGGGTAGAGTAGTTTTTAAAGTTAGTACAAGCTCTGGAGATTTTATTATGAATTTAGGATCATTATTTTGGATACTTTATTAACAATTTAGTAATTTGTATCATTTACTTAAGACTTTATTATGGAGTAACGACTTTCTGGAAATTGATGAACTTTATCTAGAACACTTTTTATTGTGTATTTAAGCTCTAAGAATTTTTATGGGATTTTTGGAAGATTATTTCTAAGGGTTGCTTCATTAAGTATTATTTCCCATGAAAATTTAATTAAATCATTATGGTGTCTAGCATGCCTAAAAAATAATGATTTTTGTACAGTGATCCTTTTTGTACCATATTATGATTATGTAATTTTTATGTAATTTTCTGATGAATAATTTTTGTACTTCCTTCTTTACATTTGGTTAATGGAATTATATTTGATAAATTAATTAGAGGCTAAATCAATTCTGTAAAATCATGGAAATTAATATTTATTGATATCTCTCTGTTATCTAGTGATTATAATTTTTGGGTGGCCATTACTTGAGAAAATCATGTAGTTCATGTTTAAGATCACCCATGGCCAATCTTTTGGAAGAATTAAATAAATATCAGATTAATTAGGAAAATTATAAATTTTTGGATTTAGGCTAATTATGTCATGATAGACCTCCAGTAAATTTTATAGGAGATTTGGAAGACAGCTTGGAGTACCTCCCTTTGTATACCTCTTGTAGCTTAGGATGGTCTGTGTTTAGTAAAAATGGCTAGAGTCATATTAAGCTGCAGGATGAACTTAGAGGATTTGGATATAAGGATATTGGTTTGGAAATGTGTGAATGCATCCTCAGTAGCCAAGATGAGGGTAGGTTGGTAGGGTGTCTAGTCATAAGAGGTGCTCGGGACCGACGAAAGATCGTCCACCCCGGTTGGAGAGGAAGAGTCTCAATACACTAGGTTAGACCCAAAGTAATTTGAAAGGGATCGGGTAATGGATAGAAATCCATAATATTAAGTGCCTTACGAAAGGGAGCTTTGGTCTTCAGCCCATTGTAGTTCCTAGTGCCCTTTGAGAGCTTTTCACGGGGTATGTCGGGGGCAGTCCTGGGCTAACGTAAACCATAGGAATAATAAACCAAAAGAGAAAATAGTATAACTAGGGTTTAACATTCACACACCCCGGTAGTTTGGGAGGTAGATTAGATTGGTTTGATTGTCATTCATTCGGTAGTTTTTGAAGGTAGATTCACGGACGGGACAGTACGGGGAGTCGAGGGCTCGAGGGTTTAAATACATAATAAGGTGGTGGGTCTTCGGTATTTGACTATCGTTCACACTAATGTCGGTACGTAGACTCGGCGGTGTGGGACACTTAGCCAAAGAAAGTCTGGTGGATACAACCAGCACTAGTACGCGAATACTCTAGGTTGTGTTCTTCTAGGGGCATACGGAAGGGCTAGGCTAGGTAGTGTGGATACCTGCCTAGGAGTGTGGGGCCCGACCCACTGTCTCCGTATGCCACTATGGAGGTTCCTGGGAGTGAAGCTAACTGCCCGAACAAGGGGAACAAAAGGTCTGTGCGCATGGAGTCTTGTGCGTGAGTTGCACTTGCATGAATCATGGCATAACATATCACTACACTCATATTTGCATACAACCGATGCCCCAACGTATAAATCTGTATGAGACTTTTTATACGATGGGAGCCTTGCAGAAGACCCCTTAACTTATAAGTTTGTATGGCCATTCATATAAGTTAAGGTTACTTACTTACTTGTTTTCTGTTTGTCTTCTTATATATATACTACTTGCTACATGTCTACTTTACTGCTCACTATCGTCGAACTGCTAGATGTTCTTTATTCTGATTAGCTGTTTATACACCGTAGGATTACTGTAAGACTAGTTCCGCTGTCACCCGCCTTGCTTATTATCCACCTTTGTAGCTTCCCTTTCCTTCTCTCCGCTTGGTGCCTAGGAGCCATGGGGGGAGGGGTAGAGGATGATAGGGCATAGTATTTATGACTAATGGTTTTTGAACCACAACATTACAGGAGCTCCGGATGGGAGACAGGTACCAGCAGTCCAGGGACCAGCACTAGCGGAGTACGGTACGCATGGAGGTCGGCAAGTATAGTTCCAGAGTACCTGTGACCAGCTCCGTGAGTGTTTAATATTTTATAGCTTCCGCAATGAGTGATTTGTAGTGAGGACTCTGATGTACCGGGCTGAGCCTGCTTATATATTTCATCTGTACTGTTCATTTGCAGTACTTTCTACTTTCTATATATTGATGGACTTGCTATGATTTTATTCATATATGATTATGTGGACATGTTTACATTCAGTGTATTTACTTACTTCTCTCTCTCTCTTTTGTGATCGAATAAGGCCGGCAGAATTGGCGTTTTTTAGTGGCGGCCTTCCTGAGAGTCGGTGCCACCGCAAGGCGGCAATTATGGGCATAAGACCCCGGTGGTTGAAAGGGGGGGGGGTCTTAAAGACAACAACACTTATTTTGGTGAGGTCTATCCAAAGGGCTGTCCTGAGATTGATTTGGATGCCCACATCAATCCAGACGTCCAAATGACTTGAAAATTGGGGTATGGTCTATTATTAGCCATACCTAAGACATATCCAAAAATCAGAATTTTTTGAGAATATTTTTCTATAGTTTTTAGAAAAATTTAATAATCCTTATATAAATTAATTAGGTGGCCTACTGACTTCCAAACAATCCCAAATTTTGGTGAGTGCTCCCTGAGTTCATTAGGAGGCCCTGCATAATTTTTCATCTCATTTGAGATGTTTTAGATTAGAATGAACAAACCTAAGCTTTGCCCTATTAAGGGGTTTTTAGGTCAAAAGTGCCCTTTGTGATTTGGGTGGTCAAATCACCTCAACAGAGGCTGAGATTTTAACCACCAACTAGGCATGATTTCTAGCACCAACCCATGGAAGATGGTGTGGATTGGGGTAAATTTTCCCTAGGATCTAAGGCCAAACCCTAAGGATGGTTCTTGGTGGTTTGTGAAGGGCAGGTGGTCAAATAACATTAAAATGATTTGAAACTTGGTGGAGAGGATTCTAGGGTAGCTAGAATCCTCTGGCAGAAATCTAAATAGATTTTAAAGTAAATAAGTCCCTCAAAACCCTAACCCTGGTTTAGGGCACAAATCTTGTAGTGATAGAAAAAGTTATTAAAACTCACTGAACTGTGGTGAAACTTGGGTAGTGTAGTTTTAAAGTTAGTATGAACCCCTGGAAATTTAATTGAGAATTTTGGAACATTATTTTTAGTACTTCTTTTACAAGTATGAAAAAGGGCAATTTTGGTAAATAATTTATTCAGAGCTCATTTATTCTAAAATTATGAAACTTTGTCAGGATATTTATAAGGTACAAATTGTCATATTGGAATTTTTGTATAATTTTTGGAAGCTTAAATGCATTACTTGCCCCTTTAATTTATGATTTATAAAATATTCCAAAATTAAGGAATAATGATTTAAACCTTGCAAAAAATATATGAGATTTGGATTTGCTATTAATTTGCTGTTTAGTATTTGTCATAATTTTGTGGAGCCTTATACATACCTGAAAAGTGTACTTCATGTTCAAAATCTCCATATTATAGTTTTGGAAGAAAATAATTAAATATAGGTTAAATAAGGAAAATTATGAATCTCTAATTTTAGACTAAGTAGGACATGATAGACCTCCAGTAAATTTTATAGGTGTTTTGGAAGACAATTTGGAGTACCTCCCTTTGTGCATCTCATATAGCTTAGAATGGTCTGCGTTTAGTCGAAACTGCATAAGTTATATTAAGGTGCAAAATGATCTTGGGGATTGGAGTATTAGCAAGATGACTCGGAATGAAAAAGAATGTACCCTTAGTGATCAAGACAGGGATAAGGTGGTAGGTTGTCTATTCATAATAGGTGCTCGGGATCGACGAAAGATCGTCCTCCCTGGCAGGAGCGGAAGAGTCTTAATACACTAGGGTTAGATCCAAAGTAATTTAAAAGGGATCGGGAAATGCGTATTAACCAATAAAAGTAATTGCCTTGCTAAAGGGAATGATGGGTTTCAACTACCATCATAGTTCGTAGTTCCCTTTGAGAGCCCTTCACGGGGTATGCCGGGGGCAGTCCTGGGCTAACGTAAACTGTATGAGTAATAAACAAAAAGAGCAACTAGTATAACTAGATTTTCACATTCACACACCCCGGTAGTTAGGGAGGTTGAATAGGTTGGTTTAATTGTCTTTCAGTCAGTAGCTTCTGAAGGTAGATGCACGGATGAGACAGTCCGCGGAGCTGAGGGCTCGAGGGATTAAATACAGAATAAGGTGGTGGGTCTTCGGTATTTGACTGTCGTTCACACCGACATCGGTACGTAGACTCGACGGTGTAGGACACTTATCCAAAGAAAGTCTGGTGGATACAACTAGCACTAGTACGCGGATACTCTAGGTTGTGTTCTTTTAGGAGCGTTCGGAAGGGCTAGGCCCGGTAGTGTGGATACCCGCCTAGGAGTGGGGGGACCGACCCACTTTCTCCGTTTGCCACTACGGAGGTTCCTGGGAGTGAAGCTAGCTGCCCGAACAAGTGGAACTAAAGGTCTGTGCGCATAGAGTTGTGTGTGTGAGTTGTACTTGCATGAATCATGGCATAGCATATCACTACACTCATATTTGCATACAACCGACACCTCAACATATAAATCGGTATGAGACTTTTTATACGATGGGAGCCTTGCAGAAGACCCCTTAACTTATAAGTTTGTATGGGCATTCATATAAGTTAAGGTTACATATTTAATTTCTACTTGTCCTTTCATTTATATATTGATTTACTACATGTTTACATTACTGCTCACTATTTTTAGAACTGCTAGATGTACCTTTCATACTTAACTGCTTATACAATATATATTTACTGCTAGACAAGTTCCGTTGTCACCCTCTTTTCTTATTCTCCACCATTGTAGCTTCCCTTTCCTCCTCTCCGCTCGGTGCCTAGGAGCCGTGGGGGGAGGTGTAGGGGATAATAGGACTTAGTCTTTATGACTAATGGTTTTCAAATTATAATATTACAGGAGCTCCGGATGGGAGACAGGGACCAGCAGCCCAGGGACAAGCACCAGCGTAGTGCGGTGAGCATGAAGGTGGGCAAGTCTAGTTCCGGAGCACCTGTGACCAGCTTCGTGAGTGTAATACTATCTTATAGCTTCCGCGAGTTATATGTAGTGAGGATCTGATGTACCAGGCTTAAGCCCATTTGTATTTCATCTATATTGGTCTTTCGCAGTACTCTACTTTCGATGTATTAATGGACTTGCTGTGATTTTCTTTCATATATGATTATGTGGATATGTTATTTTTACTTCTCTCTCTATTGTGATCGAAAAAGGCTGGCAGAATTGGCATTTTGTAGTGGCGACCTCCCCGAGTGTTGATGGTTAAAACGCCGGCTCTTATTTAGGTGTGAATGTGGAGGTTTTATTTATAAAAAGAAGAGCGTTTTATTTTGTTAGAAACCGAGTTTTAACGAGAGGGAGGCAAGTGCACCTATCGCGTGTAGTACAGGATATTCCCGTGTAGAGGAATATCGGGGTCGTATTGTTCTCGGGGCCGGCTTAGCTAGATCTACTCTTTCCCTGAAATACCTATTATTCTACCGATAATTTTTAGTTTGATTTTTATAAAAAAGAAAATGACATAAAAATTATATAAAATGCATAATAATAATAAAGCATAAAAAGAAAGCAGGAAAAATGCAGTAAATAAGTGCGGAAGTCCGATGACCAACTTAGCGCGACGATATCAAAAGGAGAATTTGAACTAAAATAACTTTTAATAAAAAGAGATCCTAACTTTCAAATTAATTAAGGCGGAGACTCGGCCGTGGAGGTTCCATAAGAATGAGCTCACTTATCTCTAGGACTATCGCTCACCTGAACGCTAAGTCTATTCGACCGATCGCTAGACCGACGAAGGATTCCTCTTAACGCCCGCATTACGCTAAGAACCCCGCTATTGGGTGGGGAACCCAATCTGGTAGAGTCGCGCGCCTCCTCTCTCGAGGGTTAGCGCGGAGCTCTCTTTACCCAAGGGTGATCGGTCCATACGTGCGGCCTCTCGGCGTTGCGTATGGATAACGGAAATAGGGCCTGCACATCGATATGCGGTCCTACGCGTCGTTAACCCGGGGTAAACCTTAAGAGATTTAATTAAATAGAAAACAGGACCTTTAATTATTTAAAGCTGCTTTATCTGTCCCAATGCTCTTCGATATTGAGGGCTAAGGGCGGTTAGCCACTCATCGGAATGGGGACGCTTACACTAGAAAGCAATAAAGAAAGCTGTAAAGAAAGCAGTAAAGAAAACTGAAAATTGCAAGTCCTACTCGAACGAGTAGGACTGAAGAAAGCAGTAAATGCGAATCCCGGCTCGAGCGAGTGGGCGGGGGTAAATTTATACTCATACACACACACACTCTACTTGAAAATAAAACACACACACGCACTCTACAATAAATGAAAACACACGCACGCACTCTACAGAAAAGTAAACACACGCACGCACTCTAAGTTTTCCTACTCAAGTGAGTAGGAAGAAAATGAAAGCATTAAAATGACGAGTCCTACTCAAACGAGTAGGCGGGAAATGAAAGCAGAGCGCCATTTAACTCTTAACGAGTAGGCGGAAATAAATGCATACGCACACACTCTACAGAAATTGAAATAAAGCAATAAAATCTAACTCATACACGCACGCACACTTGCAAAAATAAGAAAAAGCAAAGTGACTGAAAAATTAAAACAACTGCATTTCTACCGCTAGAATGCGGTAGAAATGCATAAAAAGAGAAAATAAAAATTAAACGGAGCGAAAAGTTTTGCAAATAAACGCAAAATGGAAGTTGGCGAAAAATTAAAACAAGTGCATTTCTACCGCTAGAATGCGGTAGAAATGCATAAAAAGTGCAAATAAAAATAAACTGAAGCTAAACGGGTGCGGAATATGAAAATAAAATGGGCATTACAACGACTAGAAAGTGCGATAAAATCCTAACTGAACGAGTTATAAAAGCTATAAAAAGATGAAAACATAAAAAGCACGAAAAAGGGAACGAAAAATTACTTAAGTTAGGGCGCAACCAAATGAGATTCATGCTAAGCAAGAGAGAAAATAAACTATTTTTATAAAATAAAAAGCTATTACAAACTAAGGGAGTGGGGAGAAAATTCTCTTACATAGCATGGAATCAAAATGGGCAGCACCTCCCCTAAGGAACTTGGACCAAAAAGTGGACAAGAATTGCATACAGCAGCTGCCTTTATATAGGCAAAAATTCGGGTTGGTCACGCCCTAGGTCACGGGCGTGACAGGGGGGCGTGACAGTACTATTCATGAGCTTGATTGGTGATTTGACTGGAGGCTTGACTTCGAGGCGATCCACGTGGCGGACACGGGCGTGACAAGCTTGTCACGGGCGTGACAGGGGGTCGTGACCCGGACAGCTGGCATCCGATGTCGGCAGCGTTGACGGTTGACGGAGAGTTGCGTGCCGACATCGACACGGGCGTGACGAGGCTTGGACACGGGCATGACGGGGGCGTGTCGGGCTCGGAACATTGAAATTGTTCGTTTTGACTGCTGGTTGCGTTTGAGAGCCTGACACGCCCGTGTCGGGGGGTGACACGGGCGTGACAAGGCCGAAAATTATTTTTCTGGAAAAATTCAGGAAACAAAAAACTAAGTTAGAAAAATAAAAAATTACAAAAAAGAAACAATTTATTAAAGAAAATAAACTAAAAAAATATAAAAATAAACAAAAATGACTTAAATAAAATACGAAAATATAGGTATATTTACAACTCATCAAATACCCCCATACTTAAGCTTTTGCTATTCCAGAGCAAAAGTTGGAGATGAACCTATAAGGAATTAAAAAGAATCCTAAATTTAACTAACGCTTAAGTTAATTGTACGAAAGATCGAAATAAATTTCCGGGGTCTCGGAATTAAATCTTAACTTATGAAAATGTTAAAATAGAGGAACTGTTTCAAAAAAAATACTTCTAAATGGAAAAAAGAAAGCGAAAATTATTTTTGTTAGTTTAACAAAAATGGATTGGAATTATCGAAAAAAAAACTTTAGCTAAAAAGAAATTGATAGGAAATAATTCAATTTAAAAATTATGCTCTCAAAAAGTTTTAGATTAATTCTAGAATCATGAAAAATAGGCTAAGTGGTTTGGCGGATATGAAGAAGGCTTGGATTTTGAGGCGAGGCAATTTTTTTCTCGAACCTCCACAATAATAATTTTTTTGAATAATTAGGAAAATGAAATCTTATTTTCCTAACTTATAATTTTTTCTTTCTTTCTTCATAAAGATAATGAACCCAATGTATATGTATAGGAGTAATGAATTTTATCCTCTTACTCCGTAACATATAATCATTTTAAACTATTGGGTGCCTATGTTTACGGGACGAAATCTTATCCCCATTGACATAAGATCTTTTAAGGGTGAGTGGAGAATCATACCAATTTAAGGTATGAAAAAAAGGTGGAAGGGATGAATTTCTAAAAGAAAACTAGAGTTTAATAAAAAATTTCGAGAGCAACCTCTTTAATTTGGACGTTCCTACGTTTCTAAAAGCATAAGTAGAAATAATATAAAATCCATGAATGTTATTTTCTAACATAAAAACGTGCTTTATTTCAAAAAATAAGAAGTGAAAATGAGAAAACAAGTTCCCTATAATAAGAAAAAGACATAAAAAAATCTTTAAAATCTTAACCCCAGAAATTTAAGTCTATCGAGCTACAAAAAAAACGAATAGTAAATAAAGAATTAATTAAAATTCGCTTATAAATAAACTCGAAACGATTATTTTGGAGAGCAAAGAGGTTAAGAAATAAGGGATTCGAATTATTTTTTTACAAAATAATTTTTTTGATTTTTATGAGTTTTTCTAAATTTGTTTTGATATTTTGGTGTTTTTATCATTTTTTTTGGAAATTTTTTTAAAATTTATGCAAATTTTTTGAGTTTTTTGAGTTATATAAATTTTTTGAATTTTTTATTTTTCGGAAATATTTACAAGAGGAGAGAAATTTTTACAAGAAAGGAAAGAAAAGGGGAAAGAGACGAGAATATTTACAAAAATATTTACAAAATAAAAAGGATCGCCCGCGAACAGACTCTTATTTGTGGTTGGTTCGATGAGTCGAACGTCGCGGAGCGATGTTTCATTTTTTTTTGGAAATTTTATTATTAATATTTAAAGCATGAAAATATATTTTTTTGAAATTTTTAATTTTTGCAAATTTTTTGGAATTTTTATTAAGTTCTTGAAATAAAAAGACAGAAAATAGGAAACACCCCCATACTTAAGTCCAACATTGTCCCCAATGTTGCACTAAGTATGAGGAACAGGATATATATAAAAATCTAAGTAGTATGTACAAAATTTAAAATTAAAAATAGGGGTTTAGAAATCTTCCCTAAAGCGCGTTCGGGGAAGCCCGTTAAGATAACCCTGCAAAAGTTAAAAGAAATAGCAAAAATATAATAGAAAAAAAACGAAAAAAGAAAAATTCGGCGAAAAAGGTGCGGGTGATAGGGGGCGACAAGTGGGTGTGACTCGGAAGCTAACGTCTTAGCTAGGAGCGCGACCGATATGGGATCCCCTAGCGCTCACAATTGTGAAGCGCGCCGAAAAGACAAAATAGATACTTAATTTTTTTTTTTTTTTTTTGGTTTTATAAAAAAATTTTCTTAGTTTTTTTTTTTTGAATTTTTAGATTTTTAAGTTTATGTTTTTAGTTTTTGATATTTTTTGTTAAGTTTAAGTTTTTTTTTTTTTTTGAAAAATAAAATGAAAAAAAGAGAAAATAAGATAAAGACAAAATAAAATAAAGAAGAAAAATATAGTTTTTGAATTTTTTTAATTTTTTGATGAAAAGAAAAAAAATCCTCATCATTTTTTTTTTATTTTTAAGTTTTCAAATTTTTAATTTTTATAAGTTTTTAAGTTTTTAAGTTTTTTTTTAAGTTTTTGATTTTTTAAGTTTTAAAATTTTTCTTATATTTTTTTTGTTTTAAAGTTTTTAAATTTTTATTTTGATTTTTTTTTGTTTAAGTATTTATTATTAATATTAATAATGCTATTATTATTATTATTAATATAAATTTCTTTGTTTAATCAAAATAATATATATATATATATATATATTTATATATATATATTAGTAGAAATAAAGGGTAAAATTAATAGGATTCAGGAATTCAAAATAGTAAGACGATAATTCCCCGGCAACGGCGCCAAAAACTTGATGGTTAAAACGCCGGCTCTTATTTAGGTGTGAATGTGGAGGTTTTATTTATAAAAAGAAGAGCGTTTTATTTTGTTAGAAACCGAGTTTTAACGAGAGGGAGGCAAGTGCACCTATCGCGTGTAGTACAGGATATTCCCGTGTAGAGGAATATCGGGGTCGTATTGTTCTCGGGGCCGGCTTAGCTAGATCTACTCTTTCCCTGAAATACCTATTATTCTACCGATAATTTTTAGTTTGATTTTTATAAAAAAGAAAATGACATAAAAATTATATAAAATGCATAATAATAATAAAGCATAAAAAGAAAGCAGGAAAAATGCAGTAAATAAGTGCGGAAGTCCGATGACCAACTTAGCGCGACGATATCAAAAGGAGAATTTGAACTAAAATAACTTTTAATAAAAAGAGATCCTAACTTTCAAATTAATTAAGGCGGAGACTCGGCCGTGGAGGTTCCATAAGAATGAGCTCACTTATCTCTAGGACTATCGCTCACCTGAACGCTAAGACTATTCGACCGATCGCTAGACCGACGAAGGATTCCTCTTAACGCCCGCATTACACTAAGAACCCCGCTATTGGGTGGGGAACCCAATCCGGTAGAGTCGCGCGCCTCCTCTCTCGAGGGTTAGCGCGGAGCTCTCTTTACCCAAGGGTGATCGGTCCATACGTGCGGCCTCTCGGCGTTGCGTATGGATAACGGAAATAGGGCCCGCACATCGATATGCGGTCCTACGCGTCGTTAACCCGGGGTAAACCTTAAGAGATTTAATTAAATAGAAAACAGGACCTTTAATTATTTAAAGCTGCTTTATCTGTCCCAATGCTCTTCGATATTGAGGGCTAAGGGCGGTTAGCCACTCATCGGAATGGGGACGCTTACACTAGAAAGCAATAAAGAAAGCTGTAAAGAAAGCAGTAAAGAAAACTGAAAATTGCAAGTCCTACTCGAACGAGTAGGACTGAAGAAAGCAGTAAATGCGAATCCCGGCTCGAGCGAGTGGGCGGGGGTAAATTTATACTCATACACACACACACACTCTACTTGAAAATAAAACACACACACGCACTCTACAATAAATGAAAACACACGCACGCACTCTACAGAAAAGTAAACACACGCACGCACTCTAAGTTTTCCTACTCAAGTGAGTAGGAAGAAAATGAAAGCATTAAAATGACGAGTCCTACTCAAACGAGTAGGCGGGAAATGAAAGCAGAGCGCCATTTAACTCTTAACGAGTAGGCGGAAATAAATGCATACGCACACACTCTACAGAAATTGAAATAAAGTAATAAAATCTAACTCATACACGCACGCACACTTGCAAAAATAAGAAAAAGCAAAGTGACTGAAAAATTAAAACAACTGCATTTCTACCGCTAGAATGCGGTAGAAATGCATAAAAAGAGAAAATAAAAATTAAACGGAGCGAAAAGTTTTGCAAATAAACGCAAAATGGAAGTTGGCGAAAAATTAAAACAAGTGCATTTCTACCGCTAGAATGCGGTAGAAATGCATAAAAAGTGCAAATAAAAATAAACTGAAGCTAAACGGGTGCGGAATATGAAAATAAAATGGGCATTACAATGACTAGAAAGTGCGATAAAATCCTAACTGAACGAGTTATAAAAGCTATAAAAAGATGAAAACATAAAAAGCACGAAAAAGGGAACGAAAAATTACTTAAGTTAGGGCGCAACCAAATGAGATTCATGCTAAGCAAGAGAGAAAATAAACTATTTTTATAAAATAAAAAGCTATTACAAACTAAGGGAGTGGGGAGAAAATTCTCTTACATAGCATGGAATCAAAATGGGCAGCACCTCCCCTAAGGAACTTGGACCAAAAAGTGGACAAGAATTGCATACAGCAGCTGCCTTTATATAGGCAAAAATTCGGGTTGGTCACGCCCTAGGTCACGGGCGTGACAGAGGGCGTGACAGTACTATTCATGAGCTTGATTGGTGATTTGACTGGAGGCTTGACTTCGAGGCGATCCACGTGGCGGACACGGGCGTGACAAGCTTGTCACGGGCGTGACAGGGGGGCGTGACCCGGATAGCTGGCATCCGATGTCGGCAGCGTTGACGGTTGACGGAGAGTTGCGTGCCGACATCGACACGGGCGTGACGAGGCTTGGACACGGGCGTGACGGGGGCGTGTCGGGCTCGGAACATTGAAATTGTTCGTTTTGACTGCTGGTTGCGTTTGAGAGCCTGACACGCCCGTGTCGGGGGGTGACACGGGCGTGACAAGGCCGAAAATTATTTTTCTGGAAAAATTCAGGAAACAAAAAACTAAGTTAGAAAAATAAAAAATTACAAAAAAGAAACAATTTATTAAAGAAAATAAACTAAAAAAAATATAAAAATAAACAAAAATGACTTAAATAAAATACGAAAATATAGGTATATTTACAACTCATCAAATACCCCCATACTTAAGCTTTTGCTATTCCAGAGCAAAAGTTGGAGATGAACCTATAAGGAATTAAAAAGAATCCTAAATTTAACTAACGCTTAAGTTAATTGTACGAAAGATCGAAATAAATTTCCGGGGTCTCGGAATTAAATCTAAACTTATGAAAATGTTAAAATAGAGGAACTGTTTCAAAAAAAATACTTCTAAATGGAAAAAAGAAAGCGAAAATTATTTTTGTTAGTTTAACAAAAATGGATTGGAATTATCGAAAAAAAAACTTTAGCTAAAAAGAAATTGATAGGAAATAATTCAATTTAAAAATTATGCTCTCAAAAAGTTTTAGATTAATTCTAGAATCATGAAAAATAGGCTAAGTGGTTTGGCGGATATGAAGAAGGCTTGGATTTTGAGGCGAGGCAATTTTTTTCTCGAACCTCCACAATAATAATTTTTTTGAATAATTAGGAAAATGAAATCTTATTTTCCTAACTTATAATTTTTTCTTTCTTTCTTCATAAAAATAATGAACCCAATGTATATGTATAGGAGTAATGAATTTTATCCTCTTACTCCGTAACATATAATCATTTTAAACTATTGGGTGCCTATGTTTACGGGACGAAATCTTATCCCCATTGACATAAGATCTTTTAAGGGTGAGTGGAGAATCATACCAATTTAAGGTATGAAAAAAAGGTGGAAGGGATGAATTTCTAAAAGAAAACTAGAGTTTAATAAAAAAATTCGAGAGCAACCTCTTTAATTTGGACGTTCCTACGTTTCTAAAAGCATAAGTAGAAATAATATAAAATCCATGAATGTTATTTTCTAACATAAAAACGTGCTTTATTTCAAAAAATAAGAAGTGAAAATGAGAAAACAAGTTCCCTATAATAAGAAAAAGACATAAAAAAAATCTTTAAAATCTTAACCCCAGAAATTTAAGTCTATCGAGCTACAAAAAAAACGAATAGTAAATAAAGAATTAATTAAAATTTGCTTATAAATAAACTCGAAACGATTATTTTGGAGAGCAAAGAGGTTAAGAAATAAGGGATTCGAATTATTTTTTTACAAAATAATTTTTTTGATTTTTATGAGTTTTTCTAAATTTGTTTTGATATTTTGGTGTTTTTATCATTTTTTTTGGAAATTTTTTTAAAATTTATGCAAATTTTTTGAGTTTTTTGAGTTATATAAATTTTTTGAATTTTTTATTTTTCGGAAATATTTACAAGAGAAGAGAAATTTTTACAAGAAAGGAAAGAAAAGGGGAAAGAGACGAGAATATTTACAAAAATATTTACAAAATAAAAAGGATCGCCCGCGAACAGACTCTTATTTGTGGTTGGTTCGATGAGTCGAACGTCGCGGAGCGATGTTTCATTTTTTTTTTGAAATTTTATTATTAATATTTAAAGCATGAAAATATATTTTTTTGAAATTTTTAATTTTTGCAAATTTTTTGGAATTTTTATTAAGTTCTTGAAATAAAAAGACAGAAAATAGGAAACACCCCCATACTTAAGTCCAACATTGTCCCCAATGTTGCACTAAGTATGAGGAACAGGATATATATAAAAATCTAAGTAGTATGTACAAAATTTAAAATTAAAAATAGGGTTTAGAAATCTTCCCTAAAGCGCGTTCGGGGAAGCCCGTTAAGATAACCCTGCAAAAGTTAAAAGAAATAGCAAAAATATAATAGAAAAAAAAACGAAAAAAGAAAAATTCGGCGAAAAAGGTGCGGGTGATAGGGGGCGACAAGTGGGTGTGACTCGGAAGCTAACGTCTTAGCTAGGAGCGCGACCGATATGGGATCCCCTAGCGCTAACAATTGTGAAGCGCGCCGAAACGACAAAATAGATACTTTTTTTTTTTTTTTTTTTGTTTTATAAAAAAATTTTCTTAGTTTTTTTTTTTTTTTGAATTTTTAGATTTTTAAGTTTATGTTTTTAGTTTTTGATTTTTTTTGTTAAGTTTAAGTTTTTTTTTTTTTTTTGAAAAATAAAATGAAAAAAAGAGAAAATAAGATAAAGACAAAATAAAATAAAGAAGAAAAATATAGTTTTTGAATTTTTTAAATTTTTTGATGAAAAGAAAAAAAATCCTCATCATTTTTTTTTATTTTTATTTTTAAGTTTTCAAATTTTTAATTTTTATAAGTTTTTAAGTTTTTAAGTTTTTTTTAAGTTTTTGATTTTTTAAGTTTTAAAATTTTTCTTATATTTTTTTTTGTTTTAAAGTTTTTAAATTTTTATTTTGATTTTTTTTTGTTTAAGTATTTATTATTAATATTAATAATGCTATTATTATTATTATTAATATAAATTTCTTTGTTTAATCAAAATATATATATATATATATATATATATATATATTTATATATATATATATTAGTAGAAATAAAGGGTAAAATTAATAGGATTCAGGAATTCAAAATAGTAAGACGATAATTCCCCGGCAACGGCGCCAAAAACTTGATGGTTAAAACGCCGGCTCTTATTTAGGTGTGAATGTGGAGGTTTTATTTATAAAAAGAAGAGCGTTTTATTTTGTTAGAAACCGAGTTTTAACGAGAGGGAGGCAAGTGCACCTATCGCGTGTAGTACAGGATATTCCCGTGTAGAGGAATATCGGGGTCGTATTGTTCTCGGGGCCGGCTTAGCTAGATCTACTCTTTCCCTGAAATACCTATTATTCTACCGATAATTTTTAGTTTGATTTTTATAAAAAAGAAAATGACATAAAAATTATATAAAATGCATAATAATAATAAAGCATAAAAAGAAAGCAGGAAAAATGCAGTAAATAAGTGCGGAAGTCTGATGACCAACTTAGCGCGACGATATCAAAAGGAGAATTTAAACTAAAATAACTTTTAATAAAAAGAGATCCTAACTTTCAAATTAATTAAGGCGGAGACTCGGCCGTGGAGGTTCCATAAGAATGAGCTCACTTATCTCTAGGACTATCGCTCACCTGAACGCTAAGACTATTCGACCGATCGCTAGACCGACGAAGGATTCCTCTTAACGCCCGCATTACACTAAGAACCCCGCTATTGGGTGGGGAACCCAATCCGGTAGAGTCGCGCGCCTCCTCTCTCGAGGGTTAGCGCGGAGCTCTCTTTACCCAAGGGTGATCGGTCCATACGTGCGGCCTCTCGGCGTTGCGTATGGATAACGGAAATAGGGCCCGCACATCGATATGCGGTCCTACGCGTCGTTAACCCGGGGTAAACCTTAAGAGATTTAATTAAATAGAAAACAGGACCTTTAATTATTTAAAGCTGCTTTATCTGTCCCAATGCTCTTCGATATTGAGGGCTAAGGGCGGTTAGCCACTCATCGGAATGGGGACGCTTACACTAGAAAGCAATAAAGAAAGCTGTAAAGAAAGCAGTAAAGAAAACTGAAAATTGCAAGTCCTACTCGAACGAGTAGGACTGAAGAAAGCAGTAAATGCGAATCCCGGCTCGAGCGAGTGGGCGGGGGTAAATTTATACTCATACACACACACACTCTACTTGAAAATAAAACACACACACGCACTCTACAATAAATGAAAACACACGCACGCACTCTACAGAAAAGTAAACACACGCACGCACTCTAAGTTTTCCTACTCAAGTGAGTAGGAAGAAAATGAAAGCATTAAAATGACGAGTCCTACTCAAACGAGTAGGCGGGAAATGAAAGCAGAGCGCCATTTAACTCTTAACGAGTAGGCGGAAATAAATGCATACGCACACACTCTACAGAAATTGAAATAAAGCAATAAAATCTAACTCATACACGCACGCACACTTGCAAAAATAAGAAAAAGCAAAGTGACTGAAAAATTAAAACAACTGCATTTCTACCGCTAGAATGCGGTAGAAATGCATAAAAAGAGAAAATAAAAATTAAACGGAGCGAAAAGTTTTGCAAATAAACGCAAAATGGAAGTTGGCGAAAAATTAAAACAAGTGCATTTCTACCGCTAGAATGCGGTAGAAATGCATAAAAAGTGCAAATAAAAATAAACTGAAGCTAAACGGGTGCGGAATATGAAAATAAAATGGGCATTACAACGACTAGAAAGTGCGATAAAATCCTAACTGAACGAGTTATAAAAGCTATAAAAAGATGAAAACATAAAAAGCACGAAAAAGGGAACGAAAAATTACTTAAGTTAGGGCGCAACCAAATGAGATTCATGCTAAGCAAGAGAGAAAATAAACTATTTTTATAAAATAAAAAGCTATTACAAACTAAGGGAGTGGGGAGAAAATTCTCTTACATAGCATGGAATCAAAATGGGCAGCACCTCCCCTAAGGAACTTGGACCAAAAAGTGGACAAGAATTGCATACAGCAGCTGCCTTTATATAGGCAAAAATTCGGGTTGGTCACGCCCTAGGTCACGGGCGTGACAGAGGGGCGTGACAGTACTATTCATGAGCTTGATTGGTGATTTGACTGGAGGCTTGGCTTCGGCTGAAAACGTGGCGGTCACGCCCAGGTCACGGGCGTGACAGGAGGGCGTGACAGGGAGCTGGAGCTGTGGAGTTGACGGAAGCCTTGACTTCGAGGCGATCCACGTGGCGGACACGGGCGTGACAAGCTTGTCACGGGCGTGACAGGGGGGCGTGACCCGGACAGCTGGCATCCGATGTCGGCAGCGTTGACGGTTGACGGAGAGTTGCGTGCCGACATCGACACGGGCGTGACGAGGCTTGGACACGGGCGTGACGGGGGCGTGTCGGGCTCGGAACATTGAAATTGTTCGTTTTGACTGCTGGTTGCGTTTGAGAGCCTGACACGCCCGTGTCGGGGGGTGACACGGGCGTGACAAGGCCGAAAATTATTTTTCTGGAAAAATTCAGGAAACAAAAAACTAAGTTAGAAAAATAAAAAATTACAAAAAAGAAACAATTTATTAAAGAAAATAAACTAAAAAAATATAAAAATAAACAAAAATGACTTAAATAAAATACGAAAATATAGGTATATTTACAACTCATCAAATACCCCCATACTTAAGCTTTTGCTATTCCAGAGCAAAAGTTGGAGATGAACCTATAAGGAATTAACAAGAATCCTAAATTTAACTAATGCTTAAGTTAATTGTACGAAAGATCGAAATAAATTTCCGGGGTCTCGGAATTAAATCTTAACTTATGAAAATGTTAAAATAGAGGAACTGTTTCAAAAAAAATACTTCTAAATGGAAAAAAGAAAGCGAAAATTATTTTTGTTAGTTTAACAAAAATGGATTGGAATTATCGAAAAAAAAACTTTAGCTAAAAAGAAATTGATAGGAAATAATTCAATTTAAAAATTATGCTCTCAAAAAGTTTTAGATTAATTCTAGAATCATGAAAAATAGGCTAAGTGGTTTGGCGGATATGAAGAAGGCTTGGATTTTGAGGCGAGGCAATTTTTTTCTCGAACCTCCACAATAATAATTTTTTTGAATAATTAGGAAAATGAAATCTTATTTTCCTAACTTATAATTTTTTCTTTCTTTCTTCATAAAAATAATGAACCCAATGTATATGTATAGGAGTAATGAATTTTATCCTCTTACTCCGTAACATATAATCATTTTAAACTATTGGGTGCCTATGTTTACGGGACGAAATCTTATCCCCATTAACATAAGATCTTTTAAGGGTGAGTGGAGAATCATACCAATTTAAGGTATGAAAAAAAGGTGGAAGGGATGAATTTCTAAAAGAAAACTAGAGTTTAATAAAAAATTTCGAGAGCAACCTCTTTAATTTGGACGTTCCTACGTTTCTAAAAGCATAAGTAGAAATAATATAAAATCCATGAATGTTATTTTCTAACATAAAAACGTGCTTTATTTCAAAAAATAAGAAGTGAAAATGAGAAAACAAGTTCCCTATAATAAGAAAAAGACATAAAAAAAATCTTTAAAATCTTAACCCCAGAAATTTAAGTCTATCGAGCTACAAAAAAAAAACGAATAGTAAATAAAGAATTAATTAAAATTCGCTTATAAATAAACTCGAAACGATTATTTTGGAGAGCAAAGAGGTTAAGAAATAAGGGATTCGAATTATTTTTTTACAAAATAATTTTTTTGATTTTTATGAGTTTTTCTAAATTTGTTTTGATATTTTGGTGTTTTTATCATTTTTTTGGAAATTTTTTTAAAATTTATGCAAATTTTTTGAGTTTTTTGAGTTATATAAATTTTTTGAATTTTTTATTTTTCGGAAATATTTACAAGAGGAGAGAAATTTTTACAAGAAAGGAAAGAAAAGGGGAAAGAGACGAGAATATTTACAAAAATATTTACAAAATAAAAAGGATCGCCCGCGAACAGACTCTTATTTGTGGTTGGTTCGATGAGTCGAACGTCGCGGAGCGATGTTTCATTTTTTTTTTTGAAATTTTATTATTAATATTTAAAGCATGAAAATATATTTTTTTGAAATTTTTAATTTTTGCAAATTTTTTGGAATTTTTATTAAGTTCTTGAAATAAAAAGACAGAAAATAGGAAACACCCCCATACTTAAGTCCAACATTGTCCCCAATGTTGCACTAAGTATGAGGAACAGGATATATATAAAAATCTAAGTAGTATGTACAAAATTTAAAATTAAAAATAGGGGTTTAGAAATCTTCCCTAAAGCGCGTTCGGGGAAGCCCGTTAAGATAACCCTGCAAAAGTTAAAAGAAATAGCAAAAATATAATAGAAAAAAAATGAAAAAAGAAAAATTCGGCGAAAAAGGTGCGGGTGATAGGGGGCGACAAGTGGGTGTGACTCGGAAGCTAACGTCTTAGCTAGGAGCGCGACCGATATGGGATCCCCTAGCGCTCACAATTGTGAAGCGCGCCGAAACGACAAAATAGATACTTAATTTATTTATTTATTTATTTATTTATTTATTTTTTGTTGTTTTATAAAAAAATTTTCTTAGTTTTTTTTTTTTGAATTTTTAGATTTTTAAGTTTATGTTTTTAGTTTTTGATTTTTTTTGTTAAGTTTAAGTTTTTTTTTTTTGAAAAATAAAATGAAAAAAAGAGAAAATAAGATAAAGACAAAATAAAATAAAGAAGAAAAATATAGTTTTTGAATTTTTTAATTTTTTGATGAAAAGAAAAAAAATCCTCATCATTTTTTTTTTATTTATATTTTTAAGTTTTCAAATTTTTAATTTTTATAAGTTTTTAAGTTTTTAAGTTTTTTTTAAGTTTTTGATTTTTTAAGTTTTAAAATTTTTCTTATATTTTTTTTTGTTTTAAAGTTTTTAAATTTTTATTTTGATTTTTTTTTGTTTAAGTATTTATTATTTATATTAATAATGCTATTATTATTATTATTAATATAAATTTTTTTGTTTAATCAAAATATATATATATATATATATATATATATTTATATATATATATTAGTAGAAATAAAGGGTAAAATTAATAGGATTCAGGAATTCAAAATAGTAAGACGATAATTCCCCGGCAACGGCGCCAAAAACTTGATGGTTAAAACGCCGGCTCTTATTTAGGTGTGAATGTGGAGGTTTTATTTATAAAAAGAAGAGCGTTTTATTTTGTTAGAAACCGAGTTTTAACGAGAGGGAGGCAAGTGCACCTATCGCGTGTAGTACAGGATATTCCCGTGTAGAGGAATATCGGGGTCGTATTGTTCTCGGGGCCGGCTTAGCTAGATCTACTCTTTCCCTGAAATACCTATTATTCTACCGATAATTTTTAGTTTGATTTTTATAAAAAAGAAAATGACATAAAAATTATATAAAATGCATAATAATAATAAAGCATAAAAAGAAAGCAGGAAAAATGCAGTAAATAAGTGCGGAAGTCCGATGACCAACTTAGCGCGACGATATCAAAAGGAGAATTTGAACTAAAATAACTTTTAATAAAAAGAGATCCTAACTTTCAAATTAATTAAGGCGGAGACTCGGCCGTGGAGGTTCCATAAGAATGAGCTCACTTATCTCTAGGACTATCGCTCACCTGAACGCTAAGACTATTCGACCGATCGCTAGACCGATGAAGGATTCCTCTTAACGCCCGCATTACGCTAAGAACCCCGCTATTGGGTGGGGAACCCAATCCGGTAGAGTCGCGCGCCTCCTCTCTCGAGGGTTAGCGCGGAGCTCTCTTTACCCAAGGGTGATCGGTCCATACGTGCGGCCTCTCGGCGTTGCGTATGGATAACGGAAATAGGGCCCGCACATCGATATGCGGTCCTACGCGTCGTTAACCTGGGGTAAACCTTAAGAGATTTAATTAAATAGAAAACAGGACCTTTAATTATTTAAAGCTGCTTTATCTGTCCCAATGCTCTTCGATATTGAGGGCTAAGGGCGGTTAGCCACTCATCGGAATGGGGACGCTTACACTAGAAAGCAATAAAGAAAGCTGTAAAGAAAGCAGTAAAGAAAACTGAAAATTGCAAGTCCTACTCGAACGAGTAGGACTGAAGAAAGCAGTAAATGCGAATCCCGGCTCGAGCGAGTGGGCGGGGGTAAATTTATACTCATACACACACACACTCTACTTGAAAATAAAACACACACACGCACTCTACAATAAATGAAAACACACGCACGCACTCTACAGAAAAGTAAACACACGCACGCACTCTAAGTTTTCCTACTCAAGTGAGTAGGAAGAAAATGAAAGCATTAAAATGACGAGTCCTACTCAAACGAGTAGGCGGGAAATGAAAGCAGAGCGCCATTTAACTCTTAACGAGTAGGCGGAAATAAATGCATACGCACACACTCTACAGAAATTGAAATAAAGCAATAAAATCTAACTCATACACGCACGCACACTTGCAAAAATAAGAAAAAGCAAAGTGACTGAAAAATTAAAACAACTGCATTTCTACCGCTAGAATGCAGTAGAAATGCATAAAAAGAGAAAATAAAAATTAAACGGAGCGAAAAGTTTTGCAAATAAACGCAAAATGGAAGTTGGCGAAAAATTAAAACAAGTGCATTTCTACCGCTAGAATGCGGTAGAAATGCATAAAAAGTGCAAATAAAAATAAACTGAAGCTAAACGGGTGCGGAATATGAAAATAAAATGGGCATTACAACGACTAGAAAGTGCGATAAAATCCTAACTGAACGAGTTATAAAAGCTATAAAAAGATGAAAACATAAAAAGCACGAAAAAGGGAACGAAAAATTACTTAAGTTAGGGCGCAACCAAATGAGATTCATGCTAAGCAAGAGAGAAAATAAACTATTTTTATAAAATAAAAAGCTATTACAAACTAAGGGAGTGGGGAGAAAATTCTCTTACATAGCATGGAATCAAAATGGGCAGCACCTCCCCTAAGGAACTTGGACCAAAAAGTGGACAAGAATTGCATACAGCAGCTACCTTTATAGGCAAAAATTCGGGTTGGTCACGCCCTAGGTCACGGGCGTGACAGGGGGGCGTGACAGTACTATTCATGAGCTTGATTGGTGATTTGACTGGAGGCTTGACTTCGGCTGAAAACGTGGCGGTCACGCCCAGGTCACGGGCGTGACAGGAGGGCGTGACAGGGAGCTGGAGCTGTGGAGTTGACGGGAGCCTTGACTTTGAGGCGATCCACGTGGCGGACACGGGCATGACAAGCTTGTCACGGGCGTGACAGGGGGGCGTGACCCGGACAGCTGGCATCCGATGTCGGCAGCGTTGACGGTTGATGGAGAGTTGCGTGCCGACATCGACACGGGCGTGACGAGGCTTGGACACGGGCGTGACGGGGGCGTGTCGGGCTCGGAACATTGAAATTGTTCATTTTGACTGCTGGTTGCGTTTGAGAGCCTGACACGCCCGTGTCGGGGGGTGACATGGGCGTGACAAGGCCAAAATTATTTTTCTGGAAAAATTCAGGAAACAAAAAACTAAGTTAGAAAAATAAAAAATTACAAAAAAGAAACAATTTATTAAAGAAAATAAACTAAAAAAATATAAAAATAAACAAAAATGACTTAAATAAAATACGAAAATATAGGTATATTTACAACTCATCAAGTGTCGGTGCCATCGCAAAGCGGCAATTATGGGCATAAGACCCCCAATGGATGAAAAATGAAAAAAATGGGGTCTTACAAGTGGTATCAGAGGAGACCTCGATCGAAAGAGAAGTAGTCCACAAAACCTTGGGCCACCCCCATGCCAGCTTAGTTTGTGGACAAACTAGCAGCGGAAGCAGTGGTGTGCTCATAAGGGAAATCACATGTAAGTCCAATCTTACCCCTTTCTTATATTCCTTTCATACGCTATCTAACGAATGGAGTTTTTCATTGTAGCCTCCGACGAACCCTACTCCATAGCAGGGGACACCTCAAGCTCCGAAAGTGGTCCCACCTCCGCCAGCTCCAGCTCCGTTCCAGCAGACGGAGATGGGGCAAACACTGAAGGCCATTCTAGAGGCCTTCAGAGCTCAGCAAGCCCCGACTCCACATCCAAACCTCGTGGCCAACTGGATGAGTGTCTTCATGGGACTTTCCCCTCCATCCTACCTGGGGACGGAGTCGGCAGTACACACAGAGGAATGGTTGGATACCATCTATGAGATGCTTGCGGGGATTCGATGCCCCACTGAGGAGGCGGTTGCTTTGGCAGTCTCCTTCCTGGAGTCACATAGAAAGAGGTGGTGGAAGTCATAACTGGACACCAATTTTGTGGGTATGGATGGCACAAATATTACTTGGTAGGAGTTCAGAGCAGCGCTCCTGGGACATTTCGTACCTAAGTTGGCGAGGGACGAGCTGGAGGATAGGTTCCTGTGGTTGAGGTAGGGGAACAGGACGGTGTTTAAGTATTATCAGGAGTTTACTCACCTGGCCCGCTATACGGGCGCTTATCAGTTGGACGACGCTGGCTATGGCAGGAGGTTTTATGAGGGGATGCAAGACGACATGAGACATGCACTCCTCTTCGTCTCAGAGGGGAGTTTGGCTAGGATTCTGGAGATGGCTAAAAGAGAGAAGCGGATCAGCTTACAGTCAAGAGCCGGAAGAGACAGACTGATGATGCAGTGATTGGAGGTCGTAGAGACCGTCCTCGAGGCCAGGTTATTGGGGAGAGAAGGAACGGGGATCAACCTCGTCAGGAGATTGGGCAGGAGCAGAGGAGTCAGGGGGGATTGGCTCCCCAACCCTTACAGATGCTGGAGAGCCAAGGACAGTAGAGCAGGCACTGGTGTGCTTTCAGTGTAATCAGCCGGGGCATATCAATAGGAACTGTCCTATGAGGCGAGTACCCCCACCAGTACCTCAGGGAGCCCCACCTGTAACACCCCGAAACTCAAAAGAGGGACAGGTGACGTTTTTAGCAAAATCTGGGTTTTGTTAGAGGTGAACATGGCCTGAGACACGGGCATGTCCCAGGGCGTGTTGTGCTCAGATTCGGCGTTGGTCGCGTGGTCAAAAATTTTTGAGTTAACGGTCGTCGGGGGGGGGGGGGGGGGGGGGTGAACACGGCCTGGGACACGTGCGTGTCCTAGGTCGTGTCAGCCACTTAGAGCCTTACACTCAACGATCGTTGAGTGAGTGGCGCACGACCTGAGCCCAGGCGTGTTCGGGTCTGGCATGGATGTGTTCAATTCGTCACGGGTGTATTGAATGCCTGTGTCCTCCTCGAGTCGTGCGACATTTTGTTCTAAGGAGATTACATGGCCTGGGACATGGGCGTGTCCCAGGGCGTGTCTAGCACACAGCATGTGACACGGGCGTGTCACATGGCCATGTCCTTCTCGGGGGAAACATGGATTTTGCACACGGGCCGTGACAAGGGCCTTGACACGGGCCTGTCACATGTGACATGGATGTGTCGGTTGCCGTGTTAGAGGCCGTGTTCTGGTCGGGAATTTCTGGTGATGCCGAATGAGTGACACGACCATGCACACGGCCGTATTGCAACCCGTGTTCGGCCCAGTTATTGTATTTCTGGCCCCGATCGTGGCCGTTTGTTTCTTTGCTATGGGATCCAACGACTGGGGGTTGGGTCTGAGGGATTAAACTCGGGAATAGGGTTTAGAAACCCTCATTTCTATTTAGTGGTTCTCTTTTTAAAGATAGAGAGAGGAGAGAGCACGGAGGAGGAAGAAGGGCTAGATCCGGTCACCGGCAAAGCTTCAGAGCTCAAAATTGCGAGCCGACTTCGGATCTGCGGAGGAAGGGAGATTGCGGTGCTTTCCATTCACATAGATTTCCATTGCGCCAAGGAAGAATGCTAGGGTAATGATTCTCATCCTTGGACATGTGAAGTCCTCTATTCCTTTGCATAGGAGGCCCTCTCATGCGAGTGTGCGTTGAGTTGAGGCGTTCTTTGGGGTAGATATGTAAAGTCCCCCTTGTGTAGAGTCCATATACGAAAACGGACATAGGCATGTTGTGTGAAGCCTATCCGGACATGTTGGTCTGGATCGGTGATGTTGCATTGCATAATAACCGGAGAAGACTCCGGGTGACTGTTTGTTTTTCGGGTTTTCTACGAGGTAGATTGTAACAGGGAGTTTTGGGACTAACTCCAAGGTGCACCCGGAAAACTGGGCAAATGCGGGATGTTGCCAACATGGATGCCGGGGAGCCAACTTGAACATAACCGGGTTATGTGTATTGTGTGATGGAAACGGGACTCTGGGAGTCTTGACCTGCGCATATGGCTTAAATTATCGTTGTGGTATGAGCACGGGTCAGGTGGAACCGTACCCGATCTACGTCGTTCGGCAAAACCGTTGGCATAGATGAGGGTCTTCGGCGGTGTATGGCTTAAATTGACGTGACAAATGCCAGGGAGACAAAATGCTCATATGGTTGGCCGTCTAAGGGACGGTGGTGAGACGGGAACGTCTATGGCTTAGATTGACGTGACGTTGGCCGGTTCGCCGTGAATGTGCCCTGAGTGCATGGGGTATGTGGCCATGCGTGCCTGAACATGTGTTGTAGTGTGTGTTTCACTATACCGCTTGTTTATGCTAAGAAAATACAGGGAAGAGCATCGCCGCCCTGATTTGGGCGCGGGGTCATTATAATTTGGTCAGCATAGCTGACCGTTGCTTTTGTTTACCACCGTGTGGTGGATTGTTGCATGCAGGTGCTGCGGAGCCGAGTGGAAAATAGCGGGCTAAAGCCCAAGTTGCTGTGTTGGCCCTCGAAGGTCAAGTTTTGAGTGTTTTTCTTTTGTACTCATGTACGACCGGCCCGCATGCCGAGGTTTGGATGACACTTTTATTAAGCAAACTCTTGTAAGGCCATAATATAAGACACCCTTTTTTTTTCTTTTTCGAACACCGGGGTCTTAGCCCAAAATTGCCGCTTTGCGTTGACACCGACTCACGGGAAGACCTCCACTACAAAACGCCAATTCTGCCGACCCTTTTCGATCACAAAGGAAGAGAAGTAAATATTACACAAAATGTAAATATGTCCACAGAAACACATGAATAAAATGAAATCACATCCAGTCCATCAGTATATATCAAATAGAAAGTACTACATAAGATCAGCTCTGATGAAAATCTAGAAAAAAAATGGGCTCGAGCCCGGTACATCAGAGTCCTCACTACAAATCACTCATCGCGGAAGCTATAAAAATACTAATCACTCACGGAGCTGGTCGCAGGTTCACCAGTGCTAGACTGACCCACCTCCATGCACACCGTACTCCGCTGGTGATGGTCCCTGGATCCCATCCAGAGCTCCTATAATGTTGTGGTTCGAAAACCATTAGTCATAAAGACTAAGCCCTATCATCCCCTACCCCTCCCCCACGGCTCCTAAACACCGAGTGGATAGGAGGAAAGGGAAGCTACAAAGGTGGAGAGTAATCAAGCAGATGACAAGGGAGCTAATCTAACAACTATCATGGTGTATAAACAACTATCTAGAATAAAGTACATCTAGCAATTCTACGGTAGTAAGTAATAAAATAGACATGTAGTAAGTAGCAAATATATAAGAAGACAAATAGAACAAGTAAGTAAGTAAGTAAATAAATGAGCAACCTTAACTTATATGAATGCTCATACAAACTTATAAGTTTAGGGGTCTTCTGCAAGGCTCCCATCGTACAAAAAGTCCCATACCGATTTATACGTTGGGGTGTCGGTTGTATGCAAATATGAGTGTAGTGATATGCTATGCCATGATTCATGCAAGTGCAACTCACGCACACGACTCTATGCGCACAGACCTTTAGTTCCCCCTGTTCGGGCAGCTAGCTTCACTCCCAGGAACCTCCGTAGTGGCAAACGGAGACAGTGGATAGGGCCCCCCACTCCAAGGCGGGTATCCACACTACCGGGCCTAGCCCTTCCGTACGCCCCTAGAAGAACACAACCTAGAGTATCCACGTCCTAGTGCAGGCTATATCCACCAGGCTTTGTTTGGATAAGTGTCCCACACCGTCGAGTCAACGTACCGATGTAGTGTGAACGAGAATCAAATACCGAAGACCAACCACCTTATTCTGTACTCAAAACTCTCGAGCCCTTGGCTCCCCGGACTGCCCGTCCGTGCATCTATCTTCAGAGCTACCGTTTGAATGGCAACCGAACCAACAAATTCTACATCCCTAGCTACCGGGGTGTGTGAAAGTGGAACCCTAATTATTCTAGTTGCTCTTTTAATGTATTATTCCTACGGTTTACGTTAGCCCAGGACTGCCCCCGGTATTCCCCGTGAAGGGCTCTCAATGGGCACTAAGAACTATGATGGTAGCTGAAGCCCACCGTTCCCTTTCGCAAGGCACTTATTGTTATGGGTTGGTACCCGTTACCCGATCCCTTTTTGATTACTTTATACCTAGCCCTAGAGTATTAAGTCTCTTCCTCTCCTACCAGGGAGGATGATCTTTCGTCATTCCCGAACACTACTTAACACAAGCCAATCTCACACTCTACTTATCTTGATTTCCAATAATGAACATAACTTAACTTGCCCTATCAAAACCAGCAAACTACCAAAATTCCATCTCTCAAAGTTCATTTCCCACTCTAGTTCGGTTTCTGTGGTCTTACTATATACAAACCATCCGAAGATACATGAGGTATATAAGGGGAGGTACTCCAGATTTTCTTCTGAATCTCCTACAATATTTACTGGAGGTCTATCATGATATAATATAACTAAGTCCTAGACTTCCAAATTTTTCCTATTTATCGGGCATTTAATTTATTTATTCTAAGCCTCCCAATGCTCTAGTATGAACATAAAGTGCACTAATGAGCCAACAATAAATCATCATAAAATCAGTAAAAATCCTATGAGGCATTTAAGCAGTAATTCCTAGACTATATTATGAAGCAAGTACTCTAAATATGAACCCAAAAATCACAAGAAAATTACAGAAGATTAATGGTTACCTAAAACTATAATAAACCAAGTCCCATGATTTTTCTCTAATATTTGGGCTCTGAATTTATTTTAATGTAAAATACTAATTTTCCTAGCTTAGTGAAGGAGGTACTATTTTTAATTATCTAAAAATCCAGAGAAAATTACAGGGTGACTATCATGGTTTGAAACACTCACTGACCGAATTTCATAATTTTCCAAATAATAATTGGGGATTATTTGCATTTTTGACTACATATCCCAAATGGTAAGTTAAAGAAGAAAGTACCCAAAATAATCAGATAAAACTCCCAAGAAAATACAGAAGGTATAACATGCTATAATATGCCCTAATCCAAGATTTCAAAACTTTCCAGTGAACAAAAATTCCAAGGTCATCAAAATAAATATCTATGGCACAACTAAAGTTGTGAATGAAGTACTGTATAAATTAACTCAAAAATCTCAACAAAATTATATTATGGCCATTTAGACCAGAAAATCACCCTGCCCAAATTTTATTAGATTTGTAGTTCATTTGTCAATATAATAGTTCAAATTAAAATTGATGCGCTAAACTAGGGTTAGGATTTTAGGTGGCCTAACTGTCTCCAAATCCCATAAGATTTTGTCCAGAGAACTATAATGGCCGTATGGTCCTCTCCACCAAATTTCAAGTCAGTACAAGGTCATTTGACCCCATGACCTTCACAACCCACCAAGAGCCATCCTTAGGGTTTGGCCTTGGATCCTAGGTCAAATCTACCCCATTCCACCTCAAACTCCATGAGGGGGTGCTAGAGAGCATTCTAAGTTAGTGGTCAAAATCTCATCCTCTGTTGAGGTGATCTGACCATTCAAGTCTCAAAGTGCACTTTTAACCTAAAAACCCCTTAATAGGGCATAGCTTAGGTTTGTCCATTTCCAATCTAAAACATCTCAAAATGGGATGAAAAATTATATAGAACCTTATGATAAACCCAGGGACCACTCACCAAGATATGGGAGGGTTTGGAAGTCATTAAGCCAAATAATTAATTTTCCCTAAGATTATTAAATTTTTCTAAAAACATTAGAAAAACATTCTCCTTTAATTCCCATTTTTGAACAGGCCCTAGGTATCGTTAGGGTAGGCTCCCTGCCAAAATTTGAGAACATTTGGTAAAAGGATGAAGGGTGGGCACACCTTTTAATATCTGCCTAGCTCTAGGTCTAGATCCCACCAAAAGAGGTGCCCTGGTCAAACCAGTTGACCAAATTGACCTTAATCAATTTTAAAATATAGTAGACCCCTAGGGCTACAAATTACATGTTAACCATTTCTTCATAAAAAGCCTCTAAGTATTTTTCCTAAATTTTCTAATGTGACTGATATTCTAGTATAAAAATTCACATAAAAGAAAAACTTAATTTAAACAGCATAGATCTTGAAGCAAGATCTAAGGGACCTGGCTTTTTCTTCATCCTTCATCCAAAGTCCACGATCTTCCCGACCTGGAACCACTACCAAGGGAAGCTGCCGGCCGTCCAGCCGCCTCCCTGGCCGGCCACCGCCACCACCACCTCCGTTGAGGTGGTGGCCATCGCCGGGCTGCGGCGCAGCCTCCGGAGGGGCTTTTTCGGGCGAGCTCGAGACTTCATTTTTGCGGAAAAATCAGAAAGAGAAGCTCTTCCGATCGAGATCAATTGAGCCCGAATCTTAATCCTAAGGAAAGCTAAGATCTACCCGTAGAGAGAGAGAGGACGGGGGACCTTGTTCACGGGCTTGAGGCGTGCAGACCGTCGGGATGCAATTGGTGCGGTTGTGGCGTCGCCGGAATTCTCAATAGCATAGTGGGAGGCTTGAAAACTTCAGGTAAAGGCTGGGAAAACTTCCTCTTGGGCCTCTGAGGGTGTTTAAAAGCACGGTTAAGGAGGGGGAACGGCCAAAAGCTGGTGGCCATTAATGCCCCATTATAGCTTGGCTTGGCTATGGTGGTGGGGGGCTGAAACGGCTCTGTGAAAGCAAGCTAATGGCTGGAAACTCCTTCTCTTCCCTAGAGGAGTTGGATCCAGCTGTAAAAGGGGAGGTGGAAGGCCACGACATAGAATTCCATTGATGGCCATGACAGTAAGCTCTCGACCATGGCCGTAACCGCCCTTTTTGCAAAGTTGTCGGTCCATGTGTCAAGCTTGACCGGTCAACTTATTTTAAATAAGACTTATTAGGTCTAAATAAGAGAAAATGACCCACTCCTAGACTGGCCCGGTTTAGCTGAACCAGCACACAACCATAACCAATCTGCCAGAAAAATGCCAGCAAAATTCTAAGTATAATGGTGTTGAGTGAGCTCTGCTCACTCAACGCCATCCTTAATGTGGCGTTGAGTGAGATCTGATCACTTAACGCCATGCCAGATACGGCATTGAGTGAGCTCTGCTCACTCAACGTCATGCCAGATACGGCGTTGAGTGAGCTCTGCTCACTCAACGCCATCCAGACTATGGCGTTGGGTGAGCTCAGCTCACACAATGCCATCCAAATCATAGCATTGAGTGAGCTCTGCTCACTCAACGCCATCCAGAATATGTCCTTTTTAAACGATGGCGTTGAGTGAGCTTAGCTCACTCAATGCCATCCAGATTATGGCGTCGAGTGAGCTCTGCTCACTCCACGCCATCCAGACAACACCAAATAGCGTTGAGTGCAGTCAGTGCACTCAACGCCATTCAACTTATGGCATTGAGTGCACTTAACGCTCTCAACTCCATCCCGCCTGACAGATTATGGCATTGAGTGAGCTAAGCTCACTCAACGCTATCCAGTCTACGACGTTGAGTCAGCTCTGCTCACTCAACGCTAACCAGAATACACCAGATGGCGTTGAGTGCAGTCTGTGCACTCAACGCCGTCTAGATTATGGCTTTGAGTGAGCTAAGCTCACTCAACGCCATCCAGACTACGGAGTTGGGTGAGCATAGCTCACACAACACCATTCAAAGGTCACGGGCATGACGGATCGGTCACGGGCGTGTAAGGCCCATGTTGAAATTTCTGAGCTCGCCGATCGTCTTTCTAAGGTCGACGATCGTCGAAGGGGTCACGCCCTAGGTCACGGGCGTGATGGGTCGGTCACGGGCATGACCACCCATTGACTCGAAATCTTGGTCGATAAACTTCAATTCCTGGGTTTCCTAGGGTTCTGTTATGACAAAAAACCTCCCAAGGGTCTAGTTGGAAATGGGATGTTACACATAAGGCCATTGATTTTTATATTATACATTCCTTTGGGTCTTTTGTAGTGGACATTCATGCTTTGGCTGGGTTATTTTATCTTGAAACTTAATAATTTTCTTCCGCTAGGTGCTCTTTGTAGGACGTTGTGATTGGTTGAATTGTTTAAATAAGTAACAAACCGGTCTGTCCGTAGTATATAGCGTCGGGCCCCGACCGGACCTTCTGCTATATGCTATGTGACGGATAAGGGTGTTACAATTTGGTATCAGACTACCAGTTTCGGTCTATCTTAAACGAATTCGTGGGCGAATTCACTTTAAGGGGTGGTGAGCACAAGTGTGTGTATTATCGTTATAACTTGAAAAGAACCCATGAATGTCCACTTAGGAATGAAAATACACATGTTTGAGGAACCAGCGTGTTCCTATAATTGCTGTTTGCAATATTGTTTGGTCTCTTATCGGTGTTTTGCACGATTATAGGTGACCAGAAGTGGTGCTGGACTGTCGAAATGGCTAGGTTCTGATGCAAGCAGCGCACCAAATGATGCGCCTACAACACCTCCTTCAGCCGAGACCATTAGATTGGTGGAGGAAGCTGTACTTGCAATGATCAATGTATAGCCTGCGAGGTAGGTGCTGCAACCTGCTCCTGCTATGGAGCAAGTACCGCTCCAAGCGGCAGAGCCTAGGAGGGTGGAACAGGTGATGGTGGAACCGGAGGTTCCTCAGAGAGCAACTAAGAAACAACTTAAGCATGTGATGAGTTTCCATCCGCCAGTGTTCTCGGGAACGGGAACCCCGACTCAGGCTGAGGATTGGCTATCGAGAGTCAAGAGAGTGCTGACAGCAACGGAAACTTAAGAGTGGTAGAAGACCACGATTGCCACGTTCTTGTTGGACGGGGATGCAAGGTTATTGTGGGAATGGATGGAGCTACACCACCTGAGGATAAGGCAGTTGGCTGATGTCTCTGTGGAGGAATTATTGAGGTTGTTTATGGCTCGATACCTCCCCTCAGCGCAGAGGATCGCATTGGAAAACGAGTTTCAAAAGTTTGTGCAAAGAGATAGCACCGTGGACGAGTATCTCCACGAGTTCACTTGTTTGGGACGATACGCAAGAGCTACCTTTGCCGATGAGGAGTGCAAGACGAACCTTTTCTATGAAGGGTTAAGAGATGATCTGAGATTGTTACTTTTGGGTCCTATGGCACAGGGTCTCATGACCTTGGTCAACTCGGCCCAGTCCTTGGAAAAGGACATGAAGAATGTTCAAGCGAAGAAGGAATCTGGCGGCAAGAAATCAGAGTTTAAAGTGCCGACTACTTCTAAGTCTGGAAATTGTAAGTTCTACAAGAAGACTAAGATGTCGGGTGCAGCCCCTTCTTCAGATGCCTCGGGGGCATCAACCAACCGAACCCCGGGCGCTTGTTATACTTGTGGAAAGATGGGGCATTTTGCCCGCGATTGTTGGAGCAGATGTCTGAAGTCTGAGAGAAATCAAGGAGACACTTATGAAGAGAAGGGCAAGGCGGTGGAGTCAACCGCATCCCACTATGCTCCGACTCAACCGAGAGTCTATAACTTGGGCTAGCAGGAGGCTATACAACAGACAACATGGTGACAGGTACGGTTTAATTTATAACAAGTTAGCTTTAAATACTGTTACCCAGTGCTTGTTAGCTTAATACTGTTGTATAGGCTTTGTTCTGATTGGCAGTAGTCCGGCACGAGCAATTTTGGATACGGGAGCCTCACACTAATTTTTGTCCGCATGTTTCGTAACGCGCATCAGAGTCCCTTCTTCAATGGAGAAGGATAAATTGGATGTGTTACTACCGAATGGGTGTTCGATGAGTGCGGACAGAGTATGCACTGTAAAGGTTCATATTGGAAGCCAAGAGTTTGACTGGCTAGCGTCATTGCTGCCGCTAGCAGAGTTCGACGTCATCTTTGGTATGGATTGGCTTTCCGAGCAGAAGGCTTGTATCGATTTCAACCGTAAGGAGGTCAAGCTGGGTGTTGGGCAGGAGACGTCGTTTGTGGGACTGAAGGGGTCGAGCAAGACGCTGATGTCTGCTCTTTAGGTGGTGAAGGCGGTTCGTGCTGGAGCAAAGTTGTTCTTCACGTAAGTGGAGGCTGTAAAGCCTAAGGCAAATTTGGATAGTATCCCAGTGGTATGTGAGTACCCTGATGTGTTCCCGGGCGATCTTCCTGGAGCCCCACCGCAGCGAGAAATTTTTTTCACTATCGGGCTAGTGCCAGGTGCCAAACCTGTGTCACGTTCTCCTTATTGGTTAGCACTTAAGGAGATAGCGGAGTTGAAGGTTCAACTAGAGAAGTTGATGGAGCAAGGGTATGTGCCTCCGAGCTCGTCGCCTTGGAGTGCACCGGTCCTCTTCGTTAAGAAGAAGGACTGGAGTTTGCGGCTATGTATCGACTACATGGAGTTGAACAAGCTAACGGAGAAGAATAAATACCCGATCCCAAGGATTGATGATCTCTTCGATTAGTTAGTCGGATCGTCGGTATATTCCAAGTTGGATCTAAAGTCTTGGTATTATCAGTTGAGGATAAGGGAGTGTGATATCCTGAAGACGACATTCAACACAAGGTATGTGCACTTCGAGTTCACGGTCATGCTGTTTGGACTGACGAATGCACCATCGGCGTTCATGGATTTGATGAACAGGATGTTCCGAGAGTACCTAGACCGTTTTGTGATCGTATTCATTGACGACATATTGGTGTACTCACAGTGCGAAGAATATCACTTCAAGCATCTGCATCTAGTCCTAGAGACGCTGAGAAGGAATGAACTCTATGCAAAATTCTCCAAATGCGAGTACTGGCTGTAACACCCCCTGTTTTTCAGTATTTATTTAATTCTCCTTGGGCGTTACGTGGTTGCATTTTCTGGCTCGTGCCGTTGTTAGAGTACCTCGTTAGGTGTTCTTAGAGGTTATAGCCTGTTGTATGGTTCCCCAGCTAGCCGGCGTCTGTTTTGGAGGCCCGGCTGAGCCTCTTAGGGAATCCTTATGCTTTGGCTTCGAGCGAGGTTAGCTCGAGTGTGTGATCGTCGGAAGTTGTTTCTGACTTCGCCGTTGTTTTCGTAGCCCGAGGATTTGGCTACGGTGCGAGTTTGATAGAAATCCGAGAACGTTAATTTTCACGTCGTTCAGACGGTCGCTTGTTAGCGAGTCGTCTCCTTATGCGAGCGTTTATATTTGGTTGTGCATTTTTTTGGCATAACATGTGTTTTGGGCGTGCCGGTACGTAAATGCGCACGCGCTCGTGCATGCGAAGGCCTTTTAGTAGAATTCGGGTGCGTGTCTAGTTATGCGTTAACTTATGCGTGAGTTAGTGCGAATGTGTATTAGGGTGGGTGTATTAATATTTTTATAAGTATAATACATTATATTATACTTTATATTATAAGTATAATACATTATATTATAAGTATAATACATTTTTTTATAAGAGTATAATACATTATATTGTATAATAGGTTAGAGTATAATACATTATAATAGGTATATTAGAGTTAGGGCTGCCTTCCCCCCCCCCATTCAGCCGCCCGGCTTAAAAAAAAGAGGTTGAGACTGCTCCTGTTCGCGGAAGAGAAGAGACAGACGCCGACCGCTGCTCCGACCGCCGATCCCCGGCCCAGATCCGCTTGAAATCCATGTTTGAGGCCGGATCCGTGCTCCTCTAGCCGCGATCTTCATTCCGAGGTAAACCTCGTGTGTTTTCACCCATGTTTTTGTCCGATCAGTAGGTTAGGTCTTCCCGTTTTTTTGGTTGTTGATGGCATTGTTCTTCCCGATCTTTTGTCCAGGGATCTTGTTGTGTTCTTTGCGATTTTTTCGGCCGTTCAGGGGAGGTGCTGCCGAATTTTTTTTGGTTGCCGGTGGGTTGAGAAGAGGAGGGTTAGCTGATTCCTCCTAGAGAAAGGCAAGTACTCACTTGCCATGACAATCCTTTTCTTTTCTCTTCAATAAATCCTTGGTGGTATGGATCGTTCAATTTGTGGTTGACTGTACTTGTTTGTGTGCTTATTTCATCCCTTGGGTATATGGATTTATGATTCACATAGTTTTTTTTCTTTGCTAGGGATCTTGCCCGATAGGATATAATCTGAATACCCTTATTTCAAGCTTTGTTCATTCATGAGATATTTAGTGGTTGGCGGGCTTCTTTCGGTGTAAACTATTGTTGTGGTTTTATTATAATTAGTTTCAAGAGTTTTATTAGAGTTGCTCCATGGTGACTCTAAATTAGGATTGTTATCAAAACCACCCAATCCTCTTGTCACTTTCTTTAGTTTTCAATCGTCTCGTTTGTAATTAGTGTCAAGCTCTTTGCTAATGTTTGATATCAAACCACCCAAGTAAATTGGTTATAGTTTGTATAAAGCTAAATGCTTATGGTTTGTAGCTAGTTATCTATTAGGGATTTGTAGCAAGCTAATTGTATCAGTTTAGTTGAAAATCAAGCTGCTTAGTGATATTTAATATCACATTATTGGTAAGAGTTTAGTATCATGCTACTTACATAAATTTAGTATCGTTTCCCTTTCAATTTATTGGTGTCAAACCACTTGCTTGGACAAACTCGATGTTTAGTCTGGTTGTATACATATAAGGCTCGTAGGTGGGTTGCTTTAGACAAAATAGGGTTGTGTTTACTTCATGGTGGCTCGTGAAACCACCAGTAAGTGTAGTTTTTCGAGTCGCTTGGTGCTGGAGTAGGATGTGATTTAGGGGAGAGTTGGACCGATGCCGCCACCCCTATTTTCTTCTTGTCGTACTAAGACAATATGGATCGTTTGGCTGAGTGGACTGATGCCACAACCACAACACCATGATGAGATTTTGGCCTGAAAGACTTGGTTTGACATGTGGTCACCAGTCCAGGCCCCTGCTTTTGATTTTTGTCCATCTCTTGTTCTAGGTGACTCTTTCCGCTCTGGCTCTATGATAGGGTTTTTATTTCTCCAGATGTGCTAAGCCTTTTGCAGAGATAGTTGAAGTTCGACTTCATTCGTGCGCCTGGTGCACTCCCTTTTTACTTACCTTTGTTGGGTATCAGTTTTTACCTGTTTTACTCACCTTCTTTTACCTGTACATGTTTTTACTTCACTGTCACTTACTTCTGATCTTATTTTAATTCCTGTAAATATATTATACCTTTGATTTTCCTCTTGATAGTTGTTTTGCTGAGGTGTTCATTTTTCTGAATACCTCAGGTACAGGTATTTAGCCAACTGTGCGACTAGCTTGTTCCTGGAGATTTTCTAGCATTTCAGTTGCTACTGTGGTTCTCAGTTCCTCTTGTTTGGGAGGTAGTTTTCTTTAGAATTGTAGTATAGACATACCAACTCACCAGTGGGTTCGTGTCAGTTGTTGACGCCCACTGGTGGTTTCTCTTTTAGATACTTCACACTTGCTTGCACTGTTAGTTTTGCTGCTTTTGGATATATTAAACTTGCTCTTGGGATGATTTATGTTAGGGTGCTAGTTACTTTTAAAACCTAAAAATACAATTAAGTATATGTATAACTCATGATTTGCCTGTTTTTACAAACTCAAACACTACTTTTAAGGCGACGTAAAAAGACTATTTTCTTAGATATATGTAAATTAAATCTAGAGTCCTGCGCAGTATCGGGTGCCCCTGGGGACACTGTTGCGCTCTCTCTTAGGATGCATAAATGTAATCAAAGTATTTTCCGCTACGTACACGTATAATTTTGAAGTTTGGACTAGATGCTTCACAAAGCCGAGGGATACGGCCTTAAAAATTATAACCAGATTTCTAATAATTCAACTTTTGGAATTTTATAAAATAGAGTAGTTGGTGTTTTGCCTGAGCGTCAACAGTTATCCCCTGCTTGACGTGACATCACGACGCGTATTTTTCTAAGACTCTGATAATTTTAAATTCGGAGAAAAATGCGGGTTGTGATAGTTGGTATTAGAGGGAAGTTGTTTGACAAATTGTCGGGCAACCTTTCCCTGTAAGTATTAGATGTTTAGAGTCATATCATACACACACCGACATGTCATCAGCATGCCTTGGTCGAAGCACAAACACTACACTCATAGCATAACATTAAGTATACGGGGCATATTATGTAGTATGGGATACATAATATGTGTTTGTATATGGATCCACCGTAGGAGGCAACATGTGAGGGTTATGTATTATGGGGTGCATAACCTCACCACATGGATGCGACTAGCACGTTTTCTTTTTTTCGTTGCATGAAAATGCTATGTATTATGGGATGCATAACATTTTAATGCATACGCCGCTCATAACATGCATTAGGGCCTTTTCTAGAACGCATAGCAGAAACATGCATGACATAACATTGCATAAGCACAACGTGCCAAGCTAAAGACTTGCATGATGACATGTGTACACACATAATTTTTGGGTCAAAAAGAATATAAATTCATGCATTCCCGATCTAGGCACAAGAGTTAGGGCGATGATGGTAAACCATCTCAGGATAAGTATGACATTATCTTCACTTTATCAAAAAAAAAGTATATATAATAAAATCCCAGAGTAAGTTGGCAGTGAAAGCAAGTACTTATGTAGGTTTGTCTGTACCTGTTTGGTTTTGTCCTAGTGGTTGAACCAGGTTTTGATGATTGCTTGCTTATTCCTTTTTAGCATGGCGCCTAAGCGTAGAGTGACGAGGTCGACTCCCCAATCTGAGGACGAGTCTTCTGGTGCTCAAAGCGATGCGGTAGTTGCTAGTCTGAGGTAGAACAATGAGGCCCTATCAAGGCAGCTGGTAGAGGTTCAGTCGCAGATTCAGTCCTTGGTTGCAGTAGTGGCAGGGCTAGTTCCGAGAGCGCAGGATCCGGCTGGGGGTGCAGCTGGCCTAGCCCCTCTTATACCTCCTGCCCCTGTGGTACCCCCTGTTGTGGTGCCCTCGAAGATGACCTTCATCTCCCAGTTTCAGCAGTTGCAGCCCCCGACTTACGATGGCAGAGAAGATTTCATGGTGCTCGATGACTGGGTAATCTCTATTGAGGAGATGTTTCAGTATTCCGGTGTGACCGAGGATCAGAAGGTGATGCTGGCTGCCTATCAACTAAAGGGGTTAGCGAAGAGCTGGTGGATGAGGGAGAAGGAGGGAATGGTAGGAGGGTGCACTTGGGCTTCATTCAAGGAAATTTTGATGAGGAAGTTTCTACCTGGAGTGGAGCGGGACAGATTGATGAATGATTTCTTACATCTAAAGCAGAGGAAGCTCACTGTCAGCGGTTATGAGATTGAGTTTAGCAAGCTCAGTCGGTTTGCCACCAGTTTGGTGAGCTCGGAGGAGGATAGAGTGAAGCGCTTCCTTGGTGGCCTGAGGAGTGACGTCCAGCAGCTAGCGGTTGCCCATGGAGCGGTGACTTATGCCGGTGCAGTTGAAGCTACTTTGAAAGTGGAGGCCATCGAGAATGCGAAGCAGAGAGGGAAGCAGGCGAGAAATGATAAGAGGAAGGCTGTCGAAGCAAAGGGCTCTCAGGTGACCGGTGCTCCTTCCAGTAAGAAGAGCAAGGAGATTTGTGGTTTCTGTGGCTGCCCAGGCCATTCGGCAGAGAGATGTTTCAAGAGGTTAGCAGCGCAGAAGGAGCAGGTGCATGCCATTCAGGGTGCCCCCAGTTAGAGGACGGTGTGTTCCTTGTACAAGAAAGAGGGGAATGACGTTGCCCGTTGCTGGTTGAAGGACAAGGTCTGCTATCAGTGCGGACAGAAGGGCCATACCAAGGCCAGTGCCCGCAGCTTCAGCCGGTTCTCAGGCCTGTTCCTCTTCAGTCCTTGCCACCGCCTCCATCTACGGAGAAGGGCAAGGGAAGGCTGAACGTGATCTCTTCAGCGGAGGCTCAGACATCGACGCAAGTCATTTCAGGTAGATTCTCTCTCTCTTGTCTTTTTACTTCAGCACAGTTTTAGCATTGTAATTTCCTCTCTTAGATGCGTGTGCAAATCTTTCATTTATATAGGGAGTTTTAAGGTAAAGAACCGCTGGGCACGCGTCCTCGTTGACTCAGTTGCTACCCACTCATTTGTGGCTAGGGCCTTTGTAGAGTAGTTCCAGTTGGTTCTTGACCGTGTCGGTGAGGGCTTTTGCATCAAGTTCCCCTCGGGTGACTCCGTGGTATCGGATCAGGGCATTCTGGATTGCCCTATTCTTTTGGGAGATTTTCTGGCCAAGGTAGATCTGAAGGTTATTGACTTGGAGGATTTCAATGTCATCCTAGACATGGATTGGTTGTCCCATTTCGATGCTGTGATTTAGTGCAGAGGTAAGCGTTTGGATTTCAGGAAGGACAACGGTCAGCCTGGGAGTATTTATGGTGACCCGCGTCAGGTTTCTCCGGCAATCTCTGCGGTATGTGCTCATAGGCTTTTTAGTTCTGGCTGTTTTGCTTGCGTTGTTTCGATGCTGGGGACTGTTAGCAGTGGGCCGCAGTTAGATGAGATTCCTGTTGCGCGGGAGTTTCCAGATGTATTTCCTAGCAATCTTCCTGGTCTTCCTCCAGACAGAGACGTTGAGTTCGTGATTTACTTGGAGCCTGATACGCGTCCCATTGCTAAGGCGCCGTATCGGATGGCCTCACGGGAGCTGGAGGAGCTGCGTACTCAGTTGGATGAGTTATTGGAGAAGGGTTTCATACGACCGAGTTCGTCGCCCTGGGGTGCTCCCGTGCTCTTTGTAAATAAGAAGGATGGTTCGATGCGGCTTTGCATCAATTATAGAGTGCTGAACAAGGTCACCATCAAGAACAGATACCCCCTGCCTAGGATCGATGAACTCTTCGATCAGTTGCGGGGGAGCGCTGTTTTCTCCAAGATTGACTTTCGTTCAGGCTATCATCAGCTTAGGACCCGTGAGTCAGATATTACGCGGACTGCTTTCAGGTCAAGGCATGGGCACTTCGAGTTCCTGGTTATGTCATTTGGGTTGACAAACGCGCCGTCAGCATTCATGGACATGATGAACCGGGTGTTCAAAGATTTTCTGGATAAGTTTGTGGTCGTATTCATAGACGACGTTCTGATTTATTCTCGGAATGCTGCGGAGCATGATCAGCACTTACGGTTGGTGTTATCTGCCTTGACAGACCATTAGTTGTATGCCAAGCTGAATAAATGTGAGTTTTGGTTGCCCCAAGTGTCTTTCCTGGGCCATCTGGTGAACAAGGATGGCATTTCGGTTGACCCAGAGAAGATTTCTGCAGTAATGGATTGGCATAGGCCAAGCACACCTAAGGAGATTAGGAGCTTCTTGGGTTTGGCCTGCTATTATAGGAGGTTTGTTGAGGGATTTTCAACTTTGGCAGTGCCGTTGACTAAGCTGACGCAGAAGAATGTGGCTTTCATTTGGGACGAGAAGTGCGAGGAGGCTTTTCTGGAGCTGAAGAGCAGGTTGTGCTCTGCCCTGGTGTTAACCTTGCCTACGGAGGGCAAGGATTATGATGTGTATGTGGACGCCTCGCATGTTGGGGTCGGAGGTGTGTTGATACAAGAGGGGAAGGTGATTGCGTATGGGTCGCGGCAATTGAAGACTCATGAGAGGAATTACCCTACGCATGATCTGGAGTTCGCAGCGGTGATCTTTGCCCTGAAGTTGTTAAGGCATCTACTTTATGGGGCGCAGTGCAGGGTCTTCACCGATCATAAAAGTCTGAAGTATGTTTTCACCCAAAAGGAGCTGAATTTGCGGCAGCGGCACTGGTTGGAGTATGTTGCTGATTACGAAGTGGAGATCCAGTACCATCCGGGCAAGGCCAATGTGGTGGCTGACGCCCTGAGCCGTAGGACGGGAAAGATCTTTAACCTCTCGGTTGAGCGTTTGGTGGAGGAGTTCCTCTTGATGGACATCTCGGTGGGGTGCGGTAACTTACAGAGTAGTTTGGTCGCAGATGATCCTTCTTGGTTTCTCTTACTAGGCTGCACCAGAAAGAGGACCCAGATCATTTTCACCTGTACCTCAGGACTGAGAGAGGGGAGTTTTCAGATTTCTCTATTAACGATTCGGGTACCTTGAAGTACCGCGGCAGGTTTTGCATCCCCGCGGTTGGAGGCATCAGGAGTATGGTATGTAAAGAGGCGCATGGGTCCAGTGTTGCCTACCACCCCGAAGCTACCAGGATGTACCATGATTTGAAACAGATCGCTCGGTGGTGTTTTATGAAGGGGGATATAGCCCGGTATGTTTCAGAATATTACACTTGCAAGCGGGTGAAGGCCGACCATGGAAGGCCGGGTGGCAAGTTGACGCCCTTGGAGATCCCGACTTGGAAGTGGGAAAGTATCTCGATGGACTTTATTACGGGCTTACCGAGATCTCCCCGAGGCTTTGACTCCGTTTGGGTGATAGTGGACAGACTGCCGAAGTGTGCCCACTTCATGCTGTATAAGGTTGATTATCCGATGAGTAAGATAGCGGAGCTGTATTTGAGCGAAGTCATCCGATTGCATGGGGTTCCAGTTAGCATCATATCTGATCGAGATTCCAGGTTTACTTCCCGTTTCTGGAAGAGCTTGCGGGAGGGTTTGGGCACAGACTTGAGGTATTCTACCGTATACCACCTGCAGACCAACGGTCAGACAGAGCGCGTCAACCAGATTGTGGAGTATATGATCCGCTGTTATATTCTGGACCATGGGGGAGCGTGGGATGAGCGCTTGAGGCTGATGGAGTTCTCTTACAATAATAGCTATCAGGAGAGCCTTCAGATGGCTCCTTTTGAAGCCTTATACGGGAGGCATTGCAGGACGCCGTTGTTTTGGGCTGAGGCTGGTGAGAAGCCCCTGTTGGGTCCTGATGCACTCGAAGAAATTGAGGTTTCCGTGAAGCTTATTCGGGAGAAGATTCGGGTGGCTCAGGAGAGGTACGAGAAGAACGCTAACCAGCGTAGGTCCGATTTGGAGTTTTTAGTGGAGGATTTGGTGTTCCTGAAGGTCTCCCCGATGGCTGGGGTGAAGAGGCTCGGCAAGAACCATAAGCTGGATCCAAGGTATGTGGGCCCATTCAGAATTGTGGAGCGCATTGGTGTGGCAGCATACAGACTGGATTTGCCAGCGAACTTCCCAGGCGTGCACAATGTGTTCCATGTTAGTCAGCTGCGGAAGTGTTTGCGGAGTAATAGGCAAGTGTTGGATGCGGTGCCTCAGTTGGAGCCGAATCTGACCTTTGTGGAAAGTCCGGTCCGCATTCTGGATGCGCAGGATAGAGTGTTGCGGCGGAAGACCATACCCATGGTTAAAGTCTTGTGGAGGACCCAGGAGGTGGAAAGCGCCACTTGGGAGTTGGAGTCGGCGATGAGGGAGGCTCACCCTCATCTCTTCCCTTGAGTTTGTATAAGGTATGTTTTTCCTTCTTCTCTTTAGCTCTTGTTAGTCTATTCTTGTTTCTTCCCTGTTAGGGGCTTGTGCGTAAAGTTTCGGGGCGAAACTTTCTCTTAGGAGGGGTGACTGTAACGCCCCCTATTTTTCAGTATTTATTTTATTCTCCTTGGACGTTACGTGGTTGCATTTTCCGGCTCGTGCCGTTGTTAGAGTACCTCGTTAGGTGTTCTTAGAGGTTATAGCCTGTTGTATGGTTCCCCAGCTACCCGGCGTCTGTTTTGGAGGCCCGGCTGAGCCTCTTAAGGAATCCTTGTGCTTTGGCTTCGAGCGAGGCTAGCTCGAGTGCGTGATCTTCGGAAGTTGTTTCTGACTTCGCCGTTGTTTTCGTAGCCTGAGTATTTGGCTACGGTGCGAGTTTGATAGAAATCCGAGAACGTTAATTTTCGCGTCGTTCAGACGGTCGCTTGTTAGCGAGTCGTCTCCTTATGCGAGCATTTATATTTGGTTGTGCATTTTTTTGGCATAATGCGTGTTTTGGGCATGCCGGTGCGTAAATGCGCACGCGCTCGTGCGTGCGAAGGCCTTTTAGTAGAGTTCGGGTGCGTGTCTAGTTATGCGTTAACTTATGCGTGAGTTAGTGCGAATGTGTATTAAGGTGGGTGTATTAATATTTTTATAAGTATAATACATTATATTATACTTTATATTATAAGTATAATACATTATATTATAAGTATAATACATTTTTTTTATAAGAGTATAATACATTATATTGTATAATAGGTTAGAGTATAATACATTATAATAGGTATATTAGAGTTAGGGCTGCCTTTCCCCCCCCCCCCCCCCATTCAGCCGCCCGACTTTAAAAAAAAGAGGCCGAGACTGCTCCTGTTCGCGGAAGAGAAGAGACGGACGCCGACCACTGCTCCGACCGCCGATCCCCCGCCCAGATCCGCTTGAAATCCATGTTTGAGGCTGGATCCGTGCTCCTCTAGCCGCGATCTTCATTCCGAGGTAAACCTCATGTGTTTTCACCCATGTTTTTGTCCGATCAGTAGGTTAGGTCTTCCCATTTTTTGGTTGTTGATGGCGTTGTTCTTCCCGATCTTTTGTCCAGGGATCTTGTTGTGTTCTTTGCGATTTTTCCGGCCGTTCGGGGGAGGTGCTGTCGAAATTTTTTTTGTTGCCGGTGGGTTGAGAAGAGGAGGGTTAGCCGATTCCTCCTAGAGCAAGGCAAGTACTCACTTGCCATGACAATCTTTTTCTTTTCTCTTCAATAAATCCTTAGTGGTATGGATTGTTCAATTTGTTGTTGACTGGACTTGTTTGTGTGCTGATTTCATCCCTTTGGTATATGGATTTATGGTTCACATAGTTTTTTTTATTTGCTAGGGATCTTGCCCGATAGGATATAATCTGAATACCCTTGTTTCAAGCTTTGTTCATTCATGAGATATTTAGTGGTTGGCGGGCTTCTTTCGGTGTAAACCATTGTTGTGGTTTTGTTATAATTAGTTTCAAGAGTTTTATTAGAGTTGCTCCATGGTGACTCTAAATTAGGATTGGTATCAAAACCACCCAATCCTCTTATCACTTTCTTTCGTGTGTCAATCCTCTCGTTTGTAATTAGTGTGAAGCTCTTTGCTAATGTTTGATATCAAACCACCCAAGTAAATTGGTTATAGTTTGTATAAAGCTAAATGTTTATGGTTTGTAGCTAGTTATCTATTAGGGATTTGTAGCAAGCTAATTGTATAAGTTTAGTTGAAAATCAAGCTGCTTAGTGATATTTAATATCACATTATTGGTAAGCGTTTAGTATCATGCTACTTACATAAATTTAGTATCGTATCCCTTTCAATTTATTGGTGTTAAACCACTTGCTTGGACAAACTCGATGTTTAGTCTGGTTGTATACATATAAGGCTCGTAGGTGGGTTGCTTTAGACAAAATAGGGTTGTGTTTACTTCATGGTGGCTCGTGAAACCACCAGTAAGTGTAGTTTTTCGAGTCGCTTGGTGCTGGAGTAGGATGTGATTTAGGGGAGAGTTGGACCGATGCCGCCACCCCTATTTTCTTCTTGTCGTACTAAGACATTATGGATCGTTTGGCTGAGTGGACTGATGCCACCACCACAACACCATGATGAGATTTAGGCCTGAAAGACTTGGTTTGACATGTGGTCACCAGTCTAGGCCCTTACTTTTGATTTTTGTCCATCTCTAGTACTAGGTGACTCTTTCCGCTCTGGATCTATGTTAGGGTTTTTATTTCTCCAGATGTGCTAAGCCTTTTGCAGAGATAGTTGAAGTTCGATTTCATTCGTGCGCCTGGTGCACTCCCTTTTTACTTACCTTTGTTGAGTATCGGTTTTTACCTGTTTTACTCACCTTCTTTTACCTGTACATGTTTTTACTTCACTGTCACTTACTTCTGATCTTATTTTAATTCCTGTAAATATATTGTACCTTTGATTTTCCTCTTGATAGTTGTTTTGCTGAGGTGTTCGTTTTTCTGAATACCTCAGGTACAGGTATTTAGCCGACTGTGCGGCTAGCTTGTTCCTGGAGATTTTCTAGCATTTCAGCTGCTACTATGGTTCTCAGTTCCTCTTGTTTGGGAGGTAGTTTTCTTTAGAATTGTAGTATAGACATACCTACTCACCAGTGGGTTCGTGTTAGTTGTTGACGCCCACTGGTGGTTTCTCTTTTAGATACTTCGCACTTGCTTACACTGTTAGTTTTACTGCTTTTGGATATATTTAACTTGCTCTTGGGATGATTTATGTTAGGGTGCTAGTTACTTTTAAAACCTAAAAATACTATTAAGTATATGTATAACTCATGATTTGCATGTTTTTACAAACTCAAACACTACTTTCAAGACGACTTAAAAAGACTATTTTCTTAGATATATGTAAATTAAATCTAGAGTCCTGCGCAGTATCGGGTGCCCCCTGGCGACACTGTTGCGCTCTCTCTTAGGATGCATAAATGTAATCAAAGTATTTTCCGCTACGTACACGTATAATTTTGAAGTTTGGACTAGATGCTCCATAGAGTCGAGGGATACGGCCTTAAAAATTATAACCAGATTTCTAATAATTCAACTTTTGGATTTTTATAAATAGAGTAGTTGGTGTTTTGCCTGAGCGTCAGTAGTTATCCCCTGCTTGACGTGGCATCACGATGCGTATTTTTCTCAGACTCTGATAATTTTAAATTCGGAGAAAAATGCGGGCTGTGACACTGGCTACCCTCAGTAGCATTCCTTGGTCATATTGTCAGTGGGGAAGGTATAGCGGCGGATCTGGAGAAGATTGTTGCGATGCAGGAGTGGCATGTGTTGTCTTCGGTAGCGGAAGTCTGCAGTTTTCTTGGGCTTGTCGGCTATTACAGGGGCTTCGTAGAGAACTTCTCGCGGATAGCGTTACCACTCACGAAGTTGACAAGGAAGGATCAGAAGTTCTTGTGGACGCAGTAGTGCGTGCAAGCATTTGAGGAGCTGAAGGGACGGTTGACTACGGTGCAAGTTCTAAGTTCGCCGAGTGGGACCGAGGGCTTCGAGATTTATAGTGATTCCTCAGGTAGTGGTTTGGGCTGCGTGCTGTTGCAGTATGGTAATGTTATAGCATATGGATCACGTCAGTTAAAAGTGCACGAAAGGAATTATCCGGTCCACGACTTTGAGTTGGCGACCGTAATATTTGCGCTTAAGCTGTGGAGACACTACTTGTACGGCGTTAAGGTCGATAATTATACCGACCATAAGAGCCTGAAGTACCTGTTGGATCAGAAGGATCTGAACATGAGACAACAGAGATGGATTGAGTTCCTTGGGGACTATATATTCAAGATTCAATATATACCGGACAAGGGCAATGCAGTTGCGGATGCGTTGAGTCGCAGATCTCCCGCCCAAGCCAATTGGTTGTCGGTGAACGATAAGAGGCTAATTCGGGAGTGGGAGGCATTGGAGATCTGTTGCGTGGGCAAGTAGTTTGGCGCTAAAGCATTGTTGAACTGGACGGAAGTTCAGTATGACCTGGCTGATCGTGTTCAGCAGGCATTGGAGTTGGATGATAGCATGATGGAGATTATGGATGCAGTATTGGATGGTTCAAATTCCCAGTTTTTAGTCGAGGATGGGTTGTTAAGGAAGGACCATCGTTTGTGCGTCCCAAGCGGGGGAAATCTTCGGGCGGAGTTGATGTACGAGGCTCATAATACCAAGTACTCAATCCACCCAGGGAGCACGAAGATGTACCGGGACCTAAGAAGCTGTTTTGGTGGCCAAGGTTCAAGAAGGATGTGGCACTGTTTGTGGCTAAGTGTCAAACCTGAGCCTTGGTAAAGGCGGAGTGCCAAAAGCCTGGAGGATTCTTGAAATCCTTGCCTATTCCGGAATTGAAGTTCGACGACATATCGATGGACTTTGTGCATGGCTTGCCAAGGTCACAGAAAGGGAACGACGCCATCTAGGTGATCGTAGACCCGTTAATAAATGTATCGCTCTTTATTCCGTATAGGAAGGATGATTAAGTGGAGAGACTTGCGAAACTATATGTGGATAATATAGTCAGATTGCATGGTGTGCCTCACAGCATCGTGAGTGATCGCGATGGGAATTTTACGTCCAATGATTGGAGGTTTGTGCAACAGATGTTGGGGACTAAATTGAAGTTCAGCACAGCCTTCCATCTGCAGACGGATGGGCAGACCGAGAGGGTCAACAGAACTATGATAGACATGCTTCGCATGTGTGTTCTAGACTTCGGGGAGCATTGGGAAGACCACCTATATTTGGTGGAGTTTGCGTACAAAAACACCTACCAAATGAGTATTCAAATGGCGCCCTTTGAGGCCCTGTATGGTGTAAGACCCCATTTTTTTTTTAACCCGGGGTCTTATGCCTAGAACCGCCGCTTTGAGGTGACACCTTCGCACCCGGGAAGGTCGTCACTGCAACGCGCCGATTCTGCCGGCCTTTTCGATCACAATAAGTAGCAAGCAAGAAAAGTAAGCAAGTCCACCAGAAGAAAATATCACATATAAATAAAAACTCCACGAATGGAGTGTCCACAGAAAACATTAGAGTACAATGATACTAGAAATATAAGGGCTCATGCCCGATACATCAAGTCCTTACTACAAAATCACTCAATGCGGAAGCAAGACTAAAACACTACTAAAGGTCAGGACTCACGGTCCCTGCAGTCTGGACTCCAGTGCTAGACTGCCCCATCTCCAAGCGTACCGGCCTCCTGGGCTGCTCCTCCATGCTGGGCTCCGCGATCCCCTAATATGATATGGTTTGAAAACCGTTAGTCTAAAAGACTAAGCCCTATCATCGCCCACCCTTTCCCCACACCCTAAGGCACCGGCGGAGAGGAAGAAAGGGGAGGACATGAAAGTGGAGATAAATTCCAAAGCAGATGATGGTGGACCTAACTAGCAAGTTATAACAGGTGAACAGTATAAATGTTGTAATAGGTATAACAGAAAGGAAGTAAGTAAGAAATTAAACCTTCGCTTATGTGAGTACACATAAGCCAAGGGATCTTTTGCAAGGCTCCCATCGTATAATGCGTCCCATACCGCATATACGTTGGGGTGTCGGTTATCAAGCAGCAGATTTACATATATCAAATTGACCTTAATTTAAAACTTGCCCACACAAGCTTATAGACCAAGGGGTCGTTTTGCATGTCCTAAAGTATAAGCGTCCCATTCCACTTATATTTTAGGTGTCAAGGTTGTTATGAATGATTATGTCATGCAGCTATATGGTGGGTTATGATGTTCAAGCAGAGCAACTCACACACCCAACTTTGTGTACACAAACCTTTAGTTCCCCCTTTCTGGAGATAACTCCCAGGATACTCCCGTAGTGGCAGACAGAAGCGGTGGGTTGGGCCTCGCCCACCTCAAAACCAGTAAAATCACCACTGGTCTGACCTATCGTACGACCTCAACGCCTGGTGCACGAGGCGGACTCCTGCGTACTCTTGCCGACTGGTCCGCCGGACTTAACCTTGGCTAAGTGCTAGTCACCTTGCCGAGTCAACGATATCGGTGTCGGTGCAATCGAACTCCCCGATATCGAAAACCCACCACCTTAATATTTCCTATTTTTATGCACATGCAGTAGTTTAATATATAACAATTTTTAAAGTGTCAAACTCCCGGACTAAACCGTCCGTATAAACCACATCCGAGACCAAATTCCCCGGACCAAAACGTCCGGCTCATCTCCAGACTCCATCCCTTAGAACACCACGGGACAGCGCCCCCTTGAACACCTCGGGACGACTTAACCATTAGCAACCCTAACTAATGAGTGTTTACAATGTGAATCCCTATTAGGCTAATTACTCTTTCGTTTGTTTTATGATTTACGTTAGCCTAGTACTGCCCCCGGCATACCCCGTGAAGGGCTCTCAAAGGGCACTAGGAACCAAGACGGCGGCATTACGGCCCGAAGTTCCCTTTCGCAAGGCACTTATTGTTATTGGTTGTTTTTCCCTTACCCGTTCTCTCTATGAATTGCATTGAACTAAACCTAGGGTGGATTTGACTCTTCACTCCTACGGGGACGGCGATCTTTCGTCAGTCCCGCACACCTTCTAGAGCGCATCAACTCCTTCCTCACCACACTTGAAACCTCCTATGGTGATCCATCCTCTTTCTTTAAATCCAGCCAACACAAGCTGTCCTTACGCTAACCCAAAACTTATCTTGTTACTCATTTCCCAAAGTTACTAACTACAAACCACCTTATACTAAGTGATGTCTATGATAGGATGTCCTTTGTGTTTTCTTTCGAACGACCTAAGTTAATTACTGGGGGCCTATCATGACATTATTGAATCGATTTCCGATAATAACAATTTTCCCAATTAATCTAATAATTAATTAATTTTACTAAAATCCAAGGTCTTCTAAATTGCACGAGGATTATATTTTTCAGTCATGTATAAATCATAATAAATTTAAGACAAATATTAATGTATCTAAAAATGACATATCCAAGGTTTGGCAATTTTCCCTATGGTCTAAGGGGCCTAAACTTATTTTTGCAATAATCCATTTCCTTCATGTCTAATGAATAAACTACATCAAATTCTCTTCCAAATAAATTGGATTAATTACAGGATATTAGAAATACTATGAAAACAGTACTATAAAAGTTTCATAATTTTCCTGCTGGAAATTAATTTAAAATAAATCATTTTCTAAAATCCTAATCTAGCATTCTTGTGAATCAAGTACTAAATCCATAACCACAAAAATCCAGAGAAAAATCCCACTGATTCATAATGATTTAAAAACACTATTTACCAACTTTCATAATTTTTCAGAGACTATTTATGCCATAAAATATTTTTAAAACATAGAGCCCTTTAATAATACTTGTGAAGGAACTATTCTATTTAATCAACATAAAATTGAACTAAAATTCATGGGCATTTCTACTGGCCAAAAACATCTAATTCCAGAGTTTCAAGGGGGCCTTATTTGAATTAAAAATCTTTAATAAATAAAACATCAAAAAGGGCTATACCCACATTCATGAATGAAGTACTAGAAATACCTATCCAAAAATTCTAGTAAAATTATCCAAGGGTCCTAACTACCCTAGAAACAGACTACCCAAATTTCATGGCTTTTAAAAGAATTTAAGATACTGTTTTGACCTAAAGTCCCTTCTACCCTAAAACTACGGTTTAAGTTTTGAGGTAGCTACCTACATCAAAATTCTCTAACATTACAACCAGAGAGTTACAAACTCATTAAAAACCTCTCCACCAAATCTCAAGGCCATACAAGGGCATTTGCCCCTATGTCCTTCACAAACCCCCAAAGTCCACATTTAGGGTTTGAACCTAGGCCCTAGGGTAAACTTCCCCTAAATCATCCCATCTTCCCTAAGGGTAATCTTAGGACCAAAATAAACTAGTGGTAAAAATCTCAACCTCTATTGAGGTGAGATGTTCATACCAGAGTGCAAAGAACCTTCTCACTAAGTTTCCTTCTACTAGGTCAAAACTAGGGTTTAGAGGATTCCTAATCAAAACTCAACCAAATTAGTTGAAATTTGAACCAGACCTAGGTACCTATACCAGGGATACCTCACCAAAATTTGGGAGGGTTTGGAGGTCATTTGACCCTTCAACTACCTTACCCTAGCTTTTCTAGGTTTCGGGCAGAACCCTAAGTTACACTATACCAAATGGTCTCCAATTTTTACGGGAGTTAGGTCTAGGTGATATTGAGTCTCTGTCCAAATTTCAAAGCATTTGAATCAAGGATTAGGTGTGGGGAATTTTTCAAATATCTGCCCTATTTGTAGGACCTACCCTAGAATAATGGCCCTATAGGTCAGAAGACTTATCCTAAAATTTTCCATAATATATCAAACTGTAGATAATTTAAAAGCCTACAACATTCATGTTGATCAATTTTGATGAACAAGCCCCTAAAGGGCCTAAATAATTTTTAGAAGAAATCTGCCCTAGTTGTAGGACATACCCTTACTAAAAAGGCTCTACAGGGCAGTCCCCTCATCCAATTTTTCACCACTGCATATCAAATTGTAGGTATTTAAAATACCTACAACTTTCATGTTGTAACCTTTTCATGTAGTGCCCATAAAGGGCCTAAATTTAATTTATAGTGAAACTGTTTTATTAAATACAGAAAATCCGAAAAATAGGGGTTTATAAGTGTTTATTTGAACCTGCACGAATCTTAAAGCGCATCCGACGACAACTGTTCATCTTCTCCGATTTGGACAGAAAACGAGCCCGCACAGGTGGTTTTTGCGGGCCTTATTCCGGCGGCCTGAGGCAGCGCCACCACCGGGAAACATCACCCATTTGTTCCAGGTGGTGGGGGCTATCCACGGCCAGAGCTAGGGCGGCCGGAGGTGGCGGCGCCGCCCTAGCCGAGAGCTTCAAAAGCTCCCGAAAAATGGCAATTTTCCGAAATTTCAAAACTTGGCTCCGGTTTGTTTGGGCATGAAATCGATTTCTAAGCATTCCTAGGATCTAAGCATGAGAGAAGGAGAGGAGGAGGACCTGAGTTCGGGCTCGGATGCGGGTGGAGCGACGGGAATGCATGGCGGCGGCGACGGCGTTTCTTCTTCTTGGTGGCTCCGGCAGCGGTTCTCCCTCCTATCTTGTGTTTCGAAATACCTCACCCTAGCTTGTTGATGGGGTATAAATGGCCAGGAGGGGAGAGGGGGAGGTGGTTTTGAAAATGGCCATCAAAGCCATTAATGGCTAGGTTCGGCCATGGAGGAGGGGGGCTGAACCAAGGACTAGGCGGCCGGGAATTGGTTGAAAACTTCTACCCTTCCCCTGGGGAGTTGAATTCAGCCATTAAGGGTGACCTTTGGCTTCCCTTTGGCTGATTTCTCCATTCCCTCTCTCTTGAATTTTCTCTCTCCTCCATTATCATGAAAATGGAGCTCACCTTCTCTCTCCTAGTCACCAATGTTGACATGGTCAATTCCCTAGGATATAGGCAGCCAAATATCATACAAAAATAATCATGTAAGAGTTAGCTTAAGGGGGAGGGTGGTTTGAGGTTGGGTTAGCCCATATAGGCTAGGTTTGACTTGATTAGGGCTTGGGGTTGACTTGGTCAAATTGACCACTATGGTTGACCCAAGTGGGTCCTTGGTGACTCATTGGGCCCACATTAGGTCTAAGGGAATTTTTAGAGTCACAATGAACCTACTAGGCCACCCAAAATCAGAGTTTTGAAAATTACTATTTGCAGACCAAGTATGTCTCAACTAGGTTTTTAGGTCACTTGGTCTCCTGGGCTCACCTAGGTTAAATCATATGACCTAGTTATGGTCAAGTCACTCCTAAGGGGGGATCTAATTGGAAAATGGGATGTTACAAATCCCAATAAACAAAACAAAAATTTCGACCTCGAAATTAAGGTTTAGTCTACGGGGATTTCTACCGGGATAGTCTAAGCTTGTAACATCCCATGAAGGGTGGAAGTGCCTACTAAGTTGAACAAAACAAGGGCTAGCCCCAATAAACAAAGGATTAGCCTCTGCCTTTTTAAATAATTCTACTAGCACAAGAAAATAAGGAAAAACACTAATACACCGGAGGAGTTGCGAGGTATACCTGACTAAAAAGCTCCGAAATTTTTCCTGTATCCGGTCCTGAGGCTCCCAAGTATGCTCCTCTCGTCCGTGGTTCCTCCACAAGACCTTGACTAGCGGGAACCTCTTGCGGCGCAAGACTCGTATCCCCTGGTCATCGATCCGTATCGGCTCAAAATGTACAGATCGATCCGAGGCCACCGGCCCATCAGTGGCCGTAATCTGCAACTCCGGGCGTAGTAGGGCCCTCCTAGGTGAAGACACGTGAAAAACGTCGTGTAAGCCGGCCAGCTCCGGTGGCAGCTCCAGCCGGTAAGCTAGAGGACCGATCCGCTCCAGGATCCAGAACGGTCCTATGAATCTCGGGCTGAGCTTCTTCCGATGACCCCGCACCTGTGAAACTCCATGCATCGGCCGGATCTTCAAGAACACCCGGTCCCCGATCTGAAACTCCACCTGACGATGCCGAGCGTCATAATATTTCACTTGCCTGCTCTGCGCCTCTAACATCCGATCCCGGATCAGTCTCACCTGAGCCTCGGTGTCTTCCACAAACTCTGAGTCTAGAACCTTCGGATCCACGTCCTGCAGCCAAGATAACGGTGTCCTACACCTTCTCCCATACAAGGCCTCGTAAGGAGCCATCCGTATGCTGGACTGGTAACAGTTGTTATACGAGAACTCCACCAATGAAAGCATCTTCTCCAAGGGCTCTCCGCGGTCTATAATACATAGTCTCGGGAGGTCTTCCAGAGTCTGATTGGTATGCTCCGTCTGCCCGTCAGTCTGGGGGTGGAAGGCCGTACTGAAAGTCAGTCGGGAGCCAAGGTAAGCCTGCACCGATCTCCACTCTCTGGACGTAAACCGCCCATCTCGATCTGATACGATCGTCCTTGGCACGCCGTGATAACGAATATACTGCGCCACGAACATCCGAACCAACGCTCCAATAGAGTCATCCTTCCTGATCGGGATGAACCTAGCCACCTTTGTCAGACGGTTCACGATCACCCAAATCGAATCGTTTCCCATCCGTGATCGAGGTAGGCCATGGATGAAGTCCATCGCGATGTCCTCAAATTTCCACTGCGGCACCGGGAGTGGCTGTAATAAACCAGCGGGATGTCTACACTCTGCCTTCACTAACTAGCACGTCTTGCAGTGGGTCACGAAGTACATAATGTCCTTCTTCATCCCTGGCCAAAAAATCATCTTCTTCAAATCTGCCGTCATCTTCGTGATCCCCGGGTGTATAGAATATCTACTACAATGCGCCTCCGCCATGATGTCCTCCCGAACCCGGCCTCCTGCGGGTATATAAACCCTGCCGCTGAAATGTAGCAATCCGTCTCTCAGGGAATAATCTCCTGTCGAACCCTCCTCCAAGGCTCGGAATATCGGCTTTGCCCATGCATCTGTCCTTTGTTCGTCCCGGATGCGGTCCCGAATATCATCTATGACCACCATCGATGCCAGATACTCCCTATATAGCTCTGGATCATCCTAGGACACTAGTGATATCTGCATATCTCTGAAGGACCGAACTAGCTCCATGGACATAACCTGGGGCCCGTCTTCGGAAGTGGCCGCTCTCCGACTCAACGCGTCGGCCACCACGTTTGCCTTCCCCGGATGGTAGTGCATCTCATACTGATAATCTGCTAAGAACTCCACCCAGCGCCTCTGCCAGATATTCAGCTCCTTCTGCGTGTCCACGTATTTCAAGTTCTTGTGATCGGAGAAGATATCGCAGTGGACTCCATAAAGATAATGGCGCCAGACCTTCAGAGCAAAAACGACCGCTCCCATCTCGAGGTCGTGCACCGGGTAATTCCTCTCATGGGTCTTCAGCTGGCGGGAGGCATATGCTATGACATGTCCGTTCTGCATCAGCACCGCTCCCATCCCTTGGTATGATGCATCGGTATACACCTGGAATCCTTCCTTTCCAGATGGAAGGGCCAGAATCGGGGCTGAGATGAGTCGGTCCTTTTGTTCTTGGAACGCCGCCTGGCACTGCGCGGTCCAAACAAAAGGCGCCTCCTTCCTTGTCAATGATGTGAGGGGGAGGGAAATTTGAGAGAACCCTTCCACGAACTTCCGGTAATAACCGGCAAGTCCCAAGAAACTTCGTACATCGGTGGCTGTCTTCAACGGCGGCCAATCTCGAACTGCCTGAATCTTTGTCGGATCCACTGCCAACCCGGCTCCGCTGATAATATGGCCTAGGAAAGCCACCTCCTTCAACCAAAACTAACACTTGCTAAATTTCGCATAAAGGTGATGCTCCCGCAACCTCTGTAGAGTCAGTGCCAGATGCCGAGTGTGCTCCTCCTCCGTCCTAGAGTAGATCAGGATGTCGTCTATGAATACTATAACGAACACATCCAAGTAGTCCTCAAAAACCCGGTTCATGAGGCTCATGAACGCCGACGGTGCATTTGTGAGGCCGAAGGGCATCACGGTGAACTCATACAAGCCATATCTGCTACTGAAGGCCGTCTTCGGAATATCCTCCTCCTGGATCCGCAGATGGTAGTATCCTGACCTCAAGTCCAGCTTCGAGTAATAGTGGGCTCCCTCCAGCTGGTCGAACAACTCGTCTATCCCGGGGAGCGGATAGGTATTCCGGACAGTCAGTCTGTTTAGTGCTCGATAATCGATGCACAGGCGAAGTGTCCCATCCTTCTTCTTCACGAATAGGACCGGAGCTCCCCATGGCGAAGAACTCGTTCTAACAAATCCCGCCTCCACCAACTCTTGCAACTGAGTCCGAAACTCCGCCAACTCCTTCGGGGCCATCCGATAGGGAGCCCTGGATATCGGCATAGCCCCTGGCACTAACTGAATCTGGAAATCCTTCTCCCTGTACGGAGGCAATCTTGGCAGCTTCTCTGGAAACACATCGACGTAATCACAAACCACCGGTATATTGGCAATCCGATCCTTCTCCTCGGTCATCTCGAACAGCACTTGATATACCATGTCTCCCTTCAGATGGGCCTTGACGGTCTGAATAAAAGATAAGAAAATATAGGACGCAGGTCTAATACCTTCCATCACGATGAGAGAATCCCCATATCTAAGGGTTACCTTCTTGGCCAAGCAGTCAATCTGGGCATGGTTCTAGTGGAGCCATGACATACCCAGAATCAAATCATAATCTGGCAGTGGCAAGATCGTCGCTGTCGCTTCGAAAGGTTTCCCGCCTATCCATGTCTCCATATTACAATGGGATGAGGTGAACAGCTCCGACCCATCAGGTAGTCGTATCTTCATCATCGACCCCGTGAATTTCTCCACGCCATCCAACCCTTGGATAAAGGTCTCCGACACAAACGAGTGCAAGGCACCCGTGTCGAAGAGAGTGTGTGCGGGTTTGCCGCAAATGAAGACAATGCCTTAGATTGTGACTTAACTTAGAGTTCTGTTCTTGGTTTTTACTACCTAATGCTAAAGACAATAGTTTCCTAGGAAAGGATGGAACAAGAATTAAAACAAGGCAAACAAAACATTGTCGTACCTGTGATCACTTGCTCAGGATGCCGGGGTTGGGCCAGGTCCAGTGCGTATACCTGCTCCCTTTCCTGCCTACGGTCTTCGCCCTGGTATCCTCTTCCTTGACCGCGTCCTCGGCCTCCATAGTGCTGAGCAGGTGGGGCAATCTGCAGCTCTAGAGGGGGACCCCTTCTCATAGGGCAGTTCCTCTTGATATGCCCCACCTGACGGCAGTGAAAACACTCTGGTGGAGGGTAAGCCCTCCCTCCTAGTCTCTGCACATCCTGCATCTGTGTTCTTGGTATCTCCCGCATCTGGAGAGGCTGGGGAGCCAGAGTCACCTGCTCCCTCGGCTCCTGTCTCACCTCCTGACGAGGCTGATCCTCCATTCTGCCCACATCTGTAGCACGGCCTCATCGCTGCTCATTTCTTACTCCACGTTTCTGATCCTCCATTGGCCGCTTCCGGCCTCGGGTAGCGTGCCAGTCTGCCTCGATCCTCTTGGCCATCTCTAGAATCCGAGGAATAGGCCCATCAGACACGAACAATAGGGCCTCCCTCAAATCCTCCTTCAAGCCCTTGTAAAACCTCTTGGTGTTCCCGGCTTCGTCCAGATGATAAGAATCTGCATATCGGGCTAGATGATCGAACTCCCGATGGTACTCCACCACCGACCTGGTGCCCTGCTTTAGCTGTAAGAACCGGTCTTCAAGCTCATCCCTGGCCGACTGCGGAACAAAATGTTCCAACAGTGCGACCCTAAATTCTCCCCAAGTGACCTCCGTAACCTCCCTGTCGGCATAAGTCTTGTCCAGGAGCGCCTTCCACCACCTCTTGGCATGGGACTCTAGGCAAGAGACCACCAATGCCACCCTCTCCTCCACCGGGCATCGTATCCCAGTCAGCATCTCATGCATGATGTCCAACCACTCCTCTGTCCGAACTACCGTCTCTGTCCCTAAGTAGGACGGGGGAGAAAGTCCTCGGAATATACTCAGCCAGTTGGCTCCCGGAATCAACTGCGGAGCCGGAGCCTGTTGAGCCCTGAAGGCTTCTAGGATGGCTGTCAAAGTCTGCCCCATGTCCATCTGTAGGAAAGGAGCGGGAACTGGTGGAGGTGGTGCAGCATCCGGAGTCTGCAGAACCTCACCCTATGGAGTAGGCTGTGCTGAAGGCTGCGAAAAGAAAATTTTTCTATGAGAAATCGGTTCATAAGAACTTAAAGGTGGACAATTATTTGTGATTCCCCATATGGGCACACCACTGCTTCTGCTGCTTAGTTTGTCCGCAAACTAAACTCGCGCGAGGGTGACCCAGGGTTTGTGGACTGCTACTTTCTTCTGATTGATGTTTCCTCTGATACCACTTTATAAGACTCTAATTTTTTTTTAAACCCGGGGTCTTATGCCCAGAACCGCCGCTTTGAGGTGACACCTTCGCACCCGGGAAGGTCGTCACTACAACGCGCCGATTTTGCCGGCCTTTTCGATCACAATAAGTAGCAAGCAAGAAAAGTAAGCAAGTCCACCAGAAGAAAATATCACATATAAATAAAAACTCCACGAAGGGAGTGTCCACAGAAAACATCAGAGTACAATGATACTAGAAATATAAGGGCTCATGCCCGGTACATCAAGTCCTTACTACAAAATCACTCAATGCGGAAGCAAGACTAAAACTCTACTAAAGGTCAGGACTCACGGTCCCTGCAGTCTGGACTCCAGTGCTAGACTGCCCCATCTCCAAGCGTACCGGCCTCCTGGGGTGCTCCTCCATGCTGGGCTCCGCGATCCACTAATATGATATGGTTCGAAAAACCATTAGTCTAAAAGACTAAGCCCTATCATCCCCCACCCCTTCCCCCACGCCCTAAGGCACCGAGCGAAGAGGAAGAAAGGGGAGGACATGAAAGTGGAGATAAATTCTAAAGCAGATGACGGTGGACCTAACTAGCAAGTTATAACAGGTGAACAGTATAAATGTTGTAATAGGTATAACAGAAAGGAAGTATTTAAGAAATTAAACCTTCGCTTATGTGAGTACACATAAGCCAAGGGATCTTTTGCAAGGCTCCCATCGTATAACGCGTCCCATACCGCATATACGTTGGGGTGTCGGTTATCAAGCAGCAGATTTACATATATCAAATTGACCTTAATTTAAAACTTGCCCATACAAGCTTATAGACCAAGGGGTCGTTTTGCATGTCCTAAAGTATAAGCGTCCCATTCCACTTATATTTTAGGTGTCAAGGTTGTTATGAATGATTATGTCATGCAGCTATATGGTGGGTTATGATGTTCAAGCAGAGCAACTCACACACACAACATTGTGTACACAAACCTTTAGTTCCCCCTTTCTGGAGATAACTCCCAGGATAATCCCGTAGTGGCGGACGGAAGCAGTGTGTTGGGCCTCACCCACCTCAAAACCAGAAAAGCACCACTAGTCTGACCTATCGTACGCCCTCAACGCCTGGTGCACGAGGCGGACTCCTGCGTACTCTTGCCGACTGGTCCGCCGGACATAACCTTGGCTAAGTGCTAGTCACCTTGCCGACTCAACGATATCGGTGTCGGTACAATCGAACTCCCCGATATCGAAAACCCACCACCTTAATCTTTCCTATTTTTATGCACATGCAGCAGTTTAATATATAACAATTGTTAAAGTGTCAAACTCCCTAACTAAACCGTCCGTATAAACCACATCCGAGACCAAATTCCCAGGACCAAAACGTCCGGCTCATCTCCAGACTCCATCCCTTAGAACACCACGGGACAACGCCCCCTTGAACACCTCGGGACGACTTAACCATTACCAACCCTAAATAATGTGTGTGTGCAATGTGAATCCCTATTAGGCTAATTACTCTTTCGTTTGTTTTAAGATTTACGTTAGCCCGGGACTGCCCCCGGCATACCCCGTAAAGGGCTCTCAAAGGGCACTAGGAACCAAGACGGCGGCATTACGGCCCGAAGTTCCCTTTCGCAGGGCACTTATTGTTATTGGTTGTTTTTCCCTTACCCGTTCTCTCTATGAATTGCATTGAACTAAACCTAGGGTGGATTTGACTCTTCACTCCTACGGGGACGGCGATCTTTCGTCGGTCCCGCGCACCTTCTAGAGCGCATCAACTCCTTCCTCACCACACTTGAAACCTCCTATGGTGATCCATCCTCTTTCTTTAAATCCAGCCAACACAAGCTGTCCTTACACTAACCCAAAACTTATCTTGTTACTCATTTCCCAAAGTTACTAACTACAGACCACCTTATACTAAGTGATGTCTATGATAAGATGTCCTTTGTGTTTTCTTTCGAACGACCTAAGTTCATTACTGGGGGCCTATCATGAAATTATTGAATCGATTTCCGATAATAACAATTTTCCCAATTAATCTAATAATTAATTAATTTTACAAAAATCCAAGGTCTTCCAAATTGCACGAGGATTATATTTTTGAGTCATGTATAAATCATAATAAATTTAAGACAAATATTAATGTATCTAAAAATGACATATCCAAGGTTTAGAAATTTTTCTTATGCTCTAAGGGGCCTAAACTTATTTTTGCAATAATCCATTTCCTTCATGTCTAATGAATAAACTACATCAAATTCTCTTTCAAATAAATTGGATTAATTACAGGATATTAGAAATACTATGAAAACAATACTATAAAAGTTTCATAATTTTCCTGCTGGAAATTAATTTAAAATAAATCATTTTCTAAAATCCTAATCTAGCATGCTTGTGAATCAAGTACTAAATCCATAACCACAAAAATCCAGAGAAAAATCCCACTGATTCATAATGATTCAAAAACACTATTTACCAACTTTCATAATTTTCCAGAGAATATTTATGCCATAAAATATTTTTAAAACATAGAGCCCTTTAATAATACTTATGAAGGAACTATTCTATTTAATCAACATAAAATTGAACTAAAATTCATGGGCATTGCTACTGGCCAAAAACATCTAATTCCAGAGTTTCAAGGGGTCCTTATTTGAATTAAAAATCTTTAATAAATAAAACATCAAAAAGGGCTATACACACATTCATGAATGAAGTCCTAGAAATAACTATCCAAAAATTCTAGTAAAATTATCCAAGGGTCCTAACTACCCTAGAAACAGACTACCCAAATTTCATGGCTTTTAAAAGAGTTTAAGATACTGTTTTGACCTAAAGTCCTTTCTACCCTAAAACTAGGGTTTAAGTTTTGAGGTAGCTACCTACATCAAAATTCTCTAACATTACAACCAGAGAGTTACAAACTCATTAAAAACCTCTCCACCAAATCTCACGGCCATACAAGGGCATTTGCCCCTATGTACTTCACAAACCCCCAAAGTCCACATTTAGGGTTTGAACCTGGGCCCTGGGGTAAACTTACCCTAAATCATCCCATGTTCCCTCAGGGTAATCTTAGGACCAAAATAAACCAGTGGTAAAAATCTCAACCTCTGTTGAGGTGAGATGATCATACCAGAGTGCAAAGAACCTTCTCACTAAGCTTCCTTCTACTAGGTCAAAACTAGGGTTTAGAGGATTCCTAATCAAAACTAAACTAAATTAGTTGAACTTTGAACAAGACCTAGGTACCTATATCAGGGACACCTCACCAAAATTTGGGAGGGTTTTGAGGTCATTTGACCCTTCAACTACCTTACCCTAGCTTTTCTAGGTTTAGGGAAGAACACTAAGTTACACTATCCTAAATGGTCTCCAATTTTTACAGGAGTTAGGTCTAGGTGATATTGAGTCCCTGTCCAAATTTCAAAGCATTTGAATCAAGGATTAGGTGTGGGGAATTTTTCAAATATCTGCCCTATTTGTAAGACCTACCCTAGAATAATGGCCCTATAGGTCAGAAGACTTATCCTCAAATTTTCCATAATATATCAAACTGTAGATAATTTAAAAGCCTACAACATTCATGTTGATCAATTTTGATGAACAAGCCCCTAAAGGGCCTAAATAATTTTTAGAAGAAATCTGCCCTAGTTGTAGGACATACCCTTACTAAAAAGGCTCTACAGGGCAGTCCCCTCATCCAATTTTTCATCACTGCATATCAAATTGTAGGTATTTAAAATACCTACAACTTTCATGTTGTAACATTTTTCATGTGGTGCCCATAAAGGGCCTAAATTTAATTTATAGTGAAACTGTTTTATTAAATACAGAAAATCCGAAAAATAGGGGTTTATAAGTGTTTATTTGATCCTGCACGAATCTTAAAGCGCATCCGACGGCAACTGTTCATCTTCTCCGATTTGGACAGAAAACGAGCCCGCACAGGTGGTTTTTGCGGGCCTTATTCCGGCGGCCTGAGGCGGCGCCACCACCGGGAAACATCACCCATTTGTTCCCTGTGGTGGGTGCTATCCACGGCCGGAGCTAGGGCGACCGGAGGTGGCGGCGCCGCCCTAGCCGAGAGCTTCAAAAGCTTCCGAAAAATGGCAATTTTCTGAAATTTCAAAACTTGGCTGCGGTTTGTTTTGGCATGAAATCGATTTCTAAGCATTCCTAGGATCTAAGCATGAGAGAAGGAGAGGAGGAGGACCTGAGTTCGGGCTCGGATGCGGGTGGAGCGACGGGAATGCATGGCGGCAGCGGCGACGGTGTTTCCTCTTCTTGGTGGCTCCGGCAGTGGTTCTCCCTCCTATCTAGGGTTTCAAAATACCTCACCCTAGCTTGCTGATGGGGTATAAATGGCCAGGAGGGGGGGGGGGAGGTGGTTTTGAAAATGGCCATCAAAGCCATTAATGGCTAGGTTCAGCCATGGAGGAGGGGGGCTGAACCAAGGCCTAGGTGGCCGGGAAATGGTTGAAAACTTCTCCCCTTCCCGTGGGGAGTTGAATTCAGCCATTAAGGGTGGCCTTTGGCCTCACTTTGGCTGATCCCTCCATTCCCTCTCTCTTGAATTTTTCTCTCTCCTCCATTATCATGAAAATGGAGCTCACCTTCTCTCTCCTAGTCACCAATGTTGACTTGGTCAATTCCCTATGATATAGGCAGCCAAAAATCATACAAAAATAATCATGCAAGAGTTAGCTTAAGGGGGAGGGTGGTTTGAGGTTGGGTTAGCCCATATAGGCTAGGTTTGACATGATTTGGGCTTGGGGTTGACTTGGTCAAATTGACCACTATGGTTGACCCAAATGGGTCCTTGGTGACTCATTGGGCCCACATTAGGTCTAAGGGAATTTTTAGAGTCACAATGAACCTACTAGGCCACCCAAAATCAGAGTTTTGAAAATTACTATTTGCAGACCAAGTAGGTCTCAACTAGGTTTTTAGGTCACTTGGTCTCCTGGGCTCACCTAGGTTAACTAATATGACCTAGTTATGCTCAAGTCACTCCTAAGGGGGGGGGGGTCTAGTTGGAAAATGGGATGTTACAAATCCCAATAAACAAAACAAAAATTTAGTCCTCGAAATTAAGGTTAAGTCTACGGGGATTTCTACCGGGATAGTCTAAGCTTGTAACATCCCATGAAGGGTGGAAGTGCCTACTAAGTTGAAAAAAACAAGGGCTAGCCCCAATAAACAAAGGATTAGCCTCTGCCTTTTTAAATAATTCTACTAGCACAAGAAAATAAGGAAAAACACTAATACACCGGAGGAGTTGCGAGGTATACTTGACTAAAAAGCTCCGAATATTTTTCCTGCATCAGGTCCTGAGGCTCCCAAGTATGCTCCTCTCGTCCGTGGTTCCTCCACAAGACCTTGACTAGCGGGATCTTCTTGCGGTGCAAGACTCGTATCCCCTGGTCATCGATCCGTATCGGCTCCAAATGTACAGATCGATCTGAGGCTACCGGCCCATCAGTGGCCGTAATCTGCAACTCCAGGCGTAGTAGAGCCCTCCTGAGTGAAGACACGTGAAAAACGTCGTGCAAGCCGGCCAGATCCGGTGGCAGCTCCAGCCGGTAAGCTAGAGGACCGATCCGCTCCAGGATCCTGAACGGTCCCATGAATCTCGGGCTGAGCTTCTTTCGATGACCCCGTACCCGTGAAACTCCATGCATCGGCCGGATCTTCAAGAACACCCGGTCTCCGATCTGAAACTCCACCTAATGATGCCGAGCATCATAATACTTCGCTTGCCTGCTCTGCGCCTCTAACATCCGGTCCCGGATCAGTCTCACCTGAGCCTCGGTGTCTTCCACAAACTCTGAGTCTAGAACCTTCGGATCCACGTCCTGCAGCCAAGATAACGGTGTCCTACACCTTCTCCCATACAAGGCCTCGTAAGGAGCCATCCGTATGCTGGACTGGTAACTGTTGTTATACGAGAACTCCACCAATGGCAACATCTTCTCCCAGGGCTCTCCGCGGTCTACAATACATAGTCTCAGGAGGTCTTCTAGCGTCCGATTGGTACGCTCCGTCTGCCCGTCAGTCTGGGGGTGGAAGGCCGTACTGAAAGTCAGTTGGGAGCCAAGGTAAGCCTGCACCGATCTCCACTCTCTGGACGTAAACCGCCCATCTCGATCTGATACGATCGTCCTTGGCACGCCGTGATAACGAATATACTGCTCCACGAACTTCCGAACCAACGCTCCAACAGAGTCATCCTTCCTGATCGGGATGAACCTAGCCACCTTCGTCAGACGGTCCACGATCACCCAGATCAAATCGTTTCCCGTCCGTGATCGAGGTAGGCCATGGATGAAGTCCATCGCGATGTCCTCAAATTTCCACTATGGCACCGGGAGTGGCTGTAATAAACCAGCGGGATGTCTACACTCTGCCTTCACTAACTTGCACGTCTTGCAGTGGGTCACGAAGTACGTAATGTCCTTCTTCATCCCTGGCCAAAACATCATCTTCTTCAAATCTGCCGTCATCTTCGTGATCCCCGGGTGTATAGAATATCTACTATAATGTGCCTCCGCCATGATGTCCTCCCGAACCCGGCCTCCTGCGGGTATATAAACCCTGTCTCTGAAATGTAGCAATCTGTCTCCCAGGGAATAATCTCCTATCAAACCCTCCTCCAAGGCTCGGAATATCGGCTCTGCCCATGCATCTGTCCTTTATTCGTCCCAGATGCGGTCCCGAATATCATCTATGACCACCATCGATGCCAGATACTCCCTATATAGCTCTGGATCATCCTCGGACACTAGGGATATCTGCATATCTCTGAAGGACCGAACTAGCTCCATGGACATAACCTGGGGCCCGTCTTCGGAAGTGGCCGATCTCCGACTCAATGCGTCGGCCACCACGTTTGCCTTCCCCGGATGGTAGTGCATCTCATACTAATAATCTGCTAAGAACTCCACCCAGCGCCTCTGCCTGATATTCAGCTCCTTCTGCGTGTCCACGTATTTCAAGTTCTTGTGATCGGAGAAGATATCGCAGTGGACTCCATAAAGATAATGGCGCCAGACCTTCAGAGCAAAAACGACTGCTCCCATCTCGAGGTCGTGCACCGGGTAATTCCTCTCATGGGTCTTCAGCTGGCGGGAGGCATATGCTATGACCTGTCCGTTCTGCATTAGCACCGCTCCCATCCCTTGGTATGATGCGTCAGTATACACCTGGAATCCTTCCTTTCCAGATGGAAGGGCCAGAATCAGGGCTGAGATGAGTCGGTCCTTTAGTTCCTGGAACGCTGCCTGGCACTGCGCGGTCCAAACAAAAGGCGCCTCCTTCCTTGTCAAAGATGTGAGGGGGAGGGCAATTTGAGAGAACCCTTCCACGAACTTCCGGTAATAACCGGCAAGTCCCAAGAAACTTCGTACATCGGTGGCTGTCTTCAACAGCGGCCATTCTCGAACTGCCTGAATCTTTGCCGGATCCACTGCCAACCCGGCTCCGCTGATAATATGGCCTAGGAAAGCCACCTCCTTCAACCAAAACTGACACTTGCTGAAATTCGCATAAAGGTGATGCTCCCGCAACCTCTGTAGAGTCAGTGCCAGATGTCGAGTGTGCTCCTCCTCCGTCCTAGAGTAGATCAGGATGTCGTCAATGAATACTATAACGAACACATCCAAGTAGGCCTCAAAAACCCGGTTCATGAGGCTCATGAACGCCGACGGTTCATTTGTGAGCCCGAAGGGCATCACGGTGAACTCATACAAGCCATATCTGCTACTGAAGGCCGTCTTCGGAATATCCTCCTCCTGGATCCGCAGCTGGTAGTATCCTGACCTCAAGTTCAGCTTCGAGTAATAGTGGGCTCACTCCAGCTGGTCGAATAACTCGTCTATCCGGGGGAGCGGATAGGCATTCCGGACGGTCAGTCTATTTAGTGCTCGATAATCGATGCACAGGCGAAGTGTCCCATCCTTCTTCTTCACGAATAGGACCGGAGCTCCCCATGGCGAAGAACTCGGTCTAACAAATCCCGCCTCCACCAACTCTTGCAACTGAGTCCGAAACTCCGCCAACTCCTTCGGGGCCATCCGATAGGGAGCCCTGGATATCGGCTTAGCCCCTGGCACCAACTGAATTTGGAAATCCTTCTCCCTGTGCGGAGGCAATACTGGCAGCTTCTCTGGAAACACATCGGCGTAATCACAAACCACCGGTATATTGGCAATCCGGTCCTTCTCCTAGGTCATCTCGAACAGAACCTGATATACCATGTCTCCCTGCAGATGGGCCTTGACGGCCTGAATAGAAGATAAGAAAATATAGGACGCAAGTCTAATAACTTCCATCACGATGAGAGAATCCCCATATCTAAGGGTAACCTTCTTGGCCAAGCAATCAATCTGGGCATGGTTCCAGTGGAGCCATGACATACCCAGAATCAGATCATAATCTGGCAGTGGCAAGATTGTCGCTGACGCTTCGAAAGGTTTCCCGCCTATCCATGCCTCCATATTATAATGGGATGAGGTGAACAACTCCGACCCGTCAGGTAGTCGTATCTTCATCATCGACCCCGTGAATTTCTCCACGCCATCCAACCCTTGGATAAAGGTCTCCGACACAAACGAGTGTGAGGCACCCGTGTCGAAGAGAGTGTGTGCGGGTTTGCTGCAAATGAAGATAATGCCTGAGATTGTGACTTAACTTAGAGTTCTGTTCTTGGTTTTTACTACCTAATGCTAAAGACAATAGTTTCCTAGGAAAGGATGGAACAAGAATTAAAACAAGGCAAACAAAACATTGTCGTATCTGTGATCACTTGCTCAGGATGCCGGGTTTGTGCCAGGTCCAGTGCATATACCTGCTCCCTTTCCTGCCTACGGTCTCCGCCCTGGTATCCTTGTCCTTGACCGCGTCCTCGGCCTCCATAGTGCTAAGCAGGTGGGGCAATCTGCAGCACTAGAGGGGGCCCCCTTCTCACAGGGCAGTTCCTCTTGATATGCCCCACCTGACGGTAGTGAAAAAACTCTGGTGGAGGGTAAGCCCTCCCTCCTGGTCTCTACACATCCTACATCTGTGTTCTTGGTATCTCTCGCATCTGGAGAGGCTGGGGAGCCAGAGTCACCTGCTCCCTCGGCTCCTGTCTCACCTCCTGACGAGGCTGATCCTCCATTCTGCCCACATCTGTAGCACGGCCTCGTCGCTGCTCATTTCTTGCTCCACGATTCTGATCCTCCATTGACCGCTTCCGGCCTCGGGTAGCGTGCCAGTCTTCCTCAATCCTCTTGGCATCTCTAGAATCCGAGGAATAGGCCCATCAGACACGAACAATAGGGCCTCCCTCAAATCCTCCTTCAAGCCCTTGTAAAACCTCTTGGTGTACCTGGCTTCATCCAGCTGATAAGAATCTGCATATCGGGCTAGATGATCGAACTCCCGATGGTACTCCACCACCGACCTGGTGCCCTGCTTTAGCTGTAAGAACCGGTCTTCAAGCTCATCCCTGGCCGACTGCGGAACAAAATGTTCCAACAGTGCGACCCTGAATTCTCCCCAAGTGACCTCCGTAACCTCCCTGTCGGCATAAGTCTTATCTAGGAGCGTCTTCTACTACCTCTTGGCATGGGACTCTAGGCAAGAGACCACCAATGCCACCCTCTCCTCCACCGGGCATCGTATCTCAGTCAGCATCTCATGCATGATGTCCAACCACTCCTCTGTCCGAACTGCCGTCTCTGTCCCTAAGTAGGACGGGGGAGAAAGTCCTCGGAATATACTCAGCCAGTTGGCTCCCGGAATCAACTGCGGAGCCGGAGCCTATTGAGCCCTGAAGGCTTCTAGGATGACTGTCAAAGTCTGCCCCATGTCTGTCTGTAGGAAAGGAGCAGGAACTAGTGGAGGTGGTGCAGCATCTGGAGTCTGCAGAACCTCACCCTGTGGAGTAGGTTGTGCTGAAGGCTGCGAAAAGAAAATTTTTCTATGAGAAATCGGTTCATAAGAACTTAAAGGTGGACAATTATTTGTGATTCCCCAAATGGGCATACCACTGCTTCCGCTGCTTAGTTTGTCCGCAAACTAAACTCGCTCGGGGGTGACCCAGGGTTTGTGGACTACTACTTTCTTCTGATTGATGTTTCCTCTGATACCACTTTGTAAGACCCCATTTTTTTTTAAACCCGGGGTCTTATGCCCAGAACCGCCGCTTTGAGGTGACACCTTCGCACCCGGGAAGGTCGTCACTGCAATGCGCCGATTCTGCCGGCCTTTTCGATCACAATAAGTAGCAAGCAAGAAAAGTAAGCAAGTCCACCAGAAGAAAATATCACATATAAATAAAAACTCCACGAAGGGAGTGTCCACAGAAAACATCAGAGTACAATGATACTAGAAATATAAGGGCTCATGCCCGGTACATCAAGTCCTTACTACAAAATCACTCAAAGCGGAAGCAAGACTAAAACTCTACTAAAGGTCAGGACTCACGGTCCCTGCAGTCTGGACTCCAGTGCTAGACTGCCCCATCTCCAAGTGTACCGGCCTCCTAGGCTGCTCCTCCATGTTGGGCTCCGCGTTCCCCTAATATGATATGGTTCGAAAACCGTTAGTCTAAAAGACTAAGCCCTATCATCCCCCACCCCTTCCCCCACGCCCTAAGGCACCATGCGAAGAGGAAGAAAGGGGAGGACATGAAAGTGGAGATAAATTCCAAAGCATATGATGGTGGACCTAACTAGCAAGTTATAACAGGTGAACAGTATAAATGTTGTAATAGGTATAACAGAAAGGAAGTAAGTAAGAAATTAAACCTTCGCTTATGTGAGTACACATAAGCCAAGGGATCTTTTGCAAGGCTCTCATCGTATAACGCGTCCCATACCGCATATACGTTGGGGTGTCGGTTATCAAGAAGCAGATTTACATATATCAAATTGACCTTAATTTATAAACTTGCCCACACAAGCTTATAGACCACGGGGTCGTTTTGCAAGTCCTAAAGTATAAGCGTCCCATTCCACTTATATTTTAGGTGTCAAGGTTGTTATGAATGTTTATGTCATGCAGCTATATGGTGGGTTATGATGTTCAATCAGTGCAACTCACACACCCAACTTTGTGTACACAAACCATTAGTTCCCCCTTTCTGGAGATAACTCCCAGGATACTCCCGTAATGGTAGACGGAAGCGCTGGGTTGGGCCTCGCCCACCTCAAAACTAGTAAAAGCACCACTGGTCTGACCTATCGTACGCCCTCAACGCCTGGTGCACGAGGCGGACTCCTGCGTACTCTTGCCGACTGGTCCACCAGACTTAACCTTGGCTAAGTGCTAGTCACCTTGCCGAGTCAATGATAATACGTTTTGTAGCCTAAACTATTATCGTTTTTTATATTTTATATTGTACAAATTATGTCTATTATTAGTTTATTTTTATCCTTTTTATGTAAATTTTATTGCCACTAACTTTTTCCTGTCTTTTTGCAGGTTTTCAGAAAAATTGCCAAAATGGCCTGTCACGCCCCCCTGTCACGCCCTCCCTGGGCGTGACCTAGGGCGTGTCACCCGATCCCGAGGACACCTGCTGGAAGGGACAGAAAACGGTCAAAACCGCTGTCACGCCCCCCTGTCACGCCCTCCCTGGGCGTGTCACCGGGCGTGACATGGGCGTGTCGCCCTCTGCCGCAAAAGCTGCGGCCGCATTAAATGCCCTTCCGCCTCAGCACGTAAATAGTACTGTCACGCCCCATGTCACGCCCGTGACATGGGCGTGACACCTTCCTTTTTCGGTGACTGACGGATTTCCGACCAATGATTTGGACATGACATGCCTGTCACGCCCCCCTGTCACGGGCGTGACCTAGGGCGTGACCACCGACGTACCGAAGCAATCATCCCTCCCGCCAGAATCCAGAGCCCGAGGTCAACATAGTACTGTCACGCCCCCTGACACGCCCCCCCTAGGGCGTGTCGGAGGGCGTGACCGACCCGAGAAAAAATCTATAAATTGAGCCCCCCTCCTCCCCATTTCAGCAAGCTTTGGTTGAGTGGGGGAGGTGCTGCCCCTTTGTTTCTTGATCCTTTTTCATGCTTTTTCTCTCTCTCTCTCCCCCTCTCTTTGTACTTTTTGGTTAACCCTAGTTTAATCATAGTTTGTGCTAGCTTTTAATGTAATTTTCTTCTTGCTTAAGTGCTTAATGTAGGGCTAGAATAGGGTTTAATTTTCATGCACTTGTAACTTTAATTTTCAATAGTGTAACTTGCCCTTTTTATTAATAAAAGTGTTCTTGTTTAGCTTGTGTTCTTCTTATGCTTTTCTACTCATCTTCCCCCCTCCACTCCATTATGATTAACTAATCCTCCTTGTACTCGATCTTGATGATCCGAGGTTAGAGCGATTATGTTATGATGTTTTAATTAATCTTTTATTTTTAGGTTAGGGCCTTGAATTACTCTTGATTTATCACGGGTCGGAGGTATATTTTCGATATATACTCTCCGCCTTTGCTTTCATTCTGGGCTAGCCGAGAGGCCGAAAGAATGAAGTGAGCATTCAAGAGTAAAGGGAGTTGTACGCACCCCTCGAGAGAGGCAGACGTACAAATCTCCCGGATTGGAGTAAAATCCAATAGTGGGGTTCACCGCGTAAAGCGAGTTTTAGGCCTCCGATTTAGACGAGAGTCGGTCGGACCTTCCTAAACTCAGTTGGGCACGACTTCGAGAGAAGCGTGTTCAAGCTTTAGGAACCTCCACGGTCAAGGACCCTTATCCTATTAAGTTTAGATTTTTATCGCATTTTCTTAATCGTCTTTAGCCGAGGTGAATCTCGATCGGGTGCATTCCCATTTCATATTGTTCTACCTTTTTGTAGTAATCTCATATATTGTGCTCTTTTATTAACTGCGGTAATTTCCTTTCTAGCTTAGTTGTTTGCTTAATAGCGTAACTTAATTGCGGTAGTTCTCTTTTTAGTTTGCTTTAATTTCTCCATTGCGCTTAGATTTTCTAAAACCCTAGTTTTTCCGTCGATAAGATAATAGCGTTCGTGTGAGTAAGCTTAGCCAACAGTTCCCGGATCTTAATACGACACTTGTGTCCCCTTGCTACAATTCGATAGGTATACTTGCCTCATCGGGTTGCTAGTTCGGTTGCGTTTATTTCTTCGAACCCTAGCGCGCAACAAGTTTTTGGCGCCGTTGCCGGGGACCCAACTTCCGTTGATATTTTGAAAACACGAACCTATTAATTTTATCTCTTCTTTTTCTCATCCCCTTTCTTTAAAGTTTTAAAAAATCAAAAAAATTATCACCGCTCTTAATAGAAACCAACCTCACAATTTTTCTACGCCACCTAATTCTCTCGAAAAGGGCAAAGGGCTTTAAGCGCCACTGTTTTGTCTAGTACCTTGCGAACCCTTCACGGGGTAGTCCTTGGGAAGTTCGGGAGTTAATTTATATATAAAAAAAATCTTTTTCAAAAAGAAAAAAAAAAGTTTTAATTTAATTTTCTAAATCAAGTTTTTCTTTCTAGTTTATCCTTTTTCTCTTTCTCTTCTTCTTTTCTGTTCTTTTAGTGCATGACCCGCGGGAGTCCGTCGGTTATTTTGGACTTGGACCACGAAATTGAGCGTACTCTTCGGAGAAGATCGCGATTTCAAGGTCCTACTATCCAAGTGCCGGTTGAGGACTCCGAGTCATTTAATACTTTAAGAATGGAAGAACCCAACGTAGATGAGGCCGTGCAAAGGACTATGTCCTATTATGCACGACCGAACCTCGAGGGAACAGAATCGAGTATAGTCCGCCCTACTATAGCAAATAATAACTTTGAACTAAAGCCTAGCATAATTCAAATGGTGCAGCAATATGTGCAATTTGACGGACTTCAAGATGAAGATCCGAACGCACATATAGCTAGTTTTCTTGAAATTTGTGACACCTTCAAGATAAATGGTGTCACAAATGATGCGATCAGGCTGAGACTCTTCCCCTTCTCTCTAAGAACTAAAGCTAAGCAATGGCTTAACACACTTCCGAAAAATAGCATAACCACTTGGAATGAATTAACTGAAAAATTTTTGGCGAAGTATTTTCCGCCCGCTAAAACTGCAAAACTTAGGAACGACATCTCTGCCTTCGGACAAATAGACTCTGAAACCCTTTACGAAACCTGGGAGAGATTTAAAGAATTATTAAGACGATGCCCACATCACGCGCTGCCTGTATGGTTACAAGTGCAGACGTTTTATAACGGGCTAAATCAAAGCACGAAGCAAATGATAGACGCAGCTTCTGGCGGTACTTTAAATCATAAGACCCCGGAAGCCGCTCTTGAGCTTTTTGAGGATATGGCCATGAACACTTATCAGTGGAATGTGCCTAGGTCCCGCCCGAACAAGCCTGCAGGTATCTATGAAGTGGACAACGTCTCCCAGCTTGCTCTGCAAGTAGAAATCCTAAGCAAAAAAATCACGGAGATGACTGCTGCCTCCGCCCCTCAGGTATGGGAATCTGCAACCCCTACTCCAGAACATTTAGATTATGTTAATAATTTGCCTAGAACTGCTTTTAATAATTTTTCTGCTGCGAATTTTCATCCGCCTGGTTTTAATTTTCCGAATAGTTATAACCCCGCTTTAAGAAATCACCCGAACTTTTCATGGAGTAATCCATCGAATGCGATGCGCCCACCTCCGCAAAATGATTTTTCTGCACAACCACCACCACCACTTCTTCAAAATTACCCAAAACCTCCAAGCTTGGAGGAATTACTTTCTAAATATATCACCACAAATGACGCCACCATAAGAACTTTAACCGGAAGCGTAAAAAGTTTAGAAAATCAGGTAGGACAGCTCGCAAAAATAATTTCTGAGCGACCCGCAGGGTCTCTTCCTTCCAATACCGAACCCAACCCGAGAGAGCAAGCGAAAGCTATAACTCTTCGGAGTGGGAAGCAAGTCTCCGGTATGGTAAGTGAAGAGCCCGAGGCAAGCTCCGCTTCTGCTTTTAAAAATCAAAGCTCTGCTCCGCTTCCACCCTCTGCTGAAGAAGTAATCACCCCCACTTTAGAAAATAATCTCACTCCACCACCCATCTTCAAAAATAATTCAACTCCTCCATACCCCTCTGAACTTAATAGACAACGTCAAGATGATCAGTACTCCCGCTTCTTAGAAATCTTCAAACAAATCCACATTAATCTTCCCTTCCACGAGGCTATTTCGCAAATGCCGAAATACGCCAAATATCTTAAAGACCTCCTCACAAACAAGAAGAAGTTAGAGAATCTTTCGCACGTCACGCTTAACGCCGAGTGCTCCGCCGTTTTAACAAACGGTTTGCCAAAGAAAATCAGTGACCCGGGTAGTTTCTCTATCCCGTGTGTCTTCGGTGATCTCTTTGTTAAACACGCGTTAGCCGACTTAGGCGCAAGTATAAACCTGATGCCCTTTTCGTTGTTCAAAAAGTTAGGGATTGGTAGCCTTAACCCCACGCGTATGAGTATCCAGCTAGCCGATAGATCCGTCAAGTACCCGTTAGGAATAGTGGAGGACGTTCTAGTGAAAGTCGACAAGTTCATCTTCCCGGTGGACTTTGTCATTTTGGACATCGAAGGAATAGTGGAGGACGTTCTAGTGAAAGTCGACAAGTTCATCTTCCCGGTGGACTTTGTCATTTTGGACATCGAAGTAGACGTCGAGGTTCCCCTGATCCTTGGCCGACCCTTCCTTGCCACCTCCCGAGCCATCATTGACGTAAGCAATGGTAAGCTCTTTCTTCGAGTAGGCGACGACGAAGTCACATTTCCTATCACCCCTTCGATGAAGAACACCTTAGCGAATGATGACTCATGTTTTTTCGTAGACGCCGTGAGTGATGATTCTTCCTACTGCCTCTCCGACTTTGAAAAAGAATTTTCTACTTTTTGCTCCTCTTCTCTTACCACAGAATCACTGCAAGGAAGTGATGAATCTTCTTGTTGTCTTTCTGAGTTTGAAAAAGAGTTTTCTGATTTTTGTTCTTCCTCTTTCCTTACCACTGAATCTGTACAAGAAGCCGTCTTGGCTGCTAGCCCCACCCCTTATTACGTTCCTTATAAAAAAGTTTATGAAGATATTATTTTTGAAAAAGAAAGAATCTCAAAATCCTCTTATGAAGAACCCCCTACCCTAGAACTTAAAGAACTTCCCGAACACCTTAAGTATGCTTTCTTAGAAAAAGACTCCAAGTTACCAGTTATCGTTTCGGCCTACCTCACGGATACGCAGAACGATAAACTTCTTCTGGTTCTACGTAAGCATCGCCGGGCTATTGCTTGGCAAATTTCTGATATCAAGGGCATAAGACCCATCTTTCTGTACACATAAAATCCTAATGGAAGATAATTCGCGTAACTCTATTCAACCTCAACGCCGTATAAACCCGAATATGAAAGAAGTAGTTAAGGGCGAGGTTATGAAACTATTAGACGCAGGAATTATCTACCCGATATCGGACAGTAAGTGGGTTAGCCCCGTTCAAGTAGTTCCAAAAAAGGGAGGGATAACCGTAATTAGTAATGAGAATAATGAATTAATCCCGACACGGACGGTGACGGGTTGGCGTATGTGCATAGATTACCGTAAGTTAAATGACGCCACCCGTAAGGACCACTTTCCTCTACCGTTTATCGACCAGATTTTAGAACGTCTCTCCGGCCATAGCTTTTATTGTTTTCTCGATGGCCTCTCGGGGTACTTTCAAATACCCATCTCTCCCGAGGACCAAGAGAAAACTACGTTTACTTGTCCCTTCGGCACCTTCGCGTACCGAAGAATGCCGTTTGGATTATGCAATGCGCCGGCTACATTTCAACGATGTATGCTCGCAATATTTGACAAGTACGTAGAAAGCATTATGGAGGTATTCATGGACGATTTCTCCGTGTTCGGCGATACCTTCGATAGATGTTTAGAAAACCTCGAAAAAGTCTTAGAACGATGCGAAGAAACTAACCTTGCCCTAAATTGGGAAAAATGCCATTTTATGGTGAGGGAAGGGTTAGTTTTGGGTCATAAAATTTCTGCTAAAGGTATTGAGGTAGACGTTGCCAAGATAGAAGTTATTGAGAAGTTGCCGCCACCTACAAACATAAAAGCTATAAGAAGTTTCCTAGGCCACGCTGGTTTTTATCGTCGTTTTATAAAGGACTTCTCCAAGATCACTAAGCCCCTCACCCATCTCTTAGAAAAAGACGCTCCATTCATTTTTGATGACTCTTGTATTTCTGCCTTTGAATTAATTAAAGAAAAGTTAATTAACGCGCCGATTATGATAGCTCCGGTGTGGGACCTTCCTTTCGAGATTATGTGCGATGCGAGTAGTTTTGCGGTGGGAGCCGTATTAGGTCAACGCATATCTAAGAACTTCCACCCCATCTATTATGCTAGTAAAACCCTCACATCTGCACAAGAAAATTACACCACAACCGAAAAAGAGCTCTTAGCTGTAGTATTTGCGTTTGATAAATTTCGCCCTTACATTACACTTTCAAAAATCATTGTTTTTACGGACCACTCGGCCCTCAAGTACCTTCTTGCCAAAACGGATGCCAAGCCTCGCTTGATTCGCTGGGTCTTACTCCTCCAGGAGTTTGACTTAGAGATTCGTGATAAGCGAGGAGCCGAGAACTTGGCCGCCGACCATTTATCAAGATTAGATAACCCCTTTATAGAAAAATTAAATGAAAAATCTTTTAATGATTATTTTCCTGATGAGAAGCTGCTTTTAGTTAATACATCTACTTCTCCTTGGTTCGCGCACATCGCCAACTATCTAGTGGCCCGGGTGCTCCCAAAAGAGTTCTCCTCTCAGCAGAAGAAGAAATTCTTTTCTGAGCTGAAGAACTACTTTTGGGAAGACCCGCATCTTTTCAAAATTTGTGCGGATCAAGTGATAAGGAGATGTGTTTCTTTTGATGAAGGAATTAATATTCTAAAACATTTGCATGAAGGTCCGACAGGTGGGCACTATCAAGCTGCTCGCACCGCTCATAAAGTGCTTTGCGCGGGTTTTTACTGGCCTAGCCTGTTTAAAGACGCGCAAGCCTTTGTGAGCAGGTGTGATAGTTGCCAACGGTCGGGCAATATTTCTAATAAAAATGAAATGCCGCAAAATTATTTCTTAGAGTGCGAAATTTTCGACCTCTGGGGAATTGATTTTGTTGGCCCCCTTCCTTCTAGCTTCGGAAACAAATATATTTTAGTTGCTGTTGATTATGTTTCACGATGGGCTGAGGCCCAAGCTCTTCCTACGAACGACTCCCGAGTTGTAGTCACGTTTTTAAAAAAATTATTTTCTAGATTCGGTACGCCTCGCGCAATCGTTAGCGATAGGGGTTCCCATTTCTGTAACGCGCAATTTTCAAAAGTCCTTACTAAATACGGCGTTACGCATAAACTGTCCACTGCCTACCACCCCCAAACTAACGGTCAAGTCGAAGTAGTAAATAGAGAAATAAAAAGAATATTAGAAAAGACTGTTTCAACTTCTAGAAAAGACTGGTCAGCCAAACTTGACGATGCTCTATGGGCCTACCGAACAGCGTACAAAACCGCCCTCGGATGTACGCCGTATCGGCTGGTCTATGGAAAATCGTGTCATCTGCCCGTGGAGTTAGAACACCGCGCCTTTTGGGCCTTAAAATTTTTAAACTTCGATCCCCACTCAGTCGGTGACCTTCGAAAATTTCAACTAAATGAACTCGATGAGTGGCGCTCTTATGCTTATGAAAATAATAAACTTTATAAAGAGCGGACGAAGCGTTTACACGATAAACACTTAAGGCACCCTAAAAACTTTAAGCCGGGCGACCAAGTCCTATTATATAACAGTCGTTTACGTTTATTTCCGGGCAAATTAAAATCTCGCTGGTCTGGCCCGTTTTCTGTTTTAGAAGTATTTCCTTATGGAACTGTTTTAATTTCTCACCCTGATAAGGGTAATTTCAAAGTGAATGGTCAGCGTCTTAAACTGTATTTTTCTGGTGATGATGATGTCAGTCCAAACACTATTAAGTTTCTGCTTCACGAACTTTAATCTTGCACTTTTTTTTTTTTGGCTAAAAACAATTTTATTTCGGGACAACAATATTTTTGGACAATATTATTTTTTTGATGCGTCGAGCTCAACGACGCTTTAACCAAAGGGCGCTCTTGGGAGGCAACCCAAGTTATCTTTTTCTGTTTTCTTTATTTTACAATTTTTGCCTCGGACGGCTCCGACAAGCTGAAGCTTCTGCGATCGCCTACTCCAACATTGCTGAATCCATCACGAAGTCCAAAGAAGACATTTGGGGAGCGGCATCACTCAGTTTTCGCAGCAAATAAATCCGGGGAAGTACCTGTATTTCAATTCTGTCTTTTCAATTCTGCACTTTATTTTTCTCTCCTTCTCCAATCCCCTTCTTTAGGCATTGAGGACAATGTCTGTTTTAAGCTTGGGGGAGGATTTCCTCCTTCATTTTTGCTTAGTGTAAATAATTTCCTTTTTTGTAAATAGTTCCATAAAATAAAAAAAAATGAATATCTTAAAATTCCAAAAAAGAGAAAAATTTTCCAAAATCCAAAAAAAAAAGAGAATATTCCTCAAAATAAAAAATATTTATATGTATTTTTGAATAGTTTAGACATTTTGGTATTTCAATAGTACCCCTAGTTTTTAGTTTTGTTTTACTCAAAATCTCCTATAAACAACTTAGTTAATTATAATATTTCTAATCGTCCTTTTTAATTATGTTTCACAAGTAAAATGTTGGCCATGCTGTGTTTCTAATTCGCGGTAGCATGTTAAGGTGAAATATTTTTCTAAAACTCGCATTTCTATTATGGTTTTTTGTTTTTTTTATTTCCTTTACTTTCTCAAAAATTCATCATCCACTATTTTCTTTTTCGTTTTTGAATAATTTTTGTAAAGTCAACTTTTGAATAACGTAGTAGATGTGAACGATCCAAGCCACCTATTATTTCTATTTTCAAGTTAATTTCATCAATCTTCTTTTATTATCTAGGACTCGCTTTTTGAAATTTTTCAAACCTTTGTTTTAAATAAATTCAAAAGCGTGAAAATGATTTAGGCCGTTTTTGTTTTCGTTTGAGCTTTCCTGCCAACCTAAAAACTTTTACCACTAGTTAGCCGTTTTTGAGCCTTTTTCCGATTTCATTTGATAGCTCCTCTCTTCATTTCAGTTTCACCAAAGCCAAAATTTCCAACCTATCGAATCGCACTAGCCTTTTTGAGTTTCATAAATTATTTTGACGATTTTTGATAGGGTATTTTGTGATTTTTGTGGAGAAAGGTTTTCGAAAAAAAAAAAGTATGTTCAAAAGTGATGTTTATTTTTTGTTTGGCCAACTCAAAAAGGAAAATAAAAATATTTATGGCCTTTGTTTTGAAAAAAAAAGAAAAAAAAAATGAAAAAGAAAAAAGAAAAAGAAAAAAAAATGTGTACATATTTTTATGAAAGTTTTTGAAACTCTTTGCTTTGGTTTAGTGTGATTTTAAACCTTCACGTTTATCTTTGAATTCCACTCCTAATTATTTTCCTAAACCAAACGTTTCTGTCCTATTTAAGTCCTTTTGATTCACGCTTTTTGTTTTTTATTTAACAACTAAGAAAAGAAAAATAGTAAATCAGTTTTAGTTTTGGATTTAAACCTAGATTTTTGATAATTAAATTGATATAATTATAATACGTTGCTTGGATCTAGTAACAACTCAATGCGTGTTTTTCATTTTCGTTGCTTTACTTAAGTCCATTTAAAAAATCTCGCTAAAATTTTGGATGATTTGTTTTTATTAAGTAAAGTTTATAAAAGTTTTACCATACCTAAATAATTGTTTTAGACTTACATTTCACCTTTTCCCTACTAAGAATTTCGCATAGTACTTGTGTAGGCATAATTAGAACTTGTTGATTAGTCCTGTTATAAATATCTAGTTTTTATATTTTTGCTTGGGGACAAGCAAAGCTTAAGCTTGGGGGAATTTGATAATACGTTTTGTAGCCTAAACTATTATCGTTTTTTATATTTTATATTGTACAAATTATGTCTATTATTAATTTATTTTTATCCTTTTTATGTAAATTTTATTGCCACTAACTTTTTCCTGTCTTTTTGCAGGTTTTCAGAAAAATTGCCAAAATGGCCTGTCACGCCCCCCTGTCACGCCCTCCCTGGGCGTGACCTAGGGCGTGTCACCCGATCCCGAGGACACCTGCTGGAAGGGACAGAAAACGGTCAAAACCGCTGTCACGCCCCCCTGTCACGCCCTCCCTGGGCGTGTCACCGGGCGTGACATGGGCGTGTCGCCCTCTGCCGCAAAAGCTGCGGCCGCATTAAATGCCCTTCCGCCTCAGCACGTAAATAGTACTGTCACGCCCCATGTCACGCCCGTGACATGGGCGTGACACCTTCCTTTTTCGGTGACTGACGGATTTCCGACCAATGATTTGGACATGACATGCCTGTCACGCCCCCCTGTCACGGGCGTGACCTAGGGCGTGACCACCGACGTACCGAAGCAATCATCCCTCCCGCCAGAATCCAGAGCCCGAGGTCAACATAGTACTGTCACGCCCCCCTGACACGCCCCCCCTAGGGCGTGTCGGAGGGCGTGACCGACCCGAGAAAAAATCTATAAATTGAGCCCCCCTCCTCCCCATTTCAGCAAGCTTTGGTTGAGTGGGGGAGGTGCTGCCCCTTTGTTTCTTGATCCTTTTTCATGCTTTTTCTCTCTCTCTCTCCCCCTCTCTTTGTACTTTTTGGTTAACCCTAGTTTAATCATAGTTTGTGCTAGCTTTTAATGTAATTTTCTTCTTGCTTAAGTGCTTAATGTAGGGCTAGAATAGGGTTTAATTTTCATGCACTTGTAACTTTAATTTTCAATAGTGTAACTTGCCCTTTTTATTAATAAAAGTGTTTTTGTTTAGCTTGTGTTCTTCTTATGCTTTTCTACTCATCTTCCCCCCTCCACTCCATTATGATTAACTAATCCTCCTTGTACTCAATCTTGATGATCCGAGGTTAGAGCGATTATGTTATGATGTTTTAATTAATCTTTTCTTTTTAGGTTAGGGCCTTGAATTACTCTTGATTTATCACGGGTCGGAGGTATATTTTCGATATATACTCTCCGCCTTTGCTTTCATTCTGGGCTAGCCGAGAGGCCGAAAGAATGAAGTGAGCATTCAAGAGTAAAGGGAGTTGTACGCACCCCTCGAGAGAGGCAGACGTACAAATCTCCCGGATTGGAGTAAAATCCAATAGTGGGGTTCACCGCGTAAAGCGAGTTTTAGGCCTCCGATTTAGACGAGAGTCGGTCGGACCTTCCTAAACTCAGTTGGGCACGACTTCGAGAGAAGCGTGTTCAAGCTTTAGGAACCTCCACGGTCAAGGACCCTTATCCTATTAAGTTTAGATTTTTATCGCATTTTCTTAATCGTCTTTAGCCGAGGTGAATCTCGATCGGGTGCATTCCCATTTCATATTGTTCTACCTTTTTGTAGTAATCTCATATATTGTGCTCTTTTATTAACTGCGGTAATTTCCTTTCTAGCTTAGTTGTTTGCTTAATAGCGTAACTTAATTGCGGTAGTTCTCTTTTTAGTTTGCTTTAATTTCTCCATTGCGCTTAGATTTTCTAAAACCCTAGTTTTTCCGTCGATAAGATAATAGCGTTCGTGTGAGTAAGCTTAGCCAACAGTTCCCGGATCTTAATACGACACTTGTGTCCCCTTGCTACAATTCGATAGGTATACTTGCCTCATCGGGTTGCTAGTTCGGTTGCGTTTATTTCTTCGAACCCTAGGGCGCAACAGTCAACGATATCAGTGTCGGTGCAATCGAACTCCCCGATATCGAAAACCCACCACCTTAATCTTTCCTACTTTTATGCACATGCAGCAGTTTAATATATAACAATTTTTAAAGGGTCAAACTCCCGGACTAAACCGTCCGTATAAACCACATCCGAGACCAAATTCCCCGGACCAAAACGTCCGGCTCATCTCCAGACTCCATCCCATAGAACACCACGGGACAACGCCCCCTTGAACACCTCGGGACGACTTAACCATTACCAACCCTAACTAATGAGTGTGTGCAATGTGAATCTGTATTAGGCTAATTACTCTTTCGTTTGTTTTAAGATTTACGTTAGCCCAGGACTGCCCCCGGCATACCCCGTGAAGGGCTCTCAAAGGGCACTAGGAACCAAGATGGCGGCATTACGACCCGAAGTTCCCTTTTGCAAGGCACTTATTGTTATTGGTTGTTTTTCCCTTACCCGTTCTCTCTATGAATTGCATTGAACTAAACCTAGGGTGGATTTGACTCTTCACTCCTACGGGGACGGCGATCTTTCGTCGGTCCCGCGCACCTTCTAGAGCGCATCAACTCCTTCTTCACCACACTTGAAACCTCATATGGTGATCCATCCTCTTTCTTTAAATCCAGCCAACACAAGCTGTCCTTACGCTAACCCAAAACTTATCTTGTTACTCATTTCCCAAAGTTACTAACTACAGACCACCTTATACTAAGTGATGTCTATGATAGGATGTCCTTTGTATTTTCTTCCGAACGGCCTAAGTTAATTACTAGGGGCCTATCATAACATTATTGAATCGATTTCCGATAATAACAATTTTCCCAATTAATCTAATAATTAATTAATTTTACTAAAATCCAAGGTCTTCCAAATTGCACGAGGATTATATTTTTCAGTCATGTATAAATCATAATAAATTTAAGACAAATATTAATGTATCTAAAAATGACATATCCAAGGTTTGACAATTTTCCCTATGGTCTAAGGGGCCTAAACTTATTTTTGCAATAATCCATTTCCTTTATGTCTAATGAATAAACTACACCAAATTCTCTTCCAAATAAATTGGATTAATTACAGGATATTAGAAATACCATGAAAACAGTTCTATAAAAGTTTCATAATTTTCCTGCTGAAAATTAATTTAAAATAAATCATTTTCTAAAATCCTAATCTAGCATGCTTGTGAATCAAGTACTAAGTCCATAACCACAAAAATCCAGAGAAAAATCCCACTGATTCATAATGATTTAAAAACACTATTTACCATCTTTCATAATTTTCCAGAGAATATTTATTCCATAAAATATTTTTAAAACATAGAGCCCTTTAATAATACTTGTGAAGGAACTATTCTATTTAGTCAACATAAAATTGAACTAAAATTAATGGGCATTCCTACTGGCCAAAAACATCTAATTCCAGAGTTTCAAGGGGGCCTTATTAGAATTAAAAATCTTTAATAAATAAAACATCAAAAAGGGCTATACCCACATTCATGAATGAAGTACTAGAAATACCTATCCAAAAATTCTAGTAAAATTATCCAAGGGTCCTAACTACCCTTGAAACAGACTACCCAAATTTCATGGCTTACAAAAGAGTTTAAGATACTATTTTGACCTAAAGTCCCTTCTATACTAAAACTACGGTTTAAGTTTTGAGGTAGCTACCTACATCAAAATTCTCTAACATTACAACCAGAGAGTTACAAACTCATTAAAAACCTCTCCACCAAATCTCAAGGCCATACAAGGGTATTTGCCCCTATGTCCTTCACAAACCCCCAAAGTCCACATTTAGGGTTTGAACCTGGGCCCTAGGGTAAACTTACCCTAAATCATCCCATCTTACCTAAGGGTAATCTTAGGACCAAAATAAACCAGTGTTAAAAATCTCAACCTCTGTTGAGGTGAGATGATCATACCAGTGTGCAAAGAACCTTCTCACTCAGCTTCCTTCTACTAGGTCAAAACTAGGGTTTAGAGGATTCCTAATCAAAACTCAACTAAATTAGTTGAAATTTAAACCAGACCTAGGTACCTATACCAGGGACACCTCACCAAAATTTCGGAGGATTTGGAGGTCATTTGACCCTTCAACTACCTTACCCTAGCATTTCTAGGTTTAGGGCAGAACCCTAAGTTACACTATCCCAACTGGTCTCCAATTTTTACAGAGTTAGGTCTAGGTGATATTGAGTCCCTGTCCAAATTTCAAAGAATTTGAATCAAGGATTAGGTGTGGGGAATTTTTCAAATATCTGCCCTATTTGTAGGACCTACCCTAGAATAATGGCCCTATAGGTCAGAAGACTTGTCCTAAAATTTTCCATAATATATCAAACTGTAGATAATTTAAAAGCCTACAACATTCATGTTGTTCAATTTTGATGAACAAGCCCCTAAAGGGCCTAAATAATTTTTAGAAGAAATCTGCCCTAGTTGTAGGACATACCCTTACTAAAAAGGCTCTATAGGGCAGTCCCCTCATCCAATTTTTCACCACTGCATATCAAATTGTAGGTATTTAAAATACCTACAACTTTCATGTTGTAACCTTTTAAAAGTGGTGCCCATAAAGGGCCTAAATTTAATTTATAGTGAAACTGTTTTATTAAATACAGAAAATCCGAAAAATAGGGGTTTATAAGTGTTTATTTGATCCTGCACGAATCTTAAAGCGCATCCGATGGCAACTGTTCATCTTCTCCGATTTGGACAGAAAATGAGCCCGCACAGGTGGTTTTTGCGGGCCTTTTCCGGCGGCCTGAGGTGGCGCCACCACCGGGAAACATCACCCATTTGTTCCCGGTGGTGGGGGCTATCCACGGCCGGAGCTAGGGCGGCCGGAGGTGGCGGCGCCGCCCTAGCCGAGAGCTTCAAAAGCTCCCGAAAAATGGCAATTTTTTGAAATTTCAAAACTTGGCACCGGTTCGTTTGGGCATGAAATCGATTTCTAAGCATTCCTAGGATCTAAGCATGAGAGGAGGAGAGGAGGAGGACCTGAGTTCGGGCTCGGATGCGGGTGGAGCGACGGGAATGCATGGCGGCGGCGACGACATTTCCTCTTCTTGGTGGCTCCGGCAGCGGTTCTCCCTCCTATCTAGGGTTTCGAAATCCCTCACCCTAGCTTGCTGATGGGGTATAAATGGCCAGGAGGGGGCGGGGGAGGTGGTTTTGAAAATGGCCATCAAAGCCATTAATGGCTAGGTTCGGCCATGGAGGAGGGGGGCTGAACCAAGGCCTAGGTGGCCGGGAAATGGTTGAAAACTTCTCCCCTTCCCCTGGGGAGTTGAATTCAGCCATTAAGGGTGCCCTTTGGCCTCCCTTTGGCTGATCCCTCCATTCCCTCTCTCTTGAATTTTTCTCTCTCCTCCATTATCATGAAAATGGAGCTCACCTTCTCTCTCCTAGTCACCAATGTTGACTTGGTCAATTCCCTAGGATATAGGCAGCCAAATATCATACAAAAATAATCATGCAAGAGTTAGCTTAAGGGGGAGGGTGGTTTGAGGTTGGGTTAGCCCATATAGGCTAGGTTTGACTTGATTTGGGCTTGGGGTTGACTTGGTCAAATTGACCACTATGGTTGACCCAAGTGGGTCCTTGGTGACTCATTGGGCCCACATTAGGTCTAAGGGAATTTTTAGAGTCACAATGAACCTACTAGGCCACCCAAAATCAGAGTTTTGAAAATTACAATTTGCAGACCAAGTAGGTCTCAACTAGGTTTTTAGGTCACTTGGTCTCCTGGGCTCACCTAGGTTAACTCATATGACCTAGATATGCTCATGTCACTCCTAAGGGGGGGTCTAATTGGAAAATGGGATGTTACATATGGTAGGAAGTGTCGCACACTGTTATCGTGGCTAGAAATGGGTGAGGCAAGGTTGTACAAGAAGCAGGAGGTGGATAATGCTACATATTTGGTGCAGATCATTCGAGAGCGTTTGTTGATCGCTCAGGATAGACAAGCTAAGTACTACAATGCCAAGCACCAGAACGCGGAGTTCGCGGTCGGTGATTGGGTGTACTAGAAGATAAATCCGTTCAAGGGTGTTTCACGTGTAAGATGCTTGAAGAAGCTGAGCCCAAGATACCTTGGACCCTTTGAGATTCTGGAGCGGATCTGCGAAGTGGCCTATCGTTTGAAGCTATCGGTGGAGTTGAGTGGACTACACGATATATTCCACATCTCAGTGTTGTGGAAGGCGGTGCAAGAGCCTTCGCAGGTGATCGCAGTGGATCAAGTGCCAGTGGACGAAGGGTTGACGACTAAGGTCATGCCCGTTCGTATTGAGGACTTTGAAGTTAAACGACACCGTAATAAGGAGATCCGGATGGTAAAGGTCCGGTAGGACAATTGCAGCCAGGTGGAGCTCTCTTGGGAACGGGAGCAAACCATGCTGGAGGAGTACCCGAAGTTATTCCCCTCAAGTACTGCTTAAAGTTTTCCGTTTTCTTTCCTCAAATAATTTTGTGGGCAAAATTCTTTTAAGAGGGAGAGAGTTGTAAAACCCCGAAACTCAAAAGATGGACGGGTGACGCTTTTAGCCAAATCTGGGTTTTGCTAGAGGTGACACGGCCTCGGACATGGGCGTGTCCCAGGGCGTGTCGTGCTCGGGTTTGGCGTTGGTCGTGTAGTCGACGATTTTGGAGTCAACGGTCGTCGGGGGTGGGGGGGGGGGTGGGGGGGGGGGGGGGGTAAGTGAATATGTACTGGGACACGGGTGTGTCCCTGGGCGTATCAGCCACTCAGAGCCTTACACTCAACGATCGTTGAGTGAGGGGCGCACGACCTGAGCCCAAGCGTGTTCGGGTCCGACACGGGCGTGTCGAATGCCCATATCCTCCTCGGGTCGTGTGGCGTTTTGTGCTAAGGAGATTACACGGCCTGGGACACAGGTGTGTCCCAGGGCGTGTTTAGCACATGACATGTGACATGGGCGTGTCACATGGTCGTGTCCTTCTCGGGGGAATTATGGATTTTGCACACGGGACGTGATATGGGCCCTAACACGGGCGTGTCACATGTGACATGGGTGTGTCGCTGGCCGTGTCATAGACCGTGTTCTGGTCAGGAATTTCTGGTGATGGCGAATGAGTGACACGGCCATGCATACGGTCGTGTTGCAACCCTTCTTCGGCCCAGTTTTTGTATTTTAATCCGCGATCATTGCCGTTCGTTTCTTTACTATGGGATCCGACGGCTGGGGGTTGGTTCTGAGAGTTTAAACTCAGGAATAGGGTTTAGAAATGCTCATTTCTCTTAAGTGGTTCTCTTTCTAAAGCTAGAGAGAGGAGAGAGCAAGGAGGAGAAAGAAGGGCTAGATCCGGTCACCAACGGAGCATCGGAGCTCCAAATCGCGAGCCGACTTCGGATCCGCAGAGGCAAGGAGATTGTGGTGCTTTCCATCCGCATAGATTTCCATTGCGCAAAGGAAGAACGCTAGGGTAACGATTCTCATCCTAGGACATGTGCAGTCCTCTTTTCCTTTGCATAGGAGGCCCTCTCACGCGAGTGTGCGATGAGTTGAGGCGTTCCTTGGGGTAGATATATAAAGTCCCTCTTGTGTAGAGTCTGTATGCGAAAACAGACATAGGCATGTTGTGTGAAACATATCCGGACATGTTGGTCTACATCGGTGATGTTGCATTGAATAATAACCGGAGAAGACTCCGTGTGAATGTTTCTTTTTCGGGTTTTCGACGAGGTAGATTGCAACAGGGAGCCTTGGGGACTAACTCCATGGTGCACCCGAAAAACTGGGCAAATGCGGGATGTTTCCAACATGGTGGCCGGGGAGCCAACTTGAACATAACCGGGTTATGTGTATTGTGTGATGGAAACGGGACTCGGGGAGTCTTGACTTGCGCATATTGCTTATATTGTCATTGCGGTATGAGCATGGGTCAGGCGAAACCGTACCCGATCTATGTCATTCGTCGGAACCGATGGCATAGATGAGGGTCTTCGGTGGTGTATGGCTTAAATTGACGTGACCAATGCCAGGGAGACAAAATGCTCATATGGTTGGCCGTCCAAGGGATGGTGGTGAGATGGGAATGTCTATGGCTTAAATGACGTGACGTTGGCCAGTTCACCGTGAATGTGACCTGAGTGCACGGGGTGTGTTGCCGTGCATGCCTGCACCTGTATTGTAGTGTGTGTTTACACCATACCGCTTACTTATGCTAACAAAATGCAGGGAAGAGCATCGCTGCCCCGAGTTGGGGGCGGGGTCGTTATAATTTGGTCAGCATAGCTGACCGTATTTTATGTTTACCACCGTGCGGTGGATTGTTGCTTACAAGTGTTGTGGAGCCGAGTGGAAAATAGCGGGCTGAAGCCCAAGTTGCTGTGCTGGCCCTCGAAGGCCAAGTTTTAAGTGTTTTTCTTTTGTACTCATGTACGACCAACCTACGTGCCGAGGTTTGGAAGACACTTTTATTAAGCAAACTCTTGTAAGGCCATAATGCCATTGATTGTTGTATTATACATTCCTTTGGGTCTTTTGTAGTGGACATTCATGCTTTGGCTGAGTTCTTTTATCTTGCAACTTAATAATTTGCTTCCGCTAGGTGCTCTATGTATGACGTTGTGATTGGTTGAATGGTTTAAATACGTAACCAACAGGTCTGTCCGTAGTATATGGCGTCGGGCCCCGGCCGGTCCTACTGCTATATGCTATGTGACGGATAGGGGTGTTATACCACCTCCCTGGCAATTTGGCAGTCGAGGACACGATTGATGATGAGGATATCAGGGCCGAGGCCACATGATAGAGAGAGAGCAGGTGTATGCTCTAGACCTGACACAGCCCCGGAAACCGGTGCAGGTTATCGCAGGTATGTTAGTACTTTTAAATTTTTCTTTCCCTTCCCAGGAACTAGTTTTCTAGACATAGCCTAGTTAAAAATTAAGAGAAGAAAACTATAACCAGAATACTAAGACACTTAATTACCTTAGGCATAGTTTTTATCAGCGGCAAGCCCGCTCACACGCTCTTCGACACCGGTGCTTCACACTCGTTTGTGTCGGAAGATTTCGTGAAAGGACTGGCAGGCGTGGAGCAGTTCACCGGAAAGATGATGAGGGTGCGCCTACCCGATGGATCAGAGCTAATGACCTCTGCTCATTGCAATATGGAGGAGGAGATTGGTGGGAAGTCATTTAAGGCACTAGCGACGATTCTAAGGATGCCAGATTACGCTCTTATCCTGGGCATGATATGGCTATACTGGAACCATGCCCAGATTGACTGCGTGGCGAAGAAGATCACGGTGAGGCATAGGGACTCCTTCATTGTTATCGAAAGTATTATACCATCACCCCGCATATTATTATCACCTGTGTAGGCCATCAAGGCCCATCTGCAGGTGGAGGAGGTTTATCAGGTTATTTTTGAGGCGGTCATGGCCAAGGACACCATTTCAGATATTCCAGTAGTGCGAGACTTTGCCGATGTATTTTCGTAGAAGCTACTAGGGCTACCCCGCACTGAGAGAAGGACTTCCAGATTCAGCTCGTACCGGGGGGCTAAGCCGGTATCCAGAGCTCCCTATCGAATGGCCCCAAAGGAGTTGGTGGAATTCCGAAGCCAGCTTCAAGAGTTAGTGGAGGTCGGGTTTGTCTGGCCTAGATCTTCACCATGGGGAGCTCCGGTGTTATTTGTAAAGAAGAAGGACGGAACTCTTTGGCGGTGTATAGATTACTGGTCCCTGAATAGGTGACAGTTCAGAATACTTATCCCTTGCCAAGGATAGATGAGTTATTTGACCAGCTGGAGGGAGCCCATTGGTTCTCAAAGCTGGATCTTAGAATAGGGTACTACCAGCTTCGCATTTTGGAGGAGGACATCCCGAAGATGGCCTTCAGCAGCAGATATGGTTTGTACGAGTTTACCGTGATGCCTTTCGGGCTCACGAATGCACCCTCCGCATTCATGACCTTGATAAACCGGGTGTTCGAAGAGTATCTTAATTTCGTCGTTATTGTATTCATCGACGACATCCATATCTATTTGAGGTCGGAGGAGGAGCACGCGAGGCATCTAGCCTTGGCCTTGGAGAAGTTGCGGGAGCATAAGATGTATGCCAAGTACAGCAAGTACCAGTTCTGGCTAAAGGAGGTGGACTTTTTGGGCAATGTCATTAGTGGAGCAGGTTTTGTAGTAGATCCGGCGAAGGTCCAGACAGTACGGGATTGGCCACCACTAAAGACAGCATCGGATGTTCGAAGTTTCTTAGGACTTGCCGGTTATTACCGGAAGTTTGTAAAGGGGTTCTCTCAGATTGCCCTCCCTCTTACGTCTCTTAAGAAGAAGGAGTCTCCTTTTATTTGGACGCCACGATGCGAATCTGCTTTTCAGGAGCTGAAGGATCGTCTTACCTCGGCTCCCATCCTTGCTCTTTCTTTAGGGAAGGAAGGATTTCAGCTGTACAATAATGCTTCCTATCAGGGAATGGGTGCCGTTCTGATGCAAAACGGGCACGTAATAGCCTACGTCTCCCGTCAGCTAAAGCAGCATGAGCAAAACTACCCCGTGCACGACTTGGAGTTGGGGGCAGTTGTTTTTGCTCTTAGTATCTGACGGAACTACCTCTATAGAGTTCACTGTGACATCTTCTCAGACCATAAGAACTTGAAATACGTAGACACACAGAAGGAGTTAAACATCAGGCAGAGACACTAGGTTGAGTTTCTGTCGGAGTACCAGTATACAATGCACTACCATCCGAGGAAGGAAAATGTGGTCGCAGACACTTTGAGCCGGAGAGCGAGTACGTCAGGAGTAGGCCCGCAGCTGATGGCCTTTGAGTTCGTTAAATCTTTCGAGGAGATGCAAATATCACTAGTGTCCGAGGATGACCCGGAGTTATACATGGAGTACCTGGCATCGATGGTTACTACTGATGATATTCGGGACCGTATCAGAGATAGGCAAAAGCTGGATGTGAGGGTTGAGCCGATATTCAGAGCCTTGGAGGAAGGCAGGACAGGAGATTACTCTTTGAGGGATGGTTTCTTGTGTTTCAGAGGAAGGGTCTACATACCGGCAGGAGGCCAGATCCGGGAGGACATTATGACGGAAGCTCACTGCATCCGATACTCGCTACACCCGGGAATCACCAAGATGGTAAAATATTTGAAGAGGATGATGTACTGTCCGGGTATGAAGAAGGACATTACGTACTTTGTGATGCATTGCGAGGCCTGCCAACTCGTAAAGGCAGAGTGTAGGAATCTGGCCGGCTTGCTGCAACCACTTCCAGTGCCGGAGTGGAAATTTGAGGATATGGCCATGGATTTCATACATGGGCTACCTCGATCCCTTGTAGGAAATGACTCAATCTGGGTGATAGTGGACAGGCTAATGAAGGTGCCCAGATTCATTCCAGTGGCAAAATACACCCCCGTTGGTGTATTAGTATAGAGGTTCATTGAGTAGTTTGTGCATTATCATGGGGTGCCCAAGACTATCATTTCAGATAGGGATGGTTGGTTTACATCCAGGGGGTGGAGGTCAGTTCAGTCCTATCTGGGTTCTCGGTTGACATTCAACACGACTTTTCACCCTCAAACCGACGGGCAGACAGAGCGCACCAACCGTACACTGGAAGATCTTTTGCGCCTGTGTATTGTGGACAGTGACGATCCTTGGGAGAGGTTGCTGCCACTGGTCGAGTTTTCGTATAACAATGCCCATCAATCCAGCATAAGCATGGCTCCATACGAGGCGTTGTATGGACGGAGGTGCAGGACCCCACTATCATGGGTTCAGGATGAGGATCCGGAGGCACTAGGCTCGGAGTATGTGGGGGATACAGATGCTCAGATTAGATTGATCCGAGACAGGATGTTGGAAGCCCAAAGTAGGCAGGCCAAATATTACGATGCGGGCATCATCAGGTAGAGTTCCAGGTGGGAGACTGAGTTTTCTTGAAGATAGGGCTGATGCACAGAGTCTCGCGGGTTTGCGGGCAGAAGACACTCAGTCCAAGATATATGGGGCCTTACAGGATCTTTGTGCGGATCAGCCCCTTGGATTATAGACTGGAGCTAACACCAGAGTTAGCGGGATTGCATGACGTCTTCCATGTCTCCTCATTACGGAGAGCTCTGCTATGCCCCGAGCAGCTGATTTCCACAGCAGACGACCCAATGGCCTCAAATCGATCAGTCAACTAAGAGTCGATCAGGATCGATGACACGACAGTGCGGGTCTTGCGATAAAAGAAGGTTCTGTTAGTCAAGGTTTTGTGGAGCAATCATAGGCAGGAAGAGCATACATGGGAGCCACAGGAATTGATGCAGCAAAAATATCCGGAACTCTTCGAGTAAGGTATACCTTAAACCATAGGGATGTTACAATTTCTTCTATTCCAGTAGAAACCCCCGTAGGCTTAACCTAAATTTCAGGGATGAAATTTTTTATTTGTATATTGGGATTTGTAACATCCCATTTCCGACCAGACCCCTAGGAGAGGTTTTCTCATGACCAAGTCATGACAAAACCCTAGGAAGCCCAAGGAGGCCAAGTGACCCGGGCTCTAGGTGAAAATCACCTTAGTCTACAAATAATAGGTCAGATATTTACCTAAAACAGGATATAGGCTTGCACATTAAGTGCGTCGAGTGCACTCAACGCCAAAGGCTGGCTGGCATTGAGTGCGTCGAGTGCACTAAATGCCATAAGCAAAATGGCGTTGAGTGCACTGACTGCACTCAACACCATCTTTCAAGCTGGATGGAATTGAGTGTGTCGAGTGCACTCAATGCCATAAGTTGAACGTCATTGAGTGCACTTACTGCACTGAACGCCATCCTGTGTAGACTGGATAGCGTTGAGGGAGTTGAGCTCCCTCAACGCCGTAGTATGGATGGCGTTGAGTGAGCTGAGCTCACTCAATGCCATTTTACTTAGAATTTTTCTGAAAGTTTTTTCTTGGATGCTGATCAGTTGAACCGGGACGTTTCGAGAAGTTGGCCAGGAGCTGTTAATTAGCCATTTATTTTATTAAGACCTAATTAAGTCTTATTTTAAAATATAGACCGGTTAAGTGGAGTTATGCCACGTGGCCGACAGTTATGAACATGCAGAAAGCTTCAGCCATGGCCGAGCACCGGCTTTCATGGCCAGTAATGGCACTTGATGCCGTGGCCCCCTTCCCCTCCTCTTTAATGGCTGGACTCAACTCCTCTAGGGAAGAGGAGGAGTTTCTAGCCGTTACTTGGCTGGATTAAGCCAGGATCACCCCACCTCGTCCATGACCGAGCCAAGCTTTAAATGGCATTAATGGCCATTGATGTTTTGGCATCTCCCCTCCTTAACCGAGGCTTTAAACACCATTAGTGGCCCAAGAGGAATGTTTCCCAGCCTTTACCTGAAGATTTCGAGCCCTCCCACCGTGCTGTTGCAGAAGTCGAGCGGCACCACCATCGGAAATGGCTTTCCGTCGATCTGCACGCCTCCAGCCCGCGAACAAGGTCCTCCCCTCCTCTCTCTCTACGGGTAGATCATAGTTTTCCTTAGGATTAAAAATCGAGCTCAACTGAGCCAGATCGGGAAGAGCTTCTATTCCTGGCCTTTTCCCGCAAGAACATAACTCTCAGGTTCGTCGGAAAGCACCTCTCCGGCGGCCGTGCCGCCGCCCGGCGATGGCCTCCACCTCAATAGAGGTGATGGTGGTGGCCGCGCGGCGATGGCCACCACCTCAACAGAGGTGATGGTGGTGGTGGCTGGCAAGGGAGGAGGCGGATGGCCGGCGGCAATGTCTGGATTGAGCTTCAAGTCGGGCTAATCCCGTCTCTTGGCTGGAGCTTGAAGATGAGCAGCAGCCCTTGGATGTTGCTTCAAGATTCGTGCAAGAATTTTTATTATATTTATTATTTTCTGCGATTATAATTGCAGTGTATAGATTTTATTTTAAAAATACTTAGATCCATCTACAGAAAAAGTGGTCAACATAGAAACTGTATCCCTTGATGTCTAGTTTAATCTAAAATTGATTTCACTAAATTTGGAGTCTTGGTTAGACAACAACACTCATTATGGTGAGGTCTATCCATAGGGCTGTCTTGAGATTGATTTGGATGCCCACATCAATCCTGACATCCAAATGACTTGAAATGTAGGGTATGGGCTATTATTATCCATTCCTAGGACATATCCAAAAATCAGAATTTTTGGAGAATAATTTTCTATAGTTTTTAGAAAAATTTAATAATTCTTATATAAATTAATTAGGTGGCCTAATGACTTCCAAACCCTCCCAAATTTTGGTGAGTGGTCCCTGGGTTCATCAGGAGTCCTTGTATTATTTTTCATCTCATTTGGAGATGTTTTAGATTAGAAATGAACAAACCTATGCTTTGCCCTATTAAGGGGTTTTTAGGTCAAAAGTGCACTTTGTGATTTGGGTGGTCAAATAACCTCAACAAAGGCTGAGATTTTGACAACTAACTAGGCATGATTTCTCGCATCCCCCTATGAAGATGGTGTGGATTGGGGTAAATTTTTCGTAGGATCTAAGGCAAAACCCTAAGGATGGTTCTTGGTGGTTTGTGAAGGGAAGGTGGTGAAATGACCTTGATATGATTTGAAACTTTGTGGAGATGATTATTGGGTAGCTAGAATCCTCTGGCAGAACTCTAAATGGATTTTAAAAAGAATAAGTCCCTCAAAACCCTAACCCTATTTTAGGGCACAAATCTTGTAGTGATAGAAAAAATTATTACAACTCACTGAACTGTGGTGAAACTTGGGTAGTGTAGTTTTAAAGATAGTATGAACCCCTGGAAATTTAATTGAGAATTTTGGAACATTATTTTTAGTACTTATTTTTCAAGTATAAAAAAGGGCAATTTTGGTAAATTATTTATTCAGAGCTCATTTATTACTGTAAAATTATGAAACTTTGCCAAGATATTTGTAGGGTATAAATTGTCGTACTAAAATTTTTGTATAATTTTTTGAAGCTTAAATGCATTACTTGCCCCTTTAATTTATGATTTATAAAATATTCCAAAATAAAGGAATAATGATTTAAACCTTGCAAAAATTATATGAGATTTGGATTTGCTGTTAATTTGCTGTTTAGTATTTGTCATAATTTTATGGAGCCTTATACATACCCAAAAAGTGTACTTCATGTTCAAAATCTCCATATTATAGCTTTTTAAGAAAATAATTAAATATAGGTTAAATTATGAAAATTATGAATCTCTGATTTTAGACTAAGTAGGAAATGATAGACCTCCAGTAAAGTTTATAGGAGTTTTGGAAGACAATTTGGAGTACCTCCCTTTATGCATCTCATATAGCTTAGAATGGTCTGCATTTAGTCGAAACTGCATAAGTAATACTAAGGTGCAAAATGATCTTGGGGATTGGAGTATTAGCAAGATGCCTAGGAATGAATAAGAATGTACCCTTAGCGGTCAAGATATGGATAGGGTGGTAGGTTGTCTAGTCATAAAAGGTGCTCGAGATCGACGAAAGATCGTCCTACCCGGCAGGAGCGGAAGCGTCTTAATGCACTAGGGTTAGATCCAAAGTAATTTAAAATGGATCGGGTGATGGGTATTAACCAATAAAAGTAAGTGCCTTACAAAAGGGAATGATGTGCTTCAGCTACCATCATAGTTTCTAGTGCCCTTTGAGAGCCCTTCACGGAGTATGCCGGGGGTAATCATGGGCTAATGTAAACTATAGGAATAATAAACTAAAAGAGCAACTAGTATAACTAGAGTTTCACATTCACACACCCCGGTAGTTAAGGAGGTTGAATAGGTTGGTTTAATTGTCTTTCAGTCGGTAACTTCTGAAGGTAGATGCACGGACGGGACAGTCTGGGGAGGCGAGGGCTCGAGGGTTTAAATACAGAATAAGGTGGTAGGTCTTCGATATTTGACTGTCATTCATACCGACGTCGGTACGTAGACTCGGCGGTGTGGGACACTTAGCCAAAGAAAGTCTAGAGGATATAACCAACACTAGTATGCGGATACTCTAGGTTGTGTTCTTCTAGGGGCGTACGAAAGTGTTAGGCCCGGTAGTATGGATACCCGCCTAGGAGTGGGGGGCCCAACCCACTGTCTCCGTTTGCCACTACGGAGGTTCCTGGGAGTGAAGCTAGCTGCCCGGACAAGGGGAAATAAAGGTATGTGCACATAGAGTCATGTGCGTGAGTTGCACTTGCATGAATCATGGCATAGCATATCACTACACTCATATTTGCATACAACCGACACCCCAACATATAAATCGGTATGTGACTTTTAATACGATGGGACCCTTGTAGAAGAACCCTTAACTTATAAGTTTGTATGAGCATTCATATAAGTTACAGTTACATATTTAATTTCTACTTATCCTTTCATTTATTTATTGATTTACTACATGTTTACCTTACTACTCACTATTTTAAGAACTGCTAGATGTACCTTTCATACTTAGCTGCTTATACAATATATATTTACTGCTAGACTAGTTCCGCTGTCACCCGCCTTGCTTATTCTCCACCATTGTAGCTTCCTTTTCCTCCTCTCCGCTCGGTGCCTAGTAGTCATGTGGGGAGGGGTAGGGGATGATTGGACTTAGTCTTTATGACTAATGGTTTTCGAACTACAACATTACAGGAGCTCCGGATGGGAGACATGGACGAGCAACCTAGGGACCAGCACCAATAGAGTACGGTGCGCATAGAGGTGTGCCAGTCTAGTTCCGGAGCACCTATGACCAGCTTCGTGAGTGTTTAGTACTATCTTATAGCTTCCTCGAGTGATATGTAGTGAGGATCTGATGTACCGGTCTTAAGCCCGTTTTTATTTCATTTGTACTGGTCTTTCACAGTACTCTACTTTTGATGTATTTATGGACTTGCTATGATTTTCTTTCATATATGATTATGTGGAAACGTTATTTTTTACGTCTCTCTCTGTTGTGATCGAAAAAGACCGGTATAATTGACGTTTTGTAGTGGCGACCTCCCCGAGTGTCGGTGCCACAGCAAAGCGGCAATTCTGGGCATAAGACCCCCAATGGTTGAAAAAGGAAAAAAAATTGGGGTCTTACACCCCGGTGACTCAGGAAGTCCCCAATTCTAAGGGGGAAGAGAAGAAGATCATCATCAATTCAGAGCTGTCAGAGGAAGAGAAGATCTAATTGATCTCCTGTCTCTTGAAGAACCATGATGTCTTCACTTGGTTTGTAGAGGATATGTTAGTAGTTGATCCTGACATTGCAAGCCATCACCTCAACATCAGCCCCAACATCCATCCAATAGAGCAGAAGAAGAGGATGGTAGCAATAACTGTACCTCGACTTGGTGTCCAATGTTGTAATGATTAAAAACCTAGGGGAAAATGACGTATAAGTGTAAATTTCACGAAACTTAATAAAGCATGTCCTAAAGAGTGTTATTCTTTTCCTCAGATAGATTCTTTAGTTGATTCTCCAGTAGGGAATTCATGCATAAGTTTTTTAGATGTGTTCTCTGGTTATCATCAGATCAGGATGCATAAGCACGATATTCCTCACACATCTTTTATTACAAATGATGGTTTTTACTGTTATCTTGTAATGCCCTTCGGGCTAAAGAATGTAGGTGCTACATATTAGAGGATGATAGACTCTTTATTAAAGCAACAAAAGAGGAAGAATCTCTAAGTTTACATTAATGATCTTCTCATCAAGAACAAGTCCTTCTCATCCCACTCAGAGGACCTCTTAGAAATGTTCGCTACTCTGCATAGGTTCATAATGTGTTTAAATCCGTTGAAATGTGTCTTTGGGGAGCGCAAGGGGAAATTTCATGGCCATCTCCTTACTCCTGAAGGCATTGCCCCAAATCCTGACAAAGTGAAGGCAATTCTTGATATGACACCCCCTCATGGCGTTAAGGAAGTATAACAACTGGGTGGAAGATTAGCAGGCTTGAGTAAATTCATCTCCACGGAAGGAAATAAGAGCTCTCCTTTTTTAGGATGCTTTAAGGAGCCTCCAAGTTTGAGTTGACTAATAAGTGTGATGAGGCCTTTGGGCAACTCAAGAAGCAATTAACGTCAACTCCTTTACTTTAAAGTCCTTAAACAGGAGAATTTTTTTTCATCTATTTAGGGGTTGGCCAAGATAAAGTGTGTTCAGTACTTGTCAGAGAGGAGAAGAAGAAGTAATTTCCTGTCTATTACGTTAGTCATATCCTCAAAAGTGTTAAAAACAGATATTCAATCCAATACAAGATAGCTTTAGCTCTTGTCATGTTTGCTCGAAGACTTCGTCCATACTTCCAAGCCCATTATATCCAGGTGGTAACTGATCATCCCCTGAGGAGTGTGTTAGAGAAGCAAGAGCATTTAGGAAGGCTGGCTAAGTGCGTCATAGAGCTCAATGAATTTGATATATCCTATATTCCTAGGGTGGCCATCAAAGTACAGGTGTTGGAAGATTTCTTAGTGGATACATTAGAGGCTTGCATAATTCCAAAGGAAGAATCTCCTTTAGCATGGACCATGTTTGTAGACTAAGCTTCATGGAAGGATTCTTCAGGTACAGGGGTTGTCCTCATCAACCTGAATAGAGTAAAGATAAAGCATGCAGTAAAGTTCAATTTCCCAACCACTATCAACCAGGCAGAGTACAATGCACTCTTGGCAAGTTTGAGATTTACAAAAGAACTTGGCATCAATTATATTCAAGTGAAAAAAGATTCACTAGTGATGGCATCTCAAATTCTGGGCAACATTGAGACAAGAGTTCCTATTTTGCAAAAATATTTGACACTGGTGAAAACAAAAATTGGGAAATTTAAGAGCTTCACAATTTAGCATATCCTGAGGACCGAGAATTCTAAGGCAGACGAGCTGGCAATGTTTGGGCTTCTATCAGGAGGGACTACCTCGGAGCTCTTCCACTAAGCAGTGGAGGAAGATGAGTTGATTCAAGTTGATCAACATCCATCCAAGATAGATTCCTTCATCCTCTACCCCTCAATAGGAGAATATCATTCCTCTATAAAAGACAAGAAGAGATTTAAAATAAAAGCCGCTCACTATTATTTGGTGTCAGGAATTCTGTACAGGAAAACTTTTCTCTTTCCTTTGGCAAGGCATGTCTCAGAAGAAGAAGTTCATGTTATACTTCAAGAAATATATTCAGGCGAGTGCGGCAGTCAGTCGGGGGGAAAGAAATTTAGAGAAGAGAATCCTTAGGCAGGGATACTTCTGGCCCAAAATGAGAACAGATGTAGAAGCATGTGCTAAGAGATTCTTTCAATATCAGAAGTTTGATCCTCTTACACTTCAGCCAGCTCAGGAGCTCAAGTCAATAAAAACGCCTTGGCCATTCGCAGTTTGGGGAATGGACATCCTCGACCCTTTCCCGATTACAAGTAGCCAAACGTCGCTTCATCATTTCAATGATCGACTACTTCAAAAAGTTGATTGAGGCTAAGACATTAGCTAGGACCACTACTCAGATCATCAGAAACTTCATCTAGGGCAAGATTATTTGTCGACAGGGAATTCCAATGGCCATCGTCACAGACAACAGTCCTCATTTCAATAATGCAAAGTTGATTAATTTTTGTAGTCAGATCGGAACTGAGCTACAGTTCTCATCAGTTCATAATCCTAGGAGCAACGTATAAGTCGAAGCGGCAAATAAGCAGATTCTAAACCTCTTGAAGAAGGAAGTTATGAATTATAAAGAAAATTGGGAGGAGCAACTTCCATATGCTCTTTGGACCCATTGGACTATGCCTTCCTCAGTCGCAGGAGAAACATAATTTAAAATCTCTAATGGTTCGAAGGCACTTATCTCGATTGAGTTTGAGGTGCCTAGTCTAAGGGTCATGCTCGCAAAGCAAGGAGGAGAAGGCGGGAGGGAAATTAATGATACAAAAAAGAATCTCAACATAGATTTGATTGAATAGCTCCGAGACGAGGCAACTATAAGACAAGAAGAAGTTAAGAGAAGAGTGGCAAGATATTTTGACAGGAATGTCAGAATCAAGAAATTTCAAGTTGGAGATTTGCTGTTGAAGAAGGTTGATGTAGATGTTAGAGCCGGTTCAGTAGGGAGGTTCTGAAAAATGTCGCATATTGATTGTAAGCTTATGACAGGAAGACATCTCCCGTGTAACAAACCCATCTGCCAAGAAGAATATAATAGAAGGTCCGGTCGGGGCCCCACGACATTTTCCACGGACAATCAGTAGAGTTTCATATTGAAACTAAAACATCCTCGTATCTTAACTCCGAGTTACATTCTAGCGGAAGCTTTTAATTAAGAAGAACCCACAACCAGGAATGCCCACTATAAAAGACAAATCGAATGATAGTCATACACAATGTATGGCATTAAGGTTGATGAAGCATAATTTAGCTTAGTTTATTAGGGTAAAAATATTTATATTCACGTTTAAATCTTTTACCTTTTATATTTTTCGATTCTTTTTAGTTTTTTTCTAAATTATTGTTCTAACTTACTTAATTTATGTTATTTTTTTCCAGGATTTTGGGTTTTCTCCTCTGACACGCACCTAGTTCACGCCCCACCAGGGCGTGTACTTAGGGCATGTAACCTAGATGGAATGACGCTATCGGTCCGAAGTCAGGTTCCAGGTAAATTTAGCTTACATGCCCTCGGACACGCCCGTGTACCACCACCATGGGCGTGTATCCAAGGCGTGTCCTGCCACATCCCGAGAAATCACTACAGTGCAATTTTTCCACGCTCAAAAGTCACGCCAAATCATACATGCCCCTCGTACACGGGCGTGTCAGAAGGGCGTGTAACCCATCTGCTATGCCAGTCACTTCCGAACTTAAATTTCATCCATCAAAGTCACGCTGCATCCGACACGCCCCAGGTACACACCCAACCCGGGCTTGTACTTCCGTAAAAAATTCCTCTAAATAGCCACAAGCTCGAAGTGTTATGGGAAGATGGAGGCCTTGTATAGAGCTATTAAGAGTTTTTAGCTTAATGTTTTTGTGGTTTAACGTTCTTGTAAACTTGTTTAGCATAATTTTAGTGTTTTTAGAGACTCTTTTTTGTAATGTCCCTATGTCCTCTTTGTGATTGTTGTGCAATAAGAAATAAAATAGTTCGTTATTACCTTTCTCTCTATCTCTTACTTATTATTCATATTCTTAACATGCTTTTCGTTCACTACTTTCTCATGAGTAACTAAATCCTCCTAGTACTCGATCTTGATGATCTGAGATTGAGTTGATTAAGTTATGATGCTTTATTTTACTTTCTCTTTTTAATGTTTAGGCCTTTGATTTACTCTTGAATAATCATTTTAGATTTATATCATCGATATAAAAATTCCATCTAGGTTTTCACTCTTAGCTAGCCGAGAGGCTCATAGTTTGAAGTGAACACTCAAGAGTAAAGAGAGTTGCATACGCCCCTCAGGAGAGGCAGACGTTAAATCTCCCAGATTGGAGTGAAATCAGAAAGAAAGGGGTTAGACCTGATTTACTATAAGGGGGGGGGGGGTGAATAGAGTAATTAAAACTTTTGGGTGTTTTAAAATTTATCAGAGTAAAATAGGTGATACCAATAATAGTAACAGGAAATGGAAACAGTCTAAGCTAATCTAGCACAACACAACAAAACAAAAAGGAAAATGATCAACCAGACAACAAAAGAATTTTATAGTGGTTCCCCAAACTGGGTACATCCACTCTTCTACCACCCTTGTAGGAGTCCACTATCAGGTTTTTGATCAGGTGACTGCCACCACAAGATCTATTTCCAGGGAGATCTTACAACCCTTTAGGCTTTTGATTAGGTGCCCAAAAACAAACAATAAACTTTTGAAGGGAGTTAATAAACCCTTTTTATAGGAGGTTGAGAGAGTAGATGGTGTATTCTCTTTTCTCTAAGCAACAGAGAAGACTAGTGGATTGCTTTTATCAATACTCCTTCTGAAATATTGAATGGTTCAGAAATCTTGGAGCCTTGCTTAGGGTATAGGTCTTCAGCCTTGTCTTGAAAGAGATCTAGGAACTTGTAGACTGATTCAGAGTTGTTGTCCTTGAAGATTCCTGGAGTGGAAGTTGAAGAAGACTCTTGATGTGTTATTGTTGTTCTTATTCAGCTTTCAGTAAGCTCAAGGGAAAACATAATTTTTTTCTTGCACAAAGAAGAAGCAGATATTCTTCTGTATGTTCTGTGTATCTTCTCTGTATACTCAGTACTGTCTGGTATGTGTATGCATGAACTACTGTCTGAAAAGAGAAAATCTCTTTTATATTCTGTTATCAAAATTCTCTTTTGAAATTTGAATTTCAGGCATTAATTGCTGACTGATCTGGAGAATGAAACGGTTGGAATATTTGACTTAAATGAGTTTCCCCAACTGTCCCAATAAAATAAGCAAGTAATTAACCCTAATGAAGACCATAATTAATGCTGCCAATAACGGCTATATTTAGGAGAATATGAGCATTAATTAATCAGAGAATTACTGCTAATTAATATAATAAATAAGGGACAGAAGTAAGGAAAACGTCTCATTTTGGCTCGGGACAGAATTCGTCGACCTCTGAACAGATTTTGTCGATTGGAGATCCAAGTTCATCGACTTGAGAATTCTTGTTCGTCGACCTGAGCTCAGTGAACTGAATTCTGGAAATAACTTGTCGATTCTGCGCTCTAAGTTCGTCGAGCTGAGAATCTGTCTGAAAGAAGAGATCGTTGACCTGAGCTCGAATATCGTCAAGCTCAACTCAGAGAAAGATTTCTGAGTTCGTTGATCTATGATCGACGATCGTCGAGCTAAGTTCGAAGAATTTCGAACTGATAATTTTGAACTCTGAATTCTTCTAAGTCTGAGTCTACTGAAGTCCTCTGCTGCCTCGTCCATGAAGATTGTGATGTAGGGATGTACGGAATCGGAGATCTCTACGGAAATAATTCACTCCTCGCCCAATATCGCCTTAGGTCTACCGCACCTACACAGCACCTATCGCCCACAATATTTCCTCGTCACAAACGCAGCGCATAAAAATAACAAGGAGGATTAGTCGACTCGAAAATAGCGATCGAAATTTGAGTCGGATCGTTCCCCAAATTAACATAAAGATTACCAACCTTTTGGGGGCAAAACCAAGGCTATAGGCCAAGACCCGCTCCGGCAAATAGGATCCACCCGATCCGGAAATAAAAAGCCTAGAACGGCGATTTTGAAATGAAAATTGCAGCAATTGATTTAACAAAGCGGAAAAAATGATTCGCGATCCACCACAACTAATTAGAAGAAATCACACAAGGAGGGATGAGATATTTTACCCAACCGGAGAACGTTCACACAAGATAACTGTGGGAGAATCACTCTCTCCACGGATCCACCGGTGTCACACCGAAGGGCTTGCAATCGTCTTCCACGGAGTCGCACCGAAGGAAGCCGCGCCGGAGTCGCACCGAACCGGATGGAGGGAGCAAAGGGGGCCGGCGGCTTCACACCACTAGAGGGGGGGGGGGGGCGGCGACAATAAGGGGCAACCTCCTTGGCCGAAATTCTCAAAGAGAGGAAATAGGGTTTCAATCTTTTCTAATTATCTCATAACAAAGGCCTCCTTATATAGGAGTTACAAATAAGCTTTAACCATTCATGATGGAGATGTAATCTCATCCATCCAAATGGTTAAATGCACACCAAATAAAAATATTGTCCAAATGCAAAAATAAAAGTGCAATATTGAATATAAAATTATCACTTCAAACTTGGATAATTTTATATTCCTAAAATAGAAATAATAAAGCATGAAAAGGGAAATGTTTTAATGCGGTGCGGCGAATGTTGCGCGTCGCGAGCGGAGGTTGTAACGTAGCCTTCCGCTAGCATCATCGTGACGCCTCACGTCCTTTTGTTGAATCGCCTCAGCAACCGGATCAACCTCATCATCGTCAGCATCGTCTCCAAGTAGAGGTGGAGGGGGCGCGCCATCAATCCTCCCCCGCTCAAAATCACGCATCTCTGTTGCGTGGTCCAAGAGGTAGCGGCGAAGAAGATCGGCATCCAAACTTTGCAGCTCCAACTCGAGCACCCAAGATTCATCCGAAGTGGGGCGGTCACGCCAACGGATGAGGAAGCGGCGGGTGTCGCCATCAGCAGTGGTAACATGCTCAGCATCAAGTATCATCTCTGGAGTGGAAAATGTCCGTGGGAACCTGGGGAACATATTAGCAGTAGGCAAGAAAGAAGGCAACGTACCATCCGATGATATACCTGTGGGGACCGTAAGAGAGAGATCATCCGTTCTACCACTCCCCAACCCATGAGAATTTAAAGTGGGAGAAGAAGACGACAAAGAAATCAACTCTTGTGGTGGCGACACAAATATCGTTAAATCCGAAACGTTAAAAATGGGGGAGATACCCCAATCAGCAGGCAAGTCCAAAACGAAAGCGTTGTCACCTAACTTCTTAATAATCCGAAAAGGGTCGACGCGCTTTGGTGCTAACTTTCTTACGGTGCCAGTTGGCAAGCGTTCGGGAACTAAACGGACTAAAACCAGATCGCCAATTTTAAAGTTTGATACTCTCCTATGTAAATTAGCGTGCGCCTGATAAGAGTCGTATTGTGACGTCAAAGTGTCCCGTATACGTGCATGTATATCATGGATGTGTTGGGCAAAGGATTGTGCAAATTGACTTGCTTTGTACGTTGGAGGCAACGACACCAAGTCAAGCGGCACAGGAGCTTTATAACCGTGGATAATCTCATTCGGAGACATACCCGTAGACCTATTTTTGGAATTATTGTAGGCTAATTGGGCGTGGGGTAAGAGAAGATCCCAAGTGCCCAAATGATCGCTCATGAGGCATCTTAACAAATTCCCTAAACTCCGATTAACTACTTCCGTCTGCCCATCCGTTTGGGGATGATAGGCGGAGGAAAACAATAACTTTGTTCCCATTAATATCCATAACGTTTTCCAAAAATAACTAGTGAATTTTACGTCTCTATCCGAAACTATGGTCTTTGGCACTCTGCGGTGACTAACGACTTCTTTAAAATATAGTTTAGCGACATGAGACGCATCGTTTGTTCTACTGCACGGGATGAAATAAGCCATCTTGGAAAACCTATCCACAACTACAAAAACGGAATCATGATGGCGTTGGGTAGGGGGAAGGCCTAATACAAAGTCCATACTAACATCTACCCAAGGCATGGAGGGAATAGGCAAGTAATCCTACATTGGTTTTACCACCCTTAGAAACCTGACACGTTCGGCAGCTACTCACTACTCCTCCTACCATAGCCTTAAGTTTTGGCCAATAAAACTTCTCTTCGACTAATGTAATCGTCTTATCTCTACCAAAGTGACCACTCAACCCTCCACTATGCAATTCCCAAATGATATGTAATCGTAGTGATGACTGTGGAATACATAGCTTCCCGCTCCTAAATAGGTATCCGTCCTTAATGACGTATGCAGATATCGTCGTGGGGGAACTATCCTGGGCTGATAAATAGACGTCTTGGAAGTCAGGACACGTAGCATACTCATCCTTAACCCGCTCAAATCCTGTAACATGTACCTCCATAGAAGTGAGTAAAAGCGTAAGACGACTAAGGGCGTCAGCGACTCGGTTATCAGCTCCTTTAAGATGTTTGAGGTTAAATGTATAACCTTGTAGGAATGCTACCCACTTAGCGTGTCTTGGGCTGATTTTATGCTGTTCGTTAATGAAACGCAAGGCCTCATGATCGGAGAGGATCACGAACTCTTTGGAGAGGAGATAGTGCCTCCAATGGTGTAGACATCGGACTACAGCATAGAACTCCCTATCGTAATTGGAATAATTCAACTTGGGGCCCGACAACTTCTCGCTAAAGTAGCTAACGGGATGGCCTTCTTGGCTCAAGACACCTCTAATCCCAACCCCTGAAGCATCACATATGAGCTCAAAGACTTTAGAAAAGTCGGGTAGACGTAAGACAGGTGCCTCAGTCATGAGCTTCTTTATTCGTTCCAAAGCATAGGTGGCAGACTTCGTCCACGTAAACTCTCCCTTCTTCATACAGTCCGTGATAGGCGCCATAATACTACTGAAGTCCCGTATGAAACGGCGGTAGAATGTGGCTAACCCATGGAAACTACGCACCTCACGTAGGTTGGTTGGTACGGGCCAGTCTTTAATGACCTGAACCTTACTCGGGTCAACTCGGATACCCTCAGAACCGACTATATAGCCTAAGAACTCTACCTCCGAGGCATAGAAAGTGCATTTCTTAAGACTGAGAAATAAAGTCTCTTTCCGCAGGGTGGAAAGGATCACTCTCATGTGGGAGATGTGCTCGGTGGTAGAAGTGCTATAGATCAGAATATCGTCAAAGTAGATGACAACAAACTTCCCCATGAATGGCTGGAAGACATGGGTCATCATCCGGGAGAAGGTACTCGGGGCGTTGGATAACCCAAAAGGCATCACAAGCCACTCGTACAGACCATCCTTCGACTTAAACGCGGTCTTCCACTCGTCGCCCTCTCGTATCCTAATCTGGTGATAGCCACTCCGAAGATCTAACTTGGAGAATATGGTGGCTCCAGACAAGACATCCAACAAATCATCCAGGCGGGGAATAGGGAACCTATATTTGATGGTGATTTTGTTGATAGCTCGGCTATCAACGCACATCCTCCATGTACCATCCTTCTTGGGGGCAAGGAGGGCTGGTACCGCACATGGGCTCATGCTAGTCCTAATAAAACCGCTCTCAAGAAAGCTCTCTATCTGGGTCTGCAACTCCTTGTGAGCCGCGGGATGGAGTCGGTAATGGGGCTGATTCGGCAAGGAAGACCCTGGGATGAGGTCTATCGCATGCTGGATATTCCTAAGCGGGGGTAACGTAGGTGGAAGCTCATCCGGGTACACGTCCTTATACTCTTCCAATAGTACCCGTAACTCACTAGGCAGCTCATCCAAAATACTAGAATCGGGTTTCGCACTCATGAGAACTAGCGCATACATAATTCCATCAATGAACGGGTCTCTCACAAACTCTTTCCTACCAACTAGACTCAACGTCTTTCTCTCTACAGGGATAGTGGTATCCTTAGCCAAGACTACGGGCTCCTTTGGGATGGTGGGCCTCAAAGTGATGGTTTTACCATTGAATTTAAATTCATAGGAGTTGGCTCTACCAAAATGTGTGACATCACGGTCGTATAGCCATGGGCGGCCCAACAACACATGACAGGCGTCCATCGGAAGGACATCACACCATACCTCATCAACATAAGACTTGAATGAGAGTGGGACCAGGCATCGCTTAGTAACAGGCACGGAGATCTTGTTGATCCAAGCAACCTGATACAGAGTCGGGTGTGGTTCCGTGGTCAAGGACATACGTGCTATTGCATTCTCAGATACTACGTTCACACAACTACCACTATCTATAATAAGCTTGCAAAGCTTTTCGCCACTCTTAAAGATCAGAGAAAATATGCTCGTCCTCTTCTAATCATCTAACGGTCGAGGAGTGGTCAAGATACAATGCATCACCATAAGGGGGTGATCGTCCTCTAAATCACTTGGGACCCCTTCCGGGTCGCTCTCCTCAGCAGCCTCATAAACATAATCCGCAAGATCGGTCGTCGACTCTAATAGGGCTATGGCTTTAGTCTTCGTTGGGCATTCAAAGGCATAATGACCTTGAATGCCGCAAGAGTAACATGTAGCGTTAGTCTTGTTAACCTTTCCTATGGGAATACGTTCGCTCGCGGGGTTCTTGGCGTTCCTAGCAGTGATTACTACGGACTTGGACTCGGTCGACCGGTACTTCCCTTTGTCCTGATATGTGGAGGAAGATGCTCCGGTAGAGGATTTTCCCTTCGCATGGGAGTAACGGGAGTGAGCCTTAGAGGCTAAATGTTTCTCAATGTCGAGGGCGGCATTGAATGTCATGTTCAGATCTGTGTGACCATAACACAAGAGCTTCCGCTGAATATCGGGTTGAAGCCCCTTACGAAACCTAGAAAGGGTGACTTTGGGGATCTCCCTCAGGTTACAACGCACCAACCGGTCCTTTAATTCTCCCATGTACTCTGATACAGAATTGGAGCCTTGCCGCAGGGAGGCGAGCTCGTCAAACATTTGTGTCCGATAGTATGCGGGGACGTACTGATCGGTCAACAAATTCTTCATGACGGTCCATCCAATAATTGGGTCTCCGTCCCCAGTCCCTAGTCTACGCTCTTCATTCAGCCAATAAGTTTTGGCGCGACCGGTTAGCTTCATCCTGGCAACTTGGACCTTTTGGGGGTCCGTAAGATGGTGCCAATCATAATAGCATTCCATGTCCACTATCCATGTGAGGAAATTCTGTGGATCTCCCATACCATCGAAAGTGGGGGCATCAATTTTGATGGCCCTGGTGATATCAAACTCTCGCCCGTGGCGATTGCCTCGAGGGGGCACTCGTGGGGAGTCGCCATCCGAATCCGAATCGGAAATATGTTGGCGCCGGTAGGGCAATTCAACATTAGCGGGAGGTGGGGGTGGCCTAGCTTGATTTTGTAAAATTTGTGCTAAGGTGGCCCTAAGCTCCGCCATATCATTACGTAGACCTGCTATCGCTTCAGCGTTATGAAGATCATTCCCGTTCTCAGCCATCCTAGACGTAGACGGCGCCGTATATTCCGTGCCTAGCCTAGTGCGCATGCAAGACCCAGAAAATTATGAAAGATGATTTTTCCTAGGGCTGTAGCTAGACTGAAAGTAAAATATTTTTATAAAAGTTTGATGTCAATAATACGTAGATCGTTAAAATTTTTTTTTTTTTGAAATTTTGCTGAAAAATAAAAACTTCAGCCTGCTATTGGCAGACCAACTAGACAGATTTGGACAGAATTACGATGTTCCAATTTGCAGGCCAACCTAACGAGGTCGAATCGAGAAATTTTTTGTTTTAATGTTGCTGGAAATAAGATTAGGAAGCTACAGAATTTTTTTCAGATTTTTTTGACAAGTTTTAAAATTCCGAAGGATTTACTAAATGCAGACCAATCCGAAAATTTCAGATTTTTTGAAAGTTCATATCAACCAACGAAGAACGCAGAGAGGATGTTTGCAACTTGGGAGTTGAAACGACCGCCTTTGATACCAAATTGATGTAGGGATGTCCGGAATCGGAGATCTCTACGGAAATAATTCACTCCTCGCCCAATATCGCCTTAGGTCTACCGCACCTACACAGCACCTATCACCCACAATATTTCCTCGTCACAAACGCAGCGCATAAAAATAACAAGGAGCATTAGTCGACTCGAAAATAGCGATCGAAATTTGAGTCGGATCGTTCCCCAAATTAACATAAAGATTGCCAACCTTTTTGGGAGCAAAACCAAGGCTATAGGCCAAGACCCGCTCCGGCAAATAGGATCCACCCGATCCGGAAATAAAAAGCCTAGCAACGGCGATTTCAAAATGAAAATTGCAGCGATTGATTTAACAAAGCGGAAAAAACGATTCGCGATCCACCACAACTAATTAGAAGAAATCACACAAGGAGGGATGAGATATTTTACCCAATCGGAGAACGTTCACACAAGATAACTGTGGGAGAATCACTCTCTCCACGGATCCACCGGCGTCACACCGAAGGGCTTGCAACCGTCTTCCACGGAGTCGCACCGAAGGAAGCCACGCCGGAGTCGCACCGAACCGGATGGAGGGAGCAAAGGGGGCTGGCGGCTTCACACCACTAGAAGGGGGCGGGGGGGGGGGGGGGGGGGGGCGGCAATGAGGGGCAACCTCCTTGGCCGAAATTCTCAAAGAGAGGAAATAGGGTTTCAATCTTTTCTAATTATCTCATAACAAAGGCCTCCTTATATAGGAGTTACAAACAAGCTTTAACCATTCATGATGGAGATGTAATCTCATCCATCCAAATGGTTAAATGCATACCAAATAAAAATATTGTCCAAATGCAAAAATAAAAGTGCAATATTGAATATAAAATTATCACTTCAAACTTGGATAATTTTATATTCCTAAAATAGAAATAATAAAGCATGAAAAGGGAAATGTTTTAATGCGGTGCGGCGAATGTTGCGCGCCGCGGGCGGAGGTTGTAACGTAGCCTTCCGCTAGCATCATCGTGACGCCTCACGTCCTTTAGTTGAATCGCCTCAGCAACCGGATCAACCTCATTATCGTCAGCATCGTCTCCAAGTAGAGGTGGAGGGGGCGCGCCATCAGATTGAACCTAATTGCTAGCCTAAACTCTAGGACTCATAGAATTGACCATGGCTATACAATATTGGTCAAACTCATCCTCATTAGTGAACCTAGCTCAAATCCAAACTAGGGACCCAACAATCTCCTCCTATTTGGGTGAGGTCACTAATACAAACAAAATAAAATAATCACAAAGCAGAATAAAATATATCTGGTAGAAAATTAAACATCCAGCAGATATGTATAAAGGTGCTTCATGATTAACAAATAGAGTTCAGAAAATTAAAAACTAAACACAAAAGTTATTTGTTCTTATTCCTTCTCTTTCTCAGATTTGTTAGATATCTCAGATGGCTGTTTGAATTTGATTTCTCTGTTTGGATTTGCAGCTTCTTTTTTTGACGTTGCTATGTCTGATGCTCCAATTATATTGCATGAGGTGGCTCTTGGTACTACTGCTTCAAGATGCAAACTCATATAATCATCTACATTTAAAAATTTATTAGCTTTGGCATACCTCTTGAGTTCTTATTTTCTATAAGATGATATTGTAGAGTATTGTGATGGATCTTTTCCTTCTGCTTTAGCTTTGTTGATCATAGAAAGTCTAACCAGCTCTTGAAACCTAGCCAATTTTGTAGTTGTTTCTTGTTCTGGATCTACAAAAGGAATAAGTGGAGATTCTGGCCTTTTAGGACTTGTCCTTCTTTGAATCATCAGGATAAGATGAAGTTCTTTTCTTATTTGTAACAGGAGGAGGCTTGCTGTGAGAGGATTGCTGCTGATTGTAGCTTATGTACTTGGCTTGGAGTATCTCTTATTGGTTTTGGTAACTGGTGCTGATCTGAGAGAAGCACTTCCAGAGGCCCCAGCTGATGGAGGAGGAGGAGGAGGGTCTCTCCTGAAGTTCTTAGGAGGAGACCTTTACCTTCTTCCCTTCTTCCTTTCTTTTTGCTCATTCTTTAATAACCACATCCATTGTGGAATCCCAGGATAGGGTGTAATCTTTTGCAATATGTAGTAGGGAGTATCATGTGTAGTATTAGGATTGGGAATAGCCTTAGGAACAACTTTCCTTTTCTTAGCAATCTTCTTCTTGGCCTTTGGATCATCAGAATCATTATCATCATTGTCTTCATCAAAAGATTCTGGAGGATTGTCATACATATCATCAATTTCCTTCAAGGCTTCCTTTGATATATGCTTCTCAGCTTGAGGAGGAACTTGAGGTTCTGTAACTTCTGGTGGAGCAACATTCTCATCAACCATCTTATTATCATATTCTTCTAAATCAGCGAACAAAAATTCATCCATGTTTGGCATTGGGGACTCAGCCAACATGTGAGGAGGAGGACTGCAAACCTCCTCAGCAACTGATATTTCAGAATATACAGAACTGCAAAACTTGCCTTTAGTTGTTTAATAACTTCAAGGCTTATTGGTGAAGTACAGTAAACAATAGACAAGGATGGCTCTAGGCAAACTGCTGGAAGATAATTTATATAATTTGACTTATAAGAATTTAGCAAACCAAATAAATCAACTGTGGGATTGACACAACAATCACCAATAGTCAAAACTTTTGGTAGATCAATTTGCTCATATGTAAAAAGCATATCAAAATCAACTACTGTCTCAACTTCTGAAATCATATTCACATCTGCATCTTCATCTACTAGCTCATCTAACTGTAAAACTACTGCTTTTGCTGCATTTACTAGAGGGGAGGAGACTGAAGCTTCTTCACTGGATATCTTTCCCTGCCTGGTTTTAGAGGGTTTTGAAGCCAGGCCCCCAAAAGAAGGGAAAGTGGGGGCAGCAGAAATAAGGGCAGATAGGGATGAAATAAAATTAGCAAGAGGTTTAATGGCCTCTGCTATAAGATTTTTTGGAAGGGGAGTGAGGAGTTCCAAAAGGGAGGGAATGGAAGAGGAATCCATTTTCATAAACTCAGAGGGTGCCTGAGTTGATAAAGTAGGATGGAGGATGGATGATGAGGGGAAAGGAGTGGTGTTTGTCATGGTCTCATCATGAGGTGATGGAGTATTGATGGGAGATGATGATATAAGATCAATAGATGGAATGGATGACAGGTTATGGAGGGGAATGTCCGCAAGATGATGGGGAAGTGGGGATAAAGGTAGTGTGGTATGCTCTAGAGATTGAACTGGTGTTGGTTGATGTTCAGGAGATTAAATTGGTGTTGGTTGATGTACTAGAGATGTAGGTGGTGTTTGAATATGTATTTGTAATGTTGATGGTTGTTGGAGGGGAGTCGATGATGGAATTTGAACTTGTGGAGTTGTAGGTAGTTGAGATGGAGGGGATGTAATAATGATGGAGGGGACTTCTTCTAGGGGTGGGGGGTTAGCTGTCACAGCCCTTGTACCCTAAGATGCTCTGGAAGAGGAAGAAGCCTTATAAGGCTTTGAGATAGTACTCTACCATCTTCCAAATAAGGCACAGGTTAGCCTTTTGGAAGCATTAATGAATATGGTCTATGAGACCAGAGATTCAGTTGCCTTTTCCATAAGAAAAATTCCAAGAATTCTTCTAAAATAAGCCTCTTTCTTACTGTTCTTTTCCTTATCAAATCAAATAAGATCCTGGCCCAATTCACTGCTTTCTTATTTACAACAGCACACATTACCAAAAACTGTTGCCTGGTAATATAATCATGGGTAGTATGCTTGCTAAGCAGTACTTTGCCCACCACATTGGCTAAAAATATATAGTCAGCAGACAAATTTTTCTCCAACTATTTATTAGGGTTTTCTCCAGTATGACCCATTATATTCAACATTTCATCAAACTCAGAACTATCAATTTCTAAATATTTTTCACCATTTATCAAACAAAAAAATTCAGTTAAAACCGCGGGGGTTAGAGTAACCTGATTACAAGATATAGTGCCTGTCATTGTATCAATGTCTGGAGTTGAGGAGGTGAACACCCATTCTCTGATTTCAGTAGCAGCTATGTTTATTCTAGTGGTCATGATGTTCTTCAACTGTTGGTCCTCAAAGAGCTTCAGTATATCCAAGAAATTTTTATCAGAATGTTGAAATGATTCGAAATATATATCAAATCCCGTGTCAAACTTCATTGCGGAAAGGGAGCTCGCCGGAATTGCCATAGATCGCCTGCAAAAGGAAACAAAAAGATCAAGTGCAATGGGAATAGAAAGCACGGGATGGAGCTCGAAGAAAACCTAGTTATAAGATTTTCGGAATATGAAGCGTCAGACACCGTCCTGCGAAATAAACTAAATCTTCGATATGAGGTCGACAAAATATTTTATTGATAAAAGAGTTCATCGATCTCAGTCTGAAGAAGGGAAAACTTTTTGTCGTTCTCATGTCGATGAAAATTTTCTGAAACAGTATCGCCGTTCTTCGGTCGACGAATTAAACTTAACACACAGAGAGTTCGTCGATCTCTGATCGACAAATTATCTCAAGAACTTTTCTCAGTTCGCCGATCTCTGTTCGACGAACTGTAGCAAATTCTTCTACCACAAACAGAAAGCTAAATTAATGCATCTTCATTTATCATACCTAGATGATTCATAAAGAATAGAGGTTTCTTCTCATCCAAAGATTTGGTGAAGATATCTGCTTTTTGCAAATCAGTAGAGACAAAAAGAGAGTTAATTTTCTTTTTATCAACACATACTCTAATGAAATGATGTTTTATATCTATATGCTTAGTTCTACTATGATGCACTGGATTCTGTGCAATAAAAATTGCACTGGTATTATCACAAAGTAGAGTTTAATTATTTAAGTTGACACCATAATCTAGGAGTTTGTTCTGAATCTACAGCATCTGTGAGCAACAACTGCCAGCTACTTTGTACTCAGTTTCTGGTGTTGAAGTAGACACAGATGTTTGGTTCTTGCAAAACAAAGACACTAGCCTGTCACTAAGGAACTGACATGTTCCTGATGTGCTCTTTCTGTCCACTCTGCATCCAGCAAAGTCAGCTTCTCAGTATCCAGTCAACTCAAATTCAGACTCAGTTGGATACCAGAGTCTTAAATTAGGGCCACTCTTTATATATCTTAAAATTCTTTTTTGGAAAAAAAGGTGATTCTTTAGGGTTCACCTGGAATCTAGCACAAAGATAAGTAGAAAACAAAATGTCTGGCCTACTTGCTGTGAGATATAATAGGGACCCAATAATAGACCTATATAGTTTCTGATCAATAGGTTTCCCATGTTCATCAGAATCAATCAAAATATTTGTAGCCATAGGTGTTTTATTAGCTAAAGCATCAACCATCCAAAACCTTGTTATCAGCTCCTTAGAAAACTTGGATTGGGATGCCATTAGCTAAAGCATCAACCATTAGGTGACTACTTCACTTGGAGACCAAGGAAGTAGGAGAGTTCACCCATGCTACTCATTTCAAACTTGGAATGCATAAGGTTGGAGAACCTTTTGCATAGTTTGGAATCTGTAGAACCAAATATAATATCATCTACATATATTTGTACTAACAAAATTTTATTATGATGATGCTTGAAAAATAAAGTCCTATCTACAAAGCCTCTAGAAAAGTTATGCTCTAAGTGAAAGCTTACTAAGGTTTCATACCAAGCTCTTGGAGCTTGCTTTAGACCATAGAGAGATTTATGCAATAAAAAACATAAGATGGATGAGATGAAGAGATAAAACCTGGTAGTTGTTCCACATAGACCTCTTCTTTGAGTTTACCATTAAGGAATGCACTTTTGACATCCATTTGGTATACTGTGAACTTCTTGTGGGCTGCATAAGCTAGAAATATCCTGATTGCTTCAATCCTTGAAACAGGAGCAAATGTCTGCTCATAATCTATGCCTTCCTCTTATCTGTATCCTTGAGAAACTAATCTAGCTTTGTTCCTTATGATAAGATCTTTAACATCTAGTTTGTTTCTAAATACCCATTTAGTTCCAATGACTGGGTAATCTTTGGGTCTTGGAACTAAATCCCAAACTCTACATCTCTCAAACTAGTTGAGCTCCTCTTGCATTACAATTATCTAGTGTGGATCTTGCTCAGCATCTTTAATGGATTGGGGCTCAGTTTGAGATATGAAGCATGCATGCATCATGTACTGGTGGAGTTGATGCCTTGTCTGCACTCCCACTGATATGTCTCCAATCACTTGAGATACAGGGTGATCTCTAAGTGTGACTAATTCAGTAGGAGGAGTTGGTTGAGCAACAGCTTGGGGAGTTTATTCCTCTGGTGGTATTATAGCTGTTGTTGGCTCTTCACTATATTCAGTGACATCATCTTCACTTTCTTTAGCAATGTGTGGAGAAGGATTTGTAACAGCCTCATTGGTGAGGGTTAACTCATCCAACTTCTCACATAGATGAGGTCCCTGCAAAGTCTCACTAGTAGAAGGGATCTTCTCCTTATAAAATATGTTAGTCTCATCAAAAGAAGTATGAATTGATTCTTCCATTTTCATAGATGATTTATTATATACCCTATATGCCTTGCTTACTTGGGAATATCCAAGAAAAATTCCTATTTCATCCTTGACTTCAAACTTTCTATTGTATTTCTTATTGTTATTATTAATATAACAAATACAACCAAAGACTCTAAAATAATCTACTTTAAGTTTCTTCCCTTTGAGTAGTTCATAGGAGGTCTTGCCCTTAAGCTTATGAATCAAACCTCTATTCAGTACATAGTTTGCTGTGCTCACAGCCTCTGCCCAAAAGGATAGGGGCAAGTGAGCATCAACAAGTAATGTGCCTGTAGCTTCAATGAGTGTTCTATTTTTCTTTTCAGCTACCCCATTTTGTTGAGGTGTTCTAGGAGCAGAGAAGCAATTCCTGATACATTCCTTATCATAGAATTCTTGCATGGGAAGAGACTCAAACTAAGTACCATGATCTCTTATGATCAATGTAACTGGAGTAGAGTACTCAATCTTTATGCTCTTAAGAAAATCTGTAAGAACCTTGAAGTTATATGACTTATTTCTCAAGAAGAACACCCAAGTGTAGCTAGAGAAGTCATCAACTATCACTAAGGTATAAGACTTCCCTCCTAGGCTCTGTACATCAATGGGTCCAAAAAGATCCATATGAAGCAAATACGGAATCCTTGGTGAATCACTCTTTTTAAGTGACTTAAAGCTATTTTTAGTTTGCTTGCCTAATTGACAAGTCCTTCAATGGCTTTCATTCTTATAGGGGCAAGAAGGCATCCTCTAATAAGGTTGTCCCTATAGAGTTTAATAATGTTTTTCAGATTAACATGACCTAATCTCCTATGCCAAAGTTAATTATTATTGCTATTTTGATTAAAGAGGCATATTTCAATTTTAGCAGACCTAAAGTTAACTATATAGATACTACCTACTCTAGTACCAGTTAGCACTATTTGTTTATCGATAGAAGTAATAATACAGGAGGTTTTGTTAAATGTGTTGGGTATTGTATCCACAATCACCGGGATTTGAGGAAGCCTCCTATCAAGCTAAGATGAATTTACTATGTATTTGATGAATTTCTTTAAGTTGTGCTTGCAGTTATTCCACGCTAAGTACACACCAATGTCAGGGTGCAGTGGGTCAATATACACGGGTCTGTGCAACGTAATCCCTCGTTGAGCAGATCAGTGTGTTGGCCTACGTGTACTCTCTCTATTGGGGTGTACTTAAGTTCAAGTACAGGGCTATGATAAAGCAAGAGCAGACAAGAAGCAAGGATGGGCCAAAGACCAGCTCATGGGTGGAAAGACGAGAATTCGTCTAAGTATAATTCGTCGAGAATCACTAAGTGATTCTCGCCGATTCGTCGAGAATCACTAGTGATTCTCGACGAGTCGACGAGAATCACTAGTTGATTCTTGCCGGGTTGGGCCGGCTGTCTCGACGCAGTCAGAAAAATCATCTAAGGCAGAATCGTCGAGAATCACAAAGTGATTCTCGCCGATTCATCGAGAATGACTTTGCATTCTCGACGAGTCGGCGAGAATCCAAGGTGATTCCCACCGATTCTCCCCGGCTTCTATAACCTGTGCAGCCTGAATTCTCTAAGTAGAATTCGGCGAGAATCGTAAGTGATTCTCGCCGATTCGTCGAGAATCACTCACGATTCTCGCAGAATTTGACTTGGGCATTTTTCCAACTCTGTCTGGACCGGTCCACATTATCTGCGGGATTTTGAACCGGACTTTGGTCTTACTGCTGGTGGGGCCCACAACGGTCATCTCTTGACCTAATGTATAAATACTCTGTATTTGTGAACAGTAAAAACACGGATTACAGATCAAAAAGAAAAAGAAGCTGCCGTCAAGCCCTAGATCGGAAGCGAGCTCGGCCGACCTGCTCCGCCTCTCGCTAATTGCTCGCCACCGTTGATCGAGGTGTTCATTACCTCTCCCGGCGACAGAAGCCTAGTCGGGCACAGCGTCTCACGCGTCTATCCAGAGATCTTTTGTCTCTTGATTTGTGATCGGGAAACCTTCCCCATCCGAATCGATCGAGACGATCGATCCTAGTGTGACCGTTGGAAGACCTTGCCGACATTGCTAAGAAGATTGGATCTACATAGCATTACCGCCTCTCTTGTTGAAGCCGTCGATCTAGAGAAGATTCTCTCCAAGTGAGATCTAGAGTTGTGGACTCTTCGTTGACTTCAAGAACACGTCGTCGAACGAAGAGGGACACCTTAGTCTCCATACGTTGTTTGTATACCGTACAAGCTATTTTCATTTCTTTGTAAAGGACCGTTTGGTCTCTAGTTGTAGGGTTGGGTGCAACCCAAGTTGTGGGAGTGTTGACTCCTACGTGTGGAAGGGATCCTTCCGTTAGTGCGAGGATTGGATTTCAATCCTGTCGGTGAAGTGACCGAGTCGTCCCTGGTTGGGAGATAGGTCGAAGGGGGAAAGTGGACGTACCCAAATCGGGGAACCACTATAAATTGCTTGTGTATTTTTGTGCTGTATTGTTTTGTTTTCTTGTGCAGGTAAAACTTTAATTCCGCAAATACGCTGCAAAGACACCTATTCCCCCCTAGGTGTAAGTAGTTGACACTAAGTGGAATTTCAAGTGGTATCAGAGGGGGGTTGCTCAGCAATAAGGTTAATACCTTGAGTAAGATCCTGCCTCCTGTGTCAACTAGAAGACGAGACTCAAGCATGGAGCTGGAATTTGATGTCCCTCCTCTGAGACTCCCTGCGTGCACAACAGAGTATTACCCTATCTGGAAGATGAGAGTTATGTTTCATCTGGAGGCCATCGACCCTCGGGTGTCAATCATCTTGGAAGAGGGTCCCTTCATTCCCATGAAGGCTTCTGATTTTGGAGAGGATATCCAAATCCCCAAGAGTCCCGAAGAGATGTCTGAGACCGAGCTCTCACTGTACAACTTGGACAAGTTAATACGTCAGATCATCACTGACGTCTGGTCTGGAGTATCTCGTTCAAGAGTGGACAAGTGTAGGACGGCCAAGTCCATGTGGCAAACCATCTCTGACCTCATGGAGGGATCAGAGAAAGCTGGGACCGGTTGTCAACAAGAGGATGAAGCTTATATAGGGGTCCTTATTTCTGAAGATGAAGGGCATGATCAATATGTCAATATCAGGGCTCCTGTGTCCTTGTCAGAGACTGAAGAAGAAGCTGAGGAAAGCAGTTCTGATGAAGCTAACTCAACAATCTCTGCCGATCTAGATGGTAACCATGAACAACAAAGCCTGAAGCAGGTAACTTCTTCCTCATGCCCCTCTCCTCTTGAAGTTCCTGAAGACAGGTATAGTTTTGAGAGTAGTCCTTCCAATGATGCAAGGGATACACATAGCCTCAATCAAAAGATTGATAATCTTGATTCCCTTGAGAGTGCCCTTCAAACGAGCAACTTACTTGTTGAGGAACAAGCTAAGGAGATTGCTCAGCTGAAGATCTTGATGAATCTCCAATTGGAATCCATCAAAGTAAAGGACTCACAGATCTCGGATCTAGAAAGTCGTCTAGAGACCGAGAAGAGGATAGTTTCTAATTTTTCCAAGATTGATGCTATCAAGAGAAAAGCAAAAAATGGGTGGATCTCCCAAATTATTAAGTCATGGAGAAATGGGAAAACTGTGTTCAGACCCCCCACCCCGAGTAGGAAGGACACTCATCATGCTTTCAGGTATGACCATAGGAATAACCATGGTCACTGCAAGAATGATCAGTCCTCTTGTGGAAGCACCCAGAATGCCAGGGATATCATGGCTACCCAGAAGAGAATACCTCAGTCTTCCACTGAGCCTTTTGTATTTTCGGCCACTGCCCCTACTAATCATGAGTCTGCCAGCAGCAGCACACAATGCGCCTCTCACCTCCCTAGGACTCAGGAAAGGGGGGTTAGAAATCTTGTTGTTGGCACACATGGGGACCTTGGAAGGGGGCTGACTGAAAGGAAGGCACCTCCTCCCAGGCCTCATGACGCCTACCATATGCACTCTTTCCACCCATCCATGAGTCAAGGTGGAAGAGACAAGTCTGTTAGCAGATTCGGCCCCATCCCGTATAGACCTAGGACTTTGACTACCTCAGTCACCAGGTCAGGTCACAAACGGCGGTACAACATTCATGAATGTTGGTGTTGTGGCAAAGTGGGTCATTTTGCCATAGATTGTTGGCACAACCCTTCTGTGTCAAAGGCAGAGGGACTTCCACATCCTCGAGGCAATGTTAGTCCTCTCTCCAGGATCCCTGAGGGGAGGCATCCCAATTATTATGCTGACAGGAACCTAGGACCCAATACTTATTGGGTTCCTAAGGCAAGATAACTCTTTTGCAGGGTAGTCTAGATTCCCGTAAACCTAATGGGAACCAGACAGGAGATGTTCCAAAAATGACATGGAACAAGTATCTGGAAAAGGAGCAGTGCCATCAACACGGGCACGTGCAAATTGACCACCTGGTGTTCCTTGAGCAGAAGTTCTAAATGATACATCCTTTAATCTCAGGTAATTGCAATCAGCTTCAATATATGAGCTATAGCGCATCGATTTTTACATAAATGTATATAAGTATGTCTGCATATCCACATTAAGTCATGAATTCCCTCTCTCGAAAGTAAATGGTCATGTATAGACTTACACTTATATTCTTGTTCACCTAAAGAAAGATTAAGATTGCAAAAATAACCTTTAGATACATTGTTAAAGATTTATCTGTAAATACACTAGTAGATTCGAGAATAAACCTCAACAGGCCAAAGTCAGCTCACTGAAAATTAATGAAGATACGCCATTGGAAGGCACTAAAACTTACAACTGACATAAAGAAGATTATGCATATCTCGATCGAGAAATAACCCATTGAAATTGATTGCCACGGTTATTGTCTTGGGTATATTTAGAAGATTTCTAAATCCGGTATGTACTCCCGCCGACTCGTCGATTTAGAAAGCTACCGACTCTTCATCTCCCGCCTTTCGCAGAGAATCCCGCCGACCCTTTCTCAGAAACCCGTCGATATTCCTTCCCTCCTCCCGGAGACTTCCCGCATCTTGGCTCCCTATCTCGTCGACCTCGTTCTGGATTCCGTAGACTCCTCTCCTCACGTCCAGGGCGCTCATCCTAGTTTCCATTCTCCGCGATTTCGATCTAACAAGGGCACGAGCTCCTCCAGGCTTTCCGTCATCTCCGTCAACTCTCGCTCCCTCCGCATTTGGGTAACCATTTCCTCTCCCCTACAGTGACTCACTGTTCGTATAGCTTCCTTTTTGAGCTCTGATTAGGCGTAAACTTGGGATTCCCTTCCTAGGTTTGCTATGGCTCCAAGGACCACCGCCGGGCTGGTCACTGGCTGTGAGTTGGTTCGAACCGGGTTCTCACATGCCTCGGATGAGTTCAGAAACATCATCATCATGCTGGAGGAGGCTGGACTCACGTTTGTACTGGAGCACCCCTGCAAAATTCTGGATAAAGAAGTGATGGAGTTCTTCGCAACCGCCAAACTTCGGAATGAAGACTCTATCATCAAGAGTAAGGTGGCAGGTGCAAGGATCAAGATGTCTGCCAGGAAACTGACTCAATGCTTGCAGCTCTCCAGTTCTGAGCACGAGGATTATCTGGAGGAACATGATAGATCCAGGACCCTATTATTCTGTGGGCTAGCTAGGGGCACCAGATCGATAAAGAGAAAAGAAATGAATGAGGAGGGGAAACTCTTGTCTGACATCATTGGGAAAGTATTGATATGCAAACCAGGCTCACACGACCACATCTCAGCCGACATGTTCAAGATTCTTGTGGTGATAGTCTGTCGAAAGAGATTCAACTGGGGGGCCATGCTTTTTGAGAAGATTAAGGACACCCTCAGATCTCCAAGTTTTGGACGAATCATCAGCCTATTTCTCAATCAGTTGAACAGAGATAGGTTCAACATGAGCAAAGGAGTTCCTTTGCATTATTTGAAGAAAATGGAATCCAGCGTCTTTGACAGATGGGAGCGACTCATAGGGCAAGCTGCAGTGGTAGTTGAACAAGAAGAATCTCCTGCCGAGGACAACAGAACTTCAGCAGATTTCGTGGCAACACCCAGTGAAGTTCCTGACGCCCTGATTGTAGGAACTTACGGGGAGCCTGTAACCGGTTCTGCAAACATCTTATCTGATATTTCTCTAATAGCTAAAGAAGCTATGGAGATGGTGGCAGATGAAGTAGCAAATGATGAGGAGGTTGAGAATGATGAGGAAGCTCTTATCGACGATGATCTGGGAGATGAGGTGGCTGATGAGGAGGAGGAGGAAGAAGTAGAAGAAGATGTGCACAGCTCTGCCGATAAGCATGATCACTTGGAGACTGAGATAGAAGAAGAAGTACCAGAGAATGAGAAAGCAGTAGAGTCTCAGGAGGATGCTGAGGTTCCATCTGTGGAACAAGCTCCTAAGCAGTTAGATGCAAGGATGGAGGGGGAGCAATCCTTTGTTCCCCCTGTGGACTCCATACTACTATCCAGCTCTCCCAGTACCTCTGCGGAGGAGCTTGACCAGGGTCTGCCTGCAGCTCCTCCACTACAAGAAAGCATAGCAAATCTCACTGTCAATTTTGTCCAAGGTATGCTTGATGAGCTCAAGGATACGTTTGAGAAATCGCACAACAAAGTGCTAAAGAGACTGCGGGAGTCTGAGGATCTCATGCTTAAGAATGTGGTTCAGATCAATCACAAACTGGATTTGATGGAAAAGAAATTTGATGAAAAATACACAGAGGCAGGCACAGCAGTATCTCTTCTCATGCAGGGACTGAAGAAGAATACTGACAATCTGGCTGTCGTCAATAAAAATGCACATATTGTGGCAGACAGCATACAAAAATTCGATGCCAACATGGTAACGCTAAACGCAAATCAGAAATCTCTGTTGGACGAATTCAGTAAAACAGTGAAGCACATTGATGCCTCTTTGCATTCCTATACAAACTCTGTACCCGTCGAAGCCAAAAAGGGGGAGGAAGCGTATAATGCTAAGATGGCGGGGCTTCAAGAGTTGGTACTTCTAAATTTCGACCAGACCAATAGGTACGTGTTTGAAACGGCCCATTGGCTGGTAAAAGAAGCATCGGGAATACATGTCCCTGTTGCCCCACCTGAGGATGAGGGCCGTGCTGGTACTACTGAGGGTGATATAAGGGCTGAAGAAGTACAACTGAGCGAAGTTGAGTTGAAGAAAGCTGCGGAGAGGGCTGAAAGAAGAAGCTGGTTTGACCAAGATGCCTTAGCAAAAGCTAGAGGCAAAAGGCAAATCAAAGAAGGAACTTCGAAGGAAACACTAGCTGAAAAGAAGATTAGATTGAAGGAGGATGATGTGAGGAATGAAAAGTGGAGTCCCGTATCAAAGAATATCATCTTGGACACCTTTGCATTACTACAAGAAGGGCAAGTCAAAAGGAGTGACGTATATAGCCAATACGAGTGGGAGCAGCACAAGTTGTATGAAGCCAAAAGAAACTTGTTCTTCAGAAGCAACACTGGGGCAAACAAAGCTACAAACATAGCTCCTCCTCCGAGATACTATCCTAAGCCCAAGGAGTATTTTGAGCGACAAAGCAAAAGATTCTTAGCTCAGCAACTCAAAGAAGACTTAGCTATGGACAAAGATCTGTAGGATGTTAGCTCTTGTGATTATCTCATTTAAACTTTGTTATTAAGTAAACCATGAACATTTGTGTGTGGACATTAATATTTATATATACATGTGTGTGGTTTATTATTTGAATCTCACATTGATCTAATTACGCTTATTGCTCACTCTGTTGATTAATGCATATTTTATCTGAAATGTTGAAATTCATCTTAGCTTAGTAGGATTTTGGCTTCGTCAAATAGGGGGAGAATGTTAGGTATTATATCCACAATCACCGAGATTTGAGGAAGCCTCCTATCAAGCTAAGATGAATTTACTATGTATTTGATGAATTTCTTTAAGTTGTGCTTGCAGTTATTCAATGCTAAGTATACACCAATGTCAGGGTGCAGTGGGTCAATATACACGAGTCTGTGAAACGTAATCCCTCGTTGAGCAGATCAGTGTGTTGGCCTACGTGTACTCTCTCTATTAGGGTGTACTTAAGTTCAAGTATAGGGTTATGATAAAGCAAGAGCAGACAAGAAGCAAGGATGAGCCAAAGACCAGCTCATGGGTGGAAAGACGAGAATTCGTCTAAGTATAATTCGTCGAGAATCACTAAGTGATTCTCGCCGATTCGTCGAGAATCACTAGTGATTCTCGACGAGTCGACGAGAATCACTAGTTGATTCTTGCCGGGTTGGGCCAGCTGTCTCGACGCAGTCAGAAAAATCATCTAAGGCAGAATCGTCGAGAATCACCAAGTGATTCTCGCCGATTCGTCGAGAATTACTTTGCATTCTCGACGAGTCGGCGAGAATCCAAGGTGATTCCCACCGATTCTCCCCGGCCTCTATAACCTGTGCAGCCTGAATTCTCTAAGTAGAATTCGGCGAGAATCGTAAGTGATTCTCGCCGATTCGTCGAGAATCACTCACGATTCTCGCCGAATTTGACTTGGGCATTTTTCCAACTCTGTCTGGACCGGTCCACGTTATCTGCGGGATTTTGAACCGTACTTTGGTCTTACTGCTGGTGGGGCCCACAACGGTCATCTCTTGACCTAATGTATAAATACTCTGTATTTGTGAACAGTAAAAACACGGATTACAGATCAAAAAGAAAAAGAAGCCGTCGTCAAGCCCTATATCGGAAGCGAGCTCGGCCGACCTGCTCCGCCTCTCGCTAATTGCTCGCCACCGTTGATCGAGGTGCTCGTTACCTCTCCCGGCGACAGAAGCCTATTCGGGCACAGCGTCTCACGCGTCTATCCAGAGATCTTTTGTCTCTTGATTTGTCATCGGGAAACCTTCCCCATCCGAATCGATCGAGACGATCGATCCTAGTGTGACCGTTGGAAGACCTTGCCGACTTTGCTAAGAAGATTGGATCTACATAGCATCACCGCCTCTCTTGTTGAAGCCGTCGATTAGAGAAGATTCTCTCCAAGTGAGATCTAGAGTTGTGGACTCTTCGTTGACTTCAAGAACACGTCGTCGAACGAAGAGGAACACCTTAGTCTCCATACGTTGTTTGTATTTCGTACAAGCTATTTTCATTTCTTTGTAAAGGACCGTTTGGTCTCTAGATGTAGGGTTGGGTGCAACCCGAGTTGTGGGAGTGTTGACTCCTACGTGTGGAAGGGATCCTTCCGTTAGTGCGAGGATTGGATTTCAATCCTGTTGGTGAAGTGACCGAGTCGTCCCTGGTTGGGAGATAGGTCGAAGGGGGAGAGTGGACGTACCCAAATCGGGGAACCACTATAAATTGCTTGTGTATTTTTGTGCTGTGTTGTTTTGTTTTCTTGTGTAGGTAAAACTTTAATTCCGCAAATACGCTGCAAAGACATCTATTCCCCCTAGGTGTAAGTAGTTGACACTAAGTGGACTTTCAAAATGATACCTGAAATCTTTCATCATAAAACTGACTTTTGGATATAAGGTTGTGCTTCAGTCCACTTACATAAGCTACCTTCCTGAAGATGACTGATCTAATGTTGACCTTCCCATATCCTTCAGTCTGGCCATAATTAGAGTCACCAAATATTACTTTGGGTCCTAGCTTTGACTTGTAGTTGATTAGGTTGTCCTTGCTGCTAGTCTTATACTTTGAACAACCACTATCTAGATACCACTATTGCTCTGTGGTGGGATAGTCTTTCACCTGTAATAAAACAAATTAGCTATTCTTGAACTAGGTCACCTTGGGTCCTTGTTTATTAACATAGTTAAAACTGGAAATGTAAGAGTATTCTGATTGATTTTTATAACCTAGGGGGTGAAATCTTCTAGGTGGAATTATCCACTGGGTAAATGGATTAACATAATCTCTTGGTTGATTAAGTGGTTTGTTAGAATTAAAGTTCTTTTTATTATGAACTGGGGTCAACGAATTCTGGTAAGTTTGTCGATTTGAGGTCGATGAATGGGGATGAGTTCGTCGAACTCCACTCAGAGAATAAAAATATTCATTTTCTGGGCCCCAATATCGTCGATCTCGGGTCGAAAAACCATACTTGTTTCTTCGATCGTAGTTCAGAGAATAATCATAATAAAAATTTTCGTTCGGAGTTCGTCGACTTGAGTTCGATGAACTGTACATATTTCGTCAATCAGAGTTCGATGAAATCTGCTGAACTTTATAATAGTTAAGCTTTATTTATTCTTTCTCTTTTTTTTATTCTTCTGTTTTACTTCTGTTTGGTTAACATTATTATCATCTATCTTTTCCTTACAATTTTTAGAAACAAATTTTATTGGAGTTGTTAGTATGTTCTTCTGAATCAATCGAGGTTGTCTGGATGAAGCACCTAAGCCCAGCTTGCCATTAAGTATGTCATTAACTGTGCTTGTGATGTTCATCAACTTGATACTTCTCCCATTTAGAGATTCTTCAAGTTGCCTAGCCACAGTTAATTAAGTTTTTAATGAGATGATTTGTTTATTAGCTAGAGTTAATTCATCTTTTAATTTAATGTTTTTTGAAATGAAATTTTCTTGTTCTGTTAGTTTTTCTCTAAGTTGTTTAATTTCTTTTTCAGAGTTAATTAAATCTATACATAAAGATTTAAATTCAGTTCTAAACTCATCTGAATCAAAATAAAAAGAAGACAGTACCTGATCTTCCTCAGATTAAGAGTCTTCACCCTCTAACTTGTCATCTTCTGCAGCTGAACAGCTGCCGGATGCATTGATGGACATCAGACACACTTATTTTTCCATTGATTCTTCTTCATCTTCACTGGAGCTGGAAGAGGAAGATTCATCTTTTGTTTCACTCCAGGTTTCAGCCACAAAGCCTTTCTCCTTCCTTTTATGCTTGCTAGAGGAGGGCTTGCTGTAGTGATGCTTCCTGGGTTCCTTTTCTCTTCTTCTCTCCTTCTTTTGGTTCTTAGGACACTCTGAGATGAAGTGTCCTGGCTTCCTGCAACCAAAGCAAACAACTTCTTTAGTTGGTGTCTTATCATACCTTGGCTTATCATCTTGTCTAGATGACTTTCTTTTAAAATCCCTCTTGCCCATCTGGTAAAATCTCTTAGCTAAGAGACTCAGAAATTCTTCACGGGCTATTGGAGCTTCTGATTCTTGAGATGCTTTGAATGCAATGTTCTGCTCCTTTATTGCTGATGAGGGAGTCTTTTGCTCAGCAGCTTCTCGAGTATTTATCAATTATTCATAAGAATTGAGATTTCCAAGTAGAGATACAGTGGAAATCTCATTCAGACTTTTGGCTTCGTTGATTGGCCAGATTCTGGAATCCCATGAGATAGGGAAGCACATGAGGATTTTATCATTGACCTCTATGAGAGTTATGTCCTTATCCAGACTATTTAGCTCATTGATGATTGAGCTTAGTCTATTGTACATATCACTGACAGACTTTGACTCATCTTTCATGAAGTTTTCATTTTGAGAGATTAGATTGGATCTCATGTCCTTTCTCTCATCTGCTTAACCAGCAACCATTTGGTTAAGGGAATCCCAGATAGCCTTGACTGATGTGCACTCTGCCACTTTCTGGAAGATGTCATCAGACATTGTCTGAGCCAGAATATTCATGGCCTTTGCATCAACTATTTTGGCCTTCTTTTTAGCATCTGTCCACTCATGTGGTACAATAGCATGAGTGCTGGAACTTGTAGTAGTTGTAGCCACTGGAGTTTGTGGTCCTGTCAAAATAGAGTTGAAAATATCTTTATCAATAAAGTTCGTATATAACTTGATTCTTGCCTTCAAGATAGCAAACTTATTCAAGCTGCAGACTGGAGGTCTGGTGCTTGCATAATCTTTGTTATGTGCCATGATATAGAATAAATAGAAAAACTAGGGAAAAGAAATCAGATCTAACAAGGACCTTTTGGTTCAAGTGTTAGCTTGTACAACCAAAGGAACACCCCTTTGATACTAATTGAAAGAAAGGGGTTAGACCTGATTTACACTGGGGGGGGGGGGTGAATAGAGTAATTAAAACTTTTGGCTATTTTAAAATTAATCAGAGTAAAATAGGTGATACTAATAGTAGTAACAGGAAATGGAAATAGTCTGAGCTAATCTATCACAGCACAACAAAACAAAAAGGAAAATGATCAACCAGACAACACAAGAATTTTATAGTGGTTCCCTAAACTGGGTACATCAACTCTTCTACCAACCTGGTAGGAATCCACTATCTGGTTTTTGATCAGGTGACTCCCACCAAAAGATCTATTTCCAGGGAGATCTCACAACCCTTTCGGCTTTTCATCAGGTGCACAAAAATAACAATAAACTTTTGAAGGGAGTTAATAAAACCTTTTTACAGGAGTTTGAGAGAGTTGATGGTGTCTTCTCTTTTCTCTAAGCAACATAGAAGACTAATGGATTGCTGTTGTCAAGAATCCTTCTGAAATGTTGAATGGTTCAGAAAGCTTGGAGCCTTGCTGAGATTGTAGGTCTTCAGCCTTGTCTTGAAAGAGATCCAGGAACTTGTAAACTGATTCAGAGTTGTTGTCCTTGAAGATTCCTGGAGTAGAAGTTAAAGAAGACTCTTGATGTGTGATTGTTTTTCTTCTTCAGCTTTCAGTAAGATGAAGTGAAAACCGAATGTTGTTCTTGCACAGAGAAGAAGCAGATATTCTTCTGTAAGTTCTGTGTATCTTCTCTGTATACTCAGTACTGTCTGGTGTGTGTATGCATGAACTACTGTCTGAAAAGAAAAATCTCTTTTATATTCTGCTGTCAAAATTCTCCTTTGAAATTTGAATTTCAGGCATTAATTGTTGACTGATCTGGAGAATGAAACTGCTAGAATAATTGACTTAAATGAGTTTCCCCAACTGTCCCAATAAAATAAGCATGTAATTAACCCTGATGAAGACCATAATTAATGCTATCAATAATGACTATATTCAGGAGAATATGAGCATTAATTAATCAAAAAATTACTACTAAATTATATAATAAATAAGGGATAGGAGTAAGGAAAACTTATCATTCTGGCTCGGGATATAATTTGTCGACCTATGAACATATTTTGTCGACTGGAGATCGAAGTTCGTCGACCCTAGAATTCCTGTTTGTCGACCTGAGCTCAGCGAACTGCATTTTGGAAATAACTTTTCAATTCTACGCTCAAAGTTCGTCGAGCTGAGAATCTATCTGAAAGAAGAGATCGTCGACCTGAGCTCGAATATCGTCGATCTCAATGCAGAGAAATATTTCTTAGTTCGTCGATCCGAGATTGACGATCGTCGAGCTGAGTTCGAAGAATTTCGAACTGATAATTTTTAACTCTGAATTTTTCTAAGTCTGAGTCTACTGAAGTCCTTTGCTGTCTGGTCCATGAAGGTTGAACCTAATGGCTAGAGTAAACTCTAGGACTCATACACTTGACCCTGGCTATATAATGTGGGTCAAAATCATCCTAATTAGTGAACCTAGCCAAAATCCAAACTAGGGATCAGACAAAATCCAATAGCGTGGTTCACCACTTAAAGCAAGCTTTAGGCCTCCGAATACGGATGAGAGTTCAGTCAGACATTCCTAAACTCAGTTGGGCACGACTACGAGAGAAGCGTGTTCAGGCTTTGGGAACCTCCACGGTAAAGGACCTTTACCTTATTAAGATTAGGTTTGTTATCGAATCTTTTATTAACTCATGCCGAGTTGATTCACGGTGGAGTGCTGCTTCCTCTTCATCATTTCAACCTCTCTTTTAATCGCTAGTAGTTGTCTTTATTAGTTCAAGTAATCTTCTTTTCTTAATTGCAAGTAGTTTCTTTTCTTTCTAAATTAGTTAACAAACCCTAAAATATTTTCTGATAATCTACTCAACAGTTCCAGGATTTTAATACGACAATTTTGTCCCCTCACTATAATTCGATTGGTATACTTTCCTTCATTGGATTGCTAGTTCGGAATTATTTTCGTAACACAAGTTTTTGGCGTCATTGCCGGGGATGCATATTTCATTGATATTTTAAAAACACCAACCTATTACTTTTATCATCTCTTTTTCTTGCCTCTTTTCTTAAAAAAATTTTAAAATTCTAAAAAAAATTTAACGCTAATATTTAGAAACCCACATTTTCTTTTTCTACACCACTAAATTCTCTCGAAAAGGGCAAGGTGGCTTAAATACCACTATTTTGTCTAGTACCCTGCGAACCCTTTATTGGGTAGTCCTCGGGAATTTTGGGAGTTAAACCGTAAAAAATAATCTATTTTAAGAAAAGGTAACTCTCTTTTTCTATCTTATTTTTTTTCTCTTTCTTTCTCTCTCTTCTCCTTGTGTATGACCCGTGGAAATCTGTTAGTTATTTTGGAATTGGACCAAGAAATTGAGCGTACTCTTCAGATAAAATCGCTATTTCAAGGCCCTACTTTCCAAATACAGGTTGAGGATTCTGAGTCAATCTCTAATTCAAAAATAGAAGAACCCCACCAGGAGGAAGACCTACAAAGGCTTATGTCTTATTATGCAAGGCCAAATCTGGAGGGTACATAATCAAGCAAAGTTTTCCCTGGTGTAGATAATAATAATTTTGATCTAAATCCTAACATTATTCAAATGATGCAACAGTATGTGCAATATTACGAACTTCAAGATGAAGATCCGAACGCGCACATCGCTAGATTTCTTGAAATTTGTGACACCTTCAAAATCAATGGTGTTACAAATGATGCTACTAGGCTGAGACTCTTCCCCTTCTCTCTTACAACTAAAGAAAAACAGTGGTTGATGACTCTCCCAAGAGGGAGCATCACCACTTGGGATCAACTAACTGAAAAGTTTCTGACGAAGTACTTTCCGCCAACAAAAAATGCAAAACATAGGAACGATATTTCTGCTTTCTGTCAAATAGACTCTGAGTCTTTATATGATACCTGGGAAAGATTTAAAGAACTTTTGAGATGTTGCCCCCATCACGTGATTCCTGTATGGTTACAAGTGTGGACATTTTATAATGGGCTAAATCAAAATAAAAAGAAAATGATAGACGCCGCTTCTGGCGGTACTTTAAACCACAAAACCCCAGAAGCAGCTCTTGAGCTTTTCGAGGATATGGCCATGAACACTTATCAGTGGAATGTTCCATGATCCCGCCCAAACAAACCTGCAAGTATGTACGAAGTGGATAATGTCTCCCAACTGGCACTACAAGTAGAAATACTTGGTAAAAAGATAACGGAGATGACTGCTGCCTCCGCCCCTCATGTATGGTAATCTGCATCTGCTGCCTCCGAACAAGTTGATTATGTTAATAATATGCCTAGAAATGCTTTTAATAATTTTTCTACTGCTAATTTTCCTGCGCCAGGTTTTGCTTTTCCGAACAATTATAATCTTGCTTTACGTAATCACCCTAATTTCTCGTGGAGTATTCAGACGAACTCTATTTGGCCGCCTCCGTAACATGATTTTATACCACCTCCACCACTTCAAAATTTTCCAAAACCTCCAAGCTTGGAAGAAATACTTTCGAAATATATTAATGCTAATGATGCGACCATTAGAAACCTCACATGATATGTCAAAAGTTTAGAAAACCAAGTAGGGAAGCTTGCCAAAATCATATCTGAGCGACCCCTCGGGTCACCTCCTTCAAATACCGAGCCCAACACAAGAGATCAAGCAAAAGCTATAACTCTATTATGGGGAAACAAGTTTTTGGTATTGTAAGTGGAGAGCCCGAGGAGTGCTCTTCCCCCATTTTAATTATTCCACCAGCTGAAAAAGATTTTATCACCCCGCCCTCTACTTTGAAAAAAGATTCTACCCCACATTATCTGTCCCAACTTAATAAGGAACGTTTAGATGATCAGTAAAACCTCTTCTTAGAAATGTTTAAACAAATCCACATAAATTTACCCTTCCACGAAGCCATCTCATAGATGCCCAAGTATGCAAAATACTTGAAAAACCTCCTGACAAATAAGAAAAAGTTAGAGAACTTATCGCACTTCATGTTAAACAATGAGTGCTCTGTCGTATTGACAAATGTCTTACCAAAGAAAATCAATGACCCAGGTAGTTTTCTATCCCATGTGTCTTTGGGGACCTATTCGTCAAGCACTCACTAGCCGATTTAGGTGTTAATATCAACTTAATGCCTTTCTCTTTATTCAAGAAGCTAGGATTAGGTAGACTTAACCCCACGTGTAAGAGTATCCATCTTGTTAATAGATCGATCAAGTACTCGTTAGGAATTATGGAGGATGTTCTAGTAAAAGTCAAGAAATTCATCTTCCTTATGGATTCCGTCATTCTGGACATTGAGGAAGACGTCGAGGTTCCTCTGATCCTTGGTCGACCCTTCTTGCCACCTCCAAAGCTATCATTGATGTAAGTAATGGAAATCTCTTCTTACATGTAAAAGACGATGAGGTTATTTTTTCTATCACCCCATTGATGAAAAACACCCTGTAAAACGATGACTCTTATTTTTTCATAGATGTCTTAAGAGATGACTCTTCCTACTTCCTTTCTGAAAATGAATCTTCTTCTTTTTGTTCTTCCTCAACTATATCTCGTGACTGTCTGCAATAAATGGCCCTGGATGCTTACTCCACTCCTTTAAATTTTCAAAATAACTCAAAAGTGTACGAAGAAATTATTTTTGAAAAAGAAAAATCTTCCAAATTAGCTTATGAAGACCCTCTTACCTTAGAACTAAAAGATCTACCTGAACATCTAAAATACGCCTTCCTCGAAAAAGACTCCAAACTGCTCATAATAGTTTCAGCCTAATTAACTATAATAGAAAATGATAAACTTCTTCGAGTTCTACAAAAACATCGCCGAGCTATCGCTTGGCAGATTTCTGATATCAAGGGAATAAGCCCATCTTTCTGCACTCATAAAATCCTAATAGAAGATAATTCACGTAACTCAATCCAACCTCAGCGCCGCATAAATCCAAACATTAAAGAAGTAGTAAAAGGCGAGGTAATGAAACTCTTATATGCAAGATTTATCTACCCCATATCAGATAGTAAGTGGGTTAGCCCAACGCAGGTAGTGCCGAAAAAGGAGGGATCACGGTAGTTGTTAATTAAAATTGTGATTTAATCCCGACATGGACGGTGATGGTGTGGCGCATTTATATTAATTATCGTAAGTTAAATGACGCCACTCGTAAGGACCACTTTCCCTTACCATTCATTGATCAAATCTTAGAGCGTTAATCTGGCCATAGCTTTTACTGTTTTCTCAATGCACCCTTAGGGTATTTTCAAATTCCCATCTCACCCGAGGACCAGGAGAAAATAACATTTACTTGTCCTTTCGGCACCTTCGCTTACCGAAGAATGTCATTTGGGTTGTGCAATGTGCCAGCTACATTCAAAAGATGTATGCTAGCCATTTTTGACAAGTACGTAGAAAGTATTATGGAAGTTTTTATGGATGATTTCTCCGTGTTCGGTGACTCCTTCGATTTCTATTTAGAAAACTTAGAAAAAGTTTTAGTACAATGTGAAGAAACTAATCTCGCCCTAAATTGGGAAAAGGTCCATTTTATGGTGAGGGAGGGGTTAGTTTTAGGACATAAGATTTCTTCCCGAGGAATTGAAGTAGATATCGCAAAGATCGAAGTAATTGAGAAACTACCACAGCCAATGAACGTTAAAGCCATAAAGAGTTTCTTTGGTCATGCTGAGTTCTACAGTAGATTCATAAAAGATTTCTCCAAAATCACCAAACCTCTTATTCATCTGTTAGAGAAGGACGCCCCATTAATCTTCGATAATGTTTGTTTAACTGCTTTTGAATTAATAAAAACTAAGTTAATAAATGCACAAATTATGATAGCTCCGGTCTGGGACCTTCCCATCGAGATTATGTGCGATGTGAGTAGTTTTACGGTGGGAGCTGTTCTAGGATAGCGAATATCTAAAAACTTTCCACCCCATTTATTACGCGAGTACAACACTCACATCTGTACAGAAAAATTACACCACGATAGAAAAACTTTTAGCAGTTATTATTGCTTCCGATAAATTCTGCCCCTAATTTACGCTTTCTAAAATTATCGTTCTCACAGACCACTCGACCCTCAAGTACTTGTTAAATCGGAGGCCAAGCCACGCTTGTTCTGCTGGGTCCTACTCCTTCAGGAGTTTGACTTGGAAATCCACAATAAGAGGGGGCTGAGAATTTGGTCACAGATCATCTCTCTCTTTTAAATAATCCATATATTGAAAATTTAGATGTAAAGACTTTTAATGACTCTTTTCCCGATGAAAAGTTGTTTTTGATTAACACATCACCTTCCCCTTAGTTTGCACACTTTGCCAACTATTTAGTGGCTCGTGTCCTCCTGAAAGAGTTCTCCTCTAAGCAAAAGAAGAAATTTTTTTTTGATCTGAAGAACTATTTTTGGGAGGACCCACATCTTTTACGAGTTTGTGCAGACCAGGTTATAAGTAGATGTGTCTCATCTGAAGAAGTACAGGATATTTTAAAACACCAACATGAAGGACCGACTGGCGGCCACTATCAAGCCAATAATACCGCTCAAAAAGTTCTTAGTGCAGGCTTTTATTGGCCGTGCCTTTTTAAGGATGCACAATCGTTTGTGAGTATGTGTGATAGTTGTCAACGGTCGGGCAATATTTCTAATAAAAATTAAATGTCGCAAAATTATTTCCTTGAGTGTGAAGTTTTCGACCTCTGGGGAATCGATTTTTTTGGCCCTCTTCCTTCTAGCTTTGGGAATAAATATATTATAGTTTTCGTAGATTACGTATCACGATGGGCAGAGGCCCAAGTTCTTCCTACTAACGACTCCCGAGTTGTTATTTTATTCTAAAAAAAAATTATTCTCCCGATTTGGTACTCCAAGAGCTATCGTTAGTGACAGGGGTTCACATTTCTGTAACAAGCAGTTCTCTAAAACTCTTATAACATATGGCATTATGCATAATCTTTCAACCGCCTATCACCCCCAGACTAACGGTCAAGTTGAAGTAGTAAATAGAGAAATAAAATGTATCTTAGAAAAGACAGTTTCTTCTTCACGTAAAGATTGGTCAGTGAAATTAAACGACGCTCTATGGGCCTACCGAATAACATACAAAACCGCCATCGGTTGTACGCCGTATCAGTTAGTTTATGGAAAGTCGTGCCACTTACCTATAGAACTTGAACATCGCACTTTTTGGGCCTTAAAATTTTTAAATTTCGAGCCCCACTCCGTTGACAACCTTCCGAAATTTCAATTTAACGAACTCGACGAGTGGCGCTCTTATGCTTACTAAAATAATAAATTATATAAAGAGTGGACAAAAGGTTTTCATGATTAAAATTTAAGGCACCCAAAATCTTTCAAGCCGAGCGACCAAGTGTTGCTTTATTATTCTCAACTACATTTATTTCCAGGAAAGCTCAAATCTCGATGGTCTGTTCCTTTTTCTGTTAAATAATTTTTCTCTTATGGCACTATTTTAATTTCACACCCGGATACGGGTGATTTCAAAGTTAACGGGCAACGTCTGAAACTCTATTTTTCTGGTGATGATATTAATGCGGATAATGTTAATTTTATTTTGCATGGACTATAATAACAGTTTAAGACTTCTTATTATTGGACAATACTCTTTTTGGTCGAGCTCAAACGACCTTTAAAAAAAGGGCGCTCTTGGGAGGAAACCAAAGGTTTTTTCTGTTTTCTTTATTTTTCACTTTTTGCCCCGAGCAGCTCCGACATGCTGAGGCTCTGCAATCACCGGCTCTAACATTGCTGATTACACAAGAAGTTCAGGATGATATCTCAAGAAATTCCAAAGCATAAGCATTGGGGAGCGGCATCACCCAGCCATTCACGACTCTCAAATCCAGGGGAGTACCTGTTTTAATTTATTTAATTTCAATTTTCTTTATTTGCTTCTCTCTTTCCTTCTCCTCCTTCTCCATTGAGGACAATTTTTATCTTTAAGTATATGGGAGTGTTTTCTTAGTTAGTTAACTTTAAATATATATATATATATATATATATATATATTTATATATATATATAAACTTTTGAAAAAAATCCCAAATTAAATTGAGTTAATTTTTGCCAAATCAATTAGTACCCCGCCACTTTGTATTTTATTGTTTTTTTTCAAGCTCATGTCTACTTGCTTAGTTAGAATAAATTAGATTAATTTTTTGCTTAAATATGTTTAGCGAGTAGTATGTTGACTCATGCAGGGTTCCTATTTATGATAGTATGTTGTTTTTGAAAAATTTCTTGAATCTTTCTCACTTTTCCCTAGTCTTTTTTTGTTTTATTTCTTTTACTTTTATAAAACCTATCATCCTGTATTTTTCATTATTAAAATCTTTTTAAATTTTAATTAGTATTAAATGTGTTAGACACAAACCGGTCTAGACCCTTATTATCATTATTTTCATGAAAGCAAATTGTCTGTTTTTTATTTTTATGCTTATTTATTTTGAAATTTAAAAGCTTTACTTTGAGTAGATTTAGGAAGCATGAAAATGATCTAGGCATTTATTTTGGAAAGGTTTTAGCCTTTGTACCCTGCCTAACAATAATTGTTACTAGCCATATTATGCATTTTCCTTTTTTTGTAGCCCCACTTTTTATTTCACCACGACCAAATAGCTTACCTATATGCAGTCTTTTAATTTTTTTTGAGCATTAATTTCTAATGTAAATCTTTTTTAAAAATTTGTGGAAAATCCTTGTATTATCTTTTGCTAAAAAAGTGTAAATATTTAAGTATGAAAATTGAAAAAATGAAAAATGAAGAAAAAATATATTTGATGGAAAAAGTAAAAGAAAAGAAAAAAATGTGGAAAATATTTATCTTGGCTAGCATTATTTTGGCAAAGCTCACTTCTCTTTGTTTTAAGTGTGCAAATACCCCTCGTTTATATCTTTTAAATATTGCACCATTAAAAACCTAAGCCTAACTTTACGCCTTATTAATGCCCTAGTGATTCATGCTTCCTATATTTATTTTTTAGTATAGTAGCGAGAAACTAGATTGAGTAAGTGTTTTTTTATAGAAATATTGATCTTTGTCTTGATTGACTATGGTTTTAATTTGTCTCTTAGACTTTAGTAGTGACTCAATGTGCATTTTACTCATTACTTTAATAAGTTTTAATTTTGTAAAAATGTGGGATGAGTTGTTTTTATATTTAGTGAAATTTAGAAAATTCTGTGCTAAGTTAAAGTAGAAATTTTCAGTTCTTTTTCAAAAAAAATTTACCTCTAAATTCCCGTCTTACTCATTTATAACATTTTTAAACTTTTCAATTAATTCTGTTTATTTTAGTTAACTCGTAGTCTATGCTTGAGGACAAGCAAGATAATAAGTATGGAGGAATTTGATGAAACATAATTTAGCTTAGTTTATTAGGGCAAAAATATTTATATTCTCGTTTAAATCTTTTATCTTTTGTATTTTTAGGTTCTTTTTAGTTTTTTTCTCAATTATTGTTCTAACTTAGTTAATTTTAGGTTTTTTTTTCAGGTTTTTTGGTTTTCTTCTTTGACACGCCCCTAGGTCACGCACTACCAGGGTGTGTACTTTGGGCGTGTAACCTATATGGAATGAAGCTATCGGTTCGAAGTCAGGTTCCAGGAAAATTCATCTTACACGCCCTCGGACACGCCGATGTACCACCACCACGGGTGTGTCTCCGAGGTGTGTCCCGCCACGTCCTGAGGAATCACTGCAACGCGATTTTTCCAAGCTCAAAAGTCATGCCGAATCTGAGATGCCCCTTATACACGGGCATGTAGGAAGGGCGTGTAACCCATCTGCCGCGCCAGTCACTTCCGGACTTAAATTTCATCCAGCAAAGTCACGCCGCATCTGACATGCCCCAGGTATACACCTGACACGGGCATGTAGGGGGGCGTGTACTTCCCGAAAAAATTCCTATAAATAACCACAAGCTCCAAGTGTTTTAGGCAGATGGAGGCCTTGTATAGAGCTATTAAGAGTTTATTTCAGAGTTTTTAGCTTAATGTTTTTGTGGTTTACCGTTCTTGTAATCATGTTTAGCATAATTTTTGTCTTTTTAGAAACTCTTTTTGTAATGTCCCTATGTCCTCTTTGTGAATGTTGTGCAATAAGAAATAAAATAGTTCGCTATTCCCTTTCTCTCTCTCTCTTTCTTATTATGCATATTCTTAATATGCTTTTCATTCACTACTTCCTCATGAGTAACTAAATCCTCCTAGTACTCGATCTTCATGATCTGAGATTGAGTTGATTAAGTTATGATGCTTTAATTTACTTCCTCTTTTTAATGTTTAGGCCTTCGATTTACTCTTGAATATTCATTTTAGATTTATATCATCGATATATAAATTCCATCAAGGTTTTCACTCTTAGCTAGCCGGGAGGCTCATAGTTTGAAGTGAACACTCAAGAGTAATAAGAGTTGCATGCACCCCTCGAGAGAGGCAGGCGTTAAATCTCCTAGATTGGAGTGAAATCCAATAGCAGAATTCACCACATAAGGCGAGCTTTAGGCCTCCGAATAAGGACGAGAGTTCGGTTGGACCTTCCTAAACTCAGTTGGGCATGACTTTGAGAAAAGCGCGTTCAATCTTTGGGAACCTCCACAGTCAAGGACCTTTACATTATTCAGATTAGGTTTGTTATCGTATCTTCGATTAACTTATATTGAGATAATTCACAGCCTAGTGATGCTTTCTCTTCATCATTTCAACCTCTCTTTTAATCGCTAGTAGTAGTGTTTATTAGTGCACGTAATCTTCTTTTCATAATTACAAGTAGTTTTCTTTCTTTCTAAATTAGTTAACAAACCCTAAAATATTTTCCGATAAGATAATTGTTTTTCGTGTGAGTAGAATTACTCAACATTTCCCGGATTTTAATACGACACTTGTTTCCGCTCGCAACAATTCTATATGTATACTTGCCTTCATTTGATTGCTAGTTCGGAATATTTTTCATAACACCAAAGGTCTTACAACATATGAATTGTTTAGCACCAAGGTGGTTTACATACTTTGGGATGCAGACCGACAATACACAAAAAGTAAGTAAACGCTTTGTTTGGCCTTCGAAGGTCGGCATAGCATAAAGAGGCTTCAGCCCACAACTTCTCGCTTGGCTCTCCTGCACCTGTATAAGGACAATCCACCATCATGTGGAAAATAAGGAAACAATCATCTTTAGTTGACCAATTTATAACAACCTCACCCCTCACTCAGGGCAACAGTACTCATTCCTTGCTAGGTACAAGATAAATAAATAAATAAATAAATATATACATACATACATACAAACATACATACATACATAAGAATGTGTAATTTAAGCACCTTTCATCACAAATGTTGGCACACAAAGCCATATGTCATGTGCTCTCAGGGCACAATATCAGTGTACTAGATTCCCAGTCCCACCACCATCCACAGTCCCACACTTGATAATTCAACATTGAGCTTTTACTGTCAAGGCCACCATGTCTTATGGAGTCTCCAAAAATCAGATAGTGCACAAAGGGTCTACCACTTCAGCAACAAGTAAGGGATAGTGATGTAGTGTAATTTTTAACTTAATGATTGCGTGAGATATTATATGTGATTGTGATGAAAAATATGATTGATTACACTTTAGGAAGGCAAGTGCACCTATCGTTACAGAGTATAGATTCAAGTGCAGTATTTTTCCGGGTCCGTCGAGTACTTGTGCTCAAAAGGAAGATCTATTATTTTATCGTAACAAAATAGTGGTTGTTTTGCAAAAATAAAAGACAAAATGCGATTTAAATTAATTGAGAGAAATTCAATGAGATAAAGGATAACACTTGATCTAGAATCCTTTTGGATAAAATTAACATTGATTAAAAGATTAAAGTGCAAAGTCTAATAATTTGTCTTCGACCATGGAGGCTCACAAATAATGTTAACTCCCCTCTCAGGAATACACTAACATCTAAACTTAAACGATATGATTAAGACCTTTCAGCCAGTCGAACCCTCTAAGCTTTCTTTAGGCGGTGAATCCCATTATTGGGTTTGACCGCAATCCGGAAGATTTGGGTTGTCCATTATTGAGGATTGTATGAAAACTCCTTTTGTCTTTGAGGGATCTTCCTGTATCCACAACTTGTCGATAAAATCTAGGATATAGATCTAAGATCAAAAATTATATAGCAATATGTTTAAGTGATCTCCTCATATCCACAACTTGTTGGTAAAATCTACGATACGGATCTAGGATCTGACTCGCTGCACTAGAATTCGAACAATTTATAATCAAATATAACAAGAAGCAAATTAAAATAGGTAGCTTGCTAGATGATTCAAATAAAACTAAAGTTCATTTTCTTCTAAAGTTCATCATGTTCAAGTGCTTAAAGAAGTTTAGCTACTCATAATGATAGGGAAATTACATAAAATGATAGATACATAAATGATTACTACAAAGGAAAAAGATTGAAATACCAAACTACAAAACTAAATTATGACTTGGAAAAGAAATTAACTAAGTTAAACTATAAACTAGAAATGAAAAATAAAGAAAGATAGTACAAAATTACAGAATTTCTCCACCAAAATATCCCTCCTCATCTCAAGGACAAGACTAGTATTTATAGGAATATTTGCATGGGAGTCATGCATGTGACCTATGGCATGTAAGGTATGAAATCGGTGACATAAAAGCCCGGGAAATGCTGGGAAGCCAAACTGCCATGAGTCATGTATTTATGGGTCACGCCCCTTGGTCAAGCACGTGACCAGGTCATGTAGAGAATGGTCCTAAAAATGGTGAAAAAACGACTTGATCTGGAGTGATGGCAATAATTGTTGAAGACTATGACATGAAAATGATGAGAAAACGGCCCCTGGTCACGCCTTTAGGTCGCGCCCGAGACCAGGGCATGACTGCTTGAAACGATCAATGACAGAAACCAACTTTCATAACTCCGAAGAACGTCTGGGATCTAGATGGAACACCCTCTTTATCATGCCCGTGACAAAGGCGTGTAAATTTAAACTAACATGGAAGCTCATTCAAAATAGTGGACACACCATCTGGTCATGCCCATGACCAGGGCATGTAATTTTAATCTGACGTGGAAATAGCTTTCTGGAAGTGGGAGGCGGGACATAGTCCGTGACGGAGGTAACGCCTCCTGGTCACTCCCATGACCAGGGCATGTAATACTCAATTTTTGGAGATTTATTCTCTTTTAATTCCTTATCCTACCTGTTAGCTACATTTTGCCAAATGCAACCCAATTTTCTCAAAAATTTGAAGAAACCTGTAGAAAATAAGTTTAAGGATTATAAAACTTAAATTATAAAAAATAAAGATTTCAATATTTAAATAAACATTAAACTTTCAAATAACTATAAATATTAATCTATATCCTATACTAAAATTAGGTTGAAATACTCCTTATCAGATGGGTTCGGATCAGCGTTGCCCGTGCTTAAATAGTCGGAATCACACTGTCACGATGCGGGCATGACTTCACCTCGGCCAGTTAATTTGATAACCAACGACATCTTAAACGGTCGGCTATCATGGCCAATAATCTAGGCTCTCTAGGCCACTAACTCTTTCTAATGCCACACACCCACTCCCCATGACCTAGGCTTCACACCTACAACAAATAGCTCTTTGGGAGCTATTGCCAGCAATATCACTATCGTCGCGCGATATTAACAGAATCCCACATCTGTTTAGGGCATGCATTCACACCCAACACAAACAACTTCTCACTTGTCTCTGCCAATTGAGCTATTGCCAGCGATATAGCTATCGCATGTGATAGCAACAGAATCTCGTTTTCTATTGCAAACTTGGGTGTTTCCTGGAGAACACCTCCAATACTCACTACAACTAGCTACACAACCCAAAACTCTGTAAAACAACACGTTTATCCATAGAGTGTTCGCCAACATGCAAATAAATCATAACCAATCCATACCAACTTGTCCAGATGGGGCTTCACACAACATTCCTATTCCGTACTTGATTCCAGATACTATATGCAATTAAATAAGGGATACTCCATATCAACCCTTTAGAAACTGCCCGTTCTTCACCAATTGGTGTGGGTTTCTATGCAAATTGCCAAATAAAGACTTCACTTGTCCAAGAGGATAATCATTAGCCTTACATATTGCTTATGAGCTATGAGATTGCAAGGGATCCAAATGCAACCGTTCACAACACCTTCCTCTCCACAAATCTAGCATTGGCTCGCAAATCCAATCACAAGAACTCCTTCAAAGCTCTTCCAGAAGACTAGTTCCAACCTTCTTCTTCCCCTCCTTTCCTTCTTCTCCTTAGCTTAAAGATAGAGAGATGGAGAGAGAGTAAAGTGAAAGATATTATGATAAGGAAATAACCCCCTCAGCTTCTTAGTAATCTTGGGCCTAAACTCAGCCATATGATCTCCACTTCCTAAGGAATGGATGGCCATAATTAAACTGGGGATTCATTAAAAAATTACTATCACCGGGCGATAACTCGCTACAGCGGCGCGATAGCCTTGGCGGTGGCCTCTTGACTAAGTCAATGCCGCTTTGCTGCTTAACGACCGCCCCAACATCACTTGACATGTGGCATGTTATTTCCAATGGTATCGCTATCGCCTAGAAGTAGCTCAATGATACAACATGACGCCACATCGAGACCACCTTAAGTTGGCGTCAAGATCACTTGACGCCATACTTAACATCAACAAACAACTATTGCCCGCAGTATCTTGCTATCATCGGGCAATAGCATCCAGTAACCAAAAAACTGTCGTTTTCAAACATGGAAAACCGTGGGTGTTACCAATCTCCCCCCTAAAAAAATTTCATCCCAAAATTTAAACAGTTCAGAAAAAACAAAGAAGAATGAAATATACAAAATGTACCTCAACAGAACAACTCGAGGAATTCCTTGATCATAGTTTGCTCGCACTCCCATGATAGTTCCTCTTGGCCACAGTTGTCCTAACGGACCTTGAACATTCTGATTGACTTGTTCCGTAGCTGCTTGATCTCTGTGTCTTCGATTTGAATGGGCTTGACTTTCATTGTCAACCCACTATTGACTGACACCTGATTCGCAACAACCACTTTTATTGGCTCTTGCACCACCTTCCGTAGCACCGATATATGAAATATATAGTACAAACCACTTAGCTCTACTGAAAAAGCAAGATGATAGGCAACTTCACTAATTCGTTCAATAATCTCAAATTATCCAAGGTATCTCAAACTCAGCTTCTTCAAGCGTCGTATTCTTGATACACCTTTAAAAGATTTGATCTTGAGATAAACCAAATCGCCAACAGCAAACTCTATATTTCAGTGATTGGAGTTATAATACTTTGCCTGCCTTTCTTGAGCAATCAATAGTCCCTCTCAAGTTAAACATATTGTCGAAGTTGCATCTTCAACGTCTTTTCGCTTATACAGCTTTAATATACCTTTTTCTACCCAGCCAACGAAGTACGACACTTCTTACCGTATAAGGTCTCAAAGGGCGCCATCTTAATACTTGCTTGGTAGCTTTTGTTATAGGCAAACTCGATCATATATAGATTGTCCTCCCAACTATTCCTGAAATCCAAGGCGCACATATGGAGCATATCCTCCATTGTCCTGTTTACCCTCTTGCTTTGACCATCCGTTTGTGGATGAAAGGTCGTGCTGAACTTTAGCTTGGTACCTAACAATTGGTGGATTAGCCACAAATATTTCGAAGTGAAACGCCCGTCTTGGTCACTAACGATGCAATCGGGAACACCGTGCAATTATAATATGTTGTCAACAAAAAGCATTACCAACTTTTCCATTGAATATTTCCTCCTATTCGGAATAAAGTGTGACACCTTTGTCAAACGGTTAATGATCACCCAAATGACATCGCTCCCACACTAAGATCTCAGTAAACACTGCACGAAATCTATAGATATGTCGTCAAACTTCCACTCCGGTACTGGTAATGACTTCAAGAATCCACTAGGATTTTGACATTAAGTCTTCACTAGGTCGCAAGCATGACACTTCGCCGCATAACGAGCTATGTATTTCTTCATTCCTATCCACCAGAACAACTTTTTCATGTCCTTGACCATCTTTATGCTCCCTAGGTGGATTGAGTACTTTGTAAAGTGTGCTTCGTACATAAATTCCTTCTATAATTTGCCAAAATTCGGGACGCACAACCGACTGTCCTTCCATAAAAGACCTTCGTCAACTAAAAACTGGGCATTTGATCCATCCACAATCTATGCCAAGTAGCGCTTCATGCTGCCATCAAACTCTAATGCCTGCTGAATCCTATTCGCAAGGTCATATTGCACCTCCGTTTGGTTTAAACATGCATTCACGCTAGTTATCCTATCCACACAAGAGATCTCCAAGGACTCCAAATCTCAAATAAGACGTTCATCATGCATCTGTCTCCAACTATCCTGTGTAGGAGCCTTGCGACTTAACGCATCTGCGAAAATATTTCCCTTCCCGGGAACATAGTGTATCTCGAAAGTGTAGTCCCCAAATAACTCCATCCACGTCCTTTGGCTCATATTCAAATACTTATTGTTCAACCGATACTTTAGGCTCTTATGGCCCGTAAAGATGCCAATCTTCACTCCGTAAAAGTAATGCCACCGCAGCTTCAGGGCAAATGTCACAGCCACCAACTCCAAGTCATGGACTAGATAGTTTCTCTTGTGCACCTTTAGCCGGTGAGAGCCATAAGCTATAACCATTCAAAATTGCAAAAGAACATAGCCTAAGACACTCCCTGAGGCATCACTATAGATCTCATAGCCTTCTACACTATATGGTGAGAACAAAATAAGAGTTGTGGTTAGACGACTATTTAACTTCTCAGAAGATCACACGTTCTTTAGCGTCTAAATAAACATCTGATCTTCCTTGTAAATGTAGTGAGAGGTAGATATATTCGCAAGAAGTTCTCTACAAAGTGCTTATAGTAGCCAATAAGTCCAAGAAAGCTCTTGACTTGCGCCATAGTAGACAACACAGACCACTCCCATATTATACAACCCCGTGTTCACTGAGTAGATTGGACCGAGACAAGGATTTCAGGTTCATGGTTTTCGTGAGCTGGATAGGCAAGTGAGGAGGAAATTCTCATCTCCTTTAATTTAGGGCCTTTAGTTAAAGAGGGCGAATCGAGTGCCCAGGCACGCACTCGCCCCGGGTCTTGCCAAGAGAGGGCGAGTGGGGCATCCAGGCCATCACTCGCACTCAGCCTCATGAAAGTGGCGAGTGCCGACAAAAGTTAGGCACTCGCCACCCTAAGCAAACAGTAGCCCCATGAACCACTTGCCCTGTAGTGTTTTTACTTGAATGTCCATGTTAGACTGCTAATAGCCCCTCTAAGCAGTGGAGTTTCGCTGTTGACAGACCAATTTGGGCTGCGTTTAGTAAAACCCCAAAGGCAGGATTACGCTATTGATAGGCCAGACATAGAAAACTATAAATAGACCCTTAAGGGAACCTTTGTAGGGGATCAGTTTTCTAACTTTCTTCCTCTAGTTTATTTTTGTTGGTTTATAGAGCCCTTTAAGGTGCCCAACTCATCTTTGGTATGGGAGGGGATGCTCTCTCAGATCTTCCGGGTGTGTGGCGGGACCTCCTCATTGTAGCACGAGGTCTGTTCCAAATTTGAAGTCTGTAACCCGAAAATCAGTTTGGGATAAGTAAGTGCAGGTTTCCCCCATTTAGGTCCGAACACTCTTTGAGACCGAAAGTCGGTTTCAACATTTTTGTGCGATGAGCTTGAACCTATTCTACAATAGAAAATCTTGAGCTAGGCTTCATGGCTGGAGATGGAGAAGGAATCGGCTCGGGAGGCTCTCCTCCTTCAGCAAGTTGCATCACAATGGGGAAGTTAGAGGAATTTAAACGGGAAGTTCTACGGTCCATACACTTGGCTTTCGACTCAAGAAGCGAGTGGGCCACACCTTCTGTCCCAGTGGTCGAGGTCTCATCCCTAGGCAAGAACACCCCAATTCTGTCACCTTGGAAGGAAGTGCCAGCAGAGAGTGGCTAAAGGGATCTCGCCGGGCAAGAGTTGTTCCCCGGTCAGGCAAGTGCTAATATGGTCAGTGTGCCAGTGGTGAGAGATGGGTCGACGCTCTAAGTAGGGGGAGCGAGACCTTTTATCGAGTTGATCGTCTCAGCCCCAGTCTAAGAGGGGTTCAGGGAGATAGAGTTAACCTACCATACTGGCCGAGATTACATAATGCAATATGTCTAGTGGTTCGAGGATGTCGTCTTAATCTGGCAGATGTCGGACTCTTTCATGTGTCGAGTTTTCGACGTCACTTTAAAAAGGAAGGCCTGAGACTGGTTGCACCAGCTTCCCACAAGCTCAATCTACTGCTTTGAGGACCTATGACATGGGTTACTCTGTAGGTTCTCCTGAATCTAATTAGCAATTAATGCTTTAATTCAAAATTCAAAAGCAGAATTAGATAGCAGGATATAAAAGAGATTTTTCAGACGGCTCTCAATAAGAGACATAGATACACAGAACAATATACAGAACAACATCATCTCATTCTTTGTGTAGAAAAAAAGCTGTTTTCCCCTTGATCTTACAAAAGACTGAAGAAGAACATCAAACATATATCAATTATCCTCTTCAACTTCTACTCCAAGAATCCTCAAAGACAACAATTCTAGATCTGTCTACAAGTTTCTGGATTTCAACAAATTAAGGCTGAAGACCTACACCTTGAGTAAAGCTCCAGTCTTCCTGAACATTTCAACATCTCAGGGGGAGCTTTGACACCAGCAATCCACTAAGTCTTCTCTGTTGTTTAGAGAAAGAGAAGACAACATCACCTTCTTACCTTACTGTAAAAAGGGCTTATTAACTCCCTTCAAAAGTTCTTGTGTTGGTGTTTGGGCACGTAATCAAAAGCCTAAAGGGTTATTAGATTAAACTGCAAATAGATCTTGTGGTGATAGGGCACCTGACCAAAAACCTGTGGTGGCAGTCACCTGATCAAAAAACTATTAGTGGATTCCTACTAGGGTGGTAGAAGAGTGGATGTACCCAGAATTAGGGAACTACTATAAATTCTTGTGTTGTCCGTGTGTTCAATTTTCCTTGCTCTACGGTGCTGTGGTTGTGTAGTTTAACTTAGTTTCTCTTTTATTTTATATAACTACTACTATCACTAATTTTACTGATAGATTTTAAAAACAGCAAAAAGTTTTAAATCACTCAATTCACCCCCCTCTAGAGTAAATCAGATCTATCCCCTAACTTTCATTTTGTTTCAGAGGATTATTAATTTCCTAAGTTATATTTCAATTAGTATCATAGGGTAGTCTATTTGGTTGTACATGGTAACACTTGATCCAACTGATCCTTCTAAGATCTAAATTTCTCTAGCACATTACTTATACCATGGCACAGAACAAGGACGATGCAAGCACTAGACTTCCAGTTTGTAACTTGAACAAGTTTGCTATCTAGAAGGCAAGAATTAAATTATATATGAACTCCATTGATGAAGATATTTTTAATTCTATCTTGATAGGTCCACCAGTTCCAGTGGTAACATCTACTACAACTTCTAGCACTCATGTTGTTCCACCACCTGAGTGGAACGATGCATAGAAGAAGGCCAAGATAGTTGATGCCAAGGCCATGAACATTCTGGCTCAGACAATGTCAGATTACATTTTCCAGAAAGTGGCAGAGTGCACCTCAGCTAAAGCCATCTATGATTCCCTAAACCAGATAGTTTCTAGATCTATACATGAGAGAAAAGACAGGAGATCAAATCTCATCTCCCAATATGATAACTTCAAGAAAGAAGAGTCAGAGTCAATGAGTGATATGTACAATAGACTCAGCTGAATCATCAATAAGCTAAAAACTCTGGATAAGGACATAACCCTCACTGAGGTCAATGATAAAATTATTATGTGCTTCCCCAGCTCATTGGATTCCAAAATCTAGCCAATCAAAGAGGGAAAAACTCTGAATGAGATTTCCTTGAATCTCTACTAGGAAAGGTCAAATCCTATGAGTAGTTAATAAAGACTAGAGAAGCTGCTGAGTAGAAGACTCTCTCATCAACTAGAAAGGAGCAAAACATAGCATTAAAAGCATGTGAAGAAACAGAAGATCCATGAGCTAATGAAGAACTTCTGAGTCTCCTAGCCAAGAGATTCTACAAAATGGGCAAGATGGATTGATAATACGTTTTTTAACCTAAACTATTATCGTATTTTTCTAGTTTATAATGTACAAATCATGTCATTTTAGTTTATCTTTTATCCTTTTTATGTAAATATTATTGCCACTAACATTTTCTTGTCTTTTTGCAGGTTTCCAGTTTTTTTGGTCAAAAATGACCTGTCACGCCCCACTGTCACGCCCTCCCCGGGTGTGACCTAGAGCATATCGCATGATCCCGAGGACTCCTGCAGACAGAGACAACAACCCATGAAAATGGCTGTCACTCCCCCTGACATGCCCTCTAACGGGCATGTCCCAGGGCGTGACACGGGGCATGTCGCCCTCTACCCGAAATCTGCCGCCGCATTGAATGCCTGCTCCAGCTCAGCACGCCAACAGTACTATCACGCCCCCCGTCATGGGCATGACCTGGGGCGTGACATCGCCTTTTCCGATCACTGACGGATTTCCGACCAATGATTTCGACACGACATGCGTGTCACGCCCATCCTACACGGGCGTGACTAAGGGCGTGTCGACCAACGTACAAAAGCAATCATCCCTCCCGCCAGATTCCACAACCCAAGGTCAACCCCGTACAAGTCACGCCCCCTAACACGCCCACCTAGGGCGTGTCGGAGGGCGTGACCAACCCGTGAAAAATTTTTATAAATTCAGACCCCCCCTCCCATTTCAGCAAGTTTGGGTTGAGAGGGGGAGGTGCTGCCCCTTTATTTCTTGGTCCTTTTTCATGTTTTTTTAGCTTTCTCTCTCTCTCTCTCTCTCTCGTTTTGTAATTTACTCTTAACCCTAGTTGATTATTTTGTTGTTTAAGCTTTTATTGAATTCTTGCTCTTGCTTAGTGCTAATTGTAGGGCTAGAATAGGATTTTATTTTCATGCACTTGTAATTTCATTTTCCTATGTGTAGCTCTCCTTTTTATTAATAAAAGTGCTCTTTGTTTTACTTTGTGTTTTTATGCTCTACTACTCATCCCCCCTCCATTCCATTATGATTAACTAATCCCGCTTGTACTCGATCTTGATGATCCGAGGTTTGAGTGATTGAGTTATGATGTTTTAATTAACCTTTTCTTTTTAGGTTTAGGCCTTGAATTACTCTTGATTTTTCATGGGTTGGAGGTATATTATCGATATATACTCTCCACCTTTGCTTTCATTCTGGGCTAGCCGAGGGGCCGATAGAATGAAGTGAGCATTCAAGAGTGAAGGGAGTTATACGCACCCCTCAAGAGAGGCAGACGTCAAAATCTCCCGGATTGGAGTAAAATCTAATAGTGGGGTTCGCCGCGTAAAGCGAGTTTTAGGCCTCCGATTTAGACGAGAGTCGGTCAGACCTTCCTAAATTCAGTTGGGCATGACTTCGAGAGAAGCGTGTTCAAGCTTTAGGAACCTCCACGGTCAAGGACCTTTATCCTATTAAGCTTAGGTTTTTATCGCATTTTCTTACTCGTTTTTAGCCGAGGTGATTCTTGATCGAGTGCTCTTCCATTTCATCATTTCAACCTTTCGTTGTTATCGCTTGTATTAGATTTTTAATTAATAGTAATATCTCTCTTTCTAGCATTAGCTTTATTTCCTTAATCACAATTAGTTTCTCAAACCCCTGTTTTTCCGTCGATAAGATAATAGTCTTCGTGTGAGTAAGCATACTCAACAGTTCTCGTATTTCAATATGACACTTGTGTCCCCTAGATATAGTTTGATAAGTATACTTGCCTCATCTGATTGCTAGTTCAGTTGCTTTTATTTTTCTTTCGAATATAGCGACCACCAATTTTTTGGCTCCGTTGCCGGGGAATCAACTTTCGTTGATATATTGAAAACACGAACCTATTAATTTTATCTCCTCTCTTTCTTATCCTCTTTCTTTAAATTTTAAAATCAAAATTTTTTTATTATCGCTCTTAATAGTAACCAACTTTACAATATTTCTACTCTACCTAATTCTCTCGAAAAGGGAAAAATGGATTTAAGTGCTGCTATCTTGTCTAGTACCTTGCGAACCATTCACCGGGCAGCCCTTGGGAAGTTTGGGAGTTAAATTATAAAAAATCTATTTCAAAAAAAATTCTAGCATTTCTTTCTAGTTTATTTTATTTCTCTTTCATTTTTTCTCTTCTTAGTACATGACCCGCGGGAGTCCGTCGTTTATTTTGGACTTGGACCACGAAATTGAGCGTACTCTTCAGAGAAGATCGTGATTTCAAGGCCCTACATCCCAAATACCGGTTGAGGACTCCGAGTCATTCTCTACTCTAAGAATGGAAGAAACCAATGTGGAGGAAGCCATGCAAAGATCTATATCTTATTATGCACGACCGAATCTCGAGGGAACAAAATCTAGCATAGTCCGCCCTGCTATAGAAAATAATAACTTCGAATTAAAGCCTAGCATAATTCAAATGGTGCAGCAATATGTGCAATTTGACGGACTTCAAGATGAAGATCCGAACGCACATATAGAAAGCTTTCTTGAAATTTGTGACACCTTCAAGATAAATGGTGTCACAAATGTTGCAATCAGACTAAGACTTTTCCCCTTCTCTTTGAGAACTAAAGCTAAGCAGTGGATGAACACTCTACCTAAGAATAGCATAACCACCTGGAATGAATTAACTGAAAATTTTTTGGCGAAGTATTTTCCGCCAGCTAAAACTGCTAAACTTAGGAACGATATCTCTGCTTTTGGACAAATAGACTCAGAAACCTTATATGAAACCTGGGAAAGATTTAAAGAATTATTAAGACGATGCCCAACTCACGCGCTGCCTGTATGGTTACAAGTGCAGACGTTCTATAACGGGCTAAATCAAAATACAAAGCAAATGATAGACACAGCCTCTAGCGGTACTTTAAATCAGAAGACCCCGGAAGAAGCTCTTGATCTTTTTGAGGACATGGCCATGAACACTTATCAGTGGAATGTGCCTAGGTCTCGCCCAAACAAACCTGCAGGTATCAATGAAGTGGACAACGTCTCCCAGCTCGCTCTGCAAGTAGGAATCCTAAGCAAAAAATCACGGAGATGACTGCTGCCTCCGCCCCTCAGGTATGGGAATCTGCAACTCCTTCCCCAGAACAATTAGATTTTGTTAACAATATGCCTAGAAATGCTTTTAATATTTTTTCTACTGCGAATTTTCATCCTCCTGGTTTTAATTTTCTGAATAGCTATAATCCTACCTTAAGAAATCATTCGAATTTTTCATGGAGTAATCCATCGAATGTTATGCGCCCGCCACCACAAAATAATTTTTCTACACCACCACCACCACCTCTTCAAAATTATCCAAACCCTCAAAGCATGGAGGAGTTACTTTCTAAATATATCACCACAAATGACGCTACGATAAGGATCTTAACCGGAAGCATTAAAAGTCTAGAAAATCAGGTAGGACAGCTCGCGAAAATAATTTCTAAGCGACCTACAGGGTCTCTTCCCTCCAATACCGAACCCAACCCGAGAGAGCAAGCGAAATCTATAACTCTTCGGAGTGGGAAGCAAGTTTCCGGTATAGTTTACGAAGAGCTCGAGGCAAGCTCCGCCCCTTTTTTGAAAAATCAAAGCTCCGCTCCCATTTTAAAAATTCAACACTCTGCTGAAGATCACCCCCATTTTAGAACAAAATCTCACTCAACCACCCATTTTCAAAAATAATCCAACTCCTCCATACCCCTATGAACTTAATAAACAATGTTAAGATGATCAGTACTCCCGTTTCTTAGAAATCTTCATGCAAATCCACATAAATCTGCCCTTCCACGAAGCTATTTCGCAGATGACGAAATACGCCAAGTATCTTAAGGACCTCTTGACCAACAAGAATAAGTTAGAGAACCTCTCGCATGTCACGTTAAATGCCGAGTGCTCTGCTGTTTTAACAAATGGTTTGCCGAAGAAGATCAGTGATCTGGTAGTTTCTTTATCCCGTGTGTCTTCGGTGATCTTTTTGTCAAGCACGCATTAGCCGACTTTGGCGCGAGTATAAACCTGATGCCCCTCTAATTGTTTAAGAAGATAGGAATTGGTAGCCTTAACCCCATGCGTATGAGTATCCAGCTAGCCAATAGATCTGTCAAGTACCCGTAAGGAATAGTGGAGGACGTTCTAGTAAAAGTCGATAAGTTCATCTTCCCGGTGGACTTATTCATTTTGGACATCGAAGAAGACGTCGAGGTTCCCCTGATCCTTGGCCGACCCTTCCTTGCCACCTCCCGAGCCATAATTAATGTAAGCAATGGTAAGCTCTTTCTTCGGGTAGGCGACAATGAAGTAACTTTTTCTATCACCCCTTCGATGAAGAACACCTTAACAAATGATGACTCTTGCTTTTTCGTAGATGCCGTAAGTGACGAATCCTCCTATTGACCCTCCAGATTTGAAAAGGAATTTTCTGATTTTTGTTTCTCCTCTTCTCTTCCAACTGAATCGCTGCAAGAAGCCGTCATGGCCGCTAGCCCCACCCCTTTTAATTTTCCATATAAAAAAGTTTATGAAGATATTATTTTTGAAAAAGAAAGAATCTCTAAATCCTCTTATGAAGAACCCCTACCCTAGAACTTAAAGAACTTCCTTAACATCTCAAGTACGCTTTCTTAGAAAAGAACTCCAAGCTTCCAGTTATAATCTCGGCCTACCTCACGGATGCTCAAAATGAAAAACTTCTTTTAGTTTTACGTAAACATCATCAAGCTATTGCTTGGCAGATATCTGATATCAAGGGCATAAGCCCATCCTTCTGCACTCATAAAATTTTAATGGAAGATAATTTGCGTAACTCCATTCAACCTCAGCGCCGTATAAACCCGAATATGAAAGAAGTAGTTAAGGGCGAGGTTATGAAATTATTAGATGCAGGAATTATCTACCCTTTTCCATATAGCAAATGGGTTAGCCCTGTTCAGGTAGTACCAAAGAAGGGAGGGATAACAATAGTTAGTAATGAGAATAACGAATTAATGCCGACACGGACGGTGACGGGTTGGCGTATGTGTATAGATTATCGAAAGTTGAATGATGCCACCCGCAAGGACCACTTTCCTTTGCCGTTTATCGACAAGATTTTAGAACGTCTATCCGTCCATAGCTTTTATTCTTTTATCGATGCCTCTCGGGGTATTTTCAAATACCCATCTCTCATGAGGACCAAGAGAAAACTATGTTTACTTTTCCCTTTGGCACCTTCGCCTACCGAAGAATGCCGTTTGGATTATGCAATGCGCCAGCTACATTCCAGAAATGTATGCTCGCTATTTTTGACAAGTACGTAGAAAGCATTATGGAGGTATTTATGTACGATTTCTCCGTGTTCGACGATTCCTTTGATAGATGTTTAGAAAACCTCGAAAAAGTCTTAGAACGATGCGAAGAAACTAACCATGCCCTAAATTGGGGAAAATGCCATTTTATGGTGAGGGAAGGGTTAGTTTTGGGTCATAAAATTTCTGCTAAAGGTATTGAGGTAGACGTTGCCAAGATAGAAGTTATTGAGAAGTTGCCGCCGCCGACAAACATAAAAGCTATAAGAAGTTTCCTAGGCCACGCTTGCTTTTACCGTCATTTTATAAAGGACTTATCCAAGATCACCAAGCCCCTCACCCATCTCTTAGAAAAAGGCGCTCCATTCATTTTTGATGACTCTTGTCTTTCTGCCTTCGAATCAATTAAAGAAAAGTTAATTAACGCACCTATTATGATAGCTCCGGTGGAGGACCTTCCTTTCGAGATAATGTGTGATGCGAGTAGTTTCGCATTGGGAGCAGTATTAGGTCAACGTATATCTAAAAACTTCCACCCCATCTATTACGCTAGTAAAACACTCACATCTGCATAGGAAAATTACACCACGACCGAGAAGGAGCTCCTCGCTGTACTATTCGCATTTGATAAATTCCGTCCTTAAATTACGCTTTAGAAAATTATTGTTTTTACGGACCACTCAGCGATCAAATATCTTCTTGCCAAAAACGGATGCCAAGCCGCACTTGATTCACTTGGTCTTACTCCTCCAGGAGTTTGACTTTTAGTTCCGTGATAAGTGAGGAGCCAAGAACTTGGCCGCCGACCATCTCTCAAGATTAGACAATCCCTTTATAAAAAAATTAAATGAATAATATTTTAATGATTATTTTCCTGATGAGAAGCTGCTTTCAATTAACACATCTACTTCTCCTTGGTTCGCGCACATCGCCAACTATTTAGTGGCTCAGGTGCTCCCAAAAGAGTTCTCCTCTAAGCAAAAGAAGAAATTCTTTTCTGAGCTGAAGAACTACTTTTGGGAAGACCCACATCTTTTCAGAATCTGTGCGGATCAAGTGATAAGGAGATGTGTTTCTTATGAAGAAGGAATTGATATTTTAAAACATTTACATGAAGGTCTGACAGGTGGGCACTATCAAGCTGCTCGCACCTCTCACAAGGTGCTTTGCACGGGTTTTTACTGGCCTAGCCTGTTTAAAGACGCACAAGACTTGTTGAGTAGGTGTGATAATTGCCAACGGTCGGGCAATATTTCAAATAAAAATGAAATGCCGCAAAATTATTTCCTTGAGTGCGAGATTTTCGACCTCTAGGGAATCGATTTGTTGGCCCCCTTCCTTCTAGCTTCGGAAACAAGTATATTTTAGTTGTCGTTGATTATGTATCACGATGGGAAGAGGCCCAAGCTCTTCCTATGAACGAATACCGAGTTGTAGTCACATTTTTGAAAAAATTATTTTCTAGATTCGGTACGCCGCGTGCCATCGTTAGCGACAGGGGTTCCCATTTATGTAACGCGCAATTTTCAAAAATACTAACCAAATACGGCGTTACACATAAGCTTTCAACTGCCTACCACCCCCAAATAAACGGACAAGTCGAAGTAGCAAATAAAGAAATAAGAAGAATTTTAGAAAAGACAGTTTCAACTTCTAGGAAATACTGGTCAGCGAAATTAGACGATGCTTTATGGGCCTACCAAACAGCGTACAAAACCGCCCTCGGATGTACGCCATGTCAGCTGGCCTATGGAAAATCGTGCCATCTACCCATAGAATTAGAACACCGCACTTTTTGGGCCTTAAGATTTTTAAACTTTGATCCCCACTCTGTCGGTGACCTTAGAAAATTTCAACTAAATGAACTCGACGAGTGGTTCTCTTACGCTTACAAAAATAACAAACTTTATAAAGAGCGGACTAAGCGTTTACACGATAAACACTTAAGGCATCCGAAAACCATTAAGCCAGCGACCAGGTTCTTTTTTATAATTCTCGATTACGTTTATTTCTGGAGAAATTAAAATCTCGTTGGTCTGGCCCATTTTCTGTTTTAGAAGTTTTTTCATAAGGAACTATTTTAATTTCGCACCCTGATAAGGGTAATTTCAAAGTGAATGGTCAGCATCTTAAACTGTATTTATCTGGTGATGATGATGTCAGTCCAAACATTATTAAGTTTCTGCTTCACGAACTCTAACTTTGAAATTTTAATTTTTGTTAAAAATAATTTTATTTCTGGACAACAATAATTTTGGACAATATTATTATTTGGTGCGTCGAGCTTAACGACGTTTTAAACATAGGGCGCTTTTGGGAGGCAACCCAAGTTATCTTTTTCTATTTTCTTTATTTTACAATTTTTGCCCTGGACGGCTCTGACAAGCTGAACCTTTTGCGATCGCCTGCTCCAACATTGCTGAATCCATCACGTAGTCAGAAGTAGACATTCAGGGGAGAGACATCACTCAGTTTTCGCAGCGAATAAATCCGGGAAAGTACCTGTTTTTCAATTATGTCTTTCAATTCTGTACTTACTTTTCTCTTCTTCTCCAATCCCCTTCTTTAGCCATTGAGGACAATGTCCATTTTAAGCTTGGGGGAGGATTTCCTCCTTCACTTTTGCTTAGTAAATATCTTTTCTTTCCTTTTTTTGTATATATCTTAAATATTTCCAAAATCAATCAAAAAAAAATGAATATCTTAAAATTCCAAAAAAAAAGAAGAAAATATTTCCAAAATCCAAAAAAAAAGAATATTTCATAAATTAAAAAAAAATATTATATATTTAGGCTTTTTGTTTTTGTCTTAATAAGTTTAGACATTTTGGTATTTCAATAGTACCCCTAGTTTTTGTTTTGTTTTACTCAAAATTTTCTATAATTTACTTAGCCAATTATATTATTTCTAATCATTCTTTTTAATTATGTTTCACAAGTAAAATATTGGCCATGCTGTGTTTCTAATTCAAGGTAGCATGTTAAGATGAAATATTTTTCTAAAACTCGCATTTCTATTATGGTTTTTCGTTCTTTATTTCCTTTACTTTCTCAAAAATTCATCATCCACTATTTTCCTTTTCATTTTTGGATAATTTTTGAAAGGTCAACCTTTGAATATCGTAGTAGATGTGAACGATCCAAGTAACATATTATTCCTATTTTCAAGGCAATTTCATCAATCTTCTTTTATTATCTAGGACTCGTTTTTTGAAAATTTTCAAACCTTTGTTTTAAATGAATTTAAAAGCATGAATATTATTTAGGCCGTTTTTCTTTTCGTTTGAGCTTTCCTGCCAACCTAAAGACTTTTACCACTAGTTAGCCGCTTTTGAGTCTTTTTTCTGATTTCATTTGATAGCTCCCCTTTTCATTTCATTTTCACCAAAGCAAAAATTTCCAACCCATCGAATCACACTAGCCTTTTTGAGTTTCATAAAATATTTTCGTGATTTTGATAGGTTATTTTTGTGATTTTCTTGGGAGAAAAGTTTTTGAAAAAGTATGCTCAAAAGATATGTTTGTTTTTATTTGGCTAATTCAAAATGAAAAAAAATAATAATAATATATTTGTGGCCTTTGTTTTGAAAAAAGAAAAAAATAGAGAAAAGAAGAAAAAGAAAGAAAAAATATATATTATGTTAAATGAATTTTTTTAAAACTCTTTGCTTTGATTTAGTGTGATTTTAAGCCATCACGTTTATCTTTGAATTCCACTCATAATCATATTCCTAAACCAAACGTTTCTGTCCTATTTAAGTTCTTTTGATTCACGCCTTTTGAACCTTATTTAATAACTAAGAAAAGAAGAAAAGTAAATCAGTTTTAGTTTTAGATTTAAACATAGATTTTTGTTATTTGAATTGATATAATTATAATGCGTTGCTTGGATCTAGTAACAACTCAATGCATTTTTCATTTTCGTTGCTTTGCTTAAATCTATTTAAATAATTTCGTCAAAATTTTGGATGATTTATTTTCGTTAAGTAAGGTTTACAAAAGTCTTACCATACCTAAATAATCATTTTAGATTTACGTTTCACCTTTTCCCTACTTAGAATTTCGCATAGTACTTGTGTGGGCATAATTAGAACTCCTTGATTAGTCTTTTTTTTATGATTATCTAGTTTTTATATTTTTTCTTGGGGACAAGCAAAACATAAGCTTGGGGGAATTTGATAATACGTTTTGTAGCCTAAACTATTATCGTATTTTTCTAGTTTATAATGTACAAATCATGTCTTTTTAGTTTATGTTTTCTCCTTTTTATGTAAATATTATTGCCACTAAAATTTTCTTGTCTTTTTGCAGGTTTCCAATTTTTTTGGTCAAAAATGACCTTTCACGCCCCACTGTCACGCCCCCCCCCCCCAGGCGTGACCTAGGGCGTGTTGCCTGATCCCGATGACTCCTGCTGATAGAGATAGAAAACCTAAGAAAACGGCTATCACGCCCCCTGACACGCCCTCCCACGGGCGTGTCCCAGTGCGTGACATGGGGCGTATCGCCCTCTGCCCGAAATCTGCCGCCACATTGAATGCCTGCTCCAGCTTAGCACGCCAACAGTACTATCACGGCCCCCGTCACGGGCGTTACCTGGGGCATTACATCGCCTTTTCCGATGAATGACGGATTTCCGATCAATTATTTCGATACGATGTGCGTGTCACGCCCATCCTACACTGGCGTGCCTAAGGGTGTGTCGACCAACGTACATAAGTAATCATCCCTCCTGCCATATTCCACAACCCGAGGTCAACCCCGTACATATAACGCCCCCTGACACGCCCCCCTAGGGCGTGTTGGGGGGCGTGACCAACCCATGAAAAATTTCTATAAATTCAGACCCCCTTCCATTTCAACAAGTTTAGGTTGAGAGGGGGAGGTGCTGCCCATTTATTTCTTGGCCCCTTTTCATGTTTTTTTAGCTTTCTCTCTCTCTCTCTCTCTCCTTTTGTAATTTACTCTTAACCCTAGTGTAGTATTTAGTTGTTTAAGCTTTTATTATAATCTTTCTCTTGCTTAGTGCTAATTGAAGGGCTAGAATAGGATTTTATTTTCATGCACTTGTAATTTCATTTTCCTAAGTGTAGCTCTCCTTTTTATTTATAAAAGTCCTCTTTGTTTTACTTTGTGTTTTTATGCTCTACTACTCATCCCCCCCCCCTCCATTCCATTATGATTAACTAATCCTCCTTGTACTCGATCTTGATGATCCGAGGTTCGAGCGATTGAGTTATGATGTTTTAATTAACCTTTTTTTTAGGTTTTGGCCTTGAATTACTCTTTATTTTTCATGGGTTGGAGGTATATTATCGATATATACTCTCCGCCTTTGCTTTTATTCTGGGCTGGCCGAGAGGCCGATAGAATGAAGTGAGCATTCAAGAGTAAAGGGAGTTGTACGCACCCCTCATGAGAGGCAGACGTCAAAATCTCCCGGATTGGATTAAAATCCAATAGCGGGGTTCACCGCGTAAAGTGAGTTTTAGGCCTCTGATTTAGACGAGATTTGGTCGGACCTTCCTAAACTCAGTTGGGCACGACTTTGAGAGATGCGTGTTCAATCTTTAGGAACCTCCACGGTCAAGGACCTTTATCCTATTAAGCTTAGGTTTTTATCACATTTTCTTACTCTTCTTTAGCCGAGGTGATTCTTGATCGAGTGCTCTTCCATTTTATAGTTTCAACCTTTCGTAGTTATCGCTTCTATTAGCTTTTTAATTAATTGCAATATCTCTCTTTCTAGCATTAGCTTTATTTCCTTAATCACAATTAGTTTCTCAAACCCCTGTTTTTCCGTCGATAAGATAATAGTCTTCGTGTGAGTAAGCATACTCAACAGTTCCCGGATTTTAATACGACACTTGTGTCCCTTAGCTACAGTTCGATAGGTATACTTGCCTCATTGGATTGCTAGTTCGGTTGCTTTTAATTTTCCTTTGAAGATAGAGACCACTATGGATTTCAGAAGGAAGTCATCTAGACATGATGACAAGCCAATGTATGATAAAACCCCAACTAAAGAAATTGTTTGCTTTGGTTGCAGGAAGCCATGAAACTTCATATCGGACTGTCCAGAGAATCAAAAGAAGGAGAGAAGAAGAGAAAAGGAGCCTAGGAAGCAACACTACAATAAGCCCTCCTCCACCAAGCTAACGAGGAAGGAGAAAGGCTTTTTTGCTGAAACCTGGAGTGAAACTGAAGACTAATCTTCATCCTCCAGCTCCAGTGAAGATGAAGAAGAGACTAAAGCAAAGGAGGTTTGCTTGATGGCTATTGATGCATCAGGCAGCTTCTCAGAAGCTGAGCAGTCAGATAGTGAAGAACCTCAATCTGAAGAAGATCAGGTACTGTCCTCTTTTGATTTCAATTCAGATGGGTTTAGAACTTAATTTAAATCACTATGAATTGATTTAATAATCTTTGAGAAGAAAATCAAACTCCTTAGAAAAAAACTAACTGAATAAGATAATCTCCTTTCTGAAAATATTAAATTGAAAGATTAATTAACTTTAGCTAAAGAACTAATCATCTCACTAAAAACTGAATTAGCTGATTCAAGGCAACTTGAAGAATCCCTAAATGGGAGAAGCATCCAGTTTATGAACATCACAAGCACAGTAAATGCCAGACTTAATGGCAAGCTGGGCTTAGGTGCTTCATCAAGCTAACCCCCATTAATTCAAAAAAACATACTGTCAACTCCAATCAAATTTGTTTCTGAAAAAGGCAAAGAAAAGGTAGATGATCATAGTACTAAGCAAATAAAATTTAAAAAAAAATAAGAAAAAAAGAAAGAATAAAAAATCAGAATTGTACTAAGCAAATAATCCTAACAATTATCCGAACTCAAGTCGACGAACTCCGAACGCAGATTTTTATTATAATATTTCTTTGAACTGCAATCGATGAAACCAGTATGGTTCTTCGAGCCGAGATCGACGATATTGGGGCATAGAGAATGAATATTTTCATTCTCTGAGCAGAGTCCAACGAACTCATTCCCATTCGCCGACCTCAGATTGACGAACTCACCAGAATTCATCGAACCCAGTTCAAGATAACATAAATTTTAATTCTTTCAGAACCTTTAATCAACCTAGGGAATATTTCAATCCATTCACCCAGTGGATAATACCACCAAGAAGATATCACCCCCCTATGGTATAAAAATAAACCTGAATGTTCCTTTATTTCCAGTTTTAAGTATGAAATGCAACAAGGACCCAAGGTAATCTAGGTCAAGAACATCTAATCTGTTCTTATGCAGGTGAACTCATATCCTACCACAGAGGAATAGTAGTGCTTAGATAGTGGCAGCTCAAGGCACATGACTGGCAGCAAGGAAAATCTAACCAACTATAAGTACAAGCTTGGTCCAAAAGTGATCTTTGGTGACTCCTACTATGGCCAGACTAAAGGTTATGGGTAAGTTAATATTAGAGCTGTCACCTTCAAAAAGGTGGCTTATGTAAGTGAACTAAAGCACAACCTATTCTCAATAAGTAAATTATGTGATGAAGGGTTTCAGGTATCATATAATAACTCTTCTTGCATTATCACTTCTATAGAAAATAAAGTATTTTTAACTGGAACTAGAATAGGAAATATTTACATAGTAAATTTTAAGACTGCTAGGTCTGAGATATGCCAATTCAACAAAGTTAGCAATAATAATGAACTATGACATAAGAGATTAGGACATGTTAACTTAAAGAACATTGCTAAATTATCTAGGGACAACCTTGTAAGAGGATTGCCTTCTTACCCCTACAAGAAGGAAAGCTTATGCAGGGCTTGTCAATTAGGCAAGTAAACTAAAAATAGTTTTAAAGCCATTAATAAAAGGGATTCACCTAGGACTCTGTATTTGCTCCACATGGATCTTTTTGGACCCATTGCTGTACAGAGCCCATGAGGGAAATCTTATACCTTAGTGATTGTAGATGACATCTCAAGGTTCTTTTGGGTGTTCTCCTTGAGGAATAAGTTTGATAAATTTAAAGTTCTTACAGACTTCCTTATGAGCATAAGGATTGAGTATTCTACTCCCGTTGCATTGATAAGAACTGATCATTGTATTATGTTTGAGTCTCTTCCCATGCAAGAATTCTGTGAGATGGAAGGTATCAGGCATTATTTCTTTACTCCTAGAACTCCTAAACAAAATGGGGTAGCTGAAAGGAAAAATAGGACCCTGATTGAAGCTGCAGGCACATTACATGCAGATGCTTACTTGCAACTATCCTTTTGGGCAGAGGCTATAAGCATAACAAATTATGTACTGAAAAGGAGTATAATACACAAGATTAAGGGCAAGACTCCCTATGAACTACTCAAAGGGAAGCAACCTAAAGTAGATTACTTTAGAATTTTTGGTTGTTTAGGCTACATTCATAATAATGATAATAAATATGTTAGAAAGTTTGAAGTTAAGGCTGCAATGGGAATTTTTCTAGGATACTCCCAAGTCATAAAGGCATATAGGGTATATAATAAATCTACTATGAAAATGGAAGGGACTGTACATATATAATTTGATGAAACTAATATGTCTTACAAGGAGAAGAATCCTTCAACTAGTGAAACTTTGCATGTACCACACTTGTGTGAGAAGTTGGATAAGTTGACCCTCACAAATGAAACTGTTGTACATCCCTCTCCACATATAAATGAAGATAGTGAAGATGAATCCACTAAAGTGGATGTTGAACCAATAACAACTCCCATAATTTCACAAGAGGAATTAATTCCCCAAGCTATTGCTGAACCAACTCCACCCACTGAGTATGTCACACTTAGAGATCATCATGTATCTTAAGTGATTTGAGACATGTCATTAGGTGTGCAGACAAGGCATTAACTCCTCCAAGACATGATGCGTGCCTGCTTCATATCTCAAATTGAGCCCCAATCTATTAAAGATGTTGAGCAAGATCCACACTGGATTATTGCAATGCAAGAGGAGCTCATCCAGTTTTAGAGATATAGAGTTTGGGATTTAGTTCTAAGACCCAAAGACTACCCAGTCATTGGAACTAAATGGGTATTCAGGAATAAACTAGATGCACAGGGAGTTATTGTCCGGAACAAGGCAAGGCTAGTACCTCAAGGCTATTGACAAGAGGAAGGCATTGACTATGACCAGACATTTACACCTTTGCAAGGCAGGAAGTAATCAGAATCTTACTTGCTTATACTGCCTACAAGAAGTTCTAAGTATATTAAATGAATGTCAAAAGTGCATTCTTTAATGGTGAACTTAAAGAAGAGGTTTATGTGGAGCAACCACCATGTTTTATTTCTCCAACCCATCCTTCTAATGTCTTTAAATTGCATAAGGCTCTCTATGGTATAAAGCAAGCTCCAAGAGCTTGGTATGAAATCTTAGCTAGCTTTCTTCTAGAGCATAAATTCTCTACGGGCATAGTAGATAGGACATTGTTCACTATATATCATAAGGATCAAATCCTATTAGTATAATTCTATGTAGATGACATTATTTTTGGCTCTACTGATTCCAAACTATACAAGAGGTTCTCTGACCTAATGCATTCTAAGTTTGAAATGAGTAGCATGGGTGAGCTCTCTTACTTTCTTGGCCTCCAAGTAAAGCAACTGCCTGATGGCATCTTCATATCTCAATCCAAGTTTGCTAAGGAGCTAATCAAAAAGTTTGGGATGTCAGTTGCCTCAGTAAAGAAAACACCCATAACTTCTAATGTTGTGATTGACTCTGATGAACATTGCCAGCCTATTGATCAGAAACTTTATAGTGGCATTGATGGGTCCCTGTTATATGTCACAGCAAGTAGGCCAGACATAATGTTTTCTACATGCCTTTGTGCTAGGTTCCAGAGAAACCCTAAAGAATCCCACCTTACATTTCTAAAAAGGATTTTAAGATATATAAAGGGTTGTCCTAGTTTAGGACTCTAGTATCCAACTGAGTTAGAGTTTTAGTTGACTGGATACTCATATTCTGACTTTACTGGGTGTAGAGTGGACAGAAAAAGCACCTCAGGGATATGCCAGTTCCTTGGTGCTAGACTAGTGTCTTGGTTTTGCAAAAAGCATACATTTGTTTCTACTTCAACTGCAAGAGCTTAATATATAACAGCTGGTAGTTGTTGTTCCCAGATACTGTGGATTCAGAACCAACTCCTAGATTATGGTTTTAACTTAAATATTTCAACCTTACTGTGTGATAATAAAAGTGCAATTTCCATTACACAAAATCCAGTGCATCATAGTAGAACTAAGCATATAGAAATAAGGCATCATTTTTGTTGAAACCGAAAAATTAGTCTCCGTGGAGTTCAAACCTTAGGGAAGGGGTGATTGCGGACCTACTGCCCTCAAGCAAACGATTTAGGCATAAGACTAGGAACCCAAGGTACAGACCTAAGGTATAAGCGTGGAGGTCCGCTGCATACCAAGAAGACTAGCAAACTATTCCCCTCCCAAGACAAAGGCTGAGCTAAGGAACCTTCGGAGGGCTCTCTTGGTCGACCAGAACCTCTGAGGAGAATCTCAAGACCAACTTTCTCCTGACTAGAGGTGCCTCCTCGGGTCTATGTAAAATGTTCCTTATCTGCCCTACAAATGGCGTAATCTTGCCGAATAGTTCTACTTTACGCAGCTCTAGTTTGGCTGCAAACAGCGTAACTCCGCTGTCCTGAAAGGCTATGAGCAGGCCCTCAAGGCCTTCCAAGTAACTTTACCTCGGGGCCCCCACGGGGCGAGTGGTTCACGAGTAAACCACTCGCCTAAGACAGAAGAGATAAATCACATACACAGAGCATCACAGATATTTAAATTACAGGAATATGAATTCCATACTTCGGCACGCAGGTCGAAAACATAAGGAAAAATAGGCCTTCGAGGGCCGACACAAACTTGGTCTTAAGACTTTTATTCCCTGCTTGGTATTGCAACACCTATACGCCAACGTCCCTCCAAATGGTTGCAAAATAAATATCGGCTCCACCTCTGCCTCGGGGTGGTGATGCTTATCTCCTAAGAGCAAATAATAAACAACTTCCACGGAGTTTTCCCCGGGAACCCCAGAACATCACCAATCCGGCTTACACATCCGGATGGGCTTCATACAACATGCCTAAATCTGTATTCACGCCAAATACAACTAGCTGCGAGGATATACACATCAACCCGTCGGAGAGCATGCTTCCCCCCACTCGTTAGTGGAGAGGGGCTTCCGTTGAAATATGATAATTGAGGGCTTCACCTGCCCAAGAAGAAACATTGTTACCCTTGATGCGTGTCTGGCTGCGCTGCCGGGAGAGGAGCCCCTGGCTAGCTTAACCCTAGGTGGCTGCGACAGTGGCCGATCTCCACTCCAGACCGAGCCTTGCTCTGGTTGTAATCTCGATTTCACTTGGGGAATAAAATCCCGATGCCTTCTTTGGCCGAGCCTTGCTGGGAGGAGAAAGAAATCCCCATATTTGCTTATGGCCGAGCTCTTCCCGATACACTAATGGTGCCCGAGCCCTTGATGGAAGGAGAAGTAAATCTCCCTTTTTTGGTGGTCGAGCCTTGCTGTATGCGAGAGGGAGAGGGATAAGCTATACGACGGTGGTGAAAGGAGCTAGGACTAGGGCTGGCCTTGCTCCCGGAGGCGACGGTGAAGGTATGAAAGGCTTGGGCATCGCCTGCTGGCCGGCGACGGGAGAGAGACGGTCGAGATTGGCCTTGCCTTACTGAGGCGGCGGCGGGAGAGACAGAGGCGGAGATGTCGGGGGGGGGGGTGCTCCATACTACCGATGGGAGGGAGAAAGGGGGCGACGTCGGGCTGCCTTGTTGGCCGACGGGAGATAGGAAGGGGGCGTCGGGCTGTCTCTGTTGGCTGACGAGAGAGAGGAAGGGGGCAGCGTCGGGCTGCCCTTATTGGCCAACGGGAGTGATCGGGAGGGGGGGGGGGGGACGGCGGCTGTGCTCTTCCTGGCCGAGCCCTAGATGGGAGGAAGAAATCTTCCGTCTGCCCCTCCTTTTTGCCCCCTTTTTCCTACTGCTTTTAACCTCTACTTTTTCCAATATCTCCTATAACATATAATATATATATATATATATATATATATATATATATATATATTAATAGTACTTATATATTACACACATATTTACAAACAACCTTTACACACCAAAATCCCTGCACGCGTGTACGAGTGCTCGCATGTCCTCGAACGGGGCTGCACAATACCATCGCTCACAGCACGCCCCGAGCCCCAAGCCCCGAGCCTGCCACTTGGGGAGGATCCCACTCGGCCGGGTACGGGGTTGTACACAATCCCCTCTCTTTTCGAGGTTGGCACAAACTCGAAAAGAAATGTCCAACCCTAAAGTATCCGGCGAGTGGGAAACGACCCAAAGAAAAAATTTGAGAGAATTCGAAATTTGCATTTAGAACACTATTCTCTCCATGCCCCTTTTGATCTTTTTGAACTACTCGATACCTGTAATGCTCCATGCTATTCAATTGCCCTTATACTATTTCTTACAATCAGTGTACAATTTCTCATGATATTGTGAAACAACAAAGCCATATATTTCGTATTTTCTTGTACACCTGGAGCTAATCCTTTCCCTCCAAGTGTGCCTACTGCCCTGCCTAGCTAATGAGGGCCTGAACAGCGAGTCAACCTAGGGAAGAGCAGCACTTGCGGTCCTTTACCCCCACAGGCGAGCTTACGGACCTGCCAGCTAGATGGGAGCCGGCGCAGCGGGTCTACCTGGGGCCGAGCCAGACTCAGGGTAGTGCAAGTTTTTCTGAACTGAAGTACCACCAAGAACCTTTCCAAGAACAAATCCTTTCCCCCATGGTGTGCCTACAGCCCTGCCTAGCTAATGAGAGCCTGAGCAGCTAGTCTTCCCGGGGCCGAGCAGCACTCGGGGTCCTTTAACCCTGTAGGCAAGCCTACGGACCTGCCAGCTAGATGGGAGCCTGCGCAGCAGGTCTACCTGGGGCAGAGCTAGGCTCAGGGTAGTGTAAGAGTCTCCAAGAACCAACCCTTTCCCCCCAGGTGTGCCTACAACCCTGCCCAGCTAATGAGAGCCTAAACAGCGAGTCTACCTGGGGCTGAGAAGCACTCGGGGTCCCTTACCCCACAAGCAAGCATACAGACCTACCAACTAGATGGGAGCCTACATATCGGGTCAACCTGGGGCCGATCTAGGCTCGGGATTATGCATAAGTATCCAAACAACCTCCAGCCACTGAGTTAGCATCGAGCTCTGCTAGCTAGGTGAGAGCCTGACAGCGGGGTCTGCTTGGGGTAGGGGGCAGACTCCCTCGAGTGACATCCAGCCCTGCCAGCTAGGTGAGTGCCTGACAGTAGGATCTGCTTGGGGTCTGGGGAAAACTCCCTCGAGTAACATCCAGCCCTGCCAACTAGGTGAGTTCCTGACAGTGATATCTTCTCGGGGTCTAGGGAAGACTCCCTCGAATGACATCCAGCCCTGCCAGTACGGTGAGATCTTAACAGCAGGATCTGCTTGGGGTCTGGGGCAGACTCCCTTGAGAGTACATGTAGCCCTACCAGCTAGGTGAGATCTTGACTGCGGGATCTTCTCGGGGTCTGTTAAACGAATACTTAAATCGTCCACAAGATTGCGACGTGAGCATTATCACTCCAAATCTCATAATGATGTTCAGGGTCATAACGAGGCCCATAGAGAATCATCTGGGCTCCGGGGTGATACCGGCGGTTCATTCAGCCAGGTGAAAGCCTGACGGCAGGGGTTGAAAATTGTCCGGGCTCAGCTCCAGGATCATAACGATGTCAATCGAGGAACCAGCCCTGCCAGCTAGATGGAAGCCTTATAGCGGGAGCATCTCGAGACCTAACACCAGAGTGAGAAGATTCTCCCTCTTATATTCCCGGGTGCTTACAAAATCAAGAGCACTATATCACCATTGAAGCCTTAATATACACTTAAAATAGACTGTCCGAAAATCCTAAATTCAAGGATGGGACGACTACCGGTATGAGGACCTCACATACAAAGCATCAACGCATGACCCTGGTCGCCACTTGGTTCCTCTTGTTTAGCCATGACATTTCTCAGAGTTCTTCTATGCTAGTAACTCTCCACGCTCACCGCACCATATTGTTCAAACTGAAAAATCAGTCTCTATGGAGTTCGACCCTTGGGGAATGGGTGATCGCGCACCTACTTCCCTCAAGTCAACGATTTAAGCACAAGACTAGGAACACAAGTGATAAACCCAAGGTCTCAGCATGGAGGTCCCGCCGCATACCCGGAAGACTAACAAACTCTTCCCCTCCAAAGCCAAAGGCTAAGCAAAAGCACCTTTGGAGGGCTCTCTTTGCCGGCCGGAACCCTTGAGGAGAATCTCAAGACCAACTCTCCCCTGACTAGAGGTGCCTCCTCGGGTCTATGTAAAATATTCCTCATCCGCCCAACAAATAGAATAATCTCTCTGAACAGTTCTACTTTACGCAACTCCAGTTGGTCCGCAAACAGCATAACTCCGCTATCCTGAGAGGCTATGAGCAGGCCCTCAAGGGCTTCCCGGTAACTTTACTTCGGGGCCCCCATGGGGCGAGTGGTTCACGAGTACACCACTCGCCTAAGATAGAAGAGATAGATCACATACACACAGCACCACAGATATTTAAATTACAAGAATATAAATTCCATACTTCGGCACGTAGGCCAATAACATAAGCAAAAATAGGCCTTCGAGGGACGACATAAACTTGGGCATAAGCCCGATATTCCCCGCTTGGTATTGCAACACCTGTACGCCAACGTCCCTCCAAACAGTGGCAAAATAAATATCGGCTCCACCTCTGCCTCAAGGCAGTGATGCTTATCTCGTAAGAGCAAATAATAAACAACACCATAGAGTTTTCCCTGGGAACCCCAGAACATAACCAATCTGGCTTACACATCCGGATGGGCTTCACACAGCATGCCTAAATCCGTACTCACGCTTTCGGATACTAAATGCAATTAGCTACGGGGACGTACACATCGACCCGTTGGAGAGCACACTTCCCCCCAACACGTTAGTGGAGAGGGGATTCCATGCAAATATGATAATTGAGGGCTTCACCTGCCCAAGAAGAAACATCGTTACCCTTGACGCGTGTTTTGCGGCGGTGCTGGGAGAGGAGCTCCTGGCTAGCTTAAACCTGGGTGGCTGCGACGGTGGCCGATCTCCACTCAAGACCGAGCCTTGCTCTAGCTGTAATCTCAATTTCATTTGGGGAATAAATCTCGATGCCTTCTTTGGCCGAGCCTTGCTGGGAGGAGAAAGAAATCCCCATTTTTACTTGTGGTCGAGCTTGGCCTTGCCTTACTGAGGCGGCGATGGTGAAGGAATGTAAGGCTCAGGCAGCCCCTGCTGGCTGGCGACGGGAGAGAGAAGGACAACCTTGGACTTGCCTTACTGAGGAGGCGGTGGGAGAGAGAGAGGCAGAGACATCGGGGGGGGGGGGGTGCTCCAAGCAGTCGACGGGAGGGAGAAAGGGGGCGGCATCGGGCGGCCTCTGTTGGTCGATTGGAGAGATGAAGTGGGGGCGTCGGGCTATCTTTTTTGGTCGACGGGAGAGAGGAAGGGGCGACGTCGGGCTGCCCTTGTTGGCTGACGGGAGAGATCGGGAGAGGAGGGGGGGGGGGGGGGAACATCGACTATGCTCTTCCTGGCAGAGCCCTAGCTCGGAGGAAGAAATCTTTCGTCTGCCCCTCCTTTTTGGCCCTTTTTTCCTGCTGCTTTTTAACCTCTCCTTTTTCGAATATCTCCTATAACATATATATATATATATTATAATATTATACATATATATATATATATATATATATTATTATATTACATTTATATTACAAACATATTTACAAACAGCCTTTACACACAAAAATCCCCGCACGCGTGCATGAGTGCTCGCATGTCCTCGAACGGGGCTGCACCAAACCATCGCTCACAACACGCCCCGAGCCGCAACTTGGGGAGGATTCCACTCGGCTGGGTATGGGGTTGTACAATTTCATTAGAGATTGTGTGGATAAAAATAAAATTAAGCTTGTCTACATCAACAATGATTTGCAAAGAGTAGACATTTTCACCAAACCGTTTGATGAGAGGAACCATCTGTTATATATGAATCAGCTAGGTATGATAAATGGAGAGGTTTTAATTAAATTTTTGTCTGTGGTCAAAGAATTTTTCAAAGTTTGTCAAATGGAGATCGACGAGCTGAGAAATCTTCTTGTGATTTTTCGTCGACCTGAGATCGACGAACTTGCATCAAAAAATATTTCGTCAACCTAAGATCGACGAACTATTTTCCCTCCTCTTCAAACTGAGATCAACGAACTTTCAGCATTTGTCGACCTGAGATCGAAGACTTTTTATTTACGCAGGACGGAGCTCGTCACTTCGTATTCTGAAAACCTTATAATAGGGTTTTTCTTCGAGCTAAATCCCGCGCCTTTAGAAATCTCTTGCACTTGATCTTTTTTTTGTTTTGTAGGACAACAATGGAGATTCCAGCAAACTCTCTCACAAGCATGCAATTCGACACTGGGGTTGACATTGATTTTGACTCCCTCTAACACTCCGATCACATATTCATGGATATACTACAGTTATTCGAAGATCAACAGTTAAAGAAGTTTATGACCACTAGAATCAAGTTAGCTGCAAATGAGATAAGAGGATGGGTTTTTAAATCAACTACTTCAGATGCCGATTTCATGACCGACATCATCTCTGAGACTCAGGTTATCCTAACCCCTACCGTTTTAACAAAAAAATTTGGTTTGGTTAATGGTGATGAAGACATTTAGATAGACAGTTCTGATTATGATAACATGTTGAATAAAATGGGTCATACTGGTGAAAACCCTAACAAACTTCTTAAAAAGAATTTGTCAACTGAATACAAATTTCTTGTTGATGTTGTGGGTAAAGTTCTATTGGGCAATCACACAGCCCATGATTATATTACCAGGCACCAGTTTTTGGTGATGTTTGCTATGGTAAATAAGAAATAGGTAAACTGGGGAAATATATTGTTTGATTTAATCAAAAAGAAGAATACTAAGAAAGAAGTATGTTTTGGGAGGATTCTAGGGATTTTCCTCCAGGACAAGGCATCTGAATCACTGGTCTCTCATGCCATATTCATCAATGCATCAAAGAGGCTGACTTGTTCCTTTTTTTGCAGATGGGAGAGGAACATCACTAAGCCATCCAGGAATTCATCCTCTTCCAGAATTTCTGAGGACATAAGGGCAGTAATAGCCACTCCTACCCCTCCAGAAGAAATTCCCTCCAACAGGATTCCATCACCTCCCTCTCAACAACAACCTCTTTCTCCACAGGTTTCACTTCCTTCATCAACTCCCCACAAACAACCATCAACTGCCTCAGCATCTCAACATCAATCTCCAACACCACCTGCCTCACTAGTGCATCAACCAACACCCCCTACATCTCCAGAACACATCACACCTCCTTCGTCCCAATAACCACCTCACCTTGATAACATACCACTTCACAATCTTATATCAATTCAATCATTTGACTTATTAACATCATCTTGAAACCACACTCCATCATCACAAGATGAAATAATTACAGATACTACACCTCTCTCTTCATCCTCCATCATCCATCCATCTGTATCTACTCAGATACCTCCCGAGTTTATGCAATTGGATTCTCCATCCATCTCCAATATCCTGGAGCTCATCACTACAATCCTCAGGAAACTCATAACAGAGGCTATTGAACCTCTTGTTGATTCCATCTCCTCCGTCTCTGCTCTCTTTGTTGTTGCCCCCTCTGTCCCTTCTTCTTCTGGGAACTAGCTTCAGCACCCTCTGAAACTAGGTAGGGGGAGATGTCCTATGAAAAAGTGCCAGTTCTTTCTCCTCTAACAGTAGTAGCAGCAGCAGCAACAGCAGATGTACATATGGATATAGTAGTTACAGAAAGTGTAAATACAGATATAAAGCTATTAGATTTTCTTGAGGCAGATCCTTCAAAATTTGATATTGAGCTCACTGATGTTGAGATTACAGAACCTTTGGCAGCTTCACCATTCTTTTACCTAGCCCCTTCTGTGGACTTAGCTGATTTATTAAGAGATTTTGATACTCTTTATCATTCTCTTCCTCTTCCTGAGCAAGTTTTCTCCAAAGCCATTGTATGTTATTTTGCTCCATTAAGTCTAGAAGTTATGGACCAAATAAGGGCAAGTTTGGCAGCCCCTGTGATCTCAGAAATATTAGTTGTTGAAGAGGTGTGCAGTCCTCCTCTTCGCATGTGGGCTAAGTCCCCAATGGCAAAATTGGATGACATTATGTTTGGAGATATGGAAAAAGAAGATGAAAATAAAATTATTGTTGAAAGTGTTGCTGAGCCAGAAGTTCCAGAATTTCAAGTGCTACCTAAGGCTGAGAAGCAAATCTCCAAGGAAGCATTGAAATAGATTGACCCCCTATATAATCAATTTGCTGAATCATCTGATGATGATAATTATGATGATTCAGATGATTCCAGTTCTAAGAAGAACAAGTCTAAGATGAGAAAGGCTCCTCCTAAGGTTGTTCCCAAGCCTAATCCAAAATCTGACATTCCCTATTATATTCTGAATAATATAACTCCCTATAAAGGGATGCCTAACTGGATGTGGCTATCCAAAAATCAATATAAAGAAAGGAAGAAGAGCAGAAGTTACTCTCCTCCTCCTAAAAGATTTAGGAAAGGTCCTCCTCCTCCTCTTGCAGCAGGTGCTTCAGGAAGTGTATCCCAATCTCAGATATCTAGTTCTACTCAGTCACAGAGGCCAGCACACTCTTGTACTCATTTCCAGAGGCCAGCATCCTCTCATAGACCTGCTGGAAAATACAGTAGATGTGGACCTCCCAAGTCATATTCTCAAGAAAAGCAAACATCAAATCAGACAAACTTTCTACAACAATCTATTATTTTCAGAAATTCTCAAAAGTCTGCTCAGGATGCTTATAAAACTAATCCAGAGAGACCTCTCTCTCCAGCTTATGAACCTGAGTTAGATCCCAATTTCAGAATGGCTAGGTTTCATGAATTAATTGGTTTATCCCAGATCAACAAAGCCAGAAAAGAAGGACACGATATTTCTCAATTCACAACCATGTATTCCTACAAAGAGAAATAGCTTGATATTATCCAAGTAAGTAAAAATGTTTTCAATTATATTGACTACACGAATTTGCATCAAGAAGCAGTAGTTCCTAGGGCAGTCTCTCAGAAAATTCTTTGTGATCAAGACCTGAAGATGTCCAAAAGTGAAGCAGAAGATCCCACCAGAAAGAAAGTGTTTTCCAAACCATCTTCTGCTCCTTCCTCTGATTCTTAACATTTCTTACTATTTTATATCTGAAATATTTATATTAACATAGCTCTATCATATCTGCAAGACAAAATTCACTTCTGTCAGATATTTATATAGCTTTGTTTTCTTTTGATTTCTCTATTTGTCATAGTGACCTCACCCAAATAGGGGGAGATTGTTGGATCCCTAGTTTGGATTTGAGATAAGGTTCACTATTAGGATGTTTAACCCACCTTATATATCAAGGGTCAAGTTTGTCTGTCCTAGAGTTTAGGCTAGTCTTTAGAATCAAGCTTCATGGACCAGCCTGCAGTGGACTTAAGGAGACTCGAGACTTAGAAGAATTCAGAGTTCAGATTATTAGTTCGAAGTTCTTCAAACTCAACTCGACGATCGTCGATCTCAGATAGACAAACTCAGAGTTCTTTCTCTGAGTTGAGCTCGACAATATTCGAGCTCAGGTTGATGATTTCTTCCTTCAAGACAGATTCTTTAATCGACAAACTTGGAGCTCAGAATTAACAAGATATTTCTAGATTAATGTTTGGTGAGCTTAGGTTGACGAACTCTATTTAGAGTCAGAATGATAAGTTCTCCCTATCTCTGCCCCTAATTCATTCTATTATGTGGCAGTAATTCTCTGAGTAATTAATGCTCATATTCTCAAGAATATAGCCGTTCATGGTAACATTAATTGTGGGTTCCATCAGAGTTAATTACTTGCTTATTTTATAGGGATTGTTGGGGAAAATCATTAAAGACTATATTCCAGCCGTTTCAATCTCCAGAATCAAATCAAAAATTAATTCTTATAATTTAAAATTCAAAAGCAGAATTAGATAGCAGGATATAAAAGATATTTTTCAGATGGCTCTCAAGCAAAGACACAGATACATAGAATAATATACAGAACAACATCATTTCCTTCTCTATGTAGAAAAACAAGCTGTTTCCCCCTGATCTTACAGAACACTGAAGAAGAACATCAAACATATATCAAGTGTCCTCTTCAACTTCTACTCCAAGAATCCTCAAAGACAACAATTCTAGATTTATCTATAAGTTTCTAGATTTCAACAAGTCAAGGCTGAAGACCTACACCCTGAGGAATGCTCCAATCTTCCTGAACATTTCAACATCTTAGGGGGAGCTTTGACACCAACAATCCACTAAGTCTTTTCTATTGTTTAGAGATAGATAAGACAACATCACCTTCTTACCTCACTGTAAAAAGGGTTTATTAACTCCCTTCAAAAGTTCTTGTGTTCTTTTTGGGTACCTGATCAAAAACCTAAAGGGTTGTGAGATCTCCCTACAAATAGATTTTGTGGTTACAGAGCACCTGAGCAAAGACCTGTGGTGGCAGTCACCTGATAAAAAAAACTGTTAGTGGATTCCTACCAGGGTGGTAGAAGAATGGATGTACCCAGATTTGGGTAACCACTATAAATTCTTGTGTTGTCTGTGTGTTCATTTTTCCTTGCTCTGCTGTGCTGTGGTTGTGTAGTTTAGCTTAGTTCCTCTTTCTTTTTATATAAATACTACTATCACTAATTTTACTGATAGATTTTAAAAATAGCAAAAAGTTTTAAATCACTCTATTCACACCCCTCTAGAGTAAATCAGATTTATCCCCTAACTTTCAATTGGTATCAGAGGATTATCAATTGCCTAAGTTATCTTTCACCACCCCCGGAGGAGAAGATTACCTTCTCATCAAATGACATGACTGACTATGAGGACCCATTCTGCGATGCCCTCGTGATCTAGATGGCAATTGAAAACTACATGGTCTCTAGGATTCTGTTTGACAATGAGAGATCCATGAATGTGATCTTCAAAAGAGCCTTCAAGGTAATGAAGGTAGACGCTAGGAGGGTGCTGGCTTTGGACGGAATGTTGTTTGGTTTTTCGTAAGAAAGGAAGGAATTCGAGGGAGGAGTTGGTCTCCATATATCGCTAAGAGGGTTGTTAAGGAATTGCCGGTTTGTCATTGTTGACGCTCCGAGTAGCTACAATGCTATCTTTGAGAACCCCCTAATCAGTGCTTTCGCTACATCCCATCGTCTTTTCATTTGTGCCTCAAGTTAAAAAATATAGGAGTTCAAGTCTGGGTCAGGGAGGATCCAAAGGTGGCGAGGCAGTGTTATGTGACAGCTATCAACACTATTTCTTGGTTGGCAGATGTAGAGGAGCTTGGGAAAGTGATAGAGGTGCAGACAGGGCAGGGAGATGGTGTAGAAGTAATTGAGGAATAAGTAACAGTGGAGATGGTAGCATTGGAATGAGTGGAGGTGATGGAGGTGGGAGTAGGAGAAGAGGAGGAGGAGAGGTTGCTGGAGAAGGGGTCAAGGGTGATAGATGTGGAAGAAGTGGAGAAGGAGGAGGTGCTTGCGCAGGGGGAGAGGTTGGGAAGTCTGTGGGAGGAATAATCTAGACTGGAGGCAGTGGAGGATGAGATAGAGATGGAGGTTCTCACCAGGGATGGGAAGACAGAGATGGTGCGGGTTTATGGTGGACTAAGCCTGGCAGATCAAGAGAAGATACTAAAATGCATCTAGAGGAACTTGGGTATATTCTCGTAGAGCGCAGATGACACGCTAGGCATCAATTCAGACATGGCATGTAACTACCTGATCCTTGACTCGAAGACACATCCCATCTGCCAGAAGAAGAGGACCATCACCGCAATGCTGGAGGAGCCCATCTGGGAGGAAGTTGAGAAGCTTCTTAATGTAGGTTTTGTATCAGAGATCTAGTATCCAGGATGGCTCTCCAATGTGGTGATGGTCAAAAAAGGTGATGGGTGGTGGAGGATGTGTGTATACTTTCTATTTTGAATAAATCATGCCCCCCAAAATTTTATCCTTTGCCTCGGATCGACACCTAGTTTACTCAGCCATCGTTTTTTTATGAGGAGTTTTTTGGATGCTTTTTCAGGTTATCACCAAATGAGGATGCACCCACCTAATGTAAAGGACATCTCCTTCATTATGAGAGAAGGATATTTCAGCTACAAGATGATGCCATTTGGGCTGAAAAATGCAGGAGCAACATACCAGCGAATGATGACCGGGCATTAAGAGAGCAGAGGTGGAGAAACCTGGAGGTGTATGTAGATGATATCATGGTAAAGATAAAGGTATGTAGGCAGCCTTCTACTGGACATGGAGGAAATGTTTGCTACCCTACAAAAGTTCAAGATGTGGTTGAACCCCTTGAGGTGTTTCTTTAGTGCAAGCTGGGGGAAGTTCCTGGGCCATCTCCTCTCCCCAGTAGGGGTAGAGCCTAACCCTGATAATGTGAAAGTTATGATAGAGTTAGAATCACCATGAAACACCAAGGAAGTTCAGTGCTTGATAGGGAAGCTTGTTGGGTTGAACAGGTTTCTCTCCCGGGCAGGAGAAAAGTGCCCACCTTTCTTCAAAGTACTGTAGGGGGAATCAAAAGTTTGAATGGACAAAAGTGTGCGAGGAGGCCTTCCAAGCTTTGAAGAATTAGCTCACCCAGGCCCCACTTCTTTAGGGACCCAAGGAGGGGGGGGGGACCTAGCTTTGTATCTCGGAGTAAGGGAAGAGGCCGCCAATTCTGTCCTAGTCCAGGAGGAGGGTAAGAAGCAGCTTCCCATTTATTATGTCAATAGGGTTATAAAAAGGCAGATATCTGTTACCCAATCCTGAAAAAGTTGGCATTCTCCTTGGTTATCTCAGCAAGAAATCTACGGTCGTATTTTCAAGCGCATTCGATCAAAGTGGTGACTGACCACCCTCTTCACAAGATCTTTGAAGGGGTGGAACATTCGGGAAGGTTGGCTAAGTGGTCCATAGATTTAAGCGAGTTCTACATCTCCTTTGTTCCATGACTCTCGAACAAGGCAGAGACGGTACCCGATTTCTTGGCTGAGTAAGCCGTCGAAGTGGAAGGCAAAAGACCCTCGGAGTAGGGGTCCTGGAAGGTGCTAGTCGACAGAGCCTCTCGGAAATATTCTTTGGGAGATGGAGTAGTGTTAGTGAGTCCTCAGGGTAGTAAGATAGAGCAGACTGTCATCCTACATTTCCCAATCACTAATAACCAGACGGAGTATGAGGCCATGATTGCCGAGTTGCGTCTGGCCAAGGAGCTGGGCATATAGGATATGGAGGTGTTCACAGATTCAATGGTGGTGGCTTCCCAGATCAAAGGAGAATACAAGGTAAGGGATTCCACCCTCATGAGCTACCTGACCAAGGTAAAGGGGCTCAATGGAGGCTTTAGACATTTTCCATTCAACATATCCCCTGGGAGGAGAATGTCGCAGCAGATCGGTTGGCCAAGTTTGGACCCCGGGCCGGCGAGATTCTAATGGAACAATTTTGGTCGTCCATCAAGGAGGATGAATTGATGGAAGTGGACGAGCGCCCCTTGTGGGTGGATCTCTTCATAACTTTCTTAACCTCAAGTGAACTCTCAGAGGAAATCCACGACAAAAAAATGCTTCAGGAATAAGTCGACATATTATCTGATGCATGAAGGAGGGTTGTACCGGAAGACCCTCTCAGGGCTCCTGGCCCGATGCGCGGTGAAGGAAGAAGTTCTGAAGATCTTGGACGAGGTACATTCTGGTGAGTTTAGCAGTCCCTCAAGAAGCAGAACCTTGGAATCGAGTGTTGTCTGACAAGGGTATATCTGGCTGACCCTGAGTACAGAAGCGACATAATTCGCAAGAAAATGTCAAAAGTGCTAGTTTTTTGCTCCACTCCAACTTTTACTGGCCCAAATACTTAGGAGCATTAGGGCACCCCAAACCTATAACATTTGGGGATGGACTTGGTTGGACCTTTTCTTCCTAAGAAAGTGGGCATAGGAGGTTCCTCCTAATCACGATTGATTATTTCTGAAAGTGGTTTGAAGTCAAGGCATTAGCCAAATCAACCTCCCAAGTGATATGTAACTTTGTTTGGGGGGAGATCATCTGCCGACATGGACTTCCACAAGCATAGTCACTGATAATGGCCCCCAGTTTGCCAATGAAAAGTTTATCAGCTTCTGCACTCAACTAGGAGTAGACCTAAGGTTTGTATATGTCCACCACCCTCAAAACAATGGGAAGGTAAAGGTAGGAAACAAGATCATTGAGAATTTGATAATGAATATGGTGGATAACCTTAGTGGGAACTGGGTAGAACAACTTCCCCCAGTACAATGGGCCCTGAGGACTAACCCCAACAAAGCCACGAGAGAGACCCCCTTCAAACTTTCTCATAGGTGCGAGGTAGTTCTACTTGTGGAGTTTGAGGTCAGGTCCCAACGGGTAGTAGCAGCCTGGGAAGAAGAAGAGGAATGGAGGATAAGGAACGAAGGGGGGCTATGACTCTCTCTAGACATAATAAAGGAACTATGCGATGTGGCAACCATTAGGCAAGAGAATACTAAGCGACAGATGGACTGGTACTTCAAAAAACATGTCTGAGTCAAGAAGTTCACAGAAGGAGATGTAGTCCTAAAGAAAGTAAATGGAGTAAGGAGCTCAGCAGCTGTCAGAAATCTCAATCCAAATTAGAGGGTCCATACATCATCGAGAAAGCACTGAAGTCGAGAGGATACCGCCTCCAGAATGTGGAAGGGGACTTATTAAGTCGCACTTGGAGTGGAGATGACCTAAAACATTTTTATCCCTAAAGTTGTAAATAAAAAAGTATTTGCTTATTGTTGACTGTCTCTTTTTTTAATATCTTTCACTAATTGAGCAAGGCGTGTGACTTAAGAAAGTTTTGCCCCCAAAAAATCCTACTATCCAGGCTCCCACTAGCTGACATGGCCGAAAGTCACTCAGTGGCATTTGGTTAAAGTTTGGCCCCATGAATATCCCTCTATCTATGCTCCCACTAGCTAGTAGGGCCAAAAGTCACTCGGTGGTAGTTGGTTAAAGTTTGGCCTTGAGAAGATCCTACTGTCTAGGCTCCCACTAGCTGGCAGTGGTGGAAGTAATTCAGTGGCAGTTGGTTAATGTTTGTCCCCAAGAACATCTCGTTGTCCAGGCTCCCACTAATTTGCAGGGCCAGAAGTTGCTCGGTGACATTTGGTTAAAGTTTGGCCCCGAGAAGATCCAGTTGTCTAGTCTCCAACTAGCTGGTAGGGCTGGAAGTCACTCCGTGGTGTTTGGTTAAAGTTTGGCCCTGAGAAGATACCGCTATAGAAGCTTCTAGTAGTTGGCAGGGCTGGAAGTCACTCGGTGGTAGTTATTTAAAGTTTTGCCCCAAGAAGATCCTATCGTCAAGGCTCCACTAGCTAGCAGGGCCTGTTGATGTCAAAAATGCGCCTCTTCGTGAGCTCGAGAGGTGTAGGCATTCTATCTGAGATGCGAGGATATGGAAGGTGATGAGGATTGATGAATAGCCGGTTACTTTGACGGTTAAGATTAGCGGTGAGTCCGGGAGAAGGGAGAAGGAAAAAAGAGAGGCCACTAAAAGTGACAACAACAGAGTTCACCCACCGCGGTTTAAATGACACTCCTGTGACGGGTTTTCCTTTTATTACAAAGCATGAGTTACAATACGAGCTAAATCCTTTATATCAAAAAACATAAAGGGTACAAGAGAAGTTGTTGGCTAGAAAAAGAAGCCACTAGAGGCCACGCGAGCTTAACTAGCAAGCTGTCAGGCTACGTGGATTTCCTTGATAAAACAGCTCGTAGCCTCATGTCGCCAGACCACGCGGGTTGATTCCCAAGGTTGCATGAGTGCTGCAGCTTAAGGCCGGGGAGGACTCTTGAAGTCGCTTGTCGCATTTCTAGGTTGCCCAGGTCGCTTGAGGATGAGCTGTGAGGCAGTTTGAGCGAACTTCCCACTGAGGAGAAGGAGTTAGCTATCGCCTGGCGATAGTCTCTATCCCTCGGTGATAGCGACCTGAGGAATGCAGACACTACCGAGTAGATGGTTTATGGTTGTCGGCCTGTTGTCCTAGCAGCGTGGGCTATCTATGGAGTACGCTCGAGCTGAGGGATAGACCACTAATTAAGGCCGGTGGACAGGAAATTATATCCGCAAGGTGTGATGTTGTGGTTGCCCCGTGAGTTCTCCTCCTGAATGAAAGGTATGGGGGCCTATTTATAGGCTTGAGGAGGAAACCACCAAAATTGGCCATGTTGACGTCACCCAAAATGGTCAGAGTGTAGAATGGGTCTAAGTGCATGGTTGCCTCTAATGCGACGAACTGCATAGGTAGGTAACACCTGCTAGGCGGGATGAGGAGGAAGGTCGCCCATGCTGGCCGGACTGGAGTAGGTCTCCCCTGCTTGGTGGACTGAGAAGGACGCCCTTGCTGGGAAGACTGAGAAGGTATCTGCCCTCTTCTAGGAATACTAAGGTGGATTGGCATGCTGGCCACACTTGTCGGAGAGAAGGGGGTTATCGCTTGGTGTTAACTATTATCGCCAGGTGATAGCGTGATTATCCTACCTAGCCACGAGACCTGATGGTGTGGGATGAGAAAACAGCCCGAGCACCCAATAGAGCATGAGGCTACCATACGGTTTATGCAGATAGAAAAGGGAATCCACTCAAGAAGAGCTATCGCCCGGCAATATCGCTATCGCCAGGCGATAGTGAAGTTTGACAACTAGTCTGCACGACTTGCGGAAAAGCTTACCACGAACTCCCGAGACGAGCTGGAGTATTCCATGACTAGTAAGCTAACCATGGAGAGGATCGTGGATTTTTGGGTTAACAGGGCCAGAAGTCACTAAATGGTAGTTAGTTAAAGTTTTGCCATGAGAAGCTCCCACTCTCCAGGCTCCCACTAGTTGGATGGGCCATAACTCACTCGGTAGTAGTTAGTTAAAGTTTGCCCCTGAGAAGATCCCGCTGTGCAGGCTCCCACTAGCTGGCAGGGTCGTAAGTCACTCGGTGGCAGTTGGTTAACGTTTGTCCCTAAGAAGATCCCGCTGTCCAGGATCCCACTAGCTTGTAGGGCAGGAAGTCACTCGATGGCGTTTGGTTAAAGTTTGGCTCTGAGAAGATCCAAATGTCGAGGCTCCCACTAGCTGGCAGGACTAGAAGTCACTTGGTGGCATTTGGTTAAAGTTTAGCCCCGAGAAGATCCCGCTTTACTGGCTCTCATTAGCTGGTAGGGACGGAAGTAACTCGATGGCTGTTGGTTAAAGTTTGGCCCCGAGAAGATTCCACCGTACAGGCTCCCACTAGCTGGCACGGTCGGAAGTCACTCAATGGTAATTGGTTAAAATTTGGCCCCGAGAAGATCTCACTGTTTAGGCTCACACTAACTGGTATGGCTGAAAGTCACTCAGTGGCAGTTGGTTAATGTTCGGAACTGAGAAGATCCCGCTATTCAGGCTCCCACTAGCTGGCAGGGCCGAAAGTCACTCGGTGGCATTTGGTTAAATTTTGGCCACTAGAATATCCCACTGTCCCGACTCCCACTAGCTGGTAGTGACCGAAAGTCACTAAGTGGCCTTTGGTAAAAGTTTTGCCTCGAGAAGATCATACTGTCAAGGCTACCACTACTTGGCAGGGCCGAAATCCACTCGAGGGCAGGGGAAACAATTTGAAAACACTATCTATGATATCCCTAGCATGGTAGTATGGGAAATCGCATGGCGGCGAGATATAGATGGGCAAGGGGAGTCGGTCTAGGTTAGGTCTCTCCTCTTAGGCACTTGTGCTAGCATCGAATCTACCACCGAGTTTGATGGAGATTCAGACCTAACTCTTTGCTCATGCCAAGACACTAGGAAGGCGAGTGCGTCAGGTATGTGGGCCAACCTAGCCCTACTGCGCTGCGTGCTAACCTAATGAATTTTGCTTTGGAATAATTACATAACGACAATCGCAGAGAGGGGCGAGTGCAATATAATGAAAAGGTACATGAAAAACAAAATATAAAAAAAAACAAATATAAAATATACAACAAGAATTGAGAGATAGTGTTTGTATTGAATAAAAGAATTGGTTATAAGAAGACAACCTCGCGAGTTAGTGAACAAAATGGGCAAAAGAAACTATTACAAGGTGAAAATAAAAAATACAATCAAGTCCCCGCCTAGTCGGCTCATCCTGACTGATCATCCTGGCCATCCTCCACCTTATCGAAGTGTGAGTTGAACTCATCATTCTCCTCCTCGCTGGAAGGAAGACGGGAACGAATAACTCGGGGACAAGCTCCTTGGCAGTGATCCTCTCGCAGTCGGGATTCAGCACTCAGAGGTCCCGCATCATCTTGAGCGTGTTCTCGAAAACCTTTATGGAGGTTACCCCCATCATCCCATTGACCTCTGCCTCACTGTATATCCGTAGTATTCTTCCTTGGCTACTGGACTTGTTGCGAGTCGAAGGGAGGACAGTTTCAATCAGGTGAATGACCTCGACCTTGAGTTATTTATTTTGCCCCTCTAGCTCAGTGACGGGAGCGCGCATCCGGTCAATAGTCTGTATGTCCTGGATAAATAAGGAGGTCAGATATAAGGAAAGGGAAATTATGTGGAAGTATAGCCGAGTCGGCACTTACCACCCCACCGGAGTTCTTCTCAAGAAGGCCTTTGGCTATGTCAAGCTTTCACTTCAATTTGGCTGCCGTATCCTCCGCAACGGCTTGTGCCTTTTCAATATCTGACCACTGGCAGCTGAGGGAAATGCTGTGGCGGACAGCCATATGTGCGAGGTCCAGAGAGTGCATTTGAGTGCGCGTGCTCTTGCGGGCGATCCTCTGCATTGACATGTCGTTGTAGGCCTTCGCGTCCTTGTGCCCATAGAGCCCGAAGCCGAGGGAGAAGGAATCCTCACTTGGTGGTCGATGCTCTGACCAGGAGGGGAGGTATGAGGAGAACAATATTATATTGGCCTTCTCATCCTATAGAACCATCGTCTAGTCGACGTAATCCTTCACCTTCCCTCTGAGGATAAATTAGCAATGCGCACTTGGTGACTCCTCCTCGTGAACCTCAGTCTCCATCTCGAGAGGAGACGCAGGACATTGCCCTTGCCCTCCTTCAGAAGGTCCATCTGGACCTGCTTGCCCCGGGACACTACCGACTTCTTGAGCAGCTTGCCCGATAGTGGGTAGCAAGGCGAGTCGGGGCCCACGGGGGCTTTGCACTTCTTACTACTGGATGGAGCAGTTGTTTCTTGCTCACTCCTGCATGCCACAACCGCTGATATTTGCCTGGTGAGTGGGTCAGTGACTATCCTAGAATCAGCGAAAGGCGGGTGCTCCAGAATTAATCTCTCCCTACACGAATTTATTATTATCAAAAAAATATTTTATCGAAGGCGAGATCAGGGAAAGAAGAGAGGGAAACGTACCTTCCCCCGGGAGAATTGGAGGGAGCAGGTCGAGTCCCCTTCTTAGGAAAGCGACCTTGAAATCTTTGTTGAGGAAGAATTAATGGAGCCTGGTGTCGTCGCCCGAAATAGCAGGGGATCGGTAGGTCTTCTCGCTCCGCTGAAGGGTATAGTAGGGGATGCTACTAAGGTCGGCTTGGATGAAGATGAACTTGGTGACCCATTAGTGATTTTTTCTGTGGTCTCGCACCCCTTGAACTACGAGCTGACGAAGAAGGCGATGCCATCGTTAGTGGACTGGTAGATGAAGAGCTTCCGAAGACGATGAGATTTAACTTAATCCATTCCTTGCGGAGGAAGCTCGCGAAGGCCACCACCATGGCGATCACATTGGGATTGAGTTGCGTGGTAACGACCCTGAAGTACTTCAGGACCTGGCGGATCTCTGGTTAGAGAGGGAGTAACAGCCCCACATCTAAGTGTGAGATGGGGAAGGTGAGCTTGTCCACAAGGAATGTGTTTATCGCCTCGCCCCATCTCGGTCGGCGAGTGACAAATCAAAGAGTCACATAATCATCCACAAAGGTGAGGTGCTCCTCCTCCGTCAAGATACCGTCAAAGAAGGTATACTTGGCAAACTGCCTCACGCATTTCATTCTCCCGTCCGCATCAGCTCTCGGCTTTCCCATCTATACAAAGTCTAAGGAGCGAGTTCTAAAGGCAAGTGGTTAGACTTCGAGGGATTTAAACAGATAATTAATATTGTAGGGAAAGATACGTGTGGGGTCCTATTTATAGAAAAAGCTCGTTGGGGTCCTGGGCGGCGTGAGTCGTTCATTCATGACCACTCGCCAACCTCGTCAATGACCTAAACCTACCCTACCTCCGAGTGAGCCGAGCAAAATTTATAGCGCGAGATATCAACAAAATGATTCTAAGATCTGGCACCAGCGTGAGTTGGTCGTGCCAATTATTACGTCAATTACGTAATGAAATAAATACATGAGCAAGTTCGGGGAACATTACGAAGTATAGAAATGAAAAATAATTAATAGAGGCAAGAGCCGGCCGGTGGGAGACCGAAGGGAGAGTACCGGTAGGCTCAGAATGGGATCAATTTCAACCTTCCTCGGCCTCGCGCCTCCGTCCCCGGTGGTTGGCGAGAATTATTGAACTCACAGATAAATTTGAGGTCCCGGTATACTAGGCAAATGTTCTCCTCTATGCAGTCGATGAGAGGACAAAGGGAGGTCATCTCACCTCTTGCTCCTCGCTTCATCTCATTGATCAACCTTACATAACCTTGTTCAAGATTGCGTAGTCGCAGCTCATCTGGGACCCTCTTCTCCTGAAGCTCTCACATCATGAACCCAAATTTCCGGATGACCTCAACCAACCACCCCTTCATCCCAGCATGGTTTTTTGGATCGCCTTGGAAGTCTTCGAGCGAGTTGGGAGAAGGTGGTGGTGAGAAGTACTTTGCCTCCGAGGATTCTTTGTCCTCAGAGCTCCCTGGAAAACCCGAGAAATTTGAAGGGTTTGGGAGACACATAGAGCTAGATAGGGTAGATAGTGTTATAATTTACCATGTGAGGAGGAGGCCCACAGGTGGTGTCGTTGGCAAGAGGAGCTTGGTTTCCCTTGGAAGGGTTGACGGTGGGGATGGGCGAGAGCCTTTCCAAGACTGGGTCGGACGAGGCTAGGAGAGGGGATCATAATGGAGGGAGGAATCGAGATGTTTGAAGCGTCCAGAGATAGGGTAGTGGTGGGAGTGATATCGAGAGTGGGCTCACGTACTAACAAAATTATCAACAGCGAGCCTAGGCCTGTGTTTACAAAAGGGGAAGCTGTCACAAAGTGACGCAGGTGAGTTAGATGGCAATATGGAACTAGAAGGAAGAGGAACTACCGGGAGATCTTGCGGGACAATCATTGTTGGTCCAAGGGGGAGTTCCTAAGAGAAGGGGGGTTGCCCTGGATCAGTGGGAGGCTTTTATCACCGTGAGAAGAAGCATCTGGGTCTGATGGAATCGCGACGATACCTCCTACAGAATGGCCACCCTATAAGCATTACAGTGATGGTCAATTCATAACTGACCATTCCGAGCCATAGAGGCAAGTAAAATTCATCGAACCTGAGTTGAAGAGAGGGGCACGTGCCCAGAGCTGTCCCGGGGTAGCGGAATATTGAGAGGGGGCTCGTAGGTCGCTGAGTTGGACCTCGCTATCTTCGAATACTTCCAATTCAACATCTTGTTGATGGATTGGTGAGTGAGCAAAGGAATAATTTCAGCCATATTAGTTGAATGGAGCTCCCTAACCTTGGCTAGACGTTCTCGCAATTCCTTAGAGAAAGGCATGACTAGTTCAAGAAAAATAGAGGGGAGAATTAGGGTAAGCCTCATTCCCCTAGGAATGGCATGTATATATAGCTCCTTATGGAGCCCAGTACTAGATTCACTCAGGATTATTCTCCACTCGTTGAACCCCCCAGGGTTGAACATTTCTTTTTGAGCTTGGAATAATCTCACAAAGAGAGGGGATTGTGTATAACGCCGTGTTCACCGAGTGGATCAGACCTATACAAGGATTTTGGGTTCAGGGTTACCGCGAGCCGGATAGGCAAGTGAGGAGGAACTTCTCATCCCGTGTGGGGTAGGGCCTTCAATTATAGATGGCTAGTGGAGCGCGTAGGCTCGCACTCGCCCTAGGGTCTTAACAAGAGAGGGCGAGTGGTGCGTCCTTGAGAACACTCACTCTCATCCTCAAGGAAGTAGCGAGTGCATGCCATATTAAGCACTCACCACCGTAGGCGAATGGTAGCCCCATGAACCACTTGCCCAATAGTGTTTTTACCAGAATGTCCCTATTGGACTGCTAATAGCTCCTCTAATCAGCGGAGTTTCACTGTTGACGGACCAATTTAGGAAGCATTTAGTAAAACCCGAAAGGTAGGATTATGCTATGATAATTAATAGGGTAGTTGTCTAAATCACCTAGAGGGGGGGGGGTGAATAGGTTTTTTGTTACTTTCTTATTATTAATAGATTATTTTAGGCTTAATCAAACAAACACAAAAAGCACACAATTATTTATAGTGGTTCCCCATGGTATCGATACATCCACTCTCCTCCCACCTTTCTAACAGTGTGTTAGATAAGGAAAACTTCTCCAAACATAGGTCAAAGAGCTCACAACCCAGATCCTTCATGATCTCTCAGTCTTCCTCAGATCCCTACATAGGGCCACATCCCTAAACACTCAGAGTAAGCTTTAATCCAACAGTTCTGTGACCCTCCAAGTTAACAACCTTAAGCCTATCAAGAAGCCCTACAACTCAGGCTATGAGGATAGCCCTACCTTAGGCACATAGGCCATATATTCTCCCGCACTCAGGCCCTACACACTCAGAACACAAATGTTCTTACAGAGATATAGTGTTTAGTTTACAACAGAAGACATTAATGAATTTAAACTTTAATATTTGGTCTTCTATTAATAAAGAACTGTAGAAAGCTGTCCTAGAGCAGGGCAAGATATTTGATCATAAGCTTTATCCCTTTTTCCACCTTGATCTTCTATCTTCGGTAGAAGGGGGAGATCAATCTCTGAGCCCAGATGGACTCAACTTGTTCTCCTTAGATCTTATCTGGGAACAACTACTGGAAGCACAAAGCTTTAGCTCATTCACAACACTTCCAGTACTCGGTAATAGTTTTTCACTTCTCGGCACTTAACAACATCTTTTACAATTACTCAACACTTATCCGTCGTTTTCTTTGACCTAAAGTATGCTTTTTATATGCCTCACCAATATGCAATGGCTCTTTAGTGTATTTGACATCACATGACTGAGAATGAATAAAGATATCCTGCTTTATGAGCTTTCCTCCAAGAATGGATCGCGCCAAGTCAATGACTAGATTTGACTTTATCTCAGCGGATGGGATGAGATAGGATTTTGTCTTAGTGGAAGATAACTGTGTCACTATGGTTATGTTAAGAATAGTCTACTTTCTCGGCAGGGCTGAGACAGGCAGTTGTCTTAGTGGCAGATGGTTGCGTCCCAGCGGTTCTGCTGAGACCAGTCAGTCTTCTTAATGAATTTTCACAGAAGAGCTGAGAATATTACAATAACTTCCAGGAATGTTCTAACCATATTTAGAAAAACTTAAACTTGTAAATAATTGAAGTAGAATGTTTACCAAATAAACTATGCACTTAGCATTGATGGTGATACCTCTTTAAATCCAAGGAACATTGAAGTTCAATATTCCCAACAATCTTCCCAATTTGAAGAAGGCAGAATACACAACAATACTAGATGTATTAACACATAAAACATATCATGATAAATTAGAAAACTAGATTCATCATCATCATGACAACATTGCAGTGAATTGGCAAAAAAATATAAGCAATAATCAATTACATTTAACCAACCATAAACCAAACTCAACTACTATATGATAGTTTAACAAATATAACTTGTTCAAAGTTTCCATGTTTAATACAATGAACCAACATATTATGTTTAATAAATAATTTTTAACAAAAGTTAATTGTACTACAATTGAAGGTTTAACACATAGTATTCAAACACAAAATTAAAACCTAGCAGGTTCGAACTTCGGGCCTTATTCTTCTGCCTCTTAAAGTAGAGAAAAGGTTTGGGTAGGAATTTGGAAGGCATCTGTCTATGATTGTTCCTCCTCACTAAATTTTACTTGAAAATCCTTTCTCTTAGAGAATTCCTATCCAGATGCTTGATCCATTCTTTATAGGAGTATATACTATCAATGTTCTTGAGTAGCTGACCATGGATTAACCAATCATTGATAATGATCTTCTCTGAACCATCACTTAGGTATTCATAATCAGGATCATTTGCATTATCATCTATCCTCTTAAGCTAATATAGTTCCCTCTTTTTTCCTCCTGGCTACAAGTTGTGCATCCTGTGCCACTCTTGCTTCAGCAAGGAAATCCAGATCTTCTGGCCTATACATATCTAGTAAAGGAAGGTGTAAAGCAATTCTTTTACCTTGAAGAACTTTGAAGGCTTGCTCATCAGTGAATTTGGCCATCTTGGCATTGGTCTCCTCCCCCTTTCTGTCTTCTTCAATAAGCTTGTTATCATGTATTCGGGTGAGGGCCTCATCTTGCTGGATATTGTATGGAAACTATTTTCATTATCAGCTAGCAATTTATCTTTGAGTAGAATTGCTTCCTCTATTATTTTGATGGAATTATTAGTTATGTGGGTGTTGACATGATCTATTGTACCCCTAATAACATCATCAATTTTACCCAGAAAGTTCATTGTAAAGCCCATATCTGTTGCAAAGAATTTTATGCTTTTGTCCATGGATTTGAGAATAGAGGATTGTGCCTTGACTGATTGAGCAACTTTGTTAAACCATCTTGTCACTTGGCTATTCAGGTGTATAGTTTTATCCTTGGCAGCCATAATCTATGTCATCAGCTCAGCTTTTACTTTAGAAATGGATTGGTCTACATAGGCCTTCACTAATGCGGTATGTTCATCCAATAGAGCCTTTATAGTTCTTAGGAGTGATTCATTTCGATTTGTTGAGGGTGGAAGGTTCATGGGTAAACTTTTCTCTTAGTCCTTTTGACCATCAGACTTAGAAAGAGTTGATCTCTCAGCCAGCAGGGTGGATGGAATGACCTCATCTTGAGTAGGGACTTGTGAATTCTCCCCCTTAAGTTCAGTATTATCTTTTGGAAGAGCTTCATTCTTGTCCAAATCTGTATCTATAGCAATATCTGACTCATAATCATCTCTTATATATGCATGATCATTATATGAAATAGCTAATGTATTAGTATTAACACTAGCTGTATCAGCATCAATACTTATGTCAACAATATTACCTATAAGAGCAGTGGCATCTACAGCAGCCACAATTCTTATAAACATTTGATCAAGAGCTGGTTCATTTATTATCAAAAGCTCCCCCTCAGAAGGTGCATTCACCTCTTCTGGTATTGATGATTTTAGGTAATCTGTAAGGTCTTGTGCTGGCTCAATATTCTCTTCTTTGTCATTTGGCATATCTGGTTTAACACATTTAATAGAAATGTTCTCATACTCAAGAGCAGCATGGATTTCATCAACATGTTCTCTACCAATTTAACTCCTATTTGAGTCTAGAGGAACATGAATGCTAGCAGAAGATTGACTGGGGTCAACATCAACCTGAATTCCAACATCTACAGGAGATGAAGACTCTGTCTCATAACCTGAACTAGAAAAGCTAGAGGACCCAACAATCTCCTTTCCTGTGTCCTTAGACATGGTCTTCCCCTGAGAAGGTTGAATCATTGGAAGAATTCTTGTAAATCAATCCAAGGTCTTTATGTCCATCCTTTTGAGATAGTAGATTTTAACACCTTGCTTATTGTTGAAGCTATCAGGATAGGTGTTGATCAGGAATAGGGATAAAATTCTTCCAATATTAGGTTCCAGTAGACAGTCAACTAAGCTTTAGAAGATGATGTTTTTCCACGAGGTCTGCTAGTGCACAATTATCCTTGTGATAATCTCAAACATTGGTTTGGAGATATTGTTGATGAGTATAAAAATATATAATTTTGTATAGTATTAATTTTGAATATTTATAAAGAAACCCTTAGTTTAATATATATAACTAATTATTTTTGTTATATTTTATTTTTTATGTTTTATATTTATTTTCTAAGTTTTTCTAAATTTTTGTATTTTTTACTTAGGTCACGCCCCTAGGTCACGCCCGTGACCTAGTGCGTGACAGCCCTGTTTAATTCCTTATATTTTCTGTTTTTATGATTTAGGAAAATTGGGAAAACTGATGGACACGTCCACGACACGCCCGTAACCCAATGAGACACGCCCGTGACCGATGTTTCCAGCAAGATGTCGCGCTGCAACCACTCCCCGTGCCACCAGATGAACCGACTATTAGTCACGCCTGCGACCGAATACAACAAGCCCGTGCCCGCACTGATGTTAGCCTATTTACAACAAGATACCGCACTGTCACCATGCCCCGTGCTGCCAGATGAACCGACTACCAGTCACGTTTGTGACCGAATCCAATACGCATGTGCCCGCACTGATGTTAGCCGGTTTCCAGCAAATGTCGCGATGTCGCCATGCCTCGTGTCGCCTGATGACCCGACTGCAAGACATGCCCGTGACACAATTCGACACGCCCGTGACCTGATGAAGTTTTATCCAATGTTTAGCCCAGCTCGACACGCTGCCCGACACGCCCGTGACCTTGTCATGCCCACCCAATACGCCCGTGTCCAGGGGCGTGTCGTTTCAATTTTTTTCTATAAAAAGAGGGCCAGGGCTTTGTAAAATTATTCGAACACCAGCAACTTCCTTAAGAACTATTAGGACTCCCCAGCTCTCTGACAAAGAACTGGTAGTAGCTTTCAAGTATTCCAAGTTCTGTAAGTTGTAATTTTTTCAGCTTTCTTTTCAGTTTGGTAGGAAGTTGTATTAACTTTTTGAATTTATAAAATAGAATGTTTTAATTTCTATTCTGAGTACTTTACAATTTCATTTTCTGTTTATGTTTACTTTATTTTCTCATACTATCCCGAATGAAAGGCGAAGCTCTGCTTATATCTTGGATTAAGATAGCGTGAAACTGCTTTCAAAACTATTTTTTCAAAACCTTATTATTTCATACTATCCTGAATGAAAGGCGAGGCGAAAGCCTATGACCTGGATTAAGATAGTGTGAAAGCTTTTCAATAGTTTAGATTTTACTACCCTATCCCGAATGAAGGGCGAAGCGAAAGCTTAAGTCCTGAATTAAGATAGATAAGTAAATATTATTTTCTGCACTTTATACTGCCCCCATCCTGATTAGAGACTAAGAACCCTTAGCACTTGGTCAAGATGAGCTCTGGGCTGGATATTTTTTTCAATTATTTCAACTCTACTTTCTTGTTATTCTAACTAGGGTTTTCTATTAATTGATCATATACCAGGTGAAGAGACACTACGTTTTACGTTAACTCGTTTTAAATGCAAGCCTCCCCGGTCGTACTTTCGACTCGGTGATGCTACCAAAGGGACCCTCTTGTTAAGTTAGGTAATCAAGAAATAAAGTTGTTCTTTAATAGCTGAATTAATATTCTCTCATAGTAATTCTGAAATCAAGGACTACCTTCTGAGTCCTTAACTTTATAAAACCACGTATTTATATTATTCGGTCTTTTATTTTTGAAATAAACTCCACTCCGTTCTTTCGATAAAATTATAGTTTGTTCTAAAAAGTAGAATAATTAACACCGATCCTAGGAAAAATACGACCTTGATATTTTATACAAAATACTATACTCCTAAGCGATAGGACTCTTGCCTTAATCCACAGGATATAAGCAAGTAAAAAGAGATAGACTTATATACGTAAAAGATTATATAACACCAAATCTATCCTCTTTAAATCAAAATTTACTTATCAAGCTTTTTGGCGCCGTTACCGGGGACTCGTTTATATGTGTTAATATTTGAAAATAAAAGAACACTCTTAATTTTATCTTTTTTTTTGTTATTTAAAAACCTTAATTTTTATAAAAATATAACAAACATAAAATTCACTTAATTTAAAACTTTATTTTTACAAAACCTAACTTTTTATTAACAATTTTATTAACCACTACCGAATTCTAACAAAAATCTAACATACTATTTTAACGTATTTTATATAAAACTTTTCTTATAAAAAAAACTAGTTTATAATAATACTGCTTTTTATAAAACCTATTTTATGTAAAACCTTATTTTTAGTTATTTTCCCATTTTAAGTCTTTTCGTGTGTTTGTATTTGTGTGTTTATTTGTTTTTAACAGTTTTTTTTACATATTTTTGTTTTACTTTGTTTTATTTTGTTTGTTTTTATAAAAAGTCTTTTTAGTGTATGACCCACAGAACTCCATCTGATTTAAATCTTGAATTTGATCCTGAAGTCGGTCGAACCTTTCGAAGGCAACTCCGATCTCTGAATCAAGAGCTAGAATTAAATCTAGAAGAGTGTCTAGGCACCGCACGCATACAAGAAATGGCAGTAGAGCCACAACAAACGCCATAGGTGGTCCCCCAAAGGACCATGTCATATTATGCACGACCCAATTTAGATGACATTAGTATCGTTTGGCCAACAATTGCAAAAAATAACTTCGAGATTAAATCGAGTATAATCCAAATGATTCAAAATTCCGTTCAATTCGATGGATTGCTCGACGAAGATCCAAACACGCACTTGTCCAACTTTTTAGAAATATGCGACACATTTAAGATAAATAGCGTCACCGATGATGCCATCTGTCTTCGCTTATTTCCTTTTTTGCTATGAACGAAAGCCAAACAGTGGCTAGCTTCTCTCCCCAGAGGATCTATCACCACTTGGGCTAACATGATAGAGAAATTCCTCATAAAGTACTTTCTACTTACCAAAACTGCACGTCTGCCTGTGGATATTTCTTCCTTTGTGCAAGGCGAGTCCGAGTCTATCTATGAGACTTGGGAACATTTTAAGGAATACTTACGTCGGTGTCCACATCATGCGCTGCCAGCTTGGCTCCAGGTATAGAAATTCTATAATGGTCTTAACACTCAGACCCAACAAGCCATTGATGCTGCCGCTGGGGGTACGCTCAATAACAAAACCCCCGAGGCCGCTCAAACCCTGTTTGTTGAGATGGCCATGAATGCGTACCAGTGGAACGTGCCAAGGTCACACCCTAAACAAGCTGGGGTCTATGAGCTTGACTCCTCCTCAAACTTAGCTCTCCAAGTAGAATATCTTACTAGGCAAGTGGCGGGGATGAGTGCTTCCTCTGCCTCTATATCTTGTAATTCGCCTAATTCAACTAATAATAATATTGAAGAAGTCGACTATATGGGTAACTTATATAGACCTTCCTATAATCCGAATAATAATAATAATAATTCTTACAATCCAGGATATAGGAATCATCCTAATTTTATTCTTGGAGCAACCCCAATAATGCTCAACGACCTCCGATTGAAAATCCAATTGGATTTGCACCACAACCCCCACAACCACAAACACCTTCACCACAACCGAACCAATTTAGGCCAACCCCAATAGAAGATAAATTCACGAAATATGTCAGTATCAATGAGTCCAATATCTGGAACCTGACCGGATCAATTAAAAACTTAGAAACACAAATTGGACAACTATCAAAAATGCTATCAAAACGCAAACCTGCTAATTTGCCAGGAAATACGGAACTGAATCCGCAGGAAACTGTCAATTCCAGTAATCCACCAAGTTGATAAGCCGTCAAACTACGAAGTGGCAAGGAGCTACCACCACCCGTTAAGGTAGAAAAAAACCTACGGTTAGCCCTCCTACATCACCTCCTATTACGTCTCTGCCTCCTAAACCCCCGCGAATAGTTCCACCTCATATTGTTGTACCTTATCCTTAACAATTAAAAGATGAGCGAGAAGATGAACAATATAAATTTTTTTTAAAAATGCTAAAACAAATTCAAATAAATATACCTTTCTGTGAGGCAATTGCACAGATGCATAAATACGCAAAATATTTAAGAGCTTTACTTTTAAATAAAAAAAACCTCAAAGATATTTCGAGAGTTTTCCTTAACGGCGAATGTTCAGCCATTTTATTACATAAATTACCCCCAAAATTAAATGATCTGGAACGATTTTACATCCTGTGTCTCTTCGGTAATGTATTAATAAAAGATGCGTTAGCAGACTTAGGTGCTAGCATATATTTAATGCCCTACTCGCTTTTTCAAAAACTAGGATTAGGTAACCCCACCCTAACTAAAATGAGCATCCAGTTAGCAGATCGTTCTATTAAATATCCAGTAGGGATAGTAGAGGATGTTCTGGTCAAAATAGACAAGTTTATCTTCCCGGTATACTTTGTTATACTTGACATAGAGGAAGACGCTGATGTTCCCATAATTCTCGGTTGTCCTTTCCTCGCAACCTCTCGCGCGATAATAGACATAAGTAACGGTAGACTTCTATTACGAGTAGGAGATGGCGAGGTTATTATCGATATAGATCCCTCTATGAAAAATTCTTTAATAAATAACGATTCCTGCTATCTTGCGGAAGCCTCTTTTGAGGAAAATGGGTTTCCCTATTTTGATTTACTTTTAATAACTGTAGAAGAATCGGACTTGGTAGACTTACCCCTTTCACAAGAAATGCCTACCGATGACCCTTTAGAACCTTTTATATCCTTAACTTCTACAACTCTAAAACCCCCAAATTAATATGAAAAACCACCAAACCTCGAGCTGAAAACACTTCCCGCACATTTAAAATACGTTTTCCTTGATGCCGAATCGAAACTCCCTGTTATAATTTCTGCCGAATTAAATGATAAGAAAACGTTTGAATTAATAGAAGTGTTAAAACAACATCGCCATGCATTAGCATGACAAATTTCTGATATACAAGGACTCAACCCATCTTTTTGTACGCATAAAATAATTCTTGAAGATAACCCTCATAAATCTATCTCGCCCCAATGACGTTTAAATCCTAATACGAAGGATGTCGTAAAAGCTGAACTAATGAAATTATTAGACGCAGGAATTATCTATCCAATATAAGATAGCACATGGGTTAGTCCCGTACAAGTCGTCCCTAAGAAGGGAGGTTTAACGGTAGTGCCAAATGCTAATAATGAATTAATTCCAACACGTACTGTTACAGGTTGGAGGATGTGCATCGACTATCAAAAACTAAATGATGCCACCCGTAAAGATCACTTTCCACTACCGTTTATAGATCAAATATTAGAGCGACTCTCGGGTCACTCATATTATTGCTTTCTCGATGGTTATTCAGGGTATTTACAAATCCCTATAGCCCCTAAAGACCAAGAGAAAACTACATTCACTTGCCCCTTTGGTACTTTCGCCTATAGGAGAATATCCTTTGGACTTTGTAATCCGCCAGCTACATTTCAAAGATGTATGCTAGCTATTAGACACGAATTTAGTGTTGAACTGGGAGAAATGCCACTTTATGGTCCGCAAAGGTTTAGTTCTCGGTCATAAAATTTCTTCCCAGGGAATCGAGGTCATTAAGGCCAAAATAGAAATAATTGAAAAACTTCCTCCTCCAACAAACGTAAAATCTATTCGAAGTTTCTTAGGCCATCCAGGTTTCTATTGACGGTTCATTAAAAATTTCTCTAAAATAACAAAACCGTTAACACATTTATTAGAAAAAGAAGCCCCATTTATATTCGATAGTGAATGCTTAGTAGCATTCAAAATTATTAAGGACAAACTTATCAACTCTCCTATTTTAGTAGCCCCAGACTGGTCCTTTCCTTTTGAGATCATGGGTGACACAAGTGATTATGTAGTAGGAGCTGTCTTAGGACAGCGAGTAGACAAATATTTTCATTATATCTATTATGCAAGTAAAACTCTCACATCCACACAAACCAATTACACGACCATGGAAAAGGAACTACTGGCGATTGTATTAGCATTTGATAAGTTTTGATCTTACTTAATGCTATCAAAAGTTATAGTTTTTACGGATCATTCTGCTTTAAAATATTTACTAACTAAGGCAGATACAAAACCTCGTTTATTACGTTGGATTGTCTTATTACAAGAATTTGATTTAGAGATCCGAGATAAGAAAGGCGCAAGGAATTTTGCAGTTGATCATCTTTTTCGAATAGAGAATGCTGCAACAGATACACTCGTGGAAGCCGACATCGAAGATAAATTCCCTGAAGAAAGTATCCTCGCCCTCGAAAAGGTAACAAACTCTTCTACTCCTTGGTTCGCAGATTTGGCTAACTATTTAGTAGCCCGAGTCCTTCCAAAAGCTTTTACAAATCAAGAAAAGTGGAAATTCTTTTCTGACTTGAAAAACTACTTTTGGGAAGACCCATATTTATTCCGAGTCTGTGCCGACCAAGTAATTAGAAGTTGTATTTTGAGCGCGGAAGGACTAAAAGTATTACCGCACTGCCACAAAGGACCAACCAGCGGACCTTATCAATCCAACCGGACTGCACGTGAATCCATTGAAGCAGGATTCTTTTGGCCTACTTTATTCAAGGATGCTCAACAATTGGTAAGCATTTGCAACCGCTGCCAACAGTCGGGTAACATTTCCCGTTGGGACGAAATGCCCCAAAAGTTTTACTTAGAATGTGAAATTTTTGATCTATGGGGCATAGATTTTGTAGGCCCTTTACTTCCTTCTTTTAAAAATCATTATATCTTAGTAGCAGTCGATTACGTTTCACGATGGGCTGAAGCGCAAGCTTTTCCCACCACTAATGCGAGAGTCGTCGTTAAATTTCTTAAATACTTATTTTCACGTTTTGGCACGCCTAGGGCTATAGTTAGTGATCGAGGTACTCATTTTTATAACACCCAGATTGCTAAAGTGTTAGCCAAATATAGAGTTACTCATAAACTTGCTACCACTGATCACCCCTAAACAAGCAGCCAAGTGGAGGTGGTCAATAGAGAACTAAAGCGCATATTAGAAAAGACTGTAAATACCAATCAAAAAGATTAGTCCTTCAAATTATATGATGCACTTTGGGCCTACCGTAAAGCATTCAAAACTGCGATTGGTTGTACACCTTATCGTTTAGTATATGGAAAGGCATGTCACCTACCTGTAGAATTAGAACATCGCTCATACTGGGTGTTAAAATTTTTTAACTTAGATACAAACTTAGCCGCAGAACAACGTAAATTTCAACTCAATGAACTTGAGTAATGGCATGCAAACGCCTATGAAAATAATAAATTTTATAAAGAGCGATCTAAGTTTTATCATGATAGGAAAATTAAATTTCCAAAATCTTTTTCACCAGGTGATCTTGTCCTACTATATAACTCATGCATTAAATTATTTCCAGGAAAATTAAAATCCCGCTGGACCGGACCCTTTACTGTTAAACAAACCTGGCCATATGGGACCGTTCTTATTTCTAACCCTGAACTAGGAACTTTCAAAGTAAACGAGCACCGTTTAAAACTATATTTTATTGGGGACCTTTTTCAAAAAGAACCTGAAACCCTAACACTACTCCATAACATCGAAATATAAATTCACTTGTATATTTCCATCTTTTATGCTTTTGTATATTCTGTGCATATGTTTTTTTCTGTCTTTATTTTGTCACTTCATACCTATGCCTAACATAAGTATGGGGGTACTTTTAGTTGAAATTTTTTTCACTTTTATGTTATATTTTTCCTTTTAAATAAAAACATTGTTTATTTTATTACTCATCCAAAATAAGTCAAAACTTTCAAAACCATACTATTTATATATATTCCAAAACTCTACGTTGATAAAAAATGCAAATTATTCAATTTTCAAATTTACTACTCCTTCTCATAACTAGATAGATATAAATATTCGGAATAAACTTATAAAACCTACCTTGTAAATTTCATTACAATCAAAGTTATTATTTTAGCACGCCTTCTTTAATATATCAAAAATACATATATATACAAAAGAAGCAAAACATATTATGTTCGCCAAACAATGTTAGACTGTAATTATCCTTACTCCATTCTTAACGAAATATAAGAAATACAAACTATTATAGTTTCTCTCAAAATTTTTTATCCAACTCTTGAATATTTATTTATTTCTACTTGGCATGTTTTCTTACACAAGCAAGTAACTAGGAGTATGTGCTCTTACTAAAATAAAAGATCTTATGTCAAGAGGAATAAGATTTCATTCCATACACATAGGCATCCAATAAATATGAAAAGATATATGGAAAGGAGTTTGTGCTCCTCTAAGTCCTCCTCTAAGTATATATTGGATTCAATTAAAAACTCAAGTATGCATTGTAAATTTTTTGCAACTTTGGAATTACATTCCTTAGTAGTTATAACAACGCATAACTTTGATAAAAAGATGATAGAATACAAAAATCTATCACTTCTGCAAAATCCTATTGTATAGGTAAATTCCTCCCTTCCAAAATTGATATTCTATTTTTGTTTAAAATATTTAGAGAGCATAAATAATAGGATGAATATTTTCCACTATATCTCGTATAAGATATAGTAATCATAAAGCCAATCTATCCTTATTATATCTGATTTTAATATATGCTAACTATTTGTTTTCAAAAAAACTTTTTATGGCTATAAATTCTAACTCTTGTATCAATGATATATATATGATAGCATTTAACTCTTTATTCACCGGATTTTTTATACCTATTTTATCTTGAAGAATTAAATTGATAGTAAATAGAAAATTTCATAACTTGTGAATATACTCAACTCTATATTTGCTCTGGAATAGCAAAATCTAAGGATGGGGGTATTTGATGAGTATAAAAATATACAATTTTGTATAGTATTAATTTTGAATATTTATAAATAAAACCTTAGTTTATATATATATAACTAATTGTTTTTTTATATTTTATTTTTTTATGTTTTATATTTATTTTCTAAGTTTTTCTGAATTTTTCTATTTTTTACCTAGGTCACGCCCCTAGGTCACGCCCATGACCTAGGGCGTGACAGCCCTATTTAATTCCTTTTATTTTCTATTTTTGTTTTTTAGGAAAATCGGGATATTGATGGACACGTCCACGACATGCCCGTGACCCAATGAGACATGCCCGTGACCGATGTTTCCAGCAAGATGTCGCGCTATCACCATGCTCCGTACCGCTAGATGAACCGACTACCAGTCATGCCCATGACCGAATCCAACACGCCCATGCCCACACAGATGCTAGCCTGTTTCCAGCAAGATGTTGTGCTGTCACCACGCACCGTGCCGCAAGATGAACCGAATACCTGTCACGCCTATGACCGAATCCAACACGCACGTGCTCGCACTAATGTTAGCCTATTTCCAGCAAGATGTCATGCTGTCGCCATGCCTCGTGCCGCCTGATGACCCGATTACCAGACACGCCTGTGACACAATTCCATACGCCCGTGACCTAATGAAGTTCTATCCAAAGTTCAGCCAAGCTCGACACATGTCTCGACATGCTGCCTGATATGCCCGTGACCTTGTCACGCCCACCCGACACGCCTGTGTCCAGGGGCGTGTCATTTCAATTTTTTATCTATAAATAGAGGGGCAGGGATTTGTAAAATTATTCAAACACTAGCAGCTTCCTTAAGAACTGCTAGGACTCCACAGCTTTCTGACAAAGAACTGGTAGTAGCTTTCAAGTATTCCAAGTTCTGTAAGTTGTAATTTTTTCAGCTTTCTTTTCAGCTTTGTCGGAAGTTGTAATAAATATTTGAATTTATAGAATAGAATGTTTTAATTTCTATTCTGAGTACTTTACAATTTTATTTTCTGTTTTAGTTTACTTTATTTTCTCATACTATCCTGAATAAAAGGCAAAGATTTGCTTATGTCCTGGATTAAGATAGCATGAAACTGCTTTCAAAACTATTTTTTTAAAACCTTATTATTTCATACTATCCCGAATGAAAGGCAAGGCGAAAGCCTATGACCTGGATTAAGATAGTGTGAAAGCTTTTCAAAAGTTTAGATTTTACTACCCTATCCCGAATGAAGGGTGAAGCGAAAGCTTAAGTCCAGAATTAAGATAGATAGGTAGATATTATTTTCTGCACTTTATACCGCCCCCATCTTGATAAGAGGCTAAGAACCCTTAACACTAGGTCAAGATGAGCTCTAGGCTAGATATTATTTTCAACTATTTCAACTCTACTTTCTAGTTATTCTAACTGGGGTTTTCTATTAATTGATCATATACCAGGTGAAGAGACACTACATTTTATGTTAACCCATTTTAAACGCAAACCTCCCCGGTTGTACTTTCGAGTCAGTAATGCTACCAAAGGGAGCCTCTCATTAAGTTAGGTAATCAAGAAATAAAGTTGTTCTTTAATAGGTGAATTAATATTCTCTCATAGTTATTTTGAAAACAATGACTACCTCTTGAGTCCTTATCTTAATAAAACCACGTATTTTTATTATTCTGTCTTTTATTTTTAATATAAACTCCACTTCGTTCTTTCGATAAAATAATAGTCCGTTCTAAAAATTAGAATAATTAACACCGATCCAAGGAAAAATACGACCTTGATATTTTCTACAAAATACTATACTCTTGTGCGATAGGTACTCTTGCCTTAATCCACATGATATAAGTAAGTAAAAAAGAGATAGACTTATATACGTAAAAGATTATATAACACCAAATCTATCCTCTTTAAATCAAAATTTACTTTTCAATTGTCATGCGACACAGGCTTGCACAATATGGCTTTCCCAATAATATCAGCCAACTATTTGCCTCTTTGGTTAAAGAATTTCCTTCTTAGTGATCCAACTTTGGCATCGCTGTACTCACACCATTTCAGTGCTTTATCTCTTTCCTTGTTGGAGATGACTTCTTTTTCAACACTGGCAGTGGAGGGAAGCTAAAGGGCCTTACACAATTTCTTTAGAACAATCTTTATCTTCATCCCTCCAATCATAGACTTTAGTGATGTCTTGGAAGAGGAAAGATTAACATTGGAGAAAAATTCTAAGAAATCACATCTCTGAATGGGGGAAGGATCAAAAAGAATGTATTCCAGTGCTAAGCCATCCAACATCCTAATCACTTCTCTGTTTTCTATTGAAGCATGTACTAAGCCATTCCTTACGATATCATTACCTTCTTGCAAATCTTTTGATGATTTTTGCGCCATTACAGCTAGAAGTTGACACTGAGAAGAGTTTTGGTCTCGACTACTAGGAAAGCGATTATGGTTTAATTACTTTTGTTTAACTGTATATTTATATATATAAGTGATTTTGAACTTGAAGGGATGACCAAGATTATTAAATCGACTGATTTGATAGTTAAAATGAGTTGATTTAATTATAAACGGCCCGTCTCAGCGGATACACTGAGACAGTGAAATAAGTCACTAGGATAAGGTAATTCATATACTTGTAAGAACCGCTGAGACTGTCTCAGCGGTCCCAGTGGTTCAGCTGAATCTTTCTCAGCTGATTCGGCTGATCTTTCTTATTTCCAGTGAATAATGTCAAAACAAGTTTAACAGACATTAACAATTAATTTTGCCATTTTAACAAATTAATTGGGATTAAGGTTGTTAAAATGATTAACAGCGATCTAATTTATTATTTCATCTGGTGAAACTAGCTTGTTAAAAATATTAACAACTATCTATCTAACATCATGACAGATTAATTTCATTATAAATTCAAAACAAAAATATAGACAAGTTGATCTATAACTGAAACACTTAATGTACATGAGTCATTCAACATTAAGCATTCCTAACACAATTTTGAAAGAATTGAACTTAGCCTCATCCAATGACTTAGTGAAGATAATAACAACTTGATTGTCAGTAGGGACAAATTCAAGGCAAATGCCTTCACTTTCTACATGTTCTCTAATAAAGTGATATCTAATTTCTATATGCTTAGTCCTGCTATGTGAGACAGGATTCTTAGCAATAGAAATTGCACTGAATGAGTCATAATATTAAGGTGAATGACTTACCTTGATATTGTAGTCCTCTAACTGATGTTGTATCCACAGAATTTGTGCATAGCAGCTCCCTGCAGAGATGTACTCTTACTCAATACTTGTCTGCTTCTTGCTACTCCATAAAATCAACCTTCTCACTAGGAATTGACAAGTTCCACTTGTGCTTTTCATATCTTTCTTGCAACTTGCAAAGTCTGCATCTGAAAAACAAATTAGTTCAAAATCAATATTTCTAGGGTACTAAATGCCAAGGTGTTAGCTGCCCTTAAGATATCTCAAAATCTTCTTTACAGCTGAGTAGTGAGATTCCTTAGGGCATGCTTAGTACCTAGCACAAATGCATATTGCATACATAATATTTGGCCTACTAGTAGTCTAATATAGTAAGTATCTAATGATACATTTGTACATGGATTCATCAAAGGCTTGCCCTTCTCATCATTATCTAGGAAAATATTGGACCCCCTGGATTCTCATGGTCGAAGCTGATTCCATCCCAAATTTCTTAATAAGCTCCATATTATTCTTGGTTTGAGAGATAAAAATCCCTTTATCAGACTGTTTCACTTAGAGGTCTAAGAAGTACTTGTGTTCTCTCAAGCTGCTCATCTCAAACTCCCCCTATATAAAGTTAGCAAACCTTTTGCAAAGGTTGTCATCCATAGACCCAAATATTATGTCATCCACATAAATTTAGACTAGGAGACACTTGCCATTTGTTTCCCTAAGAAATAATATGTTATTTATCTTTCCCCTTAAGAATTTGTACTCAATGAGAAAAATAGACAAAGTTTCATACCAAGCTCTAGGAGCTTGCTTTAACCCATATAAAGCTTTCTTAAATTTGTAAACTTGATCTACAAGAGTATGATGTACAAAACCTAAGGGTTGCTCCACATATACTTATTCCTTGAGATTGCCATTCAATAATCCTGACTTGACATCCTTCTGGTAGACTTTGAATCCTTTGTGTGTAGTATAGGAAAGGAACATCCTTATGGCCTCCAACCATCCAACTGGGGCACAGGTTTGGTCAAAGTCTATTCCCTCTTCTTGTTTATATCCTTTGGCTAATATCCTTAGTTTGTTTTTTTATAATAGTCCCATTCTTATAAATCTTGTTCTTGAAAATCAACTTGGTGCCAATAATGTTATTGTCTAGTGGCTTTGACACCAACTTCCATACCTTACATCTTTTGAATTGTTATAACTCTTCTTGTATGGCATTGATCCAGAAGTTATCCTTATTTGCATCTTCAAACTTCTTAGGCTCATTCTGAGATAGGAAGCTTAGGAACAATGCTTCATTGTGAGTCACGCTCCTTATGATTACACTATGATGTTCATCCCCAATGATGAGATTTCTTGGGTGATCTCTAAGGAGCCTGGTTGCAACAGGTAACCTGCGTTCACCCTACAGAACATTATCTACAAAATTTGCTTCTCCTTCAATCTGAACACCTAAAACCTCATCTATGAGTGACTCAACATCTAAAGTGACTGTGTTGTGGCTTGATGTGTCCTCAATAGTCAGCTTATGTAACTATTGGTTAATACCTGCAATAACAAGAGTGCTAGACTAGCCCTTATAAAGTTGTCTAATCTCATCAAAATCTACATGAATTGATTCTTCAACTACATGAGTCTTATTGTTGAATACTCTGTAGGCTCTACTATGCGAGCTATATACTACAAGGAAACCCACATTACATTTTCATCAAGCTTTATAAGTTAAGATTTCCCAGTATTCAAAATATAGCATTTGCAACCAAAGATTCTAAAATATGAAATAATTGGTTGTTTGCCTTTCAAAATTTCATAGTGTGTTTTCTCATGGGCCGTATTAATGGAGGCTCCTTTTAGAACACAAAAGCTGTATTGACTCCCTCATCCCAAATGTAGTTTGGTAGAGAGGAGTCATTAAGTAGTGTTCTGCAAACCTTTATTAAGGTCCTTCTTCTTCTCTCAACCGCTCCATTTAGTTGTGGGGTTCTAGGAAAGGAAAACCCTTGGGTGATATTAAAGTCTTGACAGAACTTTGTCATGGCCCCAGATTGAAACTCTGTACCAAGGTAAGTTCTAGTTTTTAACACTACACATTGTAATTCATTATGGACAGCCTTGACATGGTTCATAAAGACACCTACGGTATCTGACTTCTTCTTAAGGAATAAAACCCATGTATACTTAGAGTGATCATCTACAATCACAAGGGTATACAACTTCCCACCTAGGCTTTGAATGGTCAAAGGACCAACTAAGTTCATTTACAATAGATAGAGACATCTTTCAGTGTCTTTGGAGCCAATACTTTTAAAGGTGACCCTTGTTTGCTTGCCCATTTGATAAGTATGACATGGACCACTTTTAACACATTTTAAATTTGGGCTATTTCTAATCAAATTTTTGAAAAAAATTTGTTCATTATCATGTAGTTAATGTGGGTGTTAGAACATGAGACCGGGGTGTTAGTCTTTATAGCCGTCACGGCCTTGCTGATCATCGGTTTGGCATTTTGGACCAGGGGCCTGTCTGGTAGCCTTTCCCGAGACTTAGTAGTGTCCGCAGTAGTGGCCTGGAGGTTAGTCGGAGCAACGGTATGGTCAATAGGCGCAACAGCAGTTTGAAGGTTAGCCTCAGCAGCGGTCTGGTTGTTTGCCCAGTGGTCTGGTTGTTAGTCACAGCAGTAGAGTGGAGGTTAGTCGTAGCAGCGGTCTGGAGGTTAGTGGTAGCAGCAGTCTGGCGGTTAGCCACAACAACAGTCTAGAGGTTAGCCGCACCAAAGGTCTGGCGATACGCCATGACATCGGTCTGGAGGTTAGCCGTAGTAGGTATTAAAGGCTTCCCAGGAGATTATATTTGTTGTATATTCTGGCAGTTTGACAGGGTCAAACCATCCAGCCCGCACAACTTGTATTTAGTCTCACGTTGCTTGTTGTATTCTCTCATCTCTCTCATTTCTATAAATAAGTGGGCATACCTATGTAATAATTATCTTTTTGTAGGAAATTTTTTTCCTTTATTTAGCTCTTTTTTCATGCTATTAAAGCTAATAAGTCTTTTGCTCCATTTTGTTAACAGTTTTCTTTTCTAACTGCTTCCGTACGGCTTCTTTTTCTATTCGCGCGACTTCTTCTGTTGGCTCAACTTCTTTTTCTGTTTGCGTGTCTTCTTTTGTTCATGCGGCTTCTTTTTTGTTCGCGTAGCATCTTCCCGCCCTACCCTCCTAGAAAGTCTTTTGTTTATAGAGTAGCTAACCATCTAGAGGGAGGGGGGAGTGAATAGTTTTTTAAGTCTTTTTATCCTTTTTCCATTTTATGTGAGTTATGATTTAGTTATACTTATATTTCAAGATAATCACAAGCAGCACACATGAATTTTATAGTGATTTCCCAGATTATGGGTACATCCACTGTCCCTCTCACCATTTAAATAATTTGTTAGATAAGGCAACTCCTCCAAACTCGGCTTCAAAGAGCTTACAACACAGATCCCTCGGGATCCCTTAGTGTCCTCAAGACCTACCTCAGGTACAAAGCCCTACCACTCAGAGCCAGCAAAGCTCTTACAGCTCAGTGATCCAGAGACCACCTTCTCCAGACTTATCTCTAAGTCCTGCAACTCAGGCTAGGAGGATATCCCAACCACTTAGAGAGAATGACTCTCCTACCTTAGGAAAATAGCCTACAGCTCAGATCCAAACCTGGATCCTACCTCAGATTCACAACTTGAATTCTACCACTCAGATCTACTTAAAGATCCTACACTCAGCCAATATAAGATTAGACTTAAACTCAGATCAAGAAGATATTATAGAAGAAATAAATGTTTGTTGAAGATGGTTAGACACTAGAGAAGTATTCTCGGTTTCTTCCTCCTCCTTATGCTGAGATAGCTTAGTCAAGTCAACTTCATAGTTCCAAGAACATTTCTTATGAAATGGTCTGCTAGAGCTGTGAAGTTGCTGCATATAAAGCTTGTCTTGCCGCTTCTTCTTCTTCAGAGAAATTACTCTGCTTACTGTTGAAGATCAACAGCTAACTGGTTGCTCTTTCAGATCAGTGATTTGAACAGCTTCTCCAAACTCTACAAAAATTTCGAGAGGAGGAAGATGAAGTTCAGTTCTGTTTCCAAAAGTACCAAAAGTTAAGTTTAGTTTCCTGATCTTATTGTTTTTCTATCCCGCCGTCCAACAGCTCTTTGAGCATCAGGACCACCAGTATTTGGTAGCTGCAACCTTGATTTTTCTTTAAATGCAGTTGATGGAGACGGCGACCCTCAACATGTAGAAGACGATGACGGCGTGCTTACGGAAGATCTTTCTCTGCCTCCAAATAAAGACTTGTGGAGCCATGATGACCATGTGGAGCGACGCCATAATATCCACCCTCTGCACAAACCTATTTAATAATAATAATTTGAAGCATTTCTTTTTATTGCAATGTTTATTTCATTTTCATGTAATATTTTAAGTTAATGTGTGTGTTGCATTTTAATTTTAGGACACATATAGCCATAACAATGATGTAAGCCTATCTATTGGCATGTATGGTTCTCATATTGATTAGTGAAGAATGAAATTGAATTGAACCCTAATTTTCCCCTCTTGAGAATTCTCCTCCTCCTCCTCGTAATTTCGGCCAAAACCCTAGCCTTCCTCTTCCTAGCCACCACCTCACCTCCTCCCTTCTCTCTCTCTCTCTCGGCCAAGCCCTAGCCTTCCACTTCCTAGACGCCACCTCTCCTCCACCCTTCTCCCTCTCTCTCTCTCGGCGAAGCCCTAGCCTTCCTCTTCTTAGTCATCACCTCTCCCTCCTTCCTCTCCTTACATCTCTAAAGGATAACCGACCCCCCTCCTTGTCCTTTTAAGTTCGTCCATAGCCTTTTCCCCCACTCCAGGCCGAGCCACCTCTTCTCAAGTCAAAACCGACCCCCATCATTCTCACCTAAAACAGAGCCACCTCTTCTCAAGGCAAAACTGACTCTCATCATCCTCACCCAAACCCGAGCACCAACAAGAAAACCATTCATCCCTTATCCTTGAAGAAATCGGCCAAGATATAAGGTTTCCTCCTTGCTGATTTCCAACTCCGGCGTGAAGCGAAGAAGGTGGACTAGTTTCTCTCCAACTGACGTGACTCCGGCGGAGCCATTGGAGAGCGATCTAAGTCGAGAAATCAGAATCATCCATTCCGGTTGGGTAACGATAATTTTCTACCTTCTTGTGTGTTATTCTCTTAGATTATTTCATGTGGTGGTTTACTTTAGCGTAATTTTGGAAGCATTGAATTTTCGTGGTTTTCTCTCGATTGAATTTTTGTGGTTCATCTAATTTTAATTTAAGTTCGAGATGGTTTTGGCGAGCCCCATTTTCTTTTGTTGGGAGAGATCTACCGTTACCGAATCGTTATTTTTGGTAGATCTCTTTTGGTACAACCTTCGCTCGATCTGACCGGGTTGGTCCTTTTAGCCGGAAAGAATATTGGTTTTTATAGCCCTTGTTAGATCCTAATCGGTTTGGCTACCTGTACGGTAGCATTTAATTGATAGAATTGTATAACGTGTGCGCTGCATTGAACGATTGTGCGAGTGTAGGATTGGATCATATAGAGGCATACATGTTCGTCCGTAGATATATCTGGTGTCAAAGTGTTAGCCTGCATCAATTTGGTATCATAGGGAGGTTCACTTCAATTTCAAAATTTCCCCCCTCCCCCTTTTGGTTTGAGCACGAACACGCACTTGCTCGTTTTATTGCACAACATATAAATCAATTTTTAAATTTTTGGTCTGCATATAGCGGCCTAAAATTTTAAGTTTTTCTCAAAATTTAAAAAAATAAAACACTGGAAATTCTCCATCATTTTCTTAGTAAGAAATCAAAAAAAATATTTTATTTTTGTTAAGTCATTATAAAATTTGAATTTTAGTATGCAAATAACGGTCTATATTTTTATTGTTTTAGCAAAAAAAACTAAAAAAAATTTATTTAATAATCTTCATAATATTTACATCAAGAAAATAAAAAATATACATTTATTATCTTAAGTAATTAGCGGGAACAGTTACATCTTTGAAAATGAATAGGGTCAGGTTATTTATTCATTGCATGTGCACCAGTTCCGGGTGAGATATTTCTCTCCGGTTCTCACTAAAATGGCCTATGACGTTAACGTTTTCCGAGTAAAATCTTTTGGTTCTATGATGAACGTTAGGAAACCAGTAAGGTCCCCTGTAGTGGATGAGATTAAGGTTTTGATTGCACTACTAAAGGCTAGCCAAGTAGCACCACCACCCCCTAGGCCACACCACCTTTATCCTACATATGACGGTTTAGGATGTCCATAAATTTTTAGAGATTAGCATAAGGGATTAGAAAATTCTTTTTTTTTTGTCCCTTATGAGATGACCACAAAAAGGTTAACATTGTCCGAAAGCGATTAGTAGGTCAAGCCCAGTTATTTTGGTTAAACGAAGAGCGTCGTGTTGGTAGCTATTGTTATGCTTGGCCGTACATGTGTAGCCTACTCTCGGATCAATTTGATCTCGACTACCTATGTACTAATAACACCACACCCGTTAGTAAGAATAGTTATGACACTAGACCCGTATCTTCTTATAGGAGTGACCCTACGCCTAAGGATAGATCCTATCCCTATAGAGCTAGTAATACCCAAAGTATGCCTATCCCCACCTCATAGGAACATAAGCCAATTAGACCCAAATTTGAATTCGAAAGAGGTTACTACTAGGGTGTTTGCTCCTTTAGTATCGATGAATAAGCTTATTAAGATAGTGACTGACACCTCTGAGGATTCTGATGTGGATATTGAATCTCTGGATGATGAAGTTGGCAAGCTAGGTGATAGTATTTATTCTCGTACGATAGTACCTGACGAATCTGATGATTCTAAAATTGAAGGCATACCTAGTGATCTAGAAGAAAATGTTTGGGATGATTATGACTGTCCAATGTGTGAGAGTATCTCTTTGTCTATTACGTTCCCTACTAGCATTGTGTCTGTTCACCCTAGTTTTGAGTGCCCTCTCTAGGATATGATCCCCATTGTGTTAGAGCCTACGATTACACCCACTAAGACTTTATCTGACTTTCCTGAGGAGCCTGTGAGTGATGAATTCTCTATTGTCATTGATGACCTTGACTTAATGGATGTCCCGACTAATTGGGAAGACTCACCTTATGTGAGAAGGTTATGTTTGGATGATTTTATTGCTACGAACCCGAACGATAGTTATTTGAAGTTACAACCTTTGTCTGAAGCTCAATCTGAATAAAAATTTTCATCGGGATCGATTTTGCCCATTTCTGAGACCATCACAGATTCTGAATTGAATGACTTGTGTAGTGTGTTGGAAGAAATTGCTAGCGAGGAAGTGGTAATTTTGGACGATTCTTTGATTTTACCCCCGGCTGAGAGTTCATTGATGTTATCACCGAAAGGTGAAATTAATTATGATTTGGATTTTATACCGGGTTTGATTTCACCGACCCTTCCTCCTATTGTTGTGCCCACATTAGTTAGCATTTTAGGACGTGAAATCGGTAGTCCTAGACTGAGTTGTTTTGACGCACCCACTTTCTTAGTTCTTATATTGGTGCTGTCTTAGCGTATAGACATTACTAAGTTGAGCGCGCTAGTTTTTGTTTTGTTCACCTCACCGCATAGATCTGACTATGCATCACTTTTGACTATTCCTTTCTCAGTGTGTCCGGCTATGGTTCTATCCCTGTCTGTTTCTGCTTCTTTGGCTATTGTGCCTCTAGATGTGGTGTCTCCTTCACATAGTTATATACCACACACGGTCGCACGCATTAATCCACCGCCTTATGATGACACTCTCTGCCTCACATTATTGACCACGGTTAGGCCCCATGAGTTATATCGCTCGTACATCTTTTCACACCTGGTAGTGTCCAACTTTATTATTTATGATGAGCAGTTCCCCTTGGCATATCTTCATGCAAATTGTGAAAGTGTTAAATATAAATTTAGAATTGCGAATTTGGATCCAATGAAAGTCATCTTTCATTATAAGGCTCCCGTGCCCCCTGACTTAACCCCTTTATCCTCCGTATTTGGGTTGAGTCACATAGCATATGGGTTCACACCTCACAGTATTAATATACGTAGGCACATTTTAAAAAAATTACTCAATCAAGTTATGTCTTATTATTATTCACATGCTAGTTGCTCGCTAAATAAGATCGTGCACGGATATAAAGCACATGTGCCTTTTGACTTGAATTCGTTACCACTGTATTATAAGACAAGTTAACTCTCACAAGTTTATGCCTCTCATGTTCATAAATTATATAAGCACATTAGTGAAGTGCTAACCATACAAAAGACATTTTATCAATTTCAGGCTAGCTTACATAAAAGAGCTTCTCACTATGAGGTAGGCGATTAAGTTTTGTTGCGTCTCTTCCCTGAACGGTTGCCTTAGGGCACTATAGAAAGTTGGCGAGTTGGCGAGCTGGAACTTTTTCAGATATTAAAGAAATTAGGAGAATACACATATCATTTGAAGTTATCCACTAATTGGGGTATTGCCCTATTTTTAATGTTTTTTATTTAACGCTAAATGTTTCTCCACCACTTGAATTATCTGCCTGTACGTTGGTTTTTTATATAGAAACTTTTTCTTCTTTATTGCCTAATGCTTTTCCAAGGTTCAACAGGACCACCTTTTTGTATGACAGGATACTTCAGGTTGAAGTGCTCTCCTGTCGAAGTGGTGATTTCTGCCGCCACATGATACGATGGCGTGATCGTCCGGCCTCCGCTGACTTTTGGTTTCGGGAAGAGGAGGTGGTTCTTTTGGATGATGCTCTTCTGCACTGGTACTTTCAGACTAACTCATCGGTGATGAGTTGGGGAGGATGGATGGAGACGATGACCCTCAACATGTAGAAGATGATGATGACGTGCTTATAGAAGATCTTTCTCCTCCTGCAAATAAAGACTTGATGCGCCATGATGACCAGTTGGACCGACGCCATAATATCCGCCCTCGGCGCAATCCTATTTAATAATTATTATTTGAAGCGTTTCTTTTTATTGCAATGTTTATTTCATTTTCATGTAATATTTTAAGTTAACGTGTGTGTTGCATTTTAATTTTGGTCTACATATAGCAATAACATTGATGTAAGCCTATATGTTGGGTATTGTATCCACAATTACCTGGATTTGAAGAAGCCTCCTGTCAAGCTAAGATGAATTCACATTGCATTTGATGATATTTCTTCAAGTTGTGCTTACAGTTATTCCACGCTAAGTACACACCAATGTCAGGGTGCGTTGGGTCAATATACACGGGTCTGCGCAACGTAATCCCTCGTTGAGCATATTAGTGTGTTGGCTCACCTGTACTCTCTCTATTTGAGTGTACTTATTTTGAAGTACAGGGTTGAGATTGATCGAGAGCTGAAGAGGAGCAATGATGGATCAAAAACCAACTCATAGGAAGAAAGACGAAGATTTTTCTAAGTTAAATTCGACGGGAATCACTAAGTGATTCTCGCCGATTCGACGGGAATCACTAGTGATTCTCGCCGAATCGTCGAGAATCACTCGTCGATTCCCGCCGACTGCATCCAGCTGACTCAATGCCTTCAATAATTATGCTAAGTCAGAATCGTCGAGAATCAATAAGTGATGCTCGCCGAATCGTCGAGAATGACTCTGTATTCTCGCTGATTCGTCGAGAATGGTTTTGATTCTCGCTGATTCCCTCCGGATGTCATGTATTTCAACTGGAATTCTTCCAAGGAAAATTCGACGGGAATCATGAGTGATTCCCGCCGACTTCGACGGGAATCACCAATGATTCCCGCCGAATTTTCCTTTGGCAAATTTTCTCTGCTCGCCAGACTGAAGCATAATGCTGGGCGCTGATAAGACCGGGCTTGGGGTTTCTCCTTATAGGGCACACAACGGTCTTTTAGGGTTGATCTACAATATAAATACCCACGAATTTGAACTAACCAGGCAGCGAAGAAAACGAGAAAGGAACACGGCCGCCGAGCGTGACCTAGCCGATCGCAGACTTCCTCCCATCGCCGTTGCCGCTCGCAAGCCGTCGCTGCTCGCAATATAGTCGCCACCGCTGATCTTAGAGGTCATATTTGACCGTCCGTCGAAAGGACCGAGGCTAAGCTTAGCGTCTCATGTTTCTTTCTTGAGATCCTTTGGCTCTTGATTTGTTGAGAGGGAATATTTCTCCCCTCCGAATCGATTGAGACGATCTATCCAAGTAAGATCGTTGGTAGACCTTGCTAGCTTTGTCAAGATGTTTGGATCTACAAAGCATCGCCGCCGCAATCCTTTGCCGCCGCCGATCTCGGGAAGATCCTCTCCAAGAGAGTGCTCCGATCGTGGACTCTTCGTCTTCATTAAGAAAGCTTCATTGAACGAAGAGGGACATCGGGTTCTCCAAACGTAGTTTGTATTTCTTGTACATTCTATTTTAACTATGTTGTAAAGGAACTTTGATTCCTCGTTGTAGGGTTGGGTGCAAACCGCGGTGGAGGAGTAGTGACTCCTTCGGGTGGAAGGGTTTCTTCCATAGTATGAGGATTGGATTTCAATCCATTTGGTGAAGTGACCGAGTCATCCCTTGTTAGGAGATAGGTTGAAGGGGGAGAGTGGACGTACCAAAATCGGGGAACCACTATAACTGCTTGTGTGTTTCTGTGTTGCGGTTGTTTTTTTCTTGTGCAGGTTAATTTTTAATTCCGCAAAAGACTGCAGATCACCTATTCCCCCCCCCCCCATAGGTGAAGATAGTTGACACTAGATAACTTTCAAGTGGTATCAGAGGGAGGTTACTCATCAATAAGGTTACCATCTTGAGTAAGTTCCTGCCTCTAGTGTCAAAAAGAAAACCAGACTCAAGCATGGAGCTATATTCTGATGTCTGTCCTCTGAGACTCCCTGCTTGCACAACGGAGTATTACCCCATCTGGAAGATGAGAGTTATGTTTCATCTAGAGGCCATTGACCCGTGCGCTTCATTCATTATGAAAGTGGCTCCCTTCATTCCCATGAAGGCTTCCGTATCTGGAAAAGATCTCCAAATCCCCAAGAGTCCCGAAGAGATGTCTGAGACTGAGCTCTCACTTTTCAACCTGGACAAGCTGATTCGTCAGATCATCACTAACGTTTGGTCTGGAACATCTCGTTCAAGATTAGACAAGTGCAGGACTGCAATGTCTATGTTGCAAACTATCTGAGATCTCCTGGTGGGATCAGAGACAGCAGGGACTGGATGCCAGTTGGAGGATGAAGCATATGTGGGAATCCTTAATTCTGAAGATGAAGGTCAAGACCAATCTCTAAGTATCAGGGCTCCAGTGTGTTTATCTAAGACGGAAGAAGAGATTGAGGAAAGTAGTTCTGATGAAGCCTATACACAAGTCTCGGCTGATTCTAACGCTAACCCTGAACATCAAAGTCAGGATCAGGTAACTTATTCATCATGCTCCTCTCCCCTTGAATTTCCTGAAGACATGAATAGTTCAGAGGGTTATCCATCTTGTGATTCATGGGAGATGGATAGCGTCAATCAAAGGATTGAAAATCTTGATTCCCTTGAGAGTGCCCTTCAGAAGAGCAATTTACTTGTTGAGGAACAAGCTAAGGAGATTGCTCAGTTGAGGACCATGATGGATCTCCAATTAGAATCCATCAAGGTAAAGGACTCAAAAATCTCAGATCTTGAGTTTCCCTAGAAACCAAGAAGAGAATAGTATCTAACTTTTCCAAGGTAGATGTTATCAAGAGAAAGGGAGAAAACGGGTGGATCTCACGAATTATAAAATCGTGGAGAAATGGGGAAACTATTTTCAGACCCCCCCCCCCCACACCGAGTAGGAAGGGCACACATTATGCTTTTAGGTATGACCATAAGAACAACTATGGTCACTGTAAGAGAAATCAGCCCTCATGTGGAGATACCCACAGTGCAAGAGCTGTTATAGCTACCCATGAGATAATACCCAAGGTTCATCATGAACCCTTTGTATTCTCGGCCTCAGCCCCAACTCGTCATGAAATTGCAAGAACCAGCTCTCACTGCATATCTTACCACCCTAGGACTCTTGAAAAAGAGGTTGGGAAACATGTAGCAAGTAACCATGGGGCCCCCGGATGTGTGCTGACTGAAAAAAGGCACCACCTCCCAGGCCTTGTGACACTCACCATATGTTTTCTATCCAACCTCCCTAGTGTCTCGGTGGAAAGGGAAAATCTTTGAGTAGAACCTGCTCTATCCCGGTCAGACCAAAGATCATGACTACCTCAGTCAAGTTATCAGGTCAGAAACGGAGATACAACATTCATGATTGTTGGTGCTGTGGCAAAGTGGGTCACTTTGCCATAGATTGTTGGCACAGTCCCTCTGTGCAAAGGGCAAGGGTATGTCCACTTACTTTGGGCAGAGTTAGACTTCCTTACAGGAATCCTGTAGGAAGGCATTCGATATTTTATGCTGACAAGAACCTAGGACCCAATATATATTGGGTTCCTAAGGTATGGTAATTCTTTTTCGCAGGATAGTCTAGGCTCCCGTAAATATGATGGGAAGTAGACATGATATATTCCAAGAATGACATGGAACAAGTATATGGGATAAGAGATAGTGCTAACTACAATGGACGACTTTAATTGGACACCTGGTATACCTCATATAGAAGATCTGAATGATCAATTTAATGATCCCAGGTACACGCATTCAGTTTCGATACTTTAGTCATATTATATAGAAGCTTATATATATATATATGTCCACACGAATATGTTGATTCTTCTTCTAAAAGTAAATGGTTATATATATATATATATTCACATATATGTTCACACACCTGATGAAAGGACGCAGCAGTTAAATGATCCTTAGATAAAATCTGAAGAATTCCTTTTAGTTACATATATAATTGATAATGTATTTCAATGGGTGTCAATCAGTCCATTTGAAATTCAAGGAGTGTGTGCCAGTGGCTATAACGAAAATTCTACACTTTTGAATCACCTAGAATTACTCAGTAATTATTTCTAGGGTTAATATCCCTTCAACTCAATCTAGGTAGTATGACCAAGAAATAAATAGGGGCAAAGGTTCGACATTGAAATAGACAACTCAGAGTTCTAAAGGTTCGAAATTAACATGCCCTGTATAGAATTTGCTGAAATCCCGTCGACTTCACACGGTTCGGAAGAAATAAATAGCATAACCACTGTACGACTCTTCACATTCCAAAATCGCTGAAATCCCGTCGACTTCCCGGATACCTCGCCAATTCCCGTCGATCGTGCGGAAGCTCCTCCAGTTCTTCAATCGCCCATGTTCTCCGTCACCTCTCCGTGCTCCCGTCGACGACATCCTCTGGACGCAAGGATCGTGTAGTGCTTCCGTCGTCTCCCTGTCAGTTTTCCTTCTCCCGACGACACTCATTCCAGTCACAAACATCCAGCCGCAAGCCACTCTCTCTGCTCTGCTCTAGGGTAACGTCCATTCATCCCTGAAGTATCTTGTGTAGTGTAGCTCCTAAAAATAGAATTTCTGATAGGGTTTAGTCCCTTGGACATTACTTGTTTAGGTTTACAATGGCTCCTAGAACCACAGTTGGGCTCCTCACCAGGAGTGAATTGGTTAGGACGAGCTTCTCACATGCCTCTGATGAGTTTAGAAACATTATCTTGATGCTTGAAGAAGCTGGACTTTCCTTCATCCTGGAGCATCCGTGCAAGATCATGGATAAAGAAGTGCTTGAATTCTTTGCAACAGAAAAGCTACGGCATGAGGATACGGTGATCAATAGCAAGATTGCTGGCCTACGGATCAAGATGTCTGCTGGAAAATTGTCACGACATTTGCAACTTACCCGTTTTGGACAAAAAGACTACCTGGAGGAAGATGATCATGTCAGGACTCTCCTGTTCTGTGGACTTGCTCGAGGGACTAAGCGTATCAAGCGCAAGGAAATGAATGAGGAAGGGAAGCTCCTATCTGATATCATTGGGAAAGTCCTGTTCTGCAAACCAGGCTCCCATGATCATATCTCTGGTGATATGTTCAAAATCTTGGTGGCCATAGTATGTAGAAAAAGATACAACAGGGGGGCCATGATGTTTGAGAAAATTAAAGATACTCTACGAACCCCCAATTTTGGAAGGATCATCAGACTGTACCTAAATAAGCTGGATGGAGACAGGTTTGACATGAGTAAGGGAGTTCCTCTCCATTACTTGAAGAAAATGGATTCCAGTGTATTTGATAGATGGGAAAGAAGGATTGGTCAACCAGGTGTGGCTGAAGCCCATGATGAACCCTTGGCTGAAGCCCATGAGGATGAAGGTAATAGAGCTCCAGATGACAGAAATCCCTTGGATGATCCAAGTGACGTTCCTGACTTACTGCATGCAGGAACTGAGGGGGAGTCGCTACTCGCTTCTACTGATACACTCAGGATAGATATATCAGTTCCGGATCATGCTGAGGTAGTTACTGACATCTCTCTGATTGCAAAAGATGTCGTTGATACCCTCGCCACTGATCAGGTTGAAGAGGAGGAAGACGAGGAGGACATGGACAATGCTATAATTAACAATGATGATATGGAAGATGAGGCTGCTAAAAAAGTGTATGATGTAGTTGAAAATGAAACGACCTTTAGGGAGATGGTGGAGATGGTGGAGCTATGGGGTAATGTTGAAGTCCCCTCTGAGGAACAGGCTCCTTTGAAAGTTCCTGAGACATCTTGTGTAGTAATGGAGGGGGAGTCCTCTCAGCAGAGGATGATAAGCATTCATGAGAAAACTACAGAGGCTGCCCCTATCCCCGTATTGGAGATTGTGAACTTATCAAGCTCTCCCAGTGAATCTGCAGAAGAGCACGACCAAGGCATGCCTCAGGGTTATCCACTAAGACCCAACCTAGCAAATCACACGGTGAATATCATTCAAGGTATAGTGGATGAATTGAAAACTTCTTTTGAACAATCACACAACAAAGTGCTAAAACGAATTAAATACTCCGAGGAGCTAATGCTTAAGATTGTTGTGGAAATAAATCATAAACTGGATCTGATGGAACAGAAGTTTGATGCCAAGTATGCAGAGGCAAGCACTGGAGTAAATCTTCTAATGCAAGGACTCCAGAAGAACACAGCTGATCTAGCGGTGGTGAACCAAAATGCACATGTTGTGGCCGACAACATCAAGCTATTCGATGCCATCATGGTCACTCTAAACGTAAATCAGACTCACCTTCTAACTGAGTTCACTAAGACTGCACATCATATAGATAAGTCAGTGCATTTTTATGCAAACTCCATTTCCCTCGAAGCCAAAAAGGGGGAGAATGAATATACAGCTAAGATGGCAGGGCTAGAATAGATTATGGTCGACAACTTCAAACAATCAAATAAGTGTGTTTTTGATAGCTGTCGCTGGCTAGTTCAGCAAGCTTCCGGTATACAAATTCCAATTCCGGTTCCTTCTTCTAATGAGGTTACTACTGTTGCTGATAATGTTCCAAGTACTAAGGAGGCTCCCCTGAGTGAAGCTGAGGTAAGGAAGGCTGCCAGGGCTGCTGGCAAGGCTACTCTCAGGGCCATGTTTGGCCAGGAAGCCATAGCGAAAGGAAAAAAGAAAACTCCAAGAAGGGACGTCCAAAGAGACTCCAACTGAGAAGAAAGTAAGATTGAAGGTGAGTGAAGTGCGAAATGAACAATGGAGCCCTACATCGAGGAGCATTATTTTGGACACCTTTATGCTACAACAACGGGGGGAAATTAATAGAAATGAAGTATACAGTCAGTATGAGTGGGAGATGCACAAGGTGTATGAGGCGAAAAGAAGCATATTCTTCAGGTCTAACACGGTGTTACATAAAGCTCCTCCACCCAGATACTATACGAAGCCCAAGGAATATTTTGAGAGACAAAGCAAGAAGTACTTGGCTCAACAACTAAAGGATGATCTAGCTAAGGAGAAATAGGCTTAGGATTTTGGCTTGTCATTTCCTTCATGCATGTTTATCTCTTCATACTTTTATATGAACAATTCTTTTGGATATATATATATATATATGATCTCATGTTGACTCAAGTATTGTTCTGTATGCTTTTAACATTCTGAGTCTTGTCTCTCTTAATTTGTTATGTATATTACTCTGGTTGGTGAAATTCATCTTAGCTAGTAGGATTTTGGCTTCTTCAAATAGGGGGAGATTGTTGGGTATTGTATCCACAATTACCTGGATTTGAAGAAGCCTCTTGTTAAGCTAAGATGAATTCACATTGTATTTGATGATATGTCTTCAAGTTTTGCTTGCAGTTATTCCACGCTAAGTACACACCAATGTCAGGGTGTAGTGGGTCAATATACACGGGTCTGCACAACGTAATCCCTCGTTGAGCAGATCAGTGTGTTGGCTCACGTGTAATCTCTCTATTGGAGTGTACTTATTTTCAAGTACAGGGTTGAGATTGATCGAGAGCTGAAGTGGAGCAAGGATGGGTCAAAGACCAACTCATGGGAAGAAAGACGAAGATTCGTCTAAGTTAAATTCGACGGTAATCACTAAGTGATTCTTGCAGATTCGACTGGAATCACTAGTGATTCTCGTCGAATCGTTGAGAATCACTCGCCGATTCCCGCCGACTGCATCCGGCTGACTCAACGCCTTCAAGAATTATGCTAAGTCAGAATCGTCGAGAATCAATAAGTGATTCTCGCCGAATCGTCGAGAATGACTCTGCATTTTCGCCGATTTGTCGAGAATGGTTTTGATTCTCGCCGATTCCTTCCGGATGTCATGTATTTAAATTGGAATTCATTCAAGGAAAATTCGATGGGAATCATGAGTGATTCCCGCCGACTTCGACGGGAATCACCAATGATTCCCGCCGAATTTGCCTTAGGCAAATTTTATTTGCTCGCTGGACTGAACCATGATGTTGGGCGCTTATTAGACCGCGCTTGGGGTTTCTCCTTGTAGGGCCCACAACGGTCTTTTAGGGTTTGTCTACAGTATAAATACCCACTAATTTGAACTAACCAGGCAGCGAAGAAAACGAGAAAGGAACACGGCCGCCTAGCGTGACCTAGCCGATCGCGGACTTCCTCCCGTCGTCGCTCGCAAGCCGTCGCCACCGCTTCGCTTAGAGGTCATCTTTGATCGTCCGGCGACAGGACCGAGGCTAAGCGTAGCGTCTCACATTTCTTTCTTGAGATCCTTTGTCTCTTGATTTGTTGAGCGGGAATATTTCTCCCCTCCGAATCGATTGAGACGATTGATCCAAGTAAGATCGCTGGTAGAACTTGCTAGCTTCGTCAAGAAGTTTTGATCTACAAAGCATCGCCGCCGCAATCCTTTGCGGCCGCCGATCTCGGGAAGATCCTCTCAAAGAGAGTGATTCGATCGTGGACTCTTCGTCTTCATCAAGAAAGCTTCATTGAATGAAGAGGGACATCGGGTTCTCCAAACGTAGTTCATATTTCTTGTACATTCTATTTTAACTTTGTTGTAATGGAACTTTGATTCCTCGTTGTAGGGTTGGGTGAAACCCGCGGTGGAGGAGTAGTGACTCCTTCGGGTGGAAGGGTTTCTTCCATAGTGTGAGGATTGGATTTCAATCCGTTTGGGGAAGTGACCGAGTCATCCCTTGTTGGGAGATAGGTCGAAGGGGGAGAGTGGAGGTACCCAAATCGGGGAACCACTATAACTGCTTGTGTGTTTCTGTGTTGTGGTTGTTTTTGTTTTCTTGTGCAGGTTAATTTTTAATTCCGCAAAAGACTGCAGATCACCTATCCCCCCCCCATATGTGAAGATAGTTGACACTAGATAACTTTTACTATATATAGGCATGTATGGTTCTCATATTGATTAGTGAAGAATGAAATTGAATTGAACCCTAATTTTCGTCTCTTGAGAATTCTCCTCCTCCTCGTAATTTTGGCCAATACCTAGCCTTCCTCTTCCTAGACGCCACCTCTCTTCTCCCTTCTCCCTCTCTCTCTCTCTTGGCCAAGTCCTAGCCATCCTTTTCCTGCCTCCACCTCTCCTCCTCCCTTCTCCCTCTCTCTCTCGGCCAAGCCCTAGCCTTCCTCTTCCTAGCCACCACCTCTCCCTCCTCCCTCTCCTTTCATCTCTAAAGTAAAACCGACCCCCCTCCATGCCCTATTAAGTTCATCCAGAGCCTTTTCCCCCACTCTAAGACGAGCCACCTCTTCTCAAGTCAAAACATACCCCCATAATTCTCAACCAAAACCGAGCCACCTATTCTAAAGGCAAAACTGACTCCCATAATCCTCACCCAAACCCGACCACCAACAAGAAAACCATTCAGCCCTCATCCTTGAAGAAGTCGACCAAGTTATAAGGTTGCCTCCTCGTGGATTACCAACTCTGGCGTGAAGAAAAGAAGGCGGACTAGTTTCTCTCCAACCGGCGTGACTCCGGCGGAGCCATTGGAGAGCTGTCCAATTAGATAAATTAGAATCATCCATTCCGAATGGGTAATGATAATTTTCTACCTCCTTGTGTGTTCTTATCTTGAATTAATTCATGTGGTGGTTTACTTTAGCATAATTTAGGAAGCATTGAATTTTCGTTGTTTTCTCTCGATTGAATTTTTGTGGTTCATCTATGTTTCATTTAAGTTTGAGAGGTATTTGACGAGACCCATTTTATTTTGTTGGGAGAGATCTACCGTTACCAAATCATTATTTTTGGTAGATCTCTTTTGGTACAACCTTCGCTCGATCGGACCGGGTTGGTCCTTTTAGCCGGAAAGAATATTAGTTTTTATAGCCCTTGTTCGATCCTAATCAGTTTGGCTACCCGTACGCTATCATCTAATGATAGAAATGTATAATGTGTGCGCTGCATTGAACGATTGTGCGAGTGTAGGATTGGATTATAGAGAGGCATACGTGTTCGTCCGTAGATATATCTGGTGTCAACGTGTGAGGCTGCATCAGTAGTGTACTAGGCAAGTGACGCCATTTATCGTGTATTGTAGACTTCTCACAATATTTGAATTTCTGCTGACGTCAGCATTTGTGGACTAAGTTGAAAGTCTTTAATTCAAGGATAACTAAATCACTTAGAGGGGGGGGGGGTGAATAGGTTATAGGTCTCTTTTCTTTTTATTTTCCTTTATTTTAGTTTGCTGCTTGAATGGTTGATTAATTTATGCTTTCAAGATTATTTACCCTGCACAAAGAAAACAACACAGCAAAGAACACAGAGATTTATAGTGGTTCCCCAAATGGGTATATCCACTTTCCATCCCACCTATCCAACTGTCTTGTTAGACTAGACACTTCTTCAAAATGATCCAAGGATCTTACACCTCTGGCCCTCAGCCTTACTCTCAGATTCTTCACAGAATCAAAACTCAGAACTACAAGGGTTCCTACCTTAGAGCCCTGCAAATCTCCTATAGCTTTGTGATCCACTGATCACCTACCTCAGCCATATTTCTAAGGCCTACAACTCAGGCTCTACAGCCCTACAGCTTCAGGCACACAACCCTACTCTCTGAGTGCTGTAGCACACTAATAACGCAGTACCCTTTTAGGTACCTACAGCTCAGATCCAGGTAAACTGAATCCTACAGGATGAAAGTGGGTTCATGGATATGCTTGACACATGGAATATTTCTCTATGGCAAGATTCTTGACTGAAATAGACTCAGTCAAACAATGACTGCAGGAGATTATTTCCCGAGTCAACCTTTACTGAACTAAGATATACTTAGTCCTAACAACTTTCACAGTAACAAGTAATTAATTGTGCTGGAAGATACTTGCAAAACCATGTTATACCCTTCTCTTTCCAGGGCTGAGGTGATTCAGCCCTAACTTTGACTCCTGAGGAATAGTCCCCTAAGCCTTCTTTTAGATCTCTACTTCAAGCTTTCTTTTATTCACAGCTTCCAGATAAAGATCTTCAGGTGCTTGAGTTGCTGGAATTGTGAAGAACCTGCAGTAAGGGTAGTCCTTTAGCTGCAATCTTATTCTGAGATAAGATACTATGTACTTAGCTTGCTAGTGTAGGTGAGAATGGCACCAGCTATCTTGCTGTTGAAGATGTTGATTCCAATAGCTGACTTGCTCTCTTTCTTTCTCAGCTTGAGCTTCCTGTTCTATTGCTCCACAATCAATGGCCGGGAAGAAGAACACTTTTCCTTCTTTTATATATTGAGACCCTACGACTCTTTTAGCAACGGGACCCACACATTAATGTTAGCTGCAAATTTGCTTTAACGCTAACTATCGTACAGTAGGTCTGCGATGACCTTTGTCGCGTACTGTAGCCATCCCGCCACTAATTTTAAATACGTTGACTTGTTTACTTGCTGATGTCACCAGCTGTGGACTTAGCCAAAAAATCAAGCATCAGAGACTAGGCGTTGAGTGAGTAAGCATCACTCAACGCAAAAACACATAGACAGATTCACTATCTCTTGGCGTTGACTGAGTCACCTTCACTCAATGCCAAACTACTTAGAATATTTAGTCTGATTCTAGGCGTTGAGTGATTCAGCTCCACTCAACCCCAATCTTACTCAATCAGCTTTCACCCGTTTTGTGTGGAGTGAGTAAGCATTACTCAATGCCAAACCCCTTAGACAAAATTCTTTCTTCACTAGTCGTTGATAGCGTTGAGTGAGTAACCTCCACTCTACGCTTTTTGCCTTAATCAATTTTTCTGCTTATTCAGCAACATAAGCTTTGAGAGCGTTGAGTGAACATGCCTCACTCAACGTTTTATGCCTTAGAAAATTTTATGCTTATTCAGCAACATAAGCGTTGAGAGCGTTGAGTGAACAAGCCTCACTCAACGCTTTCTGCCTTAGCCTATTTTCTACTTATTTAGTAGCAAGGCGTTGAGAGCGTTGAGTGATCATGCCTCACTCAGCGCTTTATGCCTTGGCCAATTTCCTTCTTATTCAGTAGCATGGCGTTGAGTGAGTTGACTTCACTCAACGCCTGTGGACTTAGCCATATTTTAGCTCATTCCAACTACATACATTTACTGTTGTAGCCTGTCTCACAGCCTTTTGCTGTATGGCTTTGAGTGAGTTGACTTCACTCAATGCCTTTGGAATTAGCCATTTTCTCAGCTTTCCACTTCCTTGGCTTTGATTATATAGGCTTCACTCAACGCTATAAGTCATCTGGTGTTGATTGACTAATCTTCACTGAACGCCTGTGTACTTAGACAATTTTCTATCTTTCCACCACTTAGGTGAGAACTTACCAGACTTAGCCACATAGGCTACCTGTCCCATCATAGCTTATTAGGACAAACTGCAATCATTCACTTTAAACACAAGTTAGATCACAACATGTGTATACATTGTTTTGCTAGTCCTACTTCAAATTCAGGGCATTGGGATCAATGGACCCAACATTAGTCAATTTCAGACAATTCAGTATATGCGTTGAGTGAAGGCTTATCACTCAATGCAAAAATACTTAGACAGTTTTTTGGTAACACCAGGCATTGAGTGACTAGTAATCACTAAACGAATATGGAATTTATTTGTCTAACTGAATAGGCTTTGAGTGAGCCTTCCTTACTCAACGCATTTGGACTTTGCCGATTTCCGCTGAATATAGGTGTTGAGTGATGCTTTTGCACTCAACACATTCTACCTTAGCGCGCCATCCAGATGAGGTGTTGAGTGAACAGCATTAACTCAAAGCTTTTGTACTTAGTTTAATTTTTATTGAGTTTGTGTTTAGTGGACTGCCTTCATTTAATACTTCTAGACTTAGACAGATTTTCTATCTACTTCTTCAGATGCTTTGACATCAGTCTGTTCTGTCGTCGCTTTCTTCTTGAGGCGTTGTGTGAACTGCCTTCACTCAACGCTTCTGGACTTAGCAAGATTTCTTGGCAGATCTTCTGTGGCTTTGACTGTTTGAGCTTTACTCAACGCATCTATCTCTGGGCATTGAGTGAACTATCTTCACTCAACGACTGTGAACTTAGGCAGATTTCTTCCTTGCCAATGTTGAGGCTTTGATTGTCTAGTTTTTATTCAACACCTTTGGCTATCTGGCATTGAATGAACTGGCTTCACTCAACGCTTGTGGACTTAGATTGATTTCTATTTTATTAGCATCTTTCCTTGTGTCCACCTGTCATTGTTACTTAGACCACCTGTCTAATCGGTGTAACAAGTGACCACCAGGATACATATAACTTAAAGTATGAATCTGATGCGCGCGGTCGTGCAGATTCCGCGCGGCGCGAATAGGAGGTAATCGCACCTATCGCAAGTGGTACAGGATATTCTAGTGGGGAATATCGAGGTCGTATATTTCTCGGGGTAGGTTGACTATTTCTACTCCTTCCGAAGGGACTATTATTTTACTGAAAATAACTTATCGGGTTTTAGTTAACTAAAGAGGTTATAAAAGAGAGTGGTAAAAGAAAGGACTATGCAAAATTCGATGAAGGGTTAACGCTCGGCATCGAATTAGATCGAAACTAAAATGACTCTTAATAATTATAGAACCTAGTTTTCTAATTAATTAAAGGCAACTTGGTCGTCGAGGTTCCACAAACATGAGCTCACCCATCTCTAGGAATATCGCTCACTTAAACATTAAGACAATCCGACCGAACTCTCATCTGACGAAGGATTCCTCTTAATGCCCGCTTTACGCTTAGAACCCCGCTATTGGGTGGGGAACCCAATACGGTAGAATTATGCTTCTACTCTCTCGAGGGTATGCACACAACTCTTTTTACCTAAGGGTGATCAGTCCATACGCTTGTCCTCTCGGCTTGCTAGTGTATGGATAATGGAAATAGAGCCAACACATCGATATGTGGTTCTAAGCATCGTATACCATGGGCAAACCTTAAGTCCTTTAATTAAAGTGAGAAAAGAACCTTTAATTATTTAGAGTGATTTTATATGTCTCAATGCTCTTTGATGTTGAATGTTGAAACCGAAAAATTGGTCTTTGTGGAGTTCGAGGTCCCAAAAAAGGGGTGACCTCACACTTACTGCACTTAGGCGAATGTCACGGACCAAAGGATCAGGAAACTAGGAAAAGACCCTTGGCTCTAGCATAAAGGTACCACCACACACCCTGAAGATCACAAGATCACTTCCCCTCCCTCACCAATGGCTGAGTTGGGTACCTTGGAGAGATCTCAAACTCTACCAAAAAGAAGACTAAGGAGGAGGAAGCAAAAAACCATCCCCTCCAAAGATACCCAATGGGGTCTATTTATAGTTTTCCCAAACCTAGCGACCGAAAGTTTAGAAATACCTCTAAGAAAAATAGGTCCTGGGCAAATAAAAAACATCCACTCCAGGGGGTAAAGAGGTAATTCCAACCCGGGGGAACAACGGTAAAAGCATAGCCAAAAGAGGTCCAGGGGGTGAACGACGGCTGAACCATGCCCCTCACCTTCCGTGGACATCTGAGGCGAGTGGGGGTTAAATCACTCCACTCCTTTGCCTTAGGACCGAGCGAGCAGGCAAGCCCCATAGAAGAACCGAAAGCTGGGGGTGAGATCTTGTCTCGCCCCGAAAGACTGGGCGCCTAGGCGCCTAGGTGACCCGGACGTGACCTTGGCCGCTGACCTGTCTCGCTAAGCAAGACTAGGCTCCTAGGAGACCTGGGCGAGACCTTGGCCATCGACCGTTCTAGCCCCGCAAGGCCATATGCTTGGGAGAGACCCTGGCCATCAAACGATCTCGCCCCGCATAAGGCTAGGGTGTAGGGGGCGAGACCATGGCCGCTGGCCGGTCTCTCCCCCTACAGGGCTAGGGTGTAGGGGGCGAGACATTGGCCTCTGGTCAGTCTCGCCCCGCACAGGGTTAGGGTATAGCGGGAGAGACCCTAGCCATCGGCCGATCTTGCCCCGCATAGGGCTAGGGTATAGGGGCGAGACCCTTGCTGTCGGTCGGTGTCACCCCCGCACAGCTAGGGTGCAGGGGGCAAACCCCTTTCCTGCGACTGGTCCCGCTGCTCGCACCTCACACCTTCGCAAGTCAGGGCGGGTTTCGGCCAACTCGTCGCACTCGCCCCCTAAAAGGGTCAAGGTGGAGGCAAATTTTCCTGCCCCTGCGAGTATAACCTGCAGATCCACAAAATTTGGCCTCTAGGAGTGCAAAACTCCCAAAAAACTTAAAAAAGCACAGCAAGTCTCACGCCTTGTTCGGGGGCCCCCTTTTCACGAATACTGGGTTGTACACAATCCCCTCTCTTTTTGAGTGAGTTCCACACTCAGAAACAAACATCCAACCCAAGGTATTTGCTGTGCATTCTTCTTGGAGCCGAAAATACTTAGCCTCCCTAGGGGGTCGACCTGTCATGCTAGGTAATGGGAGCCTAGATGACGAGACAGCCTCGGGGTAAAAATGCTTAACCTCCCAGAGGGGTCCAACTGTCATGCTAGCTAATAGGAACCTGGGTGACGAGATGGCCTCGAGGTAAAAAACACTTGGCCTCCCCGAGGGGTCAACCTTTAATGCCAACAAATGGGAGCGCAGGTGACGAGACGGCCTCGGGGTAAAAAAACACTTGGAATCCCCGAAGGGTCAACCAGTCAAGCAAGTTATTGGGAGCCTGGGTGACGAGACGACCTCGGGATAGAAAATTCTTGGCCTCCCCGAGGGGTAAACCTCTCATGCCAGCTAATGGGAGCCTTAGTGACAAGATGACCTTGGAGTAAAAAACAAATGGCATCTCCGAGGGGTCAACCTGTAATGCCATCCATTGGGAGCCTGGGTGACGAGACGGTCTCGGGGTAAAAAAAAATTGGCCTACCCGAGGGGTCAACCTGTCATGCCAGCTAATGGGAGCCTTGGTGACGAGAAGATCTCGGGGTAGAAAAACATGGCCTCCCCAAGGGGTCAACCTTTCATGCCAGCTAATGGGAGCTTGGGTGATGAGAAAGCCTTAGGGTAGAAAACACTTGGCTTCCCCGAGGGGTCAACCTGTCATTCCAGCTAATGGGAGCCTGGGTGATGAGATGGCCTCAGGGTAAAAACCACTTGGCCTCCCCGAGGGGTCAACCCGTCATGCCATTGCCTGGGTGATGAGACAACCTCGTGGTAGAAAACACTTGTCCTTCTTGAGGGGTCAACCTGTCATGCCAGCTAATGGGAGCCTAGGTGACGAGATGGCCTCGGGGTAAAAAACACTTGGCCTCCCCGAGGGGTCAACCTATCATGCCAGCTAATGGGAGCCTGGGTGACGAGACGACCTCGGGGTAGAAAACACTTGGCCTCCCCATGGGAGCAACCTGTCATGTCGGCTAATGGGAGCCTGGGTGACGAGACGACTTCGGGGTGAGGCCTACTTGCCCCTCCGAGAAATCAACCTACCCTGCCAGCTAGTGGGAGCCTGGTCAGTGGAATCATCCTTGGGTGAGGCCTACTCGCCCCTCCGAGATATCAACCTGCCCTGTCAGGTAGTGGGAGCCTGGTAAGCGGAATCATCTCAGGGTAAGGCCTACTCGCCCCTCCGAGAGATCAACCTGCCCTGCCAGGTAGTGGGAGCCTGGTCAGCGGAATCATCTCAGAGTAAGGCCTGCTCACCCCTCCGAGAGATCAACCTGCCCTGCCTGCTAATGGTAGCCTTGTTAGCGGAATCATCTCAGGGCTTTTCATGGATCAAAAATGTTTTTTGGCATTCCCTTTCATCAATCATTATTGATTTAATAAAGAAAAGTTCATTACAAGAGTTGATCTACATCACACTACCTCCCTCTTCCCTCGTACATCATCGAATCCCTCCACGGGTGCCCACATAAACCTTTCCTCACATCTCTCCCCCGCATCTCGGGTTGGACTTCTTTAATCCGTACCGAATCTTATGGTTGTCGAGGCAATTGAGGCTATGGGGTCGGAGCTCTTGTCCTTCTGAACTCCAGGAATTCAGGGCAAATAGCGGTTGCATGGCCCTCCTCCTGGTGGAACTCACATTAGGGTAACTTTACTCTGAATCTTCCTCTTCCCATGTGGTTCCTCCTCTCCCTTCGACAAATCACCATCGCTTGTTGCAATGGGGGTAGGAGCTGCCTAGGGGCTTGCCTTTAGAAGATGAACCTCCCTTGGCCTCCATGAAAATCCCCCACCCTGGATGAGACATCTCCCTGGACCCTGAACGGGCCCTCCCTGCTACCTCCAACTAGGTTCCCGACCTTCCTGAGGTCCCTGGAATCCCCGAGCTCTCTGCTTTTCTGTCCTCCTTCCCTCCTGATGCCTCAAGTCACCTTGCTCTTTCGACTCTGCCTCGGTCATCCTTGCCAACTTCTTGACAAATGTCGAGTTAGCCGCCTCAGTTGCTATCTCCTCTGCCGCCCTTTCCATCAGCTACTCGAAGGATAAGTTAGCCTTTCGGGTCAGACTCATCTTGAAGAATCCCTCACGCAACCCCACTATAAATGCTATTTTGAGGGCAAATCCCGACATCTCCTGGATGTCCAGGTCTCTTATTAGAACTTGTCCATATAGTGGGCCAACGACTCCTCCTCCCTCTTTCTTATCAGGAAGATGGAATCGGGACTCTTCTTCCTCTTCTGAGAGGTATAGAAGCTAAGATGGAAGCTTTGGCTCAAGTCCTCGAACCCGTAGATCGATCCCATTGGGAGTTGATTGAACCAGTCCCTTGCTTTGTCTTTTAAGATAATCACGAAGAGGCAGCACTTGAATGCATGTATCATTGGCCTAATAGAGACAGTATCCTCGAACCACTACAGGTGCTAGAGAGGGTCGCCTTTCCTTGTGTAGTAAGTCATGTCAGGCTCCCTGAACCCCTCGGGAATTGAGGCTGAGACAATCAACTCGCTGAAGGTCTCGCGTGCTTGGAGTTCTCGCGTGCTTGAAACTGATCCCTTGCTTGGAGGTCTCGCGTGCTCCACTTTCGCGACCTGATCACCTAGGAGGCTGGCACTCATCGGGCTGGAGAACAACTCTCGATCGGTGAGGTCACGCTCGACCCCATCTCCTATCCTCTCCCTCCTGGGCCTTCTTCCTGGTGCGCTTCCCTCTACCCCATATAGGGTTATCTCGCCTAGACCCCTGGGAGTCGACTCGCCGAGAGCGGGGGGGGGGGGGGGAGCTAGCACCTGGAAGGTTTGGATGGAGCTGCCATACTGAGGAGAATTACCTCGAAGCATCTCCATGATGCCTTGGATGGATGTCATGAACTCTTCCCTTCCCACAAAGGGTCCTGGGTTGGGGGTCTCGCGGGAGTCATCACTGCCACCCTGATCAATAGCAATGACACTCTCCTGAGATCTTCTGTGCTGTTCACTCTCCACGCTCACTACACAAAGATGTTGAAATCGAAAAATCGGTCTCTGTGGAGTTTGTGGTGCCAAAAAGGGGTGACCTCACACTTTTTACACTCAGATGAATGTCATAGACCAAAGGCTCAGGAAACTAGGAACAAACCCTTGGCTCTAGCGTGGAGGTCCCACCACACACCCACAAGGTCACGAGAGCACTTCCCCTCCCTCACCAATGGCTGAGCTTGGTACCTTGGAGAGCTCTCAAACTCTACCAAGAAGAAGCTTAAGGAGGAGGAAGCAAAAAACCATCCCCTCCAAAGATACCCAAGGGGGTCTATTTATTGTTTTCCCAAACCTAGGGACCGAAAGGTCAGAAATACCCCGAAGACAAATAGGTCCTAGGCCAATAGAAAATACCCACTCCCTGGGGTAAAGAGGTAATTCCACAAAAGGGTCACAACGTCAAAAGCATGGCTAAAAGAGGTCCAGGGGGTGAACGGATGTTGAACCATTCCCCTCACCTTCCCTGGACACCTTAGGCGAGTGGGGGTTAAACCACTCCACTCCTTCGCCTTGGGAGAGGGCGAGCGGACAAGCCCCGCAGAATAACCAGTAGCTGGGTGTGAGACCAGTCTCCCCCACAAGACTGGGTGCCTAGGCAACCTAGGCGAGACCTTGGCCGCCGGCCTGTCTCGCCCAGCAAGACTGGGTGCCTAGGAGACCTAGGCGAGAGCTTGGCCGCAAGCCGGTCTCGCCCCGCAAGGCCGGGCGCCTGGGCGAGACCCTGGCCGCTAGCCGATCTCACCCCGTATAGGGCCAAGGTGTAGGGGGAGAGACCCTGGCAGCCGGCTGGTCTCACCCCACACAGGGTTAGGGTGTAGGGGGTGAGACCGTGGCCTTTGGCCGGTCTCGCCCCGCACTAGGCAAGGGTGCAGGGGGCGAGACCCTGACTGTCGGCCAGTCTCCCCCCGCACAGGGCAAGGGTACTGGGGGCGAGACCCTAGTCGCCGGCCGATCTCACCCCGCACAGGGCTAGGGTGCAGGGGTGAGACCCTTGCCTCCGGCCGGTCCCGCTGCTCCCACCTCACAGCATAGCATGTCGGGGTGGGTGTCGGACAACTCGCTGCACCCACCCTCTAAAAGGGGTTAGGGGGGAGGCAAATTATTCCTCCCCCTACTACTATATCCTGCAGATCCACCAAAATTGGCCTCCAGGAGTGCAATACTCCCAAAATGATTAAAAACACGTAACAATTTTCACTCCTTGTTTATGGGCCACCTTTTCGCGAATACGTGGTTGTACACTGAGGGCTAAGGACGATTAGCCACTCATGGTATGGGGATGACTTATGAGTTTGATGAGGCGCGAGTTCAAAACTAAACGCTAAATGGTTATAAAAAGAGGACATAAAAATAAGGTAACGTTAGGAACAAAAAGGGTGAAAACTTTAATTGCTAACAAATAACTCACGCCCACATCGAACCTATAATTAAGAAAAAGCTAAGTTAAACAAAAGGAAAACATAATCGAAATGACAAGTCCTACTCAAACGAGTAGGCGAGAAATTACAACTCCTTCTCAAACAAGTAGGAGGGAAATTACAAGTCCTACTCCAATGAGTAGGCGGGAAATGACAAGTCCTACTCAAATGAGTAGGCAGGAAATGAATGTGAGTCCTACTCGAATGAGTAGGCAGGAAATAAATACACATACACACACACTCTACATAATTGATGAAAGCAATAAAAATTATCTCATACACACACACTCTACATGAAATTGAGAAAGCAATAAAGAAAGCAATAAAAGAAAGCAATAAAAATTAACTCATACACACACACACACTCTACATGAAGTTGAAAGATAAAAATGAAAAATAATCTCATACACTCTCACACACATAATTTAAAAAATAAAAACAAAGTAATTGAAAAATTAAAACAAATACCTTCCTACTCCTAGAACTTGTTAAAGATCAATAAAAAGATGAAATAAATATAAAAAAAGCAAAAAATTGTTGAAATAAAAGCTAAAAAACAAAGTGCTTAAAAATATTAAAATGATAACTTTTTTATTCTTTTGATTTTATAAAAGAGTTTAAAAAAATGGAAAATTGGTTGACAAGAACAAAAGTTTTACAAAAATAATAAAAATAGGACTAAGTAAAAACGGGATAGAAAGCCACTTTGAAAACACTTTTATAAAACCATAAAAATAAAATTAAAGTATTAAAAGAACTAAACCTAAACCTAAGCAAAGAGAGAAGGAAATAATAGCTATCAGAACTATGAAAACATAAAAATTTAACAACAAAAAGTTACACTCATACACCCACACACACATTTTAAGAGAAAGACAAAGATATTTAAGATTGCTTGAAGAGAGGCACTCAAAGACATTCCAGTACAATATGAGGATGAAAAGACTAACATATTTTATTAAGTAAAAAAGTTGATTACAAAAGCTAAGACAAACACAAAGAGGAGGGGGGAGTTATCCTTACGTAGCACAAAAAGCAACTAAGCAGCAGTCCAATAACAAAATGGCTAGAAAATTTGAACCCTGGGACCTTATAGAGAAGTCATATTTATAAGAAAAAATTACGGGAGTTAGCACGCTGGAGTGCAGGGGAAGTAAAAAATTTTGATGACTGGCCAGGTTCTAGAAGCAGCGGGGGCAGGACACGCCATGTTCACCGTGACTGGAGGCGTCGAGCATCGACACATAACAAAGAGTCGAGTGGAGTCAAAGCATCGAGCAGCGTTTGATGAACATTGAGTTTGCAGGGTTGATCTGCGTTTGACCAAAGTTGATTTGCTGAGTATGGCATAAAATCGTCGAGCGCTGATCCTAGGAAATTTGTCGAGCTCTATAGTTTTGAAATTCATCGAGCGTTGCTCGAATAATCGTCAAGCGCTGCTCTGGAATTGATTCGTCGAGCACAGAGTTTGGAATTCGTCGAGAGCTGAGTTATAAATTTCGTTAAGCGCAACTAGATGATATTCGTTGAGCTTTGCTCGACGAACGACGATCATTTCTGTGAAGGAAGACGATTTTTTCACTAGAATAAAAGAAAAATGCCCATGTCACGGGCGTGACTAATATGACGCGGGCGTGTACTTTGAAATTTATATATTTTCTACAAAAAAAATTGGAAAATAAAATAAACTTAGTTTAGAATGGTATTTACTAAAAAGGAACTATTAATTAGAGAAAACTAACAGAAAACTACAAAAATAACCAAAAACTACTTATATAAAGTACTAAAAAGATATGAATTTTTACAATTCATCAAATACCCCATACTTAAGCTTTTGCTATTCGAGAGCAAAAGTTGGAGATATTCATATAAGGATTTAAAAGAAATCCTAAATTTAGCTATCGCTTAAATCAATTAAAAGAGAGATCAAATTGAACATACGGGGTATAAAAGTTAAGTCCTAATCCATAAAAATGATTTAAATAGAGGATAAGTTTTGGCCGAAAAGACTTCTTGAAGTATCCAAATAGCAAGCATAAATTGTAATCGGTAGCTAACAAAAATAGATTGGAATTATAGGAACTTTAGCTTATAAGAGTTTTAAAGGAAATAATGCAATTAAAAATTATGCTCTCAAAAAGATTTTAAATTAATTCTTAGAATCATTGAAATTGGCTAAGGGGGTTGTTTTGGTTTATGAAGAGAGTTTGGGTTTAGAGGTGAGGAAATTTTTTCTCAAACATCCAATGAAAATTTTTTATATGTGGATGTTTTAGGAAAATGAAATCTTATTTTCTTAACATATATTTTTTTGAGCAACTTCATATAACCTAATGTATATGTATATGAGTAATGAATTTTATCCACTTACTCCGTAACATATAATCTTTTAAAATATTGGATGCCTATGTTTACGGAACGAAATCTTATTCCCATTTACATATGTTTTTTTAGGATAAAAATTTTATCATGTCAAGTACAACATGGTAAATATGTGTAGATAGGGTTTATTTTTTTCAAGAAGAAAACTAGTTTTAAATAAAATAATTTTGAGAGCAACTTGATAAATTGAACGTTCCTGTATTTCAAAAAGCTTGAAGTAAAAATAATTGAAGTCTATAATTGTTTTTTTCTAACATAATACACGTGCCTCTATTTTAAATAAATTAAAAGTAAGTCCTAAATAAGTCCCCTATCTTAACAAGAAAAATATAAGATATTCGTTAAAACTTAACCTCGCTATTTAAATCTATAAATCTCTTATTAATAAACAAATAGTAAACAAAGAATTAATGAAATTCACATGTAAATAAAGTCACAACTATATTTTTGGAGAGCAAAAAGGGTGAAGAATGGAATAATCGATTTATTTGTTTTATAAATTTTTTGGATTTTTAAAGTTATCATATTTTTTTGTGTGTTTTTAATTGATTATGTTTTTTTGGAGTTATTATCCTTTTTTGTATTTTGTGTTTATTTCTTAAAAAATGCGAAAAAGATATATTTTTTGAAATATTTTATTTTTGTTTTCTAGAATTTTTTGTATTTTAAATATTTTAAAGCAAATATTTATAAGCGAGGGAAAAAAGAAAAGTTATTTACAAAGAGGAGGAAGAATGGAAGAGGGGAAAGAGAAAAGGATATTTACAAAAATATTTACACAAAAATATTTATAGAAAAATATTTACAAAGTAAATATAAATATATATTTTTTGATTTTATGTTTTGTAATTTGTTTTTAAATTTTTGGTGATAAAACAAAAAATGTTTTTGGAGTTTTCATTTTATAATTTTTTGTTTAGTTTTGTTTTATTTTTATATTTTTAAATTTTTTTAAGTGGGGAAAATGGAAGTGCAGAAAGGAAAGCATGAAAACAACCCTCATACTTAATTCCAACATTGTCCCCATTGTTGCAATATAAGTATGTGGAACAAAAATGAAATGAAAATGCAATATGTACAAAAATAAAAAGGGGGGGGGGGTAGGAACTTCCATGGAACGTGTTCAGGGAGGCCCATTCACAAACCCTGCGGATCCATCTGTTTTGGATCAACCACCACCTTATCGCTACAGAGGGTTGTAGTGTTGGAGTTCTCCTGAGGGTTGGGTTCGGTGTTTCCCGACAGTGCCCCAAGCATGCGCTCAGACATCATTCTCGCCAGTTGTCTAACTTGTAGTTCAAGATTTTTTAGCGATCCGGTGATGTTCCGGATATTTGACCCGTTGGACGCTATGTATTTATAAAACTTTTCTTCAACCGAAGAAGGTTTCAGAGGAGGAGGCAGGAAAAATACGGGCACAAAAGAATTAGGGGGCGCTGCGCGTTGTTCGCATTGCTCCAAGAGAAATTGGGTTGATTCCTCCAACCTAGATTATAGTTGTTACTATAAGGGTTATTATTGGGGTTGAAGGGATGACGACTCGAATTTTCCACAAAGTCTACGAACTCTTCAGCCACACAGATGCTAAGGGGAATAAAACAAGGATGAGTGGAGGAGGCAGCAGACATGTCCGTCACCTGGTTTGTTAAACTTTCAACTTGAAGGGTTAAGAGAGTTGTGGAATCCACTTCAAAAAGGTGGCTGCCTTCTTAGCGCATCCCCGTGGGACATTCCACTGGTAGGCATTCATAGCCATTTCTTCGATAAGTGCTTGGGCAGCCTCAAGGGTTTTATTATTTAAAGTGCCCCCCGACAGCCGCGTCAATCATTTGACGCGTCTGATAGTTAAGCACGTTGTAAAAGATTTGGACCTACAACCACTCTGGTAGCGTGTGGTGCAGACACTTGTGGAGGAATTCTCTAAACCTCTCCCTAGTCCCAAATAGAGAAACGAGATTGTTCTGTATAAACAAAGAAATATCCGCCCACAACTTTGAAGTTTTTGCGGGCGAAAAATACTTCGTTAAGAACCATTCCGCAAGTTTGCCCTGGTGGTGATACATCCTCGCGGGAGGGAATTCAACCACGCCTTTGCTTTGGATTTTAGGGAAAAAGGAAATAAGCACAAGTGAATGACATCCTCAGTGACGCCATTAATCTTAAAGGTGTCGTAAATTTCTAAAAAAATAGATAAGTGAACATTCGGGTCCTCATCCGGCAGTCAATCAAACTGCATGACATTTTGGATCATTTGAATGACACTCAATTTTATTTCAAAATTATTATTCGCCACCATAGGGCAAATAATACTAGACCCAGTATCATCCAGGTTAGGCCGAGTGTAATAAGACATAGAACGCTTGGCCACTTAGGCAGGGTTAGGGTGGACCATAACTACGGCAGAGGGTTCCCCAATAGATTCTTCAGGGTCTGAAAAAGGATTTCGGCATTGAGATCGAATATGCGTAAGGGAGCGTTCGGTCTGAGGATCGAAATCAAATTTTTGAGACTTCGAGGGTTGTCCACGGGACATACACCCTAAAATATAAACTAAATAATAAACTCTTTTGGCGGGGGGGGGGGGGGTTAAATAAAGTTTTAAAGTTTTCTCTTTTTTGGAAAATAGCTAAAATTAATAGACTCAGGAATTCAAAATAGCAACACGAAGAGTTCCCCGGCAGTAGTGCCAAAAACTTGATACCCGCGGTCGTGCAGATTCCGCGTTGGGCGATTAGGAGGCAAGTGCACCTATCGCAAGTAGTACGAATATTTTTGTGGGGAATATCAAGTTCGTATATTTCCCGGGGCCGGTTGACTATTTGTACTCCTTCCGGAGGGAGTATTATTTTACCGAAAATAACTTGTCGGGTTTTAGTTTACTAAAGCATTATAAAGGGGAGTTGTAAAAGAAAGGACGAAAAAATTCGATGAAGGGTACACGCTCGGCATCGAATCGGATCGAAACTAAAACAACTCTTAATAATTATAGAACTTAGTTTTCAAATTAAATAAAGGCAACTTGGTTGTGGAAGCTCCACAAACATGAGCTCACTTATCTCTAGGAATATCGCTCACCAGAACATTAAGACAATTCAATCGAACTCTCATCCGACGAACCATTCCTCTTAATGCCCGCTTTATGCTAAGAACCCCATGATTGGGTGAGGAACCCAATCCGGTAGAATTACGCTTCTCCTCTCTCGAGGGTATGCACGCAACTCTTTTTACCAAAGGGTGATCAATCCATACGCATGGCCTCTCGGCTAGCTAGAATATGGATAACGAAAATAAAGCCCCCACATCAATATATGGTTCTACGCGTCGTATACCCGGGGCAAACCTTAAGCCCTTTAATTAAAGTGAGAAAAAGATCATTTAATTATTTAAAGTTATTTTAGATGTCCCAATGCTCTTCGATGCCTAGGGCTAAGGGTGATTAGCAACTCATCAGTATTATTATGGCTTATGAGTTTGATGAGGCGCGAGTTCAAAACTAAATGCTAAACGGTTACAAAAAGAGGACTTAAAAATAATGTAATGTTAGGAACAAAAAGGGTGAAAACTTTAATTGCTAACAAAGAACTCACGCGCATATCGAACCCATAATTAAGAAAAAGATAAGTTAAACAAAAGGAAAACATAATTGAAATGACAAGTCCTACTCAAACGAGTAGGAAGGAAATTACAAAACCTACTCAAATGAGTAGGCGTGAAATTACAAGTCCTACTCAAATGAGTAGGCGTGAAATGACAAGTCCTACTCAAAGAGTAGGAGGGAAATGACAAGTCCTACTCAAACGAGTATGCATGAAATTAAAGCGAGTCCTACTTGAATGAGTATACGGGAAATAAATGAACAAACACACTCTACATAATTGAAAGAAAGTGATGGTTAAAACGCGTAGGTTTCTTTTTATTTTATTTTAAGATGAGTGGGATTTTATTTTGTAAAGAAAAAGAAGAGCGTTTTTATTTTGTTAGAAACTGAGTTTTAACGAGAGGGAGGCAAGTGCACCTATCGCGTGTAGTACATGATATTCCCGTATGGTGGAATATCGGGGTGGTATTGTTCTCGGGGCCGGCTTAGCTATTTCTACTCTTTCCCTGAAATACCTATTATTCTACCGATAATATTTTAATTTGGTTTTATAAAAAAGGAAAATGGCATAAAAATAAATATAATGCATAATAATAAATGAAAGCAGAAAATAAAGTGCGGAAAGCCGATGACCAACTTAGCGCAACTATAAAAGAATAGAACTGAACTAAAATAACTTTTAACAAAAAGAGATCCTAAATTTCAAATTAATTAAGGTGGAGACTCGGCCGTGGAGGTTCCAAAGGAATGAGCTCACTTATCTCTAGGACTATCGCTCACCTGAACGCTAAGACTATTCGACCGATCGTTAGACCGACGAAGGATTCCTCTTAACGCCCGCATTACACTGAGAACCCTGCTATTGGGTGGGGAACCCAATCCGGTAGAGTCACGCGCCTCCTCTCTCGAGGGTTAGCGCGAAGCTCTCTTTACCCAAGGGTGATCGATTCATACGTGCGGCCTCTCGGCATTGCGTATGGATAACGGAAATAGGGCCCGCACATCGATATGCGGTCCTACGCATCGTTAACCCGTGGAAAACCTTAAGAAATTTAATTAAACTGAAAACAGGACCTTTAATTATTTAAAGCTACTTTATCTGTCCCAATGCTCTTTGATATTGAGGGCTAAGGGCGGTTAGCCACTCATCGGAATGGGGACACTTACACTAGAAAGCAATAAAGAAAGCTGTAAAGAAAGCAGTAAGAAAGCAGTAAAGAAAGCTGAAGATTGCAAGTCCTACTCAAACGAGTAGGACTGAAGAAAGCAGTAAATGCGATCCCGACTCAAATGAGTGGGTGGGGGTAAATTAATCTCATACACGCACACACTCTACAGAAATTAAACGCACACGCGCACTCTACTTGAAAGAAAACACACACACGCACTCTAAGTTTTCCTACTCAAGTGAGTAGGAAGAAAATGAAAGCATTAAAATGACGAGTCCTACTCAAACGAGTAGGCGGGAAATGAAAGCGATAAATGACAAGTCCCACTCAAACGAGTGGGCGGAAAATGAAAGCAGAGCGCCATTTAACTCTTAACGAGTAGGCAAAAATAATGCATACGCACACACTCTACAGAAATTAAAATAAAGCTGTAAATTCTAACTCGTACACGCACGCACACTTGCAAAAAAAATAAGAAAAACAATGTGCCTGAAAAATTAAAACAACTGCATTTCCACCGCTTGAATGCGGTAGAAATGCATAAAAAGTGAAAATAAAAATTAACCGGACAGAAAGTTTTGAAAATTAAAAGCTAAATGAAGTGAGCGAAAAATTATAACAACGACTTTTTCATTCTTAAGTTTTATAAAAGCTCCTAAAAAGTGAAAATAAATCTAAAAAAGACGAAAAGGTTTACAATCCTAAAAGGGCCTAAGTTAAATAAAATCAAAATGAGCACTTTTTTAGTTGTTTTTATAGAGCCTTAAGAATGAAAATAGTAAAAAGAAGAAAAAGCTAAAGCTAAACGGGTGCGAAAAACGAAAATAAAATAGGCAGCGTAACTGCTAGTAAATGCGATAAAATCCTAAACTAAACTAAGTTATAAAGCTGAAAAATGAAGAATACAAAAAGAGAACACAAAAAAGGGAACAAAAATTACAAAGAGAAGACTTCCAAACGAACTTTTCATGCTAAGCAAGAGAGAAAATAAACTATTTTAATTAAAATCAAAAGTGATTACAACAAAGCTACAATGAAAAAGCTAATACAAACTAAGGGAGGGGGAGAAAATTCTCTTACATAAGCTTTAGAAGTCATTTGGGCAGCATAACACCTTAGCAAAGTGGTCAAAAAAAGGAGACAAGAAAAACTTCCTGGAAGCTCTTATTTATAGGCAAATTTTCAGGTTGGTCACGCCCGTGACTAGGGCGTGACAGAGGGGCGTGTCACTACTGTTCATGAGCTGATCGGGTGATTTGACTGGAAAGTTAACTTCGGCTGAAAACGTGGCGGTCACTCCCCAGGTCACGGGCGTGACAGGTGTCAGTCACGGGCGTGACTAGGGCGTGACGGGGAGCTGGATCTAGGGATTTGACGCGAGCTTTGACTTCGCGGTGGTCCACGTGGCGGACACGGGCGTGACACAAATGTCATGGGCGTGTAAGGGGGGCGTGACCCGGACAGCTGGCAGCTCGATGTCGGCAGCGTTGACAGTTGACGAAGCGTTGAGTGCCGACATCGACACGGGCGTGACGAGATTTGACACGGGTATGACATGAAGGCGTTGAGTCATTAACAGTAAAATCAGTTAGTGTCGACAACCCGCTGGCATTGAGTGCCTGACACGCCCGTGTCGGGCATGGTCACGGGCGTGACAGGCCAAAAATTCAGTTTTTCTGAAAAATTTCAGAAAACAAAAATAAATTAAGTTAGTATAAAATTTACAAAAAAGAATTATTTTATTAAAGAAAATAAACTAAAAAAGACAAAAATAAATAAAAATGACTTAAATAAAATACAAAAATATAGGTATATTTACAAGTCATCAAATACCCCCATACTTAAGCTTTTGCTATTCCAGAGCAAAAGTTGGAGATGAACCTATAAGGAATAAAAAAGAATCCTAAATTTAACTAACGCTTAACTTAATTGTAAGAAAGATCGAAATGAATTTCCGGGGTTTCGGAATTAAATCCTAAATTATGAAAGTATTATAAATAGAGGAACTGTTTCAAAAAAATACTTCTAAATGGAAAAAAGAAAGCGAAAATTATTTTTGTTATTCTAACAAAAATGGATTGGAATTATCGAAAAAACTTTCGCTGAAAAGAAATTAATAGGAAATAATTCAATTTAAAAATTATGCTCTCAAAAAGATTTAAATTAATTCTAGAATCATGAAAATTGGCTAAGTGGATTGACGGTTATGAAGAGGGCTTTGATTTTTGAGGCGAGGTAATTTTTTCTCGAACCTCCACATTTTTTCTTTTTGGATTATTAGGAAAATGAAATCTTATTTTCCTAACATTTTTTTTTCTTTCTTCATAAATATAAATAAACCCAATGCATATGTATAGGAGTAATGAATTTTATCCTCTTACTCTGTAGCATATAATCTTTTTAATTATTGGGTGCCTATGTTTGCGGGACGAAATCTTATCCCCATTGACATAAGATCTTTTAAGGGTGAGTGGGGAATCATACTAATTAAGGCATGAAAAAAAGGTTGATGGTTTAGTTTCTAAAAGAAAGCTAGAGTTTAATAAAAAATTTGAGAACAACCTCTTTAATTTGAACGCTCCTACGTTTCTAAAACCATAAGTAGAAATAATGTAAAATCCATAAATGTTATTTTCTAACATAAAAACATGCTTTTATTCAAAAAATTAGAAGTGATAGTGAGAAAAACAAGTTCCCTATAATAAGAAAAAGCCATAAAAAATTCTTTAAAATCTTAACCCCAGAAATCTAAGTTATCGAGCTACAATTAATAAATGAATAGTAAATAAAGAATTAATTAAAATTCGCTTATAAATAAACTCGAAACGATTATTTTGGAGAACAAAGATGTTAAGAAATAAGGGATTCGAATTATTTAATTCAAGAAAATTTTTTTATTGATTTTTGTGAGTTTGTCAAATTTTTTTAATATTTTTGGGGTTATTATCATTTTTTTGGAATTTTTTAGAGGTTATTCAAAAATTATTTTGAGTTTTTTGAGTTATACAGATTTTTTTTTGAATTTTTGGATTTACAGAAATATTTATAAGAAAAGAGAGAGAATTTTTACAAGATAGGAAAGAGAAGTGGAAAGAGACGAGAATATTTACAAAATATTTACAAAGAAGAAAAAGAATCGCCCGCGAATAGACTCTTATTTGTGGTTGGTTCGATGAGTCGAACGTCGCGGAGCGATGTTTCATTTTTTGAAATTTTATTATTATTATTATTATTATTATTATTATTAAAGCATGAAAATATTTTTTGAAGTTTTAAATTTTTGCAAAAAAAAATTTTTGGAAAATTTTTTATTAAGTGCAGGAAATAAAAAGACAGAAAATAGGAAACACCCCCATACTTAAGTCCAACATTGTCCCCAATGTTGCACTAAGTATGAGGAATGAGATGTATATACAAAAAGGACTAAGCAGTTATATACAAAAAATTAAAAACAGGGATTTAGAAATCTTCCCTAAACCGCATTAGGGGAAGCCCATTAAATTAAGACCTGCAAAAGTTAAAGTAAAAGTAGAAAAAATAAAACAGAAAAAAGAAAAATATAAGTTCGGCGAAAAGTGTGCGGGTGATAGGGGCGCGGGTGAGTGTGACTCGTAAGCTAACGTCTTAGCTAAGAGCGCGACCGGTGTGCGATCCCCTAGCGCTCATAATAGTTAAGCGCACCGAAACGACAAATAAATATATAATTATTTTTTTTGTTTTATATATTTTTTTCTTAGTTTTTTTTTTCTTAGTTAGTTTTTTTTTATTTATATATATTATTTATTTATTTTTTTAAAATTTTAAGTTTATGTTTCTTTTTTTTTGCTGAAAATAAAAAATACAAAGAAATGAAAAGAAGTTAAATATTTTGTTAATTTTTTTGTTAATTTTTTTTTTGAAAATAAAATAAAAAATATGAAAGATATATATACATATATATTTTTTTTTGTTAATTTTTTTTATTTTTTTTGATGAAAATAAAAAAAAAATAATAAAAAAAATTGTTTCATCAATTTTTTTTGATTTTTAGGTTTTTTAAATAAATTTTTTTAAAAAAATTTTATAATTTTTTTATGTTTTTTTTATGTTTTTAAGTTTTTTGATTGATTTTTTTTTTGTTTAGTCTTTTAGTTTTCTTATTTTTTTTTTAGTTTTATAGTTTTTAAATATTTTGATTTTTAGATTTTTTAAGTATTTAGTATTAATATTAATATTGATATTATTATGTTTATTATAACTATAAATTTTTTTGGTTAATTTTTTTTTATATTTAAGTAAAAATAAAGGGTAAAATTAATAGGTTTTAGGAATTCAAAATAGTAAAACGATAATGTCCCCGACAATGGCGCCAAAAACTTGATGGTTAAAAGGCGTAGGTTTCTTTTTATTTTATTTTAAGATGAGTGAGATTTTATTTTGTAAAGAAAAAGAAGAGCGTTTTTATTTTGTTAGAAACCGAGTTTTAACGAGAGGGAGGCAAGTGCACCTATCGCGTGTAGTACAGGATATTCCCGTGTGGAGGAATATCGGGGTCGTATTGTTCTCGGGGCCGGCTTAACTATTTCTACTCTTTCCCTGAAATACCTATTATTCTACCGATAATATTTTAATTTGGTTTTATAAAAAAGGAAAATGGCATAAAAATAAATATAATGCATAATAATAAATTAAAGCAGAAAATAAAGTGCGGAAAGCCGATGACCAACTTAGCGCGACTATAAAGGAAGAGAACTGAACTAAAATAACTTTTAACCAAAAGAGATCCTAAATTTCAAATTAATTAAGGTGGAGACTCGGCATGGAGGTTCCAAAGGAATGAGCTCACTTATCTCTAGGACTATCGCTCACCTGAACGCTAAGACTATTCGACCGATCGTTAGACCGACGAAGGATTCCTCTTAACGCCCGCATTACGCTGAGAACCCCGCTATTGGGTGGGGAACCCAATCCGGTAGAGTCACGCGCCTCCTCTCTCGAGGGTTAGCGCGAAGCTCTCTTTACCCAAGGGTGATCGATCCATACGTGCGGCCTCTCGGCATTGCGTATGGATAACGGAAATAGGGCCCGCACATCGATATGCGGTCCTACGCGTCGTTAACCCGGGGCAAACCTTAAGAAATTTAATTAAACTGAAAACAGGACCTTTAATTATTTAAAGCTACTTTATCTGTCCCAATGCTCTTCGATATTAAGGGCTAAGGGCGGTTAGCCACTCATCGGAATGGGGACACTTACACTAGAAAGCAATAAAGAAAGCTGTAAAGAAAGCAGTAAGAAAGCAGTAAAGAAAGCTGAAGATTGCAAGTCCTACTCAAACGAGTAGGACTGAAGAAAGCAGTAAATGAGAATCTCGGCTCAAATGAGTGGGCGGGGGTAAATTAATCTCATACACGCACACACTCTACTGAAATTAAACGCACACGCGCACTCTACTTGAAAGAAAACACACGCATGCACTCTAAGTTTTCCTACTCAAGTGAGTAGGAAGAAAATGAAAGCATTAAAATGACGAGTCCTACTCAAACGAGTAGGCGGGAAATGAAAGCGATAAATGACAAGTCCCACTAAAACGAGTGGGCGGAAAATGAAAGCAGAGCGCCATTTAACTCTTAACGAGTAGGTGAAAATAAATGCATACGCACACACTCTATAGAAATTAAAATAAAGCTATAAATTCTAACTCGTACACGCACGCACACTTGCAAAAAAAATAAGAAAAACAAAGTGACTGAAAAATTAAAACGACTGCATTTCTACCGCTAGAATACGGTAGAAATGCATAAAAAGTGAAAATAAAAATTAACCGGACAAAAAGTTTTGAAAATTAAAAGCTAAATGAAGTGAGCAAAAAATTATAACAATGACTTTTTCATTCTTAAGTTTTTATAAAAGCTCCTAAAAAGTGAAAATAAAATTAAAAAAGACGAAAAGGTTTACAATCCTAAAAGGGCCTAAGTTAAATAAAATCAAAATGAGCACTTTTTTAGTTGTTTTTATAGAGCCTTAAGAATGAAAATAGTGAAAAGAAGAAAAAGCTAAACCTAAACGGGTGCGGAAAACGAAAATAAAATGGGCAGCGTAACGGCTAGTAAATGCGATAAAATCCTAAACTAAACTAAGTTATAAAGCTGAAAAATGAAGAATACAAAAAGAGAACACAAAAAAGGGAACAAAAAATTGCAAAGAGAAGACTTCCAAACGAACTTTTCATGCTAAGCAAGAGAGAAAATAAACTATTTTTATTAAAATCAAAAGTGATTACAACAAAGCTACAATGAAAAAGCTAATACAAACTAATGGAGGGTGGAGAAAATTCTCCTACATAAGCTTTAGAAGTCATTTGGGCAGCATAACACCTTAGCAAAGTGGTCAAAAAAAGGAGACAAGAAAAGCTTCCTGGAAGATCTTATTTATAGTCAAATTTTCGGGTTGGTCACGCCCGTGACTAGGGCGTGTCATGGGGGCGTGTCACTACTGTTCATGAGCTGATCGGGTGATTTGACTGGAAAGTTGACTTTGGCTGAAAACGTGGCGGTCACACACCAGGTCACGGGCGTGACAGGTGTCAGTCATGGGCCTGACTAGGGCATGACGGGGAGCTGGATCTGGGGATTTGACGTGAGCTTTGACTTCGGGGCGGTCCACGTGGCGGACACGGGCGTGACACAAATGTCACGGGCGTGTAAGGGTGGCGTGACTCGGACAGCTGGCAGCTCGATGTCGGCAACGTTGACAGTTGACGAAGCGTTGAGTGCCTACATCGACACGGGCGTGACGAGCTTTGACACGGGCGTAACATGAAGGCGTTGAGTCATTAAAAGTAAAATCGGTTATTGTCGACAACCCGCTGGCGTTGAGTGCCTGACACGCCCGTGTTGGGCATGGTCACGGGCGTGACATGCCAAAAATTTAGTTTTTCTGAAAAATTTCAGAAAACAAAAATAAATTAAATTAGTATAAAATTTACAAAAAAGAATTATTTTATTAAAGAAAATAAACTAAAAAAGACAAAAATAAATAAAAATGTCTTAAATAAAATACAAAATATAGGTATATTTACAACTCATCAGAAAGCAATAAAAATAATCTCATACACACACACACACTACATGAAATTGAGAAAACGATAAAGAAAGCAATAATAGATAGCAATAAAAATAAACTCATACACACACACACTCTACATGAAGTTGAAAGATCAAAATGAAAATTAATCTCATACACTCTCACACACAAAATTTAAAAAGAAAAACAAAGTAATCAAAAAATTAAAACAAATACAATACTACTCCTTGAACTTGCTAAAAATCAATAAAAAGATGAAATTAAAATAAAAAGAGAAAAAGTTTTTGGAAATAAAAGATAAAAAAAGTTTCAAAATATTAAAATGATAACTTTTTCATTCTTATGATTTTATAAAAGAGTTTATAAAGTGGAAAATAGGTTGACAAGAACAGAAGTTTTACAAAAATAATAAAAAAAGGGACTAAGTAAAAAAGGGATAGAAAGCCACTTTAAAAACACTTTTACAAAACCATAAAAATGAAATTAAAGTACTAAAAGAACTAAACCTAAACCTAAGCAAAGAGAGAAGTAAATAAAAGCTATCAGAACTATGAAAACAAAAAAATAACAAAAAGTTAAACTCATATGCCCACACACACATTTTAAAGAGAAAGACAAAGATACTAAAGATTGCTGAAAGAAAGGCACTCACAGGCATTCCAATACAATATAAGGATGAAAAGACTAACATATTTTATTAAGTAAAAAGTTGATTACAAAAGCTAAGACAAATAGAAAGAGGAGAGGGGGGGGGGGGAAGTTATCCTTACATAACACAAAAAGCAACTAAGCAGCAGTCTAACAACAAAATGGCTCAAAAATTTGAACCCTTGGACCTTACAGAGAAGTCATATTTATAAGTAATAATTACGGGAGGTGGCATGCTGGAGTGCAGGGGAAGTCAAAATTTTGATGATAGTCCAGGTCTGGAAGCAGTGGGGGCTGGACACATCATGGTCACCGTGACTGGAAGCCTCGAGCATCGACAGAAAAAAAGCATCAAGTGGAGTTAAAGCGTCAAGAGGTGTTCGACGAATGTCAATTTTGGAGGGTTGAACTGTGTTCGACGAAAGTCAATTAGCTGAGTCTAGCGTAAAATCATCGAGCGCTGATCCTGTGAAATTTGTCGAGCGTAGAGTCTGAAATTTGTCGAGCACAGAGTTATGAAATTTGTCGAGCACAGATCAACGATATTCATTGAGCACTACTCGACGAACGATGATCATTTTTGTGCAGGAAGAAGATTTTTTCACTGGAATCAAAGTAACACGCCCAAGTCACGAGCGTGACCAATTTGACACGGGCGTGTACTTTGGAATTTTGATTTTTCTGCAAAAAAAATTGGAAAACAAGATAAACATAGTTTAGAAGGGTATTTACAAAAAAAGGAACAATTAATTGGAGAAAATAACAGAAAAATATAAAAATAACATAAAACTATTTATATAAAGTACTAAAAAGATATGAATATTTACAATTCATCAGCATCAGATATAAACATGTGTATACCATTGTCCTGTAGGCCTTCTTCAAATATATGATATTGGGAACAATGGACTCAACAATCTCCCTCTATTTGCAGAAGTCAAAACCTAGGACAATGATATACACCAACACTTAAACAACATATTATACACTTCAGAAGGCAGAAATATTGAAAGCACATCAAACATATGATTTTCATTAAAACAGATGGAATAATTGTTTTTATAATGTGCTTAAAACAAAGTTCACACAATTCCTTCAGCCCTTAAGAAATACATGAAATATTTTTAGGTTTCTGTTTCACTTATCACTATGCCCTTACTGGGCTTCTTGGCTAATTTCTCTTTACTTGATTCTTATTCCTTTTCTTTCTGCCTTTGGAAGTTGTTGTATGGCTTTGGAATGTATTTGATAGGCTCCACAACATCTGGTGTCCTTTTTGAATTTTCTTCTATCCCTCTCATTCTTTTCAAGCTTTGCCCATTCAAAGGAGTTGTAGAGCTTTCCCCTTTTTGTCTTCTCGTTCTTAACCAGATCCCATGCAAACAAAAAAATGGTCCTTTATTGAGGACTCCACTGTTCAAAATCTGGTCTTGACTCCATCTCTTCCCTATGTCTCTTTTTGCTTATCCCGACAGCATCCTGTTCCTCAATAATAGATTTGCCTTTTGCCCTTATCACTTGGTCAATACTGGGTGTTGGGAATTGTATCCACAATAATACTGATTTGAAGAAGGGTCCAGTTAAGCTAAGATGAATTGTGACTGTATTTGATATTTTATTTGTAGTTATGTACTTATAGGTTTATAATGCTATGTACACACCAATATCAGGTTACAGTGGGTCAGTAAACACGAGACTACACAATGTAATCCTTCATTGTGTAGGCCATGGTGTTGAATTACGTGTAATCTCTCGATTGGGGTGTACTTCTATGCCAAGTACATGGGGAGGTTCATGGAAGAAGAAGAGCTTCATTGCAGAAAAATAGAAATTTTACCTAAGTAAAATTCGTTGAGTATCGTAAAGGATATTTGTCAAATTCATCGTATATACTTATTATCACTCGTCCAATTCATCTTATATACTTGTGTAGAATTCCTAAAACAATTAGAAAAATAGTTAAGTAAAATTCGTCGAGTATCATAGAGTATACTCGTCGAATTCGTCGAATGTATCTAACGATACTCGCTGAATTTTTCGAAAATACATGATGATACACTCTGAATTCGTCAAATCATCTCGACGCTACTTCTGTGATTTATCTTGAGACAAATTCATTGACTGCATCATGACGTCGAGAGAGTCGAGTAGATCTTGGCATTGAGAGCATTGAGTCGACGACATCAAGAGTGTTGAGTATATTAGCCTATACTCGATGAATTCATCGTGTATACCAGCTGATACTTGACGAATTCGTCGAGTATGACTCTAGCCATGGCGTTGAGTGTCTAGCCAGCTTGAGCTGAGTTTGTCTAACTCTAATTCGTCATATATCAATGACTATTCAGCTAGTATACTAGTGATACTCAACGAATATGACTTAGGTTATTTTTCTGACAATTTTTTTTCTAGGCTCGGGTTGCGGCGGCCATGTACAGTAACTTTTGCAAGTTATTTTTGGAAAAGTCTTTATATTTGTTGGAAGGGGGATATCTATAAATACCTTAGGAGAATTCCTTTCCAATAGTAATCGTGCTCTTGCTCTCTAATTCAAATCGAGAAAACATTCCTAGATAGAAAATTCTGTCGGCTCGACTACAGGGTTTTAACGATTCTTCCGATCGACCACACCTATGCAGTGCGATTCGATCTTCTTCGACCAATACGACTGGATTGCTTCTCTCTAAAGGTCTTTATTACTCCAGTCCTAGTTGTTTGATGATTCAAGAGTCGAGATTCAAGATCATCCAAGATTTTATATTCCGAGTTCTCCAAGATTTTCAAGATCATCTATCTTCGAAGAACGAAGGCATGAAGCTTTCAGATCTTGTCTAAGTTTGAGTGAAATATTATTGTAAAATATCCATTTACTTTTGTAGGAGATTTTCTCCAAGTTGTAGATCCGTTTGTAGATCGAGTGGTAGATCCATTTGTATATCGAGTGGTAAATCCATTTGTGGATCGAGTTGTATATCCGTTTGTGGATTGAGTCGTATATCTGGTTGTGGATCGAGTGGTAGGAGCTTCGTCTCCGAGTTGTAGGAGTTGCGACTCCGAGGTGTAATATTTCTAGAAATCTTAGCTTGGTGAAGTAGCCGAATCTAGTCCTTCTTAATAGATAAGCGAGGCGGGAAAGTGGACGTGCCCAATTCGGGGAACCATTATAAGTCTCGGCATTTATGTGCTTAATTTTTCAAGTAATTTTATTTCGTGAAAAAGACACATACATCACCTATTCACCCCCTCTACGTGATTTAGGTAGACGCTAGATACTTACAATGGGGTTGAATGTTGGAATTATAGGAATGTTGGAAGCTATAAAAGATTCATCCCCCTATGCACCTTCTTATAAGTATTGAGCATCATCCTGATAGACAAAACCCTGTTCTGCATTCTGATCATAGTATTATCCATTATATTGATTCCAATATTGACCACCATACAAATTCTCAAGGATAGGGGTAGTTTTGACATTTTTATAAGATAATAGCTCAAGACCCATTAAGCCTTTAATAACATTAATGGTCCAAACTAAATTTTCTGTATTACCCATTATTACACCCTTCTCTCCCTTTCTGACTTATTCACAAATATTCTGAGTCAGGGAGGTGCGGGCCTTTGTCAGTTGTGCATCTATGTAATTTATGCCTGTAGTGACATGGTCCCTCACCTTGAGTAGGTGATCATCTAGGACCTGAGCACAAGCATCCTCCTTTCAAGAGTTATCTTGTGCTTTTCAAATAGTGTCTTCTCTGCATTAGGGACTTCCAACAAGTTTTTAGAGAGAATGTTCTAATTTTCCATAAGGGCATTGTGAAGAGTACCGAGCTCCACCAACTTGTCAAGAGTAAAGTCAACTACAAGAGCTTCTCTTAATAAAATTTTTACAGTTTGGGTCTTGAGCAGATTGACCTCAAATATGATAGATTTGATCTCTATTGATAGCTCATTCCTGAGGATCTTGACTGAGTCATCAACAAAATTCTCCAGCTGTCTCCTTTAGTCATCGAGATGAGCCAGGAAGGTTCCTAACATCTGATCAATGGATGTACCTTTATTATTGATTGGAGCTGGTTGTTGAACTGGGCTAAGATCATCTCTTGCAGTTGAGTAATCTATTTAAAATTCTAAAGAATGTTGAGTTTCCATATTATTAGCAGTAACAAGAGTTTCTTTGTTTGATTCTGATGATTCTATCTCATAGATTGCTCTTTGAGCAGGGATTTCATGTTGAATCTCCCCTCAATCTCTACCATGTCTACTGGTACATCAAGAATATTAGCTGTGATTGTATCTGTATGTTTTCAATGGGAGCTTGTGTTTTGACAGTCTCCCCCTAACTTTGAGGACTGAAGGCACCTTGCTGATCTTGTATTAAAGGAGTAGGTGCATCTTCAGTTGGAGCTTGTGACTTGGAGGCCTCCCCCTCCATCACAACAGATATCTTAGTGACTATGTCCTCAGCCACTTGTTCAGCAATTTCAGCCGAAGGTATCTCCACATAATCTGCTGGATCCTCTTCAGAATGAGTCCTACTGACCTTAGTCCTTACTATAGGGTCAGATGATATTGATACTTGGGCACTCATGTCCTTCCGAGTCTCTTCAGTAGACCCAGACAGATTTAGATCATGTGTCTTCTTTTTCTTGGTAGCAGTCTGAGTATGTGGCTGCAGAACTCTGTCCCATCTATCTAACATTTGAAAATCATCCACCTCATGTGATGGATTTTCGTTCCTAATCTTGTGTTAAAGACCTCTGGAACACTTTTGAGCAAAAATAGGGAGAGAATTTTTCTCATGTTTGGTTCAGCTATGCACTCCACTATTCTTTAAAATTGTATATTTCCCCAATCAGTCCTTTTGGAGAGTATTATCCTTGCCAGCAACTCAAACTTTTTCTTGGAAATATTGTCGTGTGAGCCTGACTTGCATAACAAAGCCTTTTAAATCACATCAGCCAGGAACTTACCTTTCAAATTTTATTCCTTCCTTAGAATTAATCCAATGGTGTTTATAAATAGACCATGCCACTTTAGTACTGATTTGATATCAGACTGATCCAGTTCCTCTTCCTTATCTGACTCTGATAAATTCGGCAGTTGTAGTGCCTTGCTTAGTCTTCTAGGGGTTATCTTTATCTTGTTACCACTAATTAAGGCCTTGATCTTACTGGTTGATGAGTTGACCTTTGCATTGGAGAATAATTCCAATACTTCTTGCTTCCATAACAAACAATGCTCTGACAGAACAAAGTCTAGGTTAGCGACCTGAAGTAAGTGGAGAATGAATCGTACTTCTTCTGGTGCATCTTTGAATCCATTACGAACCAGCTCTGAGCCTTCAAACAAGAAGTACTGAAAGATAAATCTATGGGTAGTTAATAACCTTGAGGGGGGGGGGTTAATAGGTGTCTTTAAAATTCATTGTCAATTAGATTAACTTTTCAACAAATATTTGAAAAATATACATTCAATAGATTACGCCACAAACAATTCTCAGAACACAGGACAAGAACAAGCAATCCACAGAGTACACAACAATTTTATAATGGTTCCCCTATCTAGGTTACATCCACTTTCCCCCTTCTTCCTCACTAGCAATGTGCTAGATAAGGTTATATCTCCTCTTCAGCTCAGATCAAAAGATCTTACAGTCTCAGTTTTTGTTAAGAAACCTACACTCAGACCAATAGATCTTACCTCAGAGATTACCCAATCTCCTACCTCAAGTCCCTTAAGAACCTTACCTCAGCCTTTATAACACAGGATCATACCCTAGTGATCCCACACAAATCACCTACCTTAGGTCCCTCAAGAACCCTACCTCAGCCTTTATAAATTAGGCTTAGAAACCAGAGAATTAATCTCCTACCCACTCAGATCTAAAATAGATCTTACAAAATATAGAGGTAAAATGAGAATGATAATAATCACAAAAATCAGCAATCCTGTAATCTGACCAATCTGAGAATTATGATTCTTCAATTCATCAGCAAAGAATAAATTCTTAATGAACCAACTGGCTGAAAAGATACTTCTCTGGATATGCAATCTTCTTGTTGATGATTGGCTTGATTTACTTGATGAATTTGTAGAACAGATCCACCTTAATCCACTAATCAATCTTATCAAAAGAATCTTTAGATTTTCTTGAAGACCTTCATCTTCCTTCTTCTTCATAGGGTTGTCGTCCTCTCCTTGAGTGAAATAAATTGTAGAATTACTGATTGTGTTTTTTTCTTTGATCTCTCTTACCCCCATCTTCTGTGTAGATAACCCTCTATTTATAGCCTTCACATGTAGTTGGCTTTTGATTGATGACATCATCATTATACCAACATACTTCAATTCTACCTTCAAATAGTTTCTGATGAGATATCACGATATTGCAGCTGATGTGATATTTCTGACATGTATTGACACTTATGTGTTGACTCTACACATCTTTAGAGACATAGGTGTCGAGATGTCCAAGTTTCTGGACACTATATTACTTAAGGGTTCTTATAAGGTGTCGAGACATCTTAGTAGTCTCGACACAATTTTACTTAGATGAATTTTCAGTCTAAACTTGAAGGTGTCGAGACAGTTGACTTGTCTCGACACAACTATTTTTTGTGTCGACATCTTTAAATCAGAACTTGGTCAAGACAGTTGAATTGTCTCGACACTACTGTCGGTCAGGTGTCAACACTTGCTTTATTCTTTACTGTGTCGAGACAGTTGAATTGTCTCGATACCTCAGCCTGCCCAGTGTCGATACTTGTTTTAAATCATTACTGTGTCGAGATAGTTGAATTGTCTCGACACTTCAGACTGCTCGGTGTGGACACTTATTTTAATTCTTCACTATGTCGAGACAGATGAATTGTCTCGACATTACTGTCTGCTGAGTGTCGACTCTTTAACTCTGTACTTCAGTTCTACATTGTGTCGAGATAGTTGTATTGTCTCAACACAATTAACTTAAGGTGTCGAGATATCTGACTTGTCTCGACACTGCTCTTTCAAAAGTGTCGACATAGTTGAAGTGTGTCGACACTTTTGTAGTTAGCCATTTCTCTGCACTACAAGTTTCTAGATGTTGACTGTGCTGACTTCACTCAACACTTTGCTGACTTCACTCGATGCTTTTGTACTTAAACAATTTTCTTCACTTTCTAGTCAGCTTCTTTGAGTCCACCTATCAATATAACTTGGATCACCTGTCCAATCAATATGACATAGGTAACCTGCATGCATGAACTGAAACATACATCAAATACAAATTTGTGTATATCATTGAGTTGAAATGGCTTCTTCAAAGCAAGTACATTGTTTTTAATGTACCTAACATCTCCCACTATTTGGAGAGGTCATAACCCTAATTTAATGATATACACCACAATACCAAAATATAACAATTAAGATGTATATGAAAAGTACTGAACAAAGTTATAAAGAACAATAATAATAACACAGATAGAATAGAGTGCAACCAAACTTTTTCATTACAACTTTTTAAAAGATTATAGTTTACAGTTTTTTTTGTTTTGTTACAATGTTCTTAAAATCAAAATTACATAATGCCTATAAACAAAAATATTCTAAGATTGCTTTGGCTCTTTGATGACAATGCTTTTTCCTGACTGTCTTTTAGCTTTGACATATGGCACCCTATCATCAATAACTTTCACCTTTCCCTTGGCATTCTTAGCTTTAGAAATTTCTTCTTGCTTGATCCTTTGCCTTTCAAGAGAGTGATAGGGTTTGGTAAAATATTTACTGGGCTCAATAAAATATGCTTGCATCTTCCCTGCCTTCCGATTATTTCTGAATTTGTGGATGATCTCCTACAGCTTGTATGCTTGACCCATTCCTGTTCTGAATACCACTTTCCCCTGTCATCTGTGTTATTATTGACTACTTTCCATGCATTGAGTATAATTGATCTAGAAGTTTGACTCCACTGCTCAAAATCTGTCCTATCATCAGCCTGTTTCCTAAATCTTTTCTTAGATAGGTTAGCTTCTTTTTCTTTAAGAAATGCAAAAGTAGTCATCTCCACCTCCTCACAAACTACATTCTGAATTTGTGGTAGAGGACTGTACATTGACTGGATAGCAGTTTGAATGGCCTCAAAATTAGCTGGTTGGCAACCAGACTCAGCAGTTTGATCTTCATAAGACAATATAGGAGGATGGCCTGGAGTTTCTCTGACGCGATTTGAGGTCCAAATAGCATGCTTAGAGCTAGCCTTTATCATTACTCTCTACCCCTTTATGACTTAACTTTCTATATGATGTCTCAAATCATTCTTGTTAAATCTGACCTGACCTTCAAGATGGGTAATCCATGAGGACAATTGATTCTTTGCCTTGAGCAAATGGTCATCCAATTCTTTACAAGAAGCTTTAATATCTTGAATCATAGAGGTTCATTTAGTAGATAGCTTAGTTTCAATATCTTTGGAGGTAGAGGTTATCTTAGTATCCAGAGCTGTAGTTTTCTTAGCTCTCTCTTCCAATGTTGCATCATGCATAACTATCATATTCTCATTCATTCTAGTTTGATTTTCCAGGACATATCCTTGTTTTACAGCTATTTCATTTTCAATTTTTTGTGACTCCACTTATTGTTTATCAATGTCCACTACGTCATTAACACCTCTTTAAAAAAATCAGTCATATCTTTCTTCAATAGATTAACCTCAAATCTAATTGATTTGATTTCTTGAGCCAACTAAAACTACAACTCCTTGTTACTTTCATCCATATACTTTTTCAGTTGATTTCTCTATTGATCTAACATTATCTATAGTTGAACCAAAAGTTAGCATGAATCCATTATAGGAGTAGGTGTTGTTCTAGATTGAATGATCTTATAGCTTCTACTCATCCTTTTGAGTTCAGTTATTTTCCATTTCTTTATCTGAGAGGCTTCTTCCTCCTCAGATTCTGAAGAACTGAATACTTCAACAAATGTAGGCTCTTTAGCTTTTTCAGTAGTTGGGGCCAAATCTGCTAACTCCCCCTTAACTCTTACACCTTCTTCACCCAGATCTATGACATCATGAACTAGATCCTCTTGAAGAGCAGTTATCTCCCTCTACATATCTATATCCTTATTCAGAAAGTTTTCTTCCTCTGTCTCCTTAGAGGCTGCCTCTTCCATCTCCCTATCAGGCATTTCCTGTTCAGGAACCTATACCTGTTCCAGAATAGTGTCCAGCTCTTGTACTACTTCCATTACAATAGTATTAACAACATCCATATCTATATCTGGCAGAACATTGAGGTTCTCCCCATCAGTTTGATCCCTATCTAGAATTGTCTCCCCCTATATCTGATCACTAGTAGTAGGAGAGGTCCTTGGAGATTTTATAGGTGTTGTATCATCCTATTTTATAAGCTGGAACTTTCTTGTTCTTTAGATTCACTAGAAGAATCTTCTTCCACAACTATGACCTTCTTCTTTTTCTCCTAGTCCTTTTCCACTACAGGTGTTTCCTTGGATAGTACTCTATCCCACCTTGCCAGTATCCTCATGTCCATTCTCCTCATGTGATTGATCTTAGATCCAATCTTGAGGTTGAGGTTGTTAGGAATGGAATGAATCAAGTAGAGGCATATTATTCTGCCCATATTTGTCTTCTGGATGCTCACTGCAATCCTATCTAAGAGTATTTTGCTCCAATTAGTCCCGAATTTGAATATTATACTACTCATCGGCTCAAACATAAATGCAGAGATCCTGTCATATGCCCCTATCTTGCATAGCATCACCTTTCCTACTATCTCAGACAGGAATTTACCTTGTGTATTCATACACTTCCATATTAGGGTGCTTCCAATTTGTGTGTTTTGGGCCAATCCACACCACACTAAAGAATCTATAGTCCTCACAGAATCAAGGTTATCATCTTGATCAATTCTTGCTATTTGAAAAACCTTGGTCAATCTCCTGGTTGTGAGTTTAACCATTTCTCCATTCACTTTAGACATAATCTTTTCTGAGTTTGAATCCAGTTGAGCATTTGAGAAGAATTATGAAACTTCGCGTTTCCAGATTTTTGAAGGTTCAGAGAGCAGATATTCTAAACCCGCTTCATTGATTAGGGTTATTACATTCCAAATTTCTTCACCCGCCGAGTTGAATCCATTGTGGACAAGCTCATACCCTTCAAAGATGTTATCGTCAATCTTGGGTTCCATTGAAGTGGAGAGAAAGGATTGACAAGTGTCGACTAATCTGGGTTCTAGGTCTCGACGCTCAGGAATCAAATGTTCAAGAAATCAAAAAAGCGTAGTTGACTTCTACTCTCACATCCTATTTATAGTCTAATCTTTCGTAAAGATGAAAGGGCATGCTGCATTTAGACTATTCCAATTTTTGAGGTAAATACCTAGTCTCGACACAGGGAAAAATTGTCTGTCGAGATGTGTCGACACAAGGATAATGTCTCTCGACATATACCTTTGGGTCTCGACACCCTCATGTCTTGACACTTATTTGAGTGTCTCGACACATTGCAGTATGCAGTGTCAACACACTTTCTGGTGTCTCGACACATTACCATATATAGTGTCGACACATTTTCTAGTGTCTCGACACAACTTTTGACATAGTTAAAATTTTGTTTTCTAAAATATAGATACTTGACATTTTTATGATATATTCTTGATATTTAGGTAAGTAAACTTAATTACTAACATTTATATTGTATTCTTATTTTTATCTGTTTCTCTTATATATATGCATAAATTATTCAAGATTAAACATGCCAAGTTCAAACTTAAAGAAATTAAATTTTTCTTCTTCTAAATGCTTAGTGAAAATATCAGCAATTTGTTTATTTATTGGAACAAATTCTAAACTAATATCTTCATTTTCTACATGCTCCCTTATAAAGAGATATCTAATTTCATTATATTTAGTTCTACTATATGATATAGGATTATTTGCAATCGAAATAACACTAGTAGAATCACAGTATAATGGTATTTTTCCCAGCTGAATGTTGTAACTGATGCTGAATCCAAAGCAATTGTGCACAACAGTTTCCAGCTGAAATGTACTCAGATTCAGCAGTGGATATTGCTATACTTGTTTGCTTTTTTCTACTCCATGACACCTGCCTTCTTCCAAGGAATTGACATGAACCTGATGTGCTCTTCCTGTCTTCTTTACATCCTGCATAATCTGTATCTGAAAAGCCTATCAGTTCAAACTCACTATTCCTAGGATACCATATGCCATGATTATGTGTGCCTTTTAGATATATCACAATTCTTTTAACTACTGTATAATGAGATTCTTTATTGCAAACTTGATACCTAGCATAAATATTAGTAGCATACATTATGTCTGGTCTACTAGCTGTTAGATAGAGCAGTGATCCACCTATGCCCCTATACAAGGTGATATAAACATGCTTGCTAGCACCATCCTTCTCTAAAAACATTCTAGACCCTATAGGAGTTCTGATTGAAGTGGTTGTTTCCATTCCATACTTCTTGATTAACTCCTTGATGAACTTAGACTGATTAATGAAAAGTCCATCTATTATTTGCTTAACTTGGAGACCCAATAAAAACTTGAGTTCACCCATGCTACTCATCTCAAACTTATCTTGCATAAGTTTGGCTAACTTAGTGCAAAGTGGCTCATCAGAATATCCAAATATAATGTCATCTGCAGATATTTGTACTAAGATGGTCTTGCCTTTGACTTCCCTTAGGAATAGTGTTATTTCTATTTCCCCTCTTGAGAATTTTTTCTCTAGAAGGAATTTAGACAGAGTCTCATACCAAGCCCTTGGGGCTTATTTTTATAAATAGATAGCTCTTAATAAAAGATATACATGATTAGGTTTAGTAGAGTCAACAAAACCTAATGGTTACTCAACATAGACCATTTCTTTAAGGTTACCATTAAAGATGGCTGACTTCACATCCATTTGGTAAACTTTGAATCCTTTATAGGCTGTATATGCCAGGAAGAGTCTAATAGCTTCCAATCTAGACACAGGTGCAAAGGCTTGATCAAAGTCTATACCCTCTTCTTATCTATATCCCTTTGCAACCAATCTAGCCTTATTTCTGACTATAACACCATTCTCATCCAGTTTGTTCCTGTATATCCATTTAGTTCCTATGATGTTACAGTCATCTGGTCTAGGAACAAATTTACAGACTTTACATCTCTTGATCTAGTTCAATTCTTCCTATATAGCACCTATCCGAAATGGATCTGCATTGGCTTCTTCTAACTTTGTTGGTTCTATTTGAGATAGAAAACTTGAGTACATCATAGTGTTTTAATGTCTACTTCTTGTGGTCACACCATGAGCTGTATCTTCAATGATCAATTCCCTTAGATGATCCCTTAGATGTCTGATAGCTACTTGTAATGCGACCTCTTCTCTTTGAACAACTTCATATTGTTGTTGAGTTTCTTCTTCTGGTTGTCCTGTGCAAGCTATTCCTCAACAATGTTGACTCCATTTTCTATACCTTGGCTTACTAGAACTAAGTCCTCTATTGACAACTCCATTAGCTTCAAGTCCTTTCCTATTGTGCTTGATGTACCTGCCTTATCATTGTAAAACATAGAACCTTCATCAAATACAACATGAACAAACTCCTCCACAACTTGATCCCTCAAGTTGTAGACCCTATAGGCCTTATTGTGGTTACTATAACCAATAAATATGCCTTTATAGGACTTCTTAACAAACTTATTTAATTATGTTTTCCCATTATTTAGGAAAAAACATCTACATCCAAAGATTCTGAAATAGGCCAAGTTTGGTTTTTTGCCCTTCATTAGTTCATAAGGAGTCTTATTCAACCTTTTGTTGATTAAAGCTCTATTAAGAACATGACATGCTTTGTTAATTGCTTCAGCCAATAAATATTCTGGGAGAGAAGAATCACTCAACATGGTTTTTCCAGCTTCAATGGGAGTTCTGTTCTTTCTCTCAGTAATTCCTTTTTGTTAGGGTGTTCTTGGAGTGTAAAACTCTTGTTGAATCCCAAGTTCTTCACAAAACTTTGTCATGCATTCAGATTAAAATTAAGTTCCATGATCACTTCTTATTCTAACCACAGAACTATTCAATTCATTCTGTAATTGTTTGATAAATGTTTTGAAGGCATCAGGAGTTTTAGAATTTTTCCTTTTAAAGAAAATCCATGTAAATATGGAATAATCATTAACAATCACAAAAGTGTAGACTTTCCTTCCTAACTTTGAACTGGCCTAGGACCAAACAAGTCCATATGCAAGAGGTATAAATGCCTCATTGAGTCTTTAGTTTTAATACTTTTGAATGAAGCTTTGGTCTGCTTACCTTTTTGGCATGCGAATCAAATGCTCTCCTTAGAGCATTTAATAATAGGACCATTTCTAACTATCTCTTTACTAAAAAGCTTCCCTATAGCCTTATAGTTCAAATGAGCTAACCTCTTATCCCATTTGATACAGTGTGAGGCTTTCTCATTTGCAACTAGACATATGGGTGAGTCTGACTTTACATAAAGAAAATTAAAATAATACACATTCCCACACCTAGTGCCTGTCAAGTTGACCACTTGGTCAATTGACTTCTTTATGAGGCACTCATCCTTGTGGAATGAAATGTCATAGCCAATATCACAAATATGGCTTATGCTTATAAGGTTGTGTTGCAACCCTTCCGCATAAGCTTCTGTAGTGAAGTGACTAATCCATTTGAGATCTTACCATAACCTCCTGTAATCCCTTTGTCAGCTCCACCAAATATCACATTTGGTCCATTTTCACTAGAATAAATTCCCTCAAGTTGCCCTTTATTTTAATCATGTGTTTGGAACATCCACTATCCAAGTACAAAATGAGCTTATCTTTGGTTCTTGGACATACCTACAAAATAAGAATTTATTTTTCCTTAGGAACCCAAATTGCATTGGGTCCAAGGTGCTTGTTAGTTGTGGCTCCATATAGACCACCTAAAAATTTCTTAGCTGGGAACATCTTCTGCCCATGAGACATAGTTTGATAAAACCAATAGTCTAGAGCAATGTGTCCAAGTTTTCCACAACACCAGCTTTCATATTTGTTGTATCCCCTCTTTAGAGGAACAGAAGGAACTTTATGCTGACATTCTTTAGGATAGGAATCAACAAACTTGACAGTTGTATTGTGACTGGGAGCATAGTGATAATTTTGTCTCTCAGCCATAATAGTCCTCCTTGGAGCAAGCACATTAGGAATAGCTTTCCTATTTATATATGAGTTTGGTCCAACTGGTCCAGACTTTTGGATTTCTTTTCCCTTAGTCTGATATATGGGTTGTGGGATAACTTGACCCCTTTGTCCTATCATCTTATTACCTCTTCTTTTCTTTGGTTTAACATAACCCAGTCTACTTCCTGGAGTTCCTGAGAAGGTATCTATAATAGGTAGCACAGTTTTAGGTTTAGAAAACTACTGAACAATTCTTTTCTCATTTAGGAGTTTGAGTTCTAACTCCTGAATAGCTGCAACCTTTTTTTAGCAACATGATTTGATCATCAATGATCTTAGTTAGCTTAGCCAACTTTGAACTTTGAAGGCCAATATTTTGAGTAGCCATCTCATGATGCATGGTACTTAAGACCTTTTTGAGATGCAATCTCAATGGCTTATTCTTTGACATGCTTTTTGCTCTGTACAAAATCATCTAGCAGTTTTCCAAATTTAACTGTAAGCTTCTGAAGTTTTGTCTCTTAGTTGGACATATGTGACTCATAATTTGAGTTACATGAGTCTGACTCATCCTTAGTCTCATAAATAAAATTTTTAGAACAAATTGAGTTTTCATAGATTACCTGAGTATCCTGTCAGTCAAGAATTTTTATTTCTGGATCATCAGATAGTGCCATCAAGTTAACCTCCATATCATCTTAGGAATCACCAAAGTGTGATGAAGTTATGGAGTTATTGCTCTTGTATATGGCCTCTCTAATGAATTCCTCTTTATAAGAGAACAATCCAATATGTGCATATTCTACTTCTGATTCAGTTGAATCAGTATCACTATCAGATAGAGTCTATGGCTTGTTTGCCATCAGATCCTTTTATAATTTCTTGTCTTTATAGTACTTCTTCTCCTTGGACTTCCTATTCTCCTTTCTTTTTAATAGACAGTCACCTATGACATGCTCAGGCCTGTTACAGCAATAGAAAATAACATTAGTCTTAATTTTTTTATTATGATTTGTATTACACTTGACCATAGAATTGTTTATGTGTTTGTCTTTACTTTTGTTGGAACTTGGACTAGAAGATATCTTCTTGTTCCATTGCTTCCTTCTTCTTATCATCTTCTTGAATTGTCTGCTGAACATTGAGAATTCTCCATCTGAAAATTCTTCTGATGAAGAACTAGTCCCAGTGCTAACTCTATCTTCATCCCTTCTTAGTGATGATGAAATTTCTCTTCTAGCCTTCTTTGAAGAGTCAACTTCGAAAGCTACAGCTCTGGTCTGATTTGAACTTCTGGTAGATTCATCTTCAACTTTTCTGGAATTTAACTGAAGCTTATATGACAACAACTTTCTATTCAAGTCCTGAGGTAACATGTCCCTCAGATTCACCATCTCTCTTACTGCCCAAATCTTTATGTCCCATTCTTTATTTAGGGATCTTAAATACTTGTCATTTAACTCATAGTTTGAGAATTCTCTGCCATAATTCTTTAAGTTATTCATAATTATAAGGAACTTTTCTAAACATAGTTCTATAGAGTCAGTCTTCCCTTGTCTGAATGCCTCAAACTGCCGGTTGAGTAGAGACTTTCTGTCATCTCTGACTTCTTCTGTGCCTTCAATAAAGAATATAAGAGTGTCCCACATCTCCTTGGATGTTTTATAGTGCACTTAGTTCTGAAAGGTTAAATTATTTATTGCACTGACAATTATATTCTGTGCTCTTTTATCCATGGTGGCAAGAACCACCTCGTCCTTTGTCATTTTGGATAATTTCTTCGTGGTTTGCACATTGACATCTAAGACAGATACTTTTATGGGTATATATGGTCCTTGTACTGTGACAAAGATTCTAAGATCTGATGCCTCCATAAACAATCTCACCCATTGGTTCTAAATAACAAAGTTTTCCTTTGTACATATTGGAAGCTTTATATAACTGAGTTCTCTATGAGATTTAGAAGCTATTAGATCTGATATTTTTCAACCACCCTTAGGATCTTTTTCAATCTATTTGGTATTTCTTTAAATAACCTCCCTTTGATACCACTTGAAAGATAAATATATGGGTAGTTAATCATCTAGAGGGGGGGGGGGGTGAATAGGTGTCTTTAAAATTCGTTGTCAATTAGATTAACTGTTCATTAGATATTTGAAAATGTACTTTCACTAGATCACAACACAAACAATTCTCAAAACACAATACACGCACAAGTAATCCACAGAGTACACAACAATTTTAAAGTGGTCCCCTTATCTAGGGTACATCCACTTTCCCCGATCTTCCTCACTAGCAATGTGCTAGATAAGGTTATACCTCCTCATCTTCAACTCAGATCAAAAGATCTTACATTCCTAGTTTCTGTTAAGAAACATACACTCAGACCAACACGTCCTACCTCAGAGATTCACCCAATATCCTACCTCAGGTCCCTTAAGAACCCTACCTCAGCCTTTATAACACAGTCTTACACCTCAGTGATCCCACAGAAATCACCTACCTCAGGTCCCTCAAGAACCCTACCTCAGCATTTATTAATTAGGCTTACAACTCAGAGAATTAATCTCCTACCCACTCAGATCTAAAATATATCTTACAAAATAAAGAGGTAAAATGAGAATGATAATAATCTCAGAAATCAACATTCCTACAATCTGACTTATTTGAGAATTCTGATTCTTCAATTCAGCAGCAAAGAATAAATTCTTGATAATCCAATTGGCTGAAAAGATACTTCTCTGGATCTGCATTCTTCTTATTGATTATCGACTTGATTTACTTGAAGAATTTATAGAACAGATCCACCTTAATCCACTGATCAATCTTGTCGAAAGGATTTGAAGATTTTCTTGAAGACCTTTGTCTTCCTTCTTCTTCATATGGTACTCATCCTCCGCTTGAGTGAAATTGATTGTAGAATTATTGATTTTGTTTTCGCTTTGATTGCTCTAATCCCGCATCTACTGTGTAGACAAACCCTCTAGTTATGGCCTTCATAAGTAGTTGGCTTCTGATCGATGACATTATCATTATGCCATCATACTTTAATTCTTCCTTCAAATAGTTTCTGATGAGATATCACGATACTACAGCTGATGTGACATTTGTGACATGTCTTGACACTTCTGTGTTAACTCTGCACATCTTCAGAAACATAAGTGTAGAGATGTCCAAAGTCTCTCGACACTATATTACTTAAGTGTTCTTAGAAGGTGTCGAGACATCTTAGCAGTCTCGACACAATTTTACTTAGAAAAATTTTCAGTCTGAACATGAAGGTGTCGAGACTGTTGACTTGTCTCGACCCAACTGTTGTCTGTGTCAAAATCTTTAAATCTGCATTGTGTCGAGACAGTTGAATTGTCTCAACATTAATGCCTGACTGGTATTGACGCTTGTTTATTCTTCACTATGTTGAGACAATTGAATTGTCTTGACATCTCATCCTGCCTAGTGTCGATACTTGTTTTAATTCTTTTTTATGTCGAGACATTTGAACTGTCTCGACACTTCAAGCGGCCCGGTGTAACACCCCTATCCGTCACATAGTATATAGCAGTAGGTCCGGCCGGGGCCTGACGCCATACACCACAAACAGACCGGTGGGTTACTCATTGAAACCAATCAACCAATCACAACGTCCTACACAGAGCATCTAGCAGAAGCAATTTATTAAGTTGCAAAGAATAAAGAACCCAACCAAGCATGAATTTCCACTACACAAACCAATAGAAATGTTCAATACACAAGAACTGGCCTTATGGCCTTATAATAGTTTGTTCAAAATTAAGTGTCTTCCAAACTTCGGCATGCAGGCCGGTCATACATGAGAAAATAAGAAAAACACTCAAAATAAGGCCTTCGAGGGCCGGCTCAGCAACTTGGGCTTTAGCCCACTATTTATCACTCGGCTCCGCAGCACCTGTAAGCAACAAACCACCGCACGGTGGCAAACAAAAGCAACAGTCAGCTATGCTGACCAAATTATAACGACCCCGCCCCTAACTCGGGGAGGCGATGCTCTTTCCCTGTATTTTGTTAGCATAATCAAGTAGTATAGTGTAAACACACTTCATCACAGGTGCATGCACGCACGACCACACACCCCGTGCACTCAGGGCACATTAACGGCGAACCGGCCTACGTCATGTCAATTTAAGCCAGAGACGTTTCCGTATCACCACCGTACCTTGGACGGCCAACCTTATGAGCATTTTGTCTTCCTGGCTCGGGTCACGTCAATTTAATCCATAGACCACCGGAGACACTAATCTATGCCCACGGTCCCACCGAATGACATAGAATAGGTACAGTTCCGCCTGACCCGTTGCTCACACCGTAATGTAAATTTAAGCCATATGCGCGGGTCAAGACTCCCCGAGTCCCGTTTCTATCACACAGTTCACATACTTCGGTTATGTTCAAGTTAGCTCCCCGGCCATCATGTTGGCAGAATCACGCATCTCCCCAGTTTTTCGGGTGCACCTTGGAGTTAGTCCCCAAGGCTCCCTGTTGCAATCTACCCCGTAGAAAAACCCGAAAAACAAACATTCACGCGGAGTCTTCTCCGACCATATATGCAATGCAACATCACCGATCCAGACAAAGTTGTTCGGGTAGGCTTCACACATCATGCCTATGTCCGTTCTCGAATACGGACTCTGCCCAAAGGGTACTTCACATATCTACCCCAAGGAACGCCACAAACTCACTGCATACTCGCGAGAGAGGGCTTCCTATGTAAAGGAAAAGAGGACTTCACATTTCCTAGGATGAGAATTGTTACCCTAGTGTTTTTCCTTGGTGCCATGGAAATCTATGCAGATGAAAAGCACCGCAATTTCCTTGCATCCGTAGATCTGTTGTCGGCTCGCGATTTGGAGCTCCGAAACTCCGCCGGTGACCGGAACTAGCCTTCCTTCTTCCTCCTTGCTCTCTTTTCTCTCTAGATCTTATAAAGAGAGTGAATCCAAGCTTATGAGGAATTTACACCACTGAACCGGCCTTAACCCTAAGGTAAGAAGAGACTAAACCATCAGATCCAAAAACAAGGAAACGAACGGCTGAGATTCAGCCCGAATTTCCAAACCTGGGTCGAACACGGGTTCTTACATGCCCGTGTTCAGGGCCGTATCACCCATTCGCCGCCGAAACCATCGCGTCCTGAAAAGAACATGGGCACCTTACATGCCTGTATCAGGATTGACACGCCCGTGTCTGCTAGTACACGCCCGTGTCGCTGGGCGTGTTCCCTGAACGACACAGGACCAAAATATCCTTAGCACAACACGACCATGTGACACGCCCATGTCACATGCCGTGTGCTAGACATGCCTTGGGACACGCCAGTGTCCCAAGCCCTGTAACTGCCTTAGTACAAACCTTTACAAGACCTGAGGAGGACACGGGTATTCGACACGCCCGTGTCGAATTGTACACGCCCGTGTCGGACCCGAACATGCCTGGGCTCAGGCCGTGCGTCCCTCACTCAACGATCGTTGGGTGCAAGACTCTGAGTGACTAACATGTCATGGGACACGCCCGTTTCAAAGACCGTGTTCACCCCCCCCCCCCCCCGACGATCATTGAATCCAAAATCGTCGACCACGCGACCAACACCGAACCCGAGCACGACATACCCTGGGACACGCCCATATCCCAGGCCGTGCAACCTCTACGAAAACTCATATTTGGCTCAAAATTCCATCCGCCACGCTTTTGAGTTTCGTGGTGTTACAACTCTCTTCCTCTTAAAAGAATTTCATCCATGAAATTACAAAAGGAAAGATAAACAAAACCAAAAGCATTACCTAAGAGAAATAACTCCGGGTACTCCTCCAGCATGGTCTGCTCTCGTTCCCAAGAGAGCTCCACACGATCGTAATTGTCCCAAGGTACCTTGACCATCGTGATTTATTTGTTATGGAGTCGCTTAACCTCAAAGTCTTCAATACGAATGGGCTTGACCTTAGTCATCAACCCTTCGTCCACCAGCACTTGATCAACTGCGATCACCTGCGAAGGCTCTTGCACCGCCTTCCGCAATACTGAAATGTGGAATAAATCATGTAGACCACTCAACTCTACTGATAGCCTTAGAAGATAAGCCGCTTTGCCGATTCGCTCCAGAATCTCAAATGGTCCAATGTACCTCGGGCTCAGCTTCTTCAAGCATCGTACCCGTGAAACACCCTTGAACGGCTTTATCTTCAAGTACACCCAATCTCCAACTACAAACTCCACGTTCTGATGCTTGGCATTGCAGTACTTAGCTTATCTATCCTGAGCAATCAACAAATGCTCTCAAATGATCCGCACCAAATAAGTAGCGCTTTCCACCTCTTGCTTTTGGTACAACCTTTCCTCACCCGTTTCTAGCCACGATAATGGCGTGCGACACTTTCTACCATATAGGGCCTCGAAGGGCGCCATTTGAATACTCGTCAGGTAGCTATTGTTGTACGCAAACTCCACCAAATACAGGTGGTCTTCCCAATGTTTTCCGAAGTCTAGAACATACATGCGAATCATGTCTTCCATAGTTATATTGACCCTCTCAGTTTGCCCGTCCGTTTTCGGATGGAAGACTGTGCTGAACTTCAACTTAATTCCGAGCATATGTTGCACCAACCTCCAATCATTGGATGTAAAACGTCCATCTCAATCACTCACGATGCTGCGGGGCACACCATGCAGTCTGACTATATTATCCACATACAGTTTCGCAAGTTTGTCCACCGAATCATCCTTCCTATGCGAAATGAAGTGCGACACCTTTGTTAACCGATCTATGATCACCCAGATGGCGTCGTTTCCCTTCTACGACCTTGGCAAGCCATGCACAAAGTCCATTGATATGTTGTCGAACTTCCATTCTGGAATAGGCAAGGATTTCAGGAATCCTCCTGGCTTTTGACACTCTGCCTTTACTAAGGCGCAAGTCTGACATTTAGGCACGAATAGTGCCACATCCTTCTTGAGTCCTGGCCACCAAAATAACTTCTTAAGGTCCCGGTACATCTTCGTTCTCCCTGGGTGGATTGAGTACTTGGTATTATGAGCCTCGTACATCAACTCCGCCCGAAGATTTCCCACGTTTGGGACACACAAACGATTTCCCTTCCTTAGAAGCCCATCCTCAACTGAAAACTGGGAATTTTACCCATCCATTGTTGTATCCATGAGCTCCTTCATGGTGCCATCCAACTCCATAGCTTGTCGAATGCGATCAGCCAGGTCATACTGAACTTCCATCCAGTTCAACATTTCTTTGGCGCTAATCTGCTTGTCCACACAACAGATCTCTAACGCCTCCCACTCATGAATTAACCTCTCATCATGAACCGACAACCAGTTGGCTTGGGCGGGAGCCCTGTGACTCAACGCATCAGCAACTTCATTGCCTTTGCCAGGTATATAATGAATCTTGAACGTATAGTCCCCCAGGAACTCCATCCATCTCCGCTGCCTCATGTTCAGATCCTTCTAATCAAACATGTACTTCAAGCTCTTATGGTCGGTATAAATATCAACTTTTACACTGTACAAATAGTGTCTCCACAGCTTAAGTGCAAATATCACGGCCGCCAACTCCAAGTCATGGACCGGATAATTCCTTTCATGCACCTTCAGCTGATGCAATCCATACTCAATAACACTCCCATGCTACGGCAGCACGAAGCCCAAGAACTGCCTAAGGCATCACTATAAATCTCGAAACCTTCGGTTACACGCGGCGAACTTAGCACTGGCGTCGTGGTCAACCGCCTCTTCAACTCCACAGACGCTATCGCGCACTCTTGCATCCATAAGAACTTCTGATCCTTCCTTATCAACTTCGTGAGAGGTAGCGCTATCCGCGAGAAGTTCTCTACGAAGCGCCTGTAATAGCCGACAAGCCCAAGAAAACTCCGGACTTCTGCTAACGAAGACAACACATACCAATCTCGTATCGCAATAATCTTCGCTAGATCTACCGCTATTCCTTCACCACTGACTATATGCCCAAGGAATGCCATTGAGGATAACCAAAACTCGCACTTGGAGAACTTTGCGTATAGTTCGTTCCTCCTCAGTGTCTCCAACACCAGATGTAGTTGCTTGAAGTGATCTTCCTCGCACTGCGAGTACACCAATATGTCATCAATGAAGACGATCACAAAATGGTCTAGGTACTCTCTGAACGTCCTTTTCATCAGATCCATGAACACCGATGGCGCATTAGTCAACCCAAACGGCATGATCGTGAACTCGAAATGCCCATATCTTGTGATGAACGCTGTCTTCGGGATATCACTCTCCCTTATCCTTAGCTGATAATAACCGGACATGAGATCCAACTTTGAATATACCGACGAATCGACTAACTGATCAAAAAGATCATCAATCCTTATGATCGTGTATTTGTTTTTTTTCGTTAGTTTGTTCAACTCCATGTTGTCGATACACAGCCGCAAGCTCCCGTCCTTCTTCTTAACAAAGAGGATCGGTACGCTCCAAGGTGACGAGCTTTGACGCACATACCCTTGCTCCATCAACTCTTCTAGTTGAACCTTTAACTCAGCCATCTACTTAGGCGCCAACCTATAAGGAGAACGTGACACAGGTTTTGCACCTGACACTAGCTCGATGTAAAAATCAATCTCTCGCTGTGGCGGGGCTCTAGGAAGATCGCTCGGGAACATGTCGGGGTACTCGCATACCACTAGGATACCATCCAAAGTCGTCTTAGGCTTTTCAGCCCCCATTAACGTGAAGAACAGCTCTGCTCCAGCATGAATCGTCTTCACCACTTAAAGAGCAGACAACAACGACTTGCTCGACACCTTTAATCCCACAAACGTCGTCTCCTTCCCAACACCAAGCTTGACCGCTTTACGGTTGCAATCTATAAAAGCCTTCTGCTCCAAAAGCCAATCCATACCGAAGATGACGTCGAACTCTACTAGCGGCAGCAACGATGCTAGCAAGTCGAACTCTTGGCTTCATATATGAACCTTTACGTCACATACTCTGTCCACACGCATCAAACACCCATTCGACAATAGCACATCCAGTTTGTCCTTCGCCATCGAAGAAGCGACTCCGATGCGCGTTATGAAACTTTCAGACAAAAAGGAGTGTGAAGCTCCCGTATCGAAAAGTACTTGTGCCGGACTATCGCCTATCAGAACAAAGCCTATACAAACAGTATTAAGCTAACAAGCACTAGGTAACAGTATTTAAAGCTAACTTGCTATAAATTAATCCGTACCTGTCACCACATCCGCTTGCTTGATGGCCTCCTGCTGTCCCAGATTATAGACTCTCGGTTGAGTTGGATCATAGTGGGATGCGGTTGACTCCACCACCTTGCCCTTTTCTTCATAAGTTGCTCCTTGCTTTCTCTCAGACTTCTGACATCCACTCCAACAATCGCGGGCAAAATGCCCCATCTTTCCACAAGTGAAACAAGCTCCCGGGGTTCGGTATGTAGTTGCCCCCGAGGCACCAGAAGAAGGGGCTGGACCCGACGTCTTAGCCTTCTTGTAGAATCTGCGATATCCAGACTTCGAAGTAGTCAGCACTTTAAACTCGGATTTCTTGCCACTGGAGTCCTTCTTCACCTGAACATTCTTCATGTCCTTTTCCAAGGATCGGGCCGAATTGACCAAGGTCATGATACCCTGCGCCATAGGCCCCGAAAGTAGCAATCTTAGGTCATCTCTCAAACCTTCTTAGAATCGGTTCGTCTTGCGCTCCTCATCAGCAAAGGTAGCACTTGCATATCATCTTAAACGAGTAAACTCGTGGAGATACTCGTCCACGGTACTATCTCCTTGAACAAATTTCTGGAATTCATTCTCCAAAGCAATCCTCTGAGCTGAAGGGAGGTATCAAGACAAGAACAACCTTGAAAACTCCACCATTGAGACATCAGCCAAATGCCTGCCCCTAAGATGGTGTAGCTCCAAGCCTTCCCACCATAGCCTTGTGCCCCCGTCCAGCAAGAACGTCGCAATCGTGGTTTTCTGCCACTCAACAGTCTCAGTCGCTATCAGCACTCTATTAACTCTAGAGAGCCAATCCTCCGCTTGAGTTGGGGTTCCCGTACCCGAGAACACAGGAGGATTGAAGCCCATAACGTGCTTCAGTTGCTTCTCCATTGCTCTACTCGGCAACACCGGCTCCTAAACAACCTGTTCCACCCTCCTTGGCTCTACCGCTTAGAGCGGTACTTGCTCCACAGCAGGATCAGGTTGCTGCACCTGCCTCGCAGGCTGTGCATTGATCATCGCAAACACAGCCTCCGCTACACATCAAATGTTCTCGGCTGAAGGAGGTGTTTCAAGCGCCTCGTTTGGTGCACTGCTCGCCTCAGAAGCTGGCCGTTCCGATGGCCCAGCACCACTCCTGGTCACTTATAATCATGCAAAACACCGATAAGCGACCACACAACATTGCAAAAAGCAATTATAGGAACGCGCAGGTTCCTCAAATATGTGTATTTTCATTCCTAAGTGGACATTCATGGGTTCTTTTCATGTTATAACGATGACGCACACACATGTGCTCACCACCCATTAAAGTGAATTCGTCCACGAATTCATTTAAGCTTGACCGAAACCGGTAGTCTGATATCAAATTGTAACACCCATATCTGTCACAAAGCATAAAATAGTAGGTCCAGACGAGGCCCAATGCCATACACCACGGACAGACCAGTGGTTTACTCATTGAAACTAATCACCAGTCACAACGTCCTACACAGAGCATCTAACGAAAGTAATTTATTCAGTTGCAAAGAATAAAGAACCCAACTAAGCATGAATGCCCACTACACAAACCAGTAGGAATGTTCAATACACAAGAACTGACCTTATAGCCTTACAATAGTTTGTTTAAAAGTAAGTGTCTTCCAAACTTCGACATACAGGCCAGTCATACATGAGAAAATAAGAAAAACACAGAAAATTAGGCCTTCGAGAGACGGCTCAGTAACTTGGGCTTTAGCCCGCTATTTACCACTTGGCTCCATAGTACCTGCAAGCAACAAACCACGGCACGGTGGCAAACAAAAGCAACGGTCAGCTATGCTGACCAAATTAAAACGACCCAGCCCCCAACTCGGGGCGGCGATGCCCTTTCCCTGCATTTTGTTAGCATAATCAAGAAGTATAGTGTAAACATACTTCATCATAGGTGGATGCACGCACGACCACACACACCGTGCACTCAGGGCACATTCACGGCGAACCGGCCTACGTCACGTCAATTTAATCCATAGACATTTCCGTCTCACCACCGTCCCTTGGACGACCAACCTTATGAGCATTTTGTCTTCCTGGCTCGGGTCACGTCAATTTAAGCCATAGACCACCGGAGACACTCATCTATGCCAACGGTCCCACCGAATGACATTGAACAGGTACGGTTCCGCCTGAACCGTTGCTTACACCGCAACATCAATTTAATCTATATGCGCGGGTCAAGACTCCCCGAGTCCCATTTCTATCACACAGTTCACATAACTCGGTTATGTTCAAGTTGGCTCCCCGGCCATCATGTTGGCAGAATCACGCATCTGCCCAGTTTTCCGGGTGCACCTTGGAGTTAGTCCCCATGGCTCCCTATTGTAATCTACCCCGTAGAAAAACCAAAAAACAAACATTTATACGGAGTCTTCTCCGTCCATATATGCAATGCAACATCACTGATCTAGACAAACTAGTCTGGGTAGGATTTACACATCATACCTATATCCGTTCTCGAATACGGACTCTACACAAGGGGGACTTCACATATATACCCCAAGGAACGCCACAAACTCACCGCATACTCGCGAGAGAGGGCTTCCTATGCAAAGGAAAAGGGGACTTCACATGTCCTAGGATGAGAATCGTTACCCTAGAGTTTTTCCTTGGCGCCATGGAAATCTATGCAGATGAAAAGCACCGCAATCTCCTTGCCTCCGTAGATCCGAAGTTGGCTCGCGATTTGGGGCTTCGAAACTCCGCCGTTGACCGGAACTAGCCTTCCTTCTTCCTCCTTGCTCAGTCCTCTCTCTAAATCTTAGAAAGAGAATGAAACCAAGCTTATGAGCAATTTACACCCCTGAACTGGCCTTAACCCTAAGGTGGGAAGAGCCTGAACCATCAGATCCAAAAACAAGGAAACGAACGGCTGAGATTCAGCCCGAATTTCCAAAACCTAGGCCGAACAAGGGTTCCGACATGCCCGTGTTTAGGGCCGTGTCACTCATTCGCCATCGAAACTGTTGCATCCCGAAAAGAACATGGGCACCCGACATTCCCGTGTCAGTCTTGACACGCCCGTGTCAGCCAGTACACTCCCGTGTCGCTGTGCGTGTTCCCTCAACGACACAGGTCCAAAATAACCCGAGTACAACAAGGCCATGTGACACGCCTGTATCACATGTCGTGTGCTAGACACGCCCATGTCCCAGGCTGTGTAACTGCCTTAGCACAAACCGCCATAAGACCCGAGGAAGACACGGGTATTCGACATGCCCGTGTCGAATTGCGCACGCCCGTGTCGGACCCGAACACACTTGGGATCAGGTCGTTCGTACCTCACTCATCGATCATTGAGTGCAAAACTCTGAGTGACTGACATGCCCGTGTCCCAGGCCGTGTTCACCCCTCGATGATCGTTGACTCCAAAATTGTCGACCACGCGACCAACGCCGAACCCGAGCACGACACTCCCTTGGACACGCCCGTGTCCCAAGCTGTGTCACCTCTACCAAAACTTAGATTTGGATCAAAACGCCACCCGTCACCCTTTTGAGTTTCGGGGTATTACACCCGGTGTCGACACTTGTTTTAATTCTTCACTGTGTCGAGACAGTTGAATTGTCTCGACACTACTGTCTGCTGAGTGTCGACATTTTATTTTTGTACTTCAGTTCTACATTGTGTCGAGATAGTTTTATTGTCTCGACACAATTGACTTATCTCAACACTACTCTTGCAAAAGTGTTGACATAGTTGAAGTGTCTCGACACTTTTGTACTTAGCCATTTTTTCATTACAAGTTGCTAGATGTTTACTGGACTGACTTCACTCAGCACTTTGCTGACTTCACTCGATGCTTTTGTACTTAGAAAATTTTCTTCACTTTTTAGTCAGCTTCTTTGAGCCCACCTATCAATATAACTTGGGCCACCTATCCAATCAATATGACATAGGCAACCTGCTTGCATAAACTGAAACATACATCAAATACAAATTTATGTATATCATTGAGTTGAAAGGGCTTCTTCAAATCAAGTACATTATTTCCAATCAACCTAACAAGTCCAAACTCTTTGTAACACCCCAAATTTCAATTTGGAGTTGAGGCTGGGTGATACGGCCTAGGACACGGGCGTGTCCCAGGGCGTGTCCAGATCTGGGTGCTCGGATGTGTTGCGAGAGCTCGACGAAAATAAAGTCGACGATCATTAAGATGCGACACGGCCTGGGACACGGGAGTGTCCCAGGGTGTGTCCTGCTCGGGTTAGAAACTGGGCAGCATCGAGTGCGGCACAAGGTCTATGACACAGGCGTGTCACAGGAGCGTGTTTGTCACACGGCCAAGGACACGAGCGTGTGCCTTAGCTGTGTCCTTTTCGGGAGAGTTGATCCTGTGTTGATTGAGGGACACGCCCCTCAACACGGGCGTGTACCTTATGACACGGGTGTGTCAGGTGCTTGACACAGGAGTGTCTTGCCTGTGTTCTGATCCGGATTGAGTCAGTTTTGTTGCCGCGTAAGGGACACAGCCTGTGACACGGGCGTGTCACAAGCCATGTCAGACCTGTTTAGATGGTTTTCAAAGCAGATCAAGGCCGTTCATTTCCTTTAACATAGATCTTGTGGTCCAAGCCTATTCCTGTAGGGATAAGGCTGTGGAATGAGATGTATTTCTCATTATACTTGTGATCATTCTCTTTCTAAGATAGAGAGAAGGGAGAGCTTGGAGGAGGAGAAGAAGAAGCTTTCTGGCAGCCGGTGGAGCTTCAGCTGTCCGAATCGAGAGCCGAGTTCAGCGTTATGGAGGCAAGGCCATCACGGCGATTTCCATCCAGCTAGTTTTCCATGGATCCGAAGGGATCATCAAGGGTAAAGATCTACTTCTTGGACAAGTGAAGTCCTTCTTTATGCTTGTGCATATGATCCTCAACACAGAGGTGGAAAGCGTAAGAAATTCCAGCAGTTAAGTCTTATTTAGATCCCGAAATGTGTAGTATGGAATAGGAATGCTGTGTGAAGCCCATCTTGATGGGTAATCTAGATTGGTGATGTTTATATTGAGAACCAGAGAAGACTCCATGTAAGTAACGAGTAAGTTGAGGAGGTTATGAGGATGCGTGTGAGCTCCTTGTGTGTTATGCTCACATTAGCTTAATCTGTTGTGGCCTTGAGAGCCAGACCATGTGATTGGTTAAGCGGTGTGCTCCCAAGATCTTGTGTGGAAATGGAGTTATGAACTCCTGTGCGAGAGCTATTAGCTCCGATGGTTGTGTGGACAGGAAAGGGAAAGCCGACCCGCATCAATATCTGTGCTATTGACGAGTTGGGCAATGGGAAAAGGCTTCCCTGTACCTGCATTATGTCCGTCCGAGAAAAGGCTGGATCCAGCCGCGTTAGAGCGCATAATGAGAGATCGATTAGAAGACCAAAATGGTTCGTCGATCTGAAAAGCTCAAGTGTTGTCGTGAGGTTACCACCTTTGAACGAGATGGGTGAGAGGGTCTCCAGTCTGCACGTTGTAGTAGACTATGCTCTATCGCCAACAAGTTAAGAACCTCTAATCTGTGGTGTACTAAGGATGATCCGGTACACCGTAAGCGTGTCATATTTGCACGGAGCATCTGACACGAAGGCCGTCGTCGGTGTTGTTATTGTGCCTGAGTGCACTTATTGTGATATATATATATTATGATTGTAATGCATGCAGGGAAGGAACCACTGCCTCGGGTAAGGGTTAGGGTCATTATAATTAGTAAGCTGAATGTTGACCGTTGCTTTGTTTATCACTCGTAGGGTGGACGTCCATATGCAGGTGTTGCGGGCTAAACTGGATTGAGCGGGCTGAAGCCCTTGCTATTGTTGCTTGTAGGCCCTTGAAGGCCATGCAAAGTGTTGGATTTCATGTGTGGTCGGCCTGTGTGCCGATGTATGAAATCATCTTTTGTAAAGAGAAACTTGTAAGGCCTTAAGGCCAGGAGCATTTGTGAGCTTGTATACATTCCTAGTGGTTTATATAAATGTGGTATTTATATAGTAGTGGACATTCATTGATTGAGTTCTTGCAAGTAATAATCTTCCGCTAGAATGCTCTGAGTTAGGATGCACGTAGAAAGGTTTTTGATATTCAAAAGTAATTCCGCCGTTTGTGTGTGAAATATGGCATGGGGCCCCAACCGGAACATCTGTTATATTCTATGTGACATATGGATGCGTTACACCCTTTGGTGCCATTACTGTTGCGAAAAGCTGAAAATCTTCCAAGCCTTTCATCGATTCGTCGCAAGGGGTAGATAAGGGTGAGGAACAATGTATTTTTTCTTACACACATAGCCTTCTATTTATAGTTATTTTTATTTTAAAAGGGGAAGAGGCGCATACTTGTTCCTGATCAAGAATTGTTCAACGGTTGGGATTTAATCCGAACACTTAGTCATAAAATAGACTTATTGAGAGCATGTATTGAGTGAACTCGACGCACTCAATGTTATCGATGCTTTAGTCCTTTCAATGCACTCGATGCTTGAGTATATATACTCACCATATTCGACGCTTTTATACATAGTCGAATTCATCTCAACTGCCCTGCTGGGATTAGATCTACCTGCAATTAACAAGCAAAATAAAATGTAGATTGCTACTGAAGCTTGACTAAATTCAACATGCTCAATTCAAATTTGAAAGTGTTAAATTTAGCTTCATCTAGTAGTTTAGTGAAGATGTCTGCAACTTGTTTGACTGTATGGACAAATTCAAGACAGATGTCTTCCATCTCCACTTGCTCTCTAATAAAATTGTACCTAATCTAAATATGCTTAGTCCTACTATGAGAGACATGATTCCTAGCAATTGAAATAACACTAGAAGAATCGCATTACATTAGAGTTTTACTTATTTGTATGTTGTAATCCTGGAGCTGATTGTGGATCTACAACAATTGAGCGCAACAACTACCTGTTGATATATTCTATAACTCAGCTGTTGAAATTGCAATACTGGTCTGCTTTTTACTGCTCTAAGATACATGTCTTCCTCCCAAGAACTGATAGGTGTCTAATGTGCTTTTCCTATCTTCTCAACACCCTGCAAAATCTGCATCTGAATATCCCGTTATTTCAAAATTCCTATTCCTAGGGTACCATAGGCCAAGATCTGGTGTGCCCTTAAGATATCTCAAGATTTTTTTAGCTGCAAATTAGTGAGACTCCTTAGGGCCAGCCTGGTATCTAGTACAAACACATATAACATACATGATGTCTGGCCTACTAGCAATAAGATATAGGAGGGATCCAATTATGACTCTATACAAGGTTATATTAAAAGGTTTCCCTGCCTCATCTTTATTTATTGACATACTTGCCCCCATGGGAGTTTTCATTATGGAGGCACTCTCAATTTAAAACTTTTTAATTAACTCTGTAGTGAACTTGGACTTTGAGATAGACAATCCATCTTCAGTCTACTTTACCTGGAGGCCTAAGAAGTACTTAAGCGCACCCATACTGGATATTTTAAACTCCCATTGCATAAGTTTGGCAAACTATTTGCAAAGGTTATCATTAGTAGACCCAAAAATTATGCCTTCTACATAAATTTAGACTAGTATGATCTTGGCCTTAGATCCCCTTAGGAATAGAGTCTTGTTTATCTTTCCCCTTGAGATTTTTTTCTCAATGTGAAGGTAGACATGATCTCATACCATGCCGTAGGGGCTTTCTTCAACCCATACAAAGCTTTCCAAAAGTCTATAAACATAATCAGGAGAGTTAGGATTGACAAAACCTTATGGATGCTCAACATAGACTTCTTCCCTTAAGTTACTATTGAGGAAGGCTGCCTTCACATCCATCTGGTAGACTTTGAATCCCTTTTGTGCAACATATGTAAGGAATAGTCTAATGGCTTCTAGCCTAGCTATAAGGACAAAGGTTTTATATAAATAAATACCTTCTTCTTTTTTGTATCCCTTAGTGAAAGTCTTTGTTTCAAGAGCCTAAACACCTAGAGGGGGGGGTGAATAGGTTCTAATCTTTTTGAGTATTTTTGATTTTAAGGCAAACAGATATTTGTAACTTCTTTTAGCACAGAATAATTCTATCTACAAGAATTAAAACAATACAACAGACACCAGATATTTAGTGATTCCCCAAGATATGGGTACATCCACTTTCCCTCTTCGCCCATCCAGCAGATAATTGGATTCAGCCTAACTTCCTTCCAATGGCTCTGATCCGCAGATCTTACAAACTCAGAACCCCAAAATGGTTCCTACACCTCAGACTTTACACAATTCCTACCTCAGATTCTTCCATGAATCCTGCCATAGGCCTCAGCCCTACATCAGCCTTTATAATTTTAGGCTTACAAGTCAGACTTTCCACAAGTCCTACCTCAGGCACACAGCCCTACCTCAGCCTTTATAATTTTAGGCTTACAATCTCAGATATAACAATAGATCCTACAAGAATTTGTGAGTATTGAGTATCATAAAACTTCACCAGCTAGATTTCTCTATTGATGTTGTCTTCTTGATCAATTCTTGTATAGACTGCTCCTTCTTATCCAACCGAACTTAGCTTTTCAAAGCTTCTTGATTAGGACAAATAAGGTGGATCTTTTCTTGAAATTTAAGTTGATCTTCAGTCAGCTTCTTCCTAAGATTCAGATTAAACTCTGAATCTTTCTTTCAGATAGCCCTTGATCTGTTAGAATTTTTCTTATTGATGCCTCACGTTGTTGTCCTCTTTGTCGTTCCCGATCTTTCTCTTATATAGAGCTTGCTTCATGGTTACCGGCTGATCCGGTTCATAACAGACATCTGACAGTTCTGACAATGGTGTCAGACCGGTTAGTTATGATAACTGTCAAGTCACCAGTCACGTCACCAGGTTCTACAATGTCTTTTCAACTTAGCATACAACACTCAGCAGACTTCTTCACCTGTGTCGACACATATAGGGTAAGTGTCGACACAAGTCTTCAAGATGTCGACACAAATACTCCAAGTGTCGACACAGTCATACTTCTGCTTCTCGACACTGCTTTTTTGTTGTATGTGTCGACACAAGTCCTGTGTGTCGACACAACAGCTTCTTGTCTCGACATTTCTGTTGCAGACAGATGGTGTTGAGTGTTTGTCAAATGGCATTGAGTGTGTGTCGATACAAGTCCTGTGTGTCGACACAATTACTTCTGATCTCGACACAGCCTCTTGAGAGTTGGTGTGTCGACACAAGTCCTGTGTGTCGATATAATTGCTTCAGGTGTAGACATAGCTCCTAAGTGTCGACTAATCTTCTGTTTTAAGTGTCAAAAAAATTCTGTCTTAAGTTGTCGACATTATTCTGGATGTCGACACAACTGCTTCTTTAGGTGTCGACATAGCTTTGAGTGTCTACACAACTTCTTTATATGTGATGACACATTTTGCCAGTGTGTTGACACAACTTTCCTGAGTGTTGACACAGTCTCCTTGAGTGTCGACACATTTTATTCACAATTGTTGACACTTGTACTTAGAAAATTTTCCTTACAAAATTTTAAACCTGCACAATGAAACTCAAACTTTTATCAAATACACATTGATGCATATCATTGACTAAGTTGTGGCTTCTCCAAATCTAGTACACATTTTCCAATGTACCCAACAATCTCCCCTATTTGGAGAAGTCATAACCCTAAGTCAAAGATATACATCTCGTAAGAGAAAAAAATTGTAATAGAAGTAAAAACATTTTAGAGCAGGTTATTACATAATCATTGTAAACAACAAACACTTAATAATAAAATAGATTTCATTAATAAGTAAAATTATGGTTTACAAGAATTTCTTATAGAAAGGAAAAATAATACATTGTTCTAATAAAGAACCTAGCAATCTTATTACTGACTAGGTTCCTTAATAACTATTCCTTTGCCAGACTTGATTTTTGCCTGCACAGAAGGTTCAACATCTTCAGCTGGCTTTTTCCCTTTGAGAGCTTTCTTCTTCAATGCTTCAGCCTTGATCTTCTGTCTTTCAAAATAGTGGAAAAGTTTTGGGGAAGTACTTGCTTGGCTCTTGAGCATTAGCAGGTAGCTTCCAAGCCTTAACACTTCTTCTTTGCTGTAGGATTGCTTCTTGTCCAGCTTGATATTTATTCCACGCTTGCTCAGAATACCACTTACTCCTGTCATGGGTTTTATCCTTAACAGATGTCTAGGTAGTAAGTATGATATTTCTAGAAGTTGGGCTCCACTGCTCAAAATCTGGCTTCAGGTCAGCCTGCTCTCTTAATCTCTTCTTAGAAAGTTGAGCTTCCTTCTGAGCTTCTAATGTAGCTTCTGACATTTCAACCTTTTCCAGAATTATATTTTGTACCTCTGGTGGAGGACTATACATTTTTAGCACTTCTTCTTGAACCATCTTAAAATCAACTGGGGGTTAGATCACCTGAGCAACTTCAGGCTCATCTCCTTCAAAATATTCAGGTTGAATCCCAAACTCAGCTACATTAGAATCATCACAAAGAGGAGGATATCCAAGAGTAGCTCTGATGCTATTGGTAGTCCATTTAGCATGGTCAGAGCTGTCTTTGACTAGTAATCTCTCCCCCTTTATGACTTCTCTTGCAATATGATCTCTTATGTCTTCTTTCTGGAATCTTACTTGATCAGCTATATATTCAATTCCTTCTTTAAAATAAGCTCTGAATTTTGTCAGGAAAGTTTTAATTTTCTCCTGAGATTCTTGAAATGTGGCTTTGATAGCAGATATATCTTCCTGGATTTGCTTGGAGATTTCAGCCTTCAGAGTAGTGCTTGAATCTGTGAGCTTTGTTAATATTTCATAATGTTAATCCTTGAGATTATCATTCATCTTTATCTTATTCTCCAGTACATATCCCTGCTTCACTTCAATTTCATCCACTTTAGCTTGTATATCTTGCTGGTACTTGGCCAGGAACACCACAACATTACCTCCTTTATGGAAGCAATCTGTCATCTCCTTCTTATGTTGATTCACTTCAAATCTAATGGATTTGATGTCCTGGGCCAACTGAAACTGTAACTCTTTATGAGTTTCATCCACATATTTTTCTATAGTCTGTCTTTGATTATCCAGTTTTATTTGCACCTTGAACAGTAGAGAACTGAAGTCCATGCTTGATGTAGATGGTGCAGTTCCCAATTGTAAAGCTTTCTTATATCCAGAACTCCTCATCTTTAACACAGTCAGCTTTCTTTTCTTATCCAATGTGGCTTCTTCATCTTCAAAAGATTCAGATGTACTTTGAATATCAATAGTTTCCTTTTCAGCTAGGGTATCCTATGATAACTCCTCCTCAGTCCTTAGAATTTCCTTTTCTTTTTCAATTTCCTCCTCCCCAGTCCTATCAGTAAGAGGATCAGGAAATAATTATTCCATTGTAAATTCCTGTTGTATCTTTTCAGAAGGAATAAGATTAGTTCTTTTTTAAAAAAAATACCACTTGAAAGACCTCTTTTGTTGTGTAAACAAAAGTGTCCCTTTGAACAATTTTTGAGGAGAATACTATAATACATCTCTAGTCTGTGGAGAAGATACTTACTGGCTCATTTTGAGCATCATTCTTATCAATTACTTCAGCTGTAGTGTTGATTTCAGATACAACATCGATTATTGTGTCTACAGCTAAGTCACTATCCAGGACAGCAACATCAATACCTCCCCCTTAAGTAGGCAACTCAGTTTATTTTTCTTGGTTTTCGCCCCCTGGAGTAGAGTCAATTTGTTGCTCTTGGGGCTCACAGTCCTTTGCTTGAGCATGAACATCTTATTGTTGCTGGTCTTCATCATAACTAAAGACCCCTTCCTCCTCAGAATCATTGAAGGAGTCAGCCTGGACAACCACATTCTTTTTCTTCTTGCCTTTGTTAGTTTGCTCCTTAGGAGTAGGGACTTCTTTGGTTAGAACTCTGTCCCACCTTGACAGTATCCTTACATCCATTTTTCTCATATGATTTATCTTAGAGACATTTGCTTGTTTCAGAACATCTGGAATTACTAATATTAAGCATAGGCTGAGGATACTTCCTAGGTTAGGTTTCTTCATTCCTTCTTGTAGTTTATCAAACACTATTGCTGCCTAGTCAGTGTTTATCTTGAATATAATTCTCACCATCAGATTGAACATATGGGCAGAAATCTGATCATGTCCACTTATCTTGCAGATAATTTCTTTGCCAACAACTTTAGATAGAAATTTTCCTTGGGAATTCATCCCTTTTCTGGTGATATAGGATCCAATCTTGATATTGGGACTCAGCCCACACCAGCTTAAAGCTCATGTAATCTGGGAAGGGGTTATTTCTTTTGTATCCTTGATCAATGGAAGATGTAGTGATTTTCTGATAGTTTTCAATGTGAGTTTCACTCGGGTATCTTGAACAGTCGCCTTAATTTTCTTGCCTTCTGAATCCACTGTAACGTTTGAATGGAACTCCATGACTTCCTTCTTCCAAATTTTGGTCGGTTCTGAGACCAAAAATTCGAGTCCATTTTATGAAATTAGGGACTCCCTGAATTTCGTCAGAAGCAGTTGTGAAACCTTCGCGAACAAGTTCGTAACCTTCGTTAACCTTGTCTTCTTGGTGTGGCGCCATTGGTGTAAGTACTAGAGGAGAAAAGAAGTGAAGGTCTATGTCGACAGAAGGTGTAGAGTTAAAAATTCTGATAGCGTAGTCGACCAGATTTTGGATTCACCTTTTTATAGTACTTGAGTCAGGGGCAGATCAAAAGTCGGGCTTAAGTCGACAAATTAGTTTTTATGTCGACAAAAATGACCTAGGTCTTGACAGAACTTTAGTTAAGTCGACACAACTATGTGTCGACATACTAATGTCTTAGTAGACAAAACGTATTTTAAGTCGAAACATCTATGTGTCGACATACTTGAGTCTGTGTCGACATACTTGCGTCTGTGTCGACACTGACAACTTAAGTCTCGACAGAGTTGTGTTGACATAAACTTTTTGTGTTGACACAAATATCCTCACAACTTATAGTCTCGACAAGGTTATGTCGACACCTATTCTCCTGTCGACACAGATACTATTTCTGTGTCGACACATCCTTTTTCTGTATCGACACAACATACTGAGTGTGTCGACACAACTTGCTTGTGTCAACACAAACTTTGTACTTAGACAAATTTCAAGAGAAATTTGGTGCTTACTGATTCTATTCATGGAAACTTATGTTAACCTATTATAGGTTCAACATACCTAATTCAATTTTGAAATAATTGAATTTTGTATCATCCAGTGGTTTGGTGAAAATATCAGCTATTTGATTATCTGTTTTAACAAACTCTAGACTAATATTTTCCTTCTCAACATGTTCTTTGATAAAATGAAACTTTATTTCTATATGTTTGGTCTTACTGTGTGATACTGGATTGTTAGCAATAGAAATAGCACTTGTAGAATCACAAAATAGTGGAATTCTTCTTACCTGGATGTCATAATCTTCTAGTTGATGCTTTATCCACATTAATTGTGCACAGCAGCTACCTGCAACAATATATTCGGATTAAGCTGTTGATATAGCTACACTTATTTGCTTCTTGCTGCTCCATGACACCAACCTCCCACAAAGGAACTGACAGGTTCCTGTGGTACTTTTTCTGTCTTCTTTGCATCCAGCAAAATCTGCATCTGAGAAACCTGTTAATAGAAAAACTCTATTCTTAGGGTACTAAAGGCCTAGATTAGGTGTGCCCTTAAGATATCTCAAAATTCTTTTAGCTGTAGTATAATGAGATTCCTTAGGGCATGCATGATACCTAGCACAGACACATGGTGCATACATAATATTAGGTCTACTAGCAGTCAAGTATAGTAGGGAGCCAATTATCCCTCTATACAAAGACTCATCAACAGGTTTCCCTGCTTCATCTTTGCATATAGGCATACTTGTTCCCATTGGAGTTTTCACTGTAGAAGATGAGTCCAAACCATACTTCTTAATCAACTCCTTGGTGAATTTAGAATGGGATATGGATAACCCACTCTCAGTCTGTCTAACTTGAAGTCCCAAGAAGAACTTCAGCTCACCCATACTGCTCATCCCAAACTTCCCTTGCATAAGTTGGGCAAACTTCCTAAAAAGGCTGTTTTCAGTAGAACGAAAGATAATGTCATTCACATATATCTGGACTAGTATTATCTTGCCTATTGATTCCCTATAGAATAGAGTTTTGTCTATCTTTCCTCTAGAGAATTTATTCTCAATTAGGAAGGCAGACAAGGTTTCATACCAAGCCCTTGGAGCTTGTTTCAAACGATATAGAGCTTTCCTAAGCCTATATACATAATCTGGAATGTGAGAGTCTACAAAACCCGAGGGTTGTTCTACATAAACTTCTTCCTTTAAATCACCATTCAGAAATGCTGATTTCACATCCATTTGATATACTTTGAACCCTTGGAAGGCAGCATAGGCTAAGAACAACCTTATTGCCTCCAGCCTTGCCACTAGAGCAAAAGTTTGATCAAAATAAATACCTTCCTCATGCTTGTAGCCTTTTGCTACCATTCTAGACTTGTTCTTGACTATACTGCCATTCTCATCAAGCTTGTTCCTGTAGATCCACTTAGTTCCTATTATGTTGTGAACTGACAGAGCTCTTCTTGCATTGCATAAATCCAGTTGGTGTCTTGCATGGCCTCTTCAATCTTCTTGGGTTCTATCTGAGATAGGAAGCTAGAACATAAAACTTTGTTCATGCTCCTGCTCCTTGTTAGAACACCATGACTTGCATCACCAATGATCTGGTGAGCTGGATGATCCCTCATGTGTCTCCTTGTTGGAGGAATTCTGTCAACATTATGGCTATCTCCAGTTTCCTCATCTTGTTGCTCCACACTTTCTTCTTCACCCAAAGGGACTTGATCTCCCCCTAGATAGCTAGCATCTTTATCCTCATCCAGTTTAGCAAGAACATCTTCATTGATGGTCAGCTTATCCAACTTATCTTTTAGACCTGTAGAACTAACTGAAGAACTAGACAATTCACTGTTAATAAACATTGACTCATCAAATACAACATGCATAGATTCTTCTACAACTTTAGTAGTCAAGTTGTACATCCTGTATGCTCTACTATGGTTGCTGTACCCAACAAATATCCCTTCTATGGATTTGGCAGCAAACTTAGTTTGCTAGTGTTTACCATTGACTAGTACAAAACACTTACTACCAAAGATTCTGAAATAAGATATGTTTGGTTTTCTGCCTTTTAAAATCTGGTAGGGAGTCATCTTGTGTTTCTTGTTGATGGAGGCCCTATTGAGCACATGACATGCAGTATTTACTTCCTCAGACCAGAATTATTCAGGGAGAGTAGTTTCATTCAGTAGATTTCTACTAGCTTTAATTAGAGTCCTATTCTTTCTTTCATCAACACCATTTTGCTGAGGAGTTCTAGGTGAAGAGAATTCCTGATGATTCCCAAGTTCTTCACAGAATTGTGTCATATATTCAGACTGAAATTCAGTTCCATGATCACTTCTGATTTTGACCACTGAGCTATTGTATTTATTCTGAATTTATCTGACAAAAGTCTGGAAAATAGTTGGGGTTTCAGATTTCTGCCTCAAGAAGAAAACCCATGTAAATTTAGAATAGTCATCCACAACAACAAGTGTGTATGCTTTCCTACTAAGACTATGGGCTGGCATAGGACCAAACAAATTCATATGCATCAGATACAAAAATCTCTTTGAATCTTTGATGTCAAGTGACTGAAAAGAGGACTTACTCTGCTTGCCTTTTTGGCAAGCAGAGCACACACCTTCTTTTATGCACTGAACTTGAGGACCATTCCTCACTAATCCCATGTTGAACAGCAATACAATTGACTTATAGTTCAGATGAGCTAGCCTCTTGTGCTATTTGACACATAGAGAAGCTTTCTCTCATACAACCAAACAAATAGGTGATTTATTAGACTCACAATCTAGGTTAAGGCAATACACATTTCCTTTTCTAGTGCCAGTCAAAATGATCTCTTTATCACTTGACCTTTTTACTAGGCACACTCCTTTGTGGAAAGAAATATCATAACCTAGATCACTAAGTTGACTTATGCTAATCAGGTTATGTTTTAAACCCTTTACATAAGCCACTTTGGTGATAGTAATTGAATCACAAGATATGTTACCAAATCCTTTGATGATTCCCTTTTCTGATCCACAAAAGTTAATTTTGGGTCCATTCTTTATGGGCACATAGTCCCTCAACATTCTCCTTGTTCCAGTCATATGTTTGGAACAGCCACTATCCAAGTACCATATAGGGGTATGGTCACTATGATTTACCTGCAACAAATAATGAATCAATTACCCTTAGAACCAACCTTGCTAGTGGGTCCTAGGTCCTTGTTAGTTTGAGACCCTGTGACTGATCTAACAGGAATCCTACTTTGGGTTTTAACACTTAAGTTAAACCAGCAATCCATGGCAAAGTGGCCCACATTGCCACAACACCAACACTCAAACCTATTATACCTCTACTTAGGTACAAGACTTCTTACTTTGTCGTCAGTAGAATTATTAAGTGTTGGTGCTGGAACAACATTCTTCAAGAACTCCTCTTGAATATGATGGGCATGCCTTTAGATTGGTCTATTGATATTTGCACCCTTGCACATGAGATTTTCATGCTCATAGTGACCATGTGTAATGTCATGATCATACCTGTTAGTAGGATTCACTACCTTCTTAAAGAAAATAGGGGGATTAACAGCTTGAGGCTGAACTTGGACTTTACATTTTCTTTGAGAATTGATAGCCCTAGTTCTTCCCTTAAATCCTAGACCAGTCTTTCCTTTTTTTGAAACAAAATTATCTATCAAAGGTAAGACTGATTTTTCCTTGGAGAATTTTGCCACTAGCTCTCTCTCTTGCTGATGTTTTCCCACCAGTTTTTTGATATGATTCTCTTTGAATGAGATTGTACCCATCTGAATAACTGTAATGTTTTTTAATTTGGCATCCTAATTCAGTTTTTAATCCAGTAATTTTGCTGAATTTGCTGCAGCCAATTTGAGAGACTCAATCTCCTTGGACTGCTCTTTAACAAGAAACTTGCTCTTCTTTAGAGCGTGCTACAGCCAACCATACTCATCAATGAGTTAGTGAACATCCCCCTCAGACTAAGATCCATCCACTTCTTTTGAAGAAGATTCTTCTGATTCTGATCCTGTAAAGTAATCTGAGACTGAGGAAGAATTGTTTACCTTACTTGGTCCAGGCTGATCCTGACACTTATCTTCTTCAGATTGAGCCATCAGCCCTTTATAGTATTACTCTTCCACTCCATTTATGGAGTCCAGGATTTGTAAGAATTCTAGTTCCCTAGAATCCTCTTCTATTGAGAAGAGTCCAACATATGCTTCTGCCTCTTCTTCTTCAGATTCTGAAGATGAAGAGTCTGTCCAACTCTTCTCCTTCTTAGCCACTAGAGACTTCTCCTTCTTGCCTTTGATTTGCTGCTTCTTCTTGTCCTATGATTCCTTTCTTTTGTTAGGACAGATAGCTATGACATGCCCAAACCTGTTGCAGCAATAACACACAATCTTAGTATTAGATTGTTTACCAGGTTTAAAACCATACCTATCCTCCTTAGGTGTTTTCTTCTTTCTGTAGTATTCATCCTTAGAATTGGATGTTGATGAAGGCCTGGTTCTCCATTTCTTTTTCTTCATGAACCTTTGAAATTGTCTAGTGAAGGCAGCAAAGTCTTCATCAGATGTGTGACTATCTGATGTACTTGTTTCTGGAACACCTTCTTCTGCTTCAGTACTCCTTCTAGGTGGATAAGGAGATTTTCCCCTACCCTTCCTTGAGCCCTCAGTCTTGAAGGCTACTAACTTTTCTTTATGTTCAGATCTGTTGCCCTTCTCTTCCTCTTTCCTAGCAGTAAGCTGTATTTCATATGAAAGTATCTTTCCAAAAAGTGTAGGTGGAGGCGTGTTAGTCAGTCTTGCCACTTCCCTGATTGCACATATCTTAGTATCCCAATCCTTTGTTAGGGGCCTAAGAAACTTGTCATTCAGTTCATAAGTACTGAAGACCCTTCTATATATCATCAGTTCATTCACTATTCTGAAAAACTTTTTATAGCATTCAGCTATGCTGTCAGTTTTAGTTTGCCTAAAACTCTCATACTCCTGATTCAGCATAGAATTTCTGTCCTCTCTGACATCTTCTGTGCCTTCCATATAGACAATTTGTGTATCCCACATTTCTTTGGATGTTTTACAGTGCACAAGATTTTGGAATGTTGCATCATCTATGGCACTTACATTTATATTCTGAGCTCTTTTATCTAATGTAGCCAAGAAGATTTCATCCTTAGTCATCTCTGAATAACTCTTTGGAGTTTGAATGTTTGCATCAAGAACTGAAACCTTCATTGGGATGAAGGGGCCTTCCTGTACTGTGATATCAATTCTTGGATCAGATGCTTCCATAAATAGCCTGACCCTTTCTTTCAAAATGCCAAAAGATTCTTTCCTGCATATGGGCAATTTCATAGAACCAAACTCCTTTTGATTTTCACTTGAACTCTTTCTTGTTGTCAGTTATAGCCTTGGAGAAATACTCTGACTGTTAGGTCAAATATTGAGGAACCACCCTCTGATACCACTTTAAAGACTTTGTTTCAAGAGCCTAAACACCTAGAGGGGGGGGGGGTGAATTGGTTTTAATCTTTTTGACTCTTTTTGATTTTAAGGCAAACAGATATTTGTAACTTCTTTTAGCACAGAATAATTCTATCTACAGAAATTAAAAACAATACAACAGACACCAGATCTATAGTTGTTCCCCAAGATATGGGTACATCCACTTTCCCCTTCGCCTATCCAGCAGATGACTGGATTCAGCCTAACTTCCTTCCAATGGCTCGGATCCGCAGATCTTACAAACTCAGAACCCCAAAATGGTTCCTACACCTCAGACTTTACACAAGTCCTACCTCAGATTCTTTCCTGAATCCTACCTTAGGCCTCAGCCTACCTCAGCCTTTAAAATTTTAGGCTTACAACTCAGACATTACACAAGTCCTACCTCAGGCACACAGCCCTACCTCAGCCTTTATAATTTTAGTCTTACAATCTCAGATCTAGCAATAGATCCAACAAGAATTTGCGAGTAATCAGTATCAGAAAACTTCACCAGCTAGATTTCTCTGTTGATGTTGTCTTCTTGATCAGTTCTTGTATAGACTGATCCTTCTGATCCAACTGAACTTAGCTTTTCAAAGCTTATTGATTAGGACAAATAAGGTGGATTTTTTCTTGAAGGTGAAGTGGATCTTCAGTCAGCTTCTTCCTTAGATTCAGATTGAACTCGGAAACTTTCTTGTAGACAGCCCTTGATCTGTCAGAATTCTTCTTATTGATGCCTCACGTTGTTGTACTCTTTGTCGTTCCCGATCTGCCTCTTATATAGAGCTTGCTTCATGGTTACCGGCTGATCCGGTTCATAAAAGACTTCATACAGTTCTGACAATGGTGTCAGACCGGTTAGTTATGACAGCTGTCAAGTCACCAGTCACGTCACTAGGTTCTACAATGTCTTTTCAACTCAGCATACAACACTCAACAGACTGCTTCATATGTGTTGACACATATAGGCTAAGTGTCGACACAAGTCTTCAAGGTGTCGACACAAATACTCCAAGTGTCGACACAGTCATAGTTTTTCTTCTCGACGTTGCTTTTTGTTGTATGTGTCGACACAAGTCCCGTGTGTCGACACAGAAGCTTCTTGTCTCGACATTTCTGTTGCAAACAGATGGTGTTGAGTGTTTGTCAAATGGCGTTGAGTGTGTGTCGACACAAGTCCTGTGTGTCGAGACAATTACTTATGATCTCGACACAGCCTCTTGAGAGTTGGTGTGTCGACACATGTCGTGTGTGTCGACACAATTGCTTCAGTTATCAACATAGCTCCTGAGTGTCGACTCATCTTCTGTTTTAAGTGTCGACAAAATTCTGTTTTAAGTTGTCGACACAATTCTGGATGTCGACGCAACTGCTTCTTTAGGTGTCGACATAGCTTTGAGTGTCGACACAACATCTTTATAAGTGTCGACACATTTTACTAATGTGTCGACACTGCTTTCTTGAGTTTCGACACAGTCTCCATGAGTGTCAACACATTTTCTTCACAAGTGTCGACAGTTGTACTTAGAAAATTTTCCTTAAAAAATTTTAAACCTGCACAATGAAACTCAAACTTCTATCAAATACACATTGATGCATATCATTGACAAAGTTGTGTCTTCTCCAAATCTAGTACACACTTTCCAATGTACCCAACACTTAGCTGCCATCCTAGCTTTATTTCTTGATTATAATGTCATTTTCATCAAACTTATTCCTGTAGATCCACTTGGTTCTTATGACATTATGTCCTTGTGGTCTGGGAACCAGCTTCTAGACCTTCATCTTTTGAACTGGCTCTGTTCCTCTTGCATTACCATAATCCAAAACTGCTCTATGTTGGCCTCTTCAAATCTTTTGGGCTCAACTTGTGACAGGATGTTTGAATACATGGTTGTGTTGAGACTTTGGCTCCTGGTTATAATTCCTTGGTTAGCACCAACAATTATCTGGTGTTTGGGATGATCCCTTAAATGCCTGACAATTAGAGGCATTCTTCCTTCAACATCTTGAGCTTTAGAAGATAGAGCTTGTTGTACTTCATCCTCATCATATGTGCAGAGTTCTCCTTCTGGAAAGCACACTCCTTCATCTTCATCTTGGGAAGCAGGAGAAGCTTCCTTGATCGATAGTTTGTCCTTCATTAATTCTATACCTACAGATCTAGATGAGGATCTTGGTAGCTCATTGTTAGTCATAGAAGACTCATCAAATACTACATTAATAGATTCTTCCTCAACTTGATTTTTCAAGTTGTAGATCCCATATATTTTGTTATGATTGTTGTACCCAACAAATATCCCATCATAGGATTTTGTAACAAACATAGTTAGGTAAGTTTTCCCATTATTGAGCACATATCATTTGCTTCTAAAGATCATGAAATATTAAAGGTTTGGTTTTCTGCCATCATTAGCTCATAGGGAGTCTTCTTATGATCCTTTGTGATAGAAGATCTGTTCAGGACATAACATGCAGTATTTACTACCTCAGCCAAGAAATATTCTGGGAGAGTTGTGCCACTTAGCAATGACCTACCAGCTTCTATGAGAGTTTAATTTTTCCTCTCAGCAAACCCATTTTGCTAGGGTGTTCTTGGAGAAGAAAATTCTTGGTGAATCCCTTGTTCTTCATAGAACATTATCATGCCTTTAGATTGGAATTCAGTGCCATGGTCACTTCTGATATTGACTGCAGTACTTTTTAGTTCATTATGAATTTGCTTGACAAAGGTCCTGAAGATATCAAGAGTTTCAGACTTTTTCTTAAGAAAGAAAACTGATACGTGTCGCGAGCGCCTTTATATTATTTTACCTTTTTAGATATAGATAGAAGAGAAGAGAAAGATTTATTTATTTATTTAAATATAAGAGGGTGGAGCTCGCGGGCAATTTTTCATTTTAACGGAAGGATGTAAGTCCACCTATCGCGTGTAGTACATGATATTCCCGTGGGGAATATCGGGGTCGTATTGTTCTCGGGGTTGGGTTGACTATTTCTAATCTTTCCTTGGAGGGACTATTATTTTACCGATGATATTTGGGTCGGTGTTGTTTAATTAATGGCAGATATATATAAATTATGCAGAAAATAAAAGCACAAAATATGCTGATGAAGAAAAAGCGCAACGACACAAAAAAATTTGAACGAAAATGACTTTTAATACCTAGAGATCCTAAATTTCAAATTAATTAAAGGGGAGACTTGGTCGTGGAGGTTCCAAAAAAATAAGCTCACCTAGATCTAGGAATATCGCTCACATAAACATTAAGATTGTTCTACCGAATGCTAGTCCGACGAAGGATTCCTCTTAATGCCCGCATTATGCTAAAAACCCCGCTATTGGGTAAGGAACCCAATCCAGGAGAATTACACTTTTCCTCTCTTGAGGTTATGCACGTAGTTCTCTTTACCAAAGGGTGATCGGTCCATACGCACGGTCTCTCGGCTAGCTAGCGTATGGAAAACAGAAAGAGAGATCACACATCGATATGTGGTACTACGCGTTGTATACCCGAGGAAAACCTTAAGTTCTTTAATTAAAGCAAAAAATGAGACCTTTTTTTATTTAAAGCGATTTTATCTATCCCAATGCTCTTTAATAATGAGGGCTAAGAGCGGTTAGCCACTCATCGGAATGGGGATTGTTTAAAAAAGGGAAAATGCATAATTGAAATGCAAGTCCTACTCAAATGAGTAGGCGGGAAATTAAAGCAGTAAAGAAAGCTGAAAATGAAAGCAGTAAAAGTGCGAGTCCTACTCAAACGAGTAGGCGGGAAATGTAAGTGGAAAATTTCGAGTCCTACTCAAACGAGTAGGCGTGAAATATATGCAGAAAAAGCTATCTCATACACACACACTCTACAGAAATAAAACACATGCACACACTCTACTTAAAATAAAACGATAAAAAGCTAACCCATACACTCACACACACAAGTAAAAAAAATGAAAAATGACGAAGTGATCTAAAAATTAAAAAAAATATATTTCTACCGCTAAAATGTACTAGAAATTCTTAAAAAGAGAAAATAAAAATTAAACGAGCAAATCATTTTGAAAATTAAAAAAAAATCAAAGTGTTTAAAAAATTAAAACGATTAGAAATCCATTCTTATAACTCCGTAAAAGTGCGTAAAAAGTGGAAATAGAGAAAAAAAGAAAAAAAAAGTTTTACGACATAAAAAGGAAAATCTAAGTTAGAGAGAAATGAAAACCACTTTGAATACATTTTTACGGATTTATAAGAATGAATAAAAAGCTATAAAATCCTAATCTAAACAAAGACAAGTAAAAATAACAAAACATAATCACATAAAATCTAATCTCGTACACACACACACCAATTTTAAAGAACAAAAACAAAGATACAACAAATAAGATTGCTTAAGGAGGGGGTAATTAGATGAAATCCAAAATCATATAAACGTGAAAATCTACAAATTGTATTAATTTAAAAAGGAGATTACAAAGCTAAACATAAAAGAGAGGGGGAGAAAATTCCCTTACAAAGCATGGGATTCCACCAAAGCAGCACCTACCCTAATCAAAATGGTCCAAAAAAGAGAACATTGGTGCTTACAGAAAACTTTTATTTATAGAAAAAAAAGAGGGGGTGACACTGGCGTGTTGGGCATGGGAAACGGGCGTGTCGGGTCTAGTGTGCTAAAGATATGGAAATTTCGTTGACTGGCTGATTTCTAGAACATCTGAAACGGGACACGTGTCGGGCACGGGCGTGTCATGCTTTGACACAGGCATGTTGTGGGGGGTGTGGGGGGTGTGGGGGGCGTGACAGGACACCTGGCAATTTGATTTCAGCAACAACTGAACTTGAACTGGTGGCGTGACACGAGCATGTCGGGTCTTCACACGGGCGTGTCGAGTCTTCACACGGGCGTGTCGGGTCTGGTTTGGCAAACTTCGAACGTCAAACATCGAGTTGGGATTGATGATGTTTAATGTCGAGCGGCGTTACATGGGCGTGTCTGGAATGGGACACGGGTGTGTCGGGCAGTTCGACGAACATCAACTGTCAAACGTCGAGCTGGAAGCATCGAGTGTCGAGACGGGATTGACACGGGCGTGTACTTTGGCTTTTTCTGAAAAAATTTCAGAAAATAAAAATAAAGTTAAGTTAGAATAATATTTACAAGAAGAAGCAATTTATTGAAAAAAAAATAAAAAAATTAACTAAAATGACTTAAATAAAGTACTATAAAATACGTATATTTACAACTTATCAAAACCCAAGCTAACCTAGAGAAATCATAAACACCACAAGTGTGTAGACTTTCCTACCTAGACTATGAACTGGCATAGGACCAAACAAGTCCATATGCAAGAGGTATAAACACCTCACAGAGTCTTTGGCCCCAATGCTCTTAAAAGAAGCTTTGGTCTGCTTTCCCTTTTGGCATGCAGAGCAAATGCCTTCTTTGGTGCATTTCATTTTGGGTCCATTCCTTACTAGATCTTCACTGAAGAGCTTACTTATAATCTTATTGTTCAAGTGAGCTAGTCTCTTTTGCCATGTTACACAATATGAGACTTTCTCATTTGCAACTACACATATAAGAGAGTCTCTACATAAACATAAAAAGTTCAAACAATAAATATTTCCACTCGTAGTGTCTGTCAAGATGACCTCTTGGTCACTTGACCTCTTAAGTTGGCACTCATCCTTATGGAATACAATGACATAGCCAAGATGACAGAATAGGTTTATGCTTATCATCTTGTGTTGCAACCCTTCCACATAAGCTACTTTTAAGATTGAGACTATGCCATTGGTAATCATACCATAACCCTTGGCGACTCCTCTGTGTGAATATCCAAAGATAACGTTAGGTCAATTTTTCACTAGAGTGTAGTCCTTCAAGATGCTTCTTGTTCTAGTCATGTTCCTGGAACAACTACTGTCCAAGTACAATATTAGAGTATGGGCACTTGGACTATCCTATAAAACATAATTAATGTTACCTTAGGACACCAAAATATATTGGATCCTTGGTTCTGGTTTGCCTGAAAATGAAAATGTCTTCCTGATGATTTTCTGACCGGAAGACTAGCACTTGCTCTACGCATAGTTGGATTGTTGCAGCAATCTAGGGAAAAATGTCCCACTTTACCACAACACTAACACTCATATATATTGTGACATCTATTCTGAGCAGGTCTGGCAGTTTGTAAGCTATTAGTAGCTGACTGTTTAGAAGGAAGAGCATCTTCCTTATTCATGTTTCTATCACCCACAATCTGACAGAAGGTGAGCTTGCCAGCAGAAGAGCTTGGTTTATCTTTAGTTCTACCAACAGTGGTCTTCTTTGCAGAAGATATACTATTGATGGTCTCAGAGATACCCAAGTCAGGCTTGCTGACACACTTGCCCTTGGTCTGAGTGCATGTTGGGAGATCCTGAGAAAAGGAAACTGCCTTATTCTTGAGTGTGGGGGTTTGGGTACCAAAGAAAAATTGTCGATGATGGGCCATCTGAATTTCCTCATGTAGGACCTAGAAAGCACTCATCCCCCTTCCATACCTTGCACCATAGTTGTGAACATTTTTTTTCACACGTTTGGATCTTCCATTCAACCAGTGACCAAAGATACTTTCTTGGTCATAACTGTTTGATGGTAACAACACTTTCTTAAAAGAGATAGGAGGCTGAAATTGAGCTTTGCCTTTCCCTTGGAATGGGCAACTCTAGTGTTCCCCTTAAATGCCAAACACTTCTTACCCTTTTGAGATGAGGAGTCTATCAGGGGTAACACAGTATTAGTCTTTGAATATTTAATAACAATTCTTTTCTCACTTTGGATCTTCTTTTCAAGATCCAGCATAATTGTGTTCTTGTGGTTAATGGTCCTAATCTCGATGATTGTTATAGTCTTTAGTTGGCTGACTTCCCATATCTTCTAATCCAGTAAGGATGCTTTCTTATCCTGCTGGGAAGTAGACAGCTGTAGGGAGATAATCTCCTCAACTTATTTCTTGGCCAACTTCTTGCTCCTTTTCAAAGCATCCGGAAGGGCACCATACTTGTCAATCAATTGATTGACATCTTTCTTAGATTATGACCCATCTTCATTATAGGATGTTGATCTATCAGAATTTGTACTAGTCTCATAGCTTGAATTAGAAGAGGAGATAGACAATAAATATACCTTATCTAGACCAGGCTGATCATGGCTGGATTCTTCATCTATCAAGGCCATGAGACTATAACTGCTATTGACATCTTCATAATCCTCATTGTCACTGTCTGAATATGATAGAGGGGCCCTGATACCTATCCTTATTATAGGATAGTCTTCATCTTCATAAGCAACAGTAGCAAACAAACCAATATAGACAACTTCTTCTTCAGGATATGATGAAGATGAGTCACTTTGACTCCAACTCTTTTCATTCCAAGCAATGAAGTTCTTTTCCTTCTTGCCCTGGAGATCGTGGGGCATCTCATCAATATCCTTTCTCTTTACAAGTCAATCAGCTATGACATGTCCCGGCTTACTGTAGCAATAGTAAGCAATTTTAGAAGAAACATGCTTACTAGGTTTAGATTCATACCTATCTCCCTTGGATTGTTTCTTCTCAGCCTTTTAGTGGTCCTTCTTGTGATGAGAGGAGGAGGAAGGTATGCTCCTCCACTACTTCCTCTTTATCATCTTTTGAATATACATAGAGAAGGAAGTAAACTCTCCGTCAGACATGTTGTTGTCTCATGTGCTTGGCTCTGTGGTGTCTGAATCAACAGAATCCCTTGGGGGAGAGGTAATCCTCTCCTTGCTATTCTTAGAGCTCTCAGCTTTGAAGGCCATAGTATTTTCCTTAGCTTAAGATCTATTGGTGATTTCCTCCTCCTTCGTGGCAGATAGCTACATCTCATATAAGAGCAGCTTCCCAAACAGTGTGTGAGGGGGAGTATTAACTAGCTTTGCCACCTCCCTGATGGTACAGATCTTGATGTCCCAATCTCTGGTTAGAGATCTAAGGAACTTGTCATTGAGCTCCTAATTGTTGAATACCCTTCCGTAGGTCCTCGGCTCATTCATTATTCTGAAGAATTTCTTATAGAATTCAGATATGCTATCATTCTTGGTCTGTCAGAAGGCTTCATATTCTTGGTTAAGCAGGTATTTCCTGTCATCCCTGAATTCTTCAGTGCCTTCCATGTAGACCACAAGTGTATCCCACATCTCCTAAGAAGTTCTATAGTGGACATGGTTCTAGAAAGTTAAATCATCAATGGCACTAACTATTATGTTCTGTGCCCTCTTGTCCATGGTTTCTAGTATGACCTCATCCTTGTCATTTCAGAGTACTTCTTAGGAGTCTTGACAGTGGGATCCAGAACTGAGACCTTCAAGAGAATGAAAGGTCCTTCTTGAATTATTATAAAGATTCTATGGTCAGATGCCTCAATAAATAGCCTGACCCTTTCCTTACGAATCCCAAAGCTCTCCTTCCTGCAGCGTTGAAGCTTCATTTAGCCCAACTCCTTATGGTTCTCTCCTAAACCCATAAGGATATGCTTATCAACTCAGATTGTCATGTCCTTCTTGAGCATCCTCCCTCTGATACAACTTGAAAGTCTTTAGTTTCAAGAGTAGCTAACCACCTAGAGGAGGGGTGAATAGGTTTTTAAGTCTTTTTATCCTTTTTATATTTTGATGTAGGGATGTCCGGAATCGGAAATCTCTACGGAAATAATTCACTCCTCGCCCAATATCGTCTTAGAACTATCGCACCTACACAGCACCTATCGCTCACAATATTTCCTCGTCACAAACGCAGCGCATAAAAATAACAAGGAGGATTGGTCGACTCGAAAATAGCGATCAAAATTTGAGTCGGATCATTCCCCAAATTAACATAAAGATTGCCAACCTTTTTGGGAGCAAAACCAAGGCTATAGGCCAAGATCCGCTCCGGCAAATAGGATCCACCCGATCCGGAAATAAAAAGCCTAGCAATGGCGATTTCGAAATGAAAAGTGCAGCGATTGATTTAACAAAGCGGATAAAACGATTTGCGATCCACCACAACTAATTAGAAGAAATCACACAAGGAGGGATGAGAAATTTTACCCAACCGGAGAACGTTCACACAAGATAATTGTGGGAGATTCACTCTCTCCACGGATCCACCGGCGTCACACCGAAGGAAGCCGCGCCGGAGACGCACCGAACCGGATGGAGGGAGCAAAGGGGGGCCGGCGGCTTCACACCACTAGAGGGGGGGCGGCGGCAATGAGAGGCAACCTCCTTGGCCGAAATTCTCAAAGAGAGGAATAGGGTTTCAAATTTTCACTAATGATCTCATAACATGGCCTCCTTAAATAGGAGTTACAAACAAGCCTTAACCATTCATGATGGAGATGTAATCTCATCCATCCAAATGGTTAAATGCACACCAAATAAAAATATTGTCCAAATGCAAAAATAAAAAGTGCAATATTGAATATAAAATTATCACTTCAAACTTGGATAATATTATATTCCTAAAATAGAAATAATAAAGCATGAAAGGGAAATGTTTTAATGCGGTGCGGCGAATGTTGCGCGCCGCGGGCGGAGGTTGTAATGTAGCCTTCCGCTAGCATCATCGTGATGCCTCACGTCCTTCAGTTGAATCGCCTCAGCAACCGGGTCAACCTCATCATCGTCAGTATCGTCTCCAAGTAGAGGTGGAGGGGGTGCGCCATCAATCCTCCCCCGCTCAAAATCACGCATCTCTGTTGCGTGGTCCAAGAGGTAGCGGTGAAGAAGATCGGCATCCAAACTTTGCAGCTCCAACTCGAGCACCCAAGAGTCATCCGAAGGGGGGCGGTCACGCCAACGGATGAGGAAGCGGCGGGTATCGCCATCAGCAGTGGTAACATGCTCAGCAGCAAGTATGATCTCTGGAGTGGAAAATGTCCGTGGGAACCTGGGGAACATATTAGCAGTAGGCAAGAAAGAAGGCAACGTACCATCCGATGATATACCTGTGGGGACCGTAAGAGAGAGATCATCCGTTCTACCACTCCCCAACCCATGAGAATTTAAAGTGGGAGAAGACGACGACAAAGAAATCAACTCTTGTGGTGGCGACACAATATCGTTAAATCCGAAACGTTAAAAATGGGGAGATACCCCAATCAGCAGGCAAATCCAAAACGAAAGCGTTGTCACCTAACTTCTTAATAATCCGAAAAGGGCCGGCGCGCTTTGGTGCTAACTTTTTAACGGTGCCAGTTGGCAAGCGTTCGGGAACTAAACGGACTAAAACTAGATCGCCAATTTTAAAGTTTGATACTCTCCTATGTAAATTAGCGTGCGCCTGATAAGAGTCGTATTGTGACGTCAAAGTGGCCCGTATACGTGCATGTAGATCATGGATGTGTTGGGCAAAGGATTGTGCAAATTGACTTGCTTTGTACGTTGGAGGCAACGGTACCAAGTCAAGCGGCACAGGAGCTTTATAACCGTGGACAATCTCATTCGGAGACATACCCGTAGACCTATTTTTGGAATTATTGTAGGCTAATTGGGCGTGGGGTAAGAGAAGATCCCAAGTGCCTAAATGATCGCTCACGAGGCATCTTAACAAATTCCCTAAACTCCGATTAACTACTTCCGTCTGCCTATCCGTTTGGGCATGATAGGCGGAGGAAAACAATAACTTTGTTCCCATTAATATCCATAACGTTTTCCAAAAATAACTAGTGAATTTTACATCTCTATCCGAAACTATGGTCTTTGGCACTCCGCGGTGACTAACGACTTCTTTAAAATATAGTTTAGCGACATGAGACGCATCGTTTGTTCTACTGCACGGGATGAAATAAGCCATCTTGGAAAATCTATCCACAACTACAAAAACGGAATCATGACGGCGTTGGGTAGGGGGAAGGCCTAATACAAAGTCCATACTAACATCCACCCAAGGCATGGAGGGAATAGGCAAGGGTGTATATAATCCTACATTGGTTTTACCACCCTTAGAAACCTGACACGTTCGGCAGCTACTCACGACTCTTCCTACCATAGTCTTAAGTTTGGGCCAATAAAACTTTTCCTCGACTAACGTAACCGTCTTATCCCTACCGAAGTGACCACTCAACCCTCCGCTATGCAATTCCCAAATGATATGTAGACGCAACGATGACTGTGGAATACATAGCTTTCCGTGCCTAAACAGGTAACCGTCCTTAATGACGTATGCAGATATCGTCGTTGGGGAACTATCCTGGGCTGATAAATAGACGTCTTGGAAGTCAGGACACGTAGCATACTCATCCTTAACCCGCTCAAATCCTATAACATGTACTTCCATAGAAGTGAGTAAAAGCGTAAGACGACTAAGGGCGTCGGCGACTCGGTTATCTGCTCCTTTAAGATGTTTGAGGTTAAATGTATAACCTTGTAGTAATGCTACCCACTTAGCGTGTCTTGGGCTGATTTTATGCTGTCCGTTAATGAAACGCAAGGCTTCATGATCGGAGAGGATCACGAACTCCTTAGAGAGGAGATAGTGCCTCCAATGGTGTAGACATCGGACTACAGCATAGAACTCCCTATCGTAATTGGAATAATTCAACTTGGGGCCCGACAACTTCTCGCTGAAATAGCTAACGGGATGGCCCTCCTGGCTCAGGACACCTCCAATTCCTACACCAGACGCATCACATGTGAGCTCAAAGACTTTAGAAAAGTCAGGTAGACGTAAGACAGGTGCCTCAGTCATAAGCTCCTTTATTCGTTCAAAAGCATAGGTGGCGGACTTCGTCCATGTAAACTCTCCCTTCTTCATACAGTCGGTGATAGGCGCCATAATACTACTGAAGTCTCGTATGAAACGACGATAAAACGTGGCTAACCCATGGAAACTACGTACCTCACGTAGGGTGGTCGGCACGGGCCAGTCCTTAATGACCTGAACCTTACCCGGATCAACTCGAATACCCTGTGACCCGACTATATAACCTAAGAACTCTACCTCCGAGGCATTGAAAGTGCATTTCTTAAGATTGAGAAATAAGGTCTCTTTCCGCAGGGTGGAAAGGATCACTCTCATGTGGGAGATGTGCTCGGTAGTAGAGGTGCTATAAATCAGTATATCGTCAAGTAGACGACAACGAACTTCCCCATGAATGGCTGAAAGACATGTGTCATCATCCGGGAGAAGGTACTAGGGGCATTGGATAACCCAAAGGGCATCACAAGCCATTCGTACAGTCCATCCTTCGACTTAAATGCTGTCTTCCACTCATCGCCCTCTCGTATCCTAATCTGGTGATAGCCACTCCGAAGATCTAATTTGGAGAATACGGTGGCCCCAGACAAGACATCCAACAAATCATCCAGGCGGGGAATGGGAAACCTATACTTGATGGTGATCTTGTTGATAACCCGGCTATCAACGCACATCCTCCACGTACCATCCTTCTTGGGGGCAAGAAGGGCTGGTACCGCGCATGGGCTCATACTAGTCCTAATGAAACCTTTCTCTAGCAAGCCCTCTATCTGGGACTGCAACTCCAGGTGAGCTGCGGGGTGGAGTCGATAATGGGGCTGATTTGGCAAGGAAGACCCGGGATGAGGTCTATCGCATGCTGAATATTTCTAAGTGGGGGCAACGTGGACGGTAGCTCATCCGGGTACACGTCCCTATATTCTTCCAATAGTACCCGTAACTCACTAGGTAACTCATCCAAAACGCTAGAATCGGGCTTCGCACTTAGGAGGACTAGCGCATACATAATTCCATCAAGGAACGGATCTCTCTCAAACTCTTTCTTACCAACTAGATTCAATGCTTTCCGTTCTACCGGGATAGTGGTGTCCTTAGCCAAGACTACGGGCTCCTTTGGGATGGTCGGTCTCAAGGTGACGGTTTTGCCATTGAATTTGAATTCATATGTGTTGGCTCTACCAAAATGAGTAACATCACGGTCATATAGCCAAGGGCGGCCTAACAACACATGACAAGCATCCATCGAAAGGACATCACACCACACCCTCATAACGTAGGATTTAAATGAGAGTGGGACCAGGCATCGCTTGGTAACGGGTACGGAGATCTTGTTGATCCAAGCGACCTTATATGGGGTCGGGTGTGGTTCTGTGGTCAAGGACATACTGCTATGGCGTTCTCAGATACAACGTTCACACAGCTACCACTATCAACAATCAGCTTGCAGAGTTTCTCGCCACTCTTAAAAATCAGGGAAAATATGCTCGTCCTTTTCCATTCATCTGATGGTCGAGGGTGGCCAAGATACAACGCATCACCATAAGGGGGTGATCGTCCTCTAAGTCACTTGGGACCCCTTCCGGGTCGCTCTCCTCAGCAGCCTCATAAACATAATCCGCAAGATCGGTCGTCGACTCTAATAGGGCTATGGCTTTAGTCTTCGTTGGGCATTCGAAGGCATAATGACCTTGAATGCCGCAAGAATAGCATGTGGCGTTAGTCTTGCTCACCTTTCCGATTAGAATGCGTTCACTTCGCGGGGTTCTTGGTGTTCCTAGCCGTGATCACGACAGACTTGGACTCGGCCGACCGGTACTTCCCCTTATCTTGATAGGTGAGGAAGATGCTCCGGTAGAGGATTTTCCTTTCGCATGAGAATAACGGGAGTGAGCCTTAGTGGCTAAGTGTTTTTCAATGTCGAGGGCGGCATTGAATGTGTGTTCAAATCAGTGTGGCCATTACGCAAGAGCTTCCGCTGAATATCGGGTTTGAAGCCCCTTACGAAACCTAGAAAGGGTGACTTCGGGGATCTCCCTCAGGTTACAACGCACCAACCGGTCCTTTAATTCTCCCATGTACTCTGATACAGAATTGGAGCCTTGCCGTAGGGAGGCGAGCTCGTCAAACATTTGTGTCCGATGGTACGCGGGGACGTACTGATCGGTCAGCAAATTCTTCATGACGGTCCATCCAATAATCGGGTCTCCGTCCCCAGTCCCTAGTCTATACTCTTCATTCAGCCAATAAGTTTTGGCGCGACCGGTTAGCTTCATCCTGGCAACTTGGACCTTTTGGGGGTCCGTAAGATGGTGCCAATCATAATAGCATTCCATGTCCACTATCCATGTGAGAAAATTCTGTGGATCTCCCATACCATCGAAAGTGGGGGCATCAATTTTGATGGCCCTTGTAATATCGAACTCTCGCCCGTGGCGATTGCCTCGAGGGGGCACCCGTGGGGAGTCGCCATCCGAATCCGAATCGGAAATATGTTGGCGCCGTGGGGGCAACTCAACATTAGCGGGAGGTGGGGTGGCCTAGCTTGATTTTGTAAAATCTGTGCTAAGGTGGCCCTAAGTTCCGCCATATCGTTACGAAGGCCTGCTATCGCTTCAGTGTTACGAATTTTGTGTTCATTCTCAGCCATCCTAGACGTAGACGGTGCCGAATACTCCGTGCCTATTCTTGTGCGCATGCAAGACCCAGAAAATTATGAAAGATAATTTTTCCTAGGGCTGTAGCTAGAATGAAAAAAAATTTTTTTTTTTGACAAGCGTGATGTGAGAAACACGTAGATCGTTAAAAATTTTTTTTTGAAATTTTACTGAAAAATAAAATTTCAGCCTGCTATTTGCAGACCAACTGGACAGATTTTACAGAATTACGATGTTCTAATTTGCAGGCAGACTTAACGCGGCCGAATCAAAAAAATTTGTTTTAATGTTACTGGAAATAGGGTTAGGAAGCTACAGAAATTTTTTCAGATTTTTTTGACAAGTTTTAAAATTCCGAAGGATTTACTAAATGCAGACCAACCCGAAAATTTCAGATTTTTGAAAGTTCATATCAACCAACGAAGAACGCAGAGAGGATGTTTGCAACTTGGGAGTTGAAACGACCGCCTTTGATACCAAATTGATGTAGGGATGTCCGGAATCGGAAATCTCTACGGAAATAATTCACTCCTCGCCAATATCGTCTTAGAACTACTCGCACCTATGCAGCACCTATCGCTCACAATATTTCCTCGTCACAAACGCAGCGCATAAAAATAACAAGGAGATTGGTCGACTCGAAAATAGCGATCAAAATTTGAGTCGGATCGTTCCCCAAATTAACATAAAGATTGCCAACCTTTTTGGGAGCAAAACCAAGGCTATAGGCCAAGATCCGCTCCGGCAAATAGGATCCACCCATCCGGAAATAAAAAGCCTAGCATCGGCGATTCGAAATGAAAAGTGCAGCGATTGATTTAACAAAGCGGATAAAACGATTTGCGATCCACCACAACTAATTAGAAGAAATCACACAAGGATGGATGAGAAATTTTACCCAACCGGAGAACGTTCACACAAGATAATTGTGGGAGATTCACTCTCTCCACGGATCCACCGCGTCACACCGAAGGGCTTGCAACCTTCTTCCACGGAGTCGCACCGAAGGAAGCGCGCCGGAGTCGCACCGAACCGATGGAGGGAGCAAAGGGGGGCCGGCGGCTTCACACCACTAGAGGGGGGGCGGCGGCAATGAGAGGCAACCTCCTTGGCGAAATTCTCAAAAGAGGAATAGGTTTCAAATTTTCACTAATGATCTCATAACATGGCCTCCTTAAATAGGAGTTACAAACAAGCCTTAACCATTCATGATGGAGATGTAATCTCATCCATCCAAATGGTTAAATGCACACCAAATAAAAATATTGTCCAAATGCAAAAATAAAAAGTGCAATATTGAATATAAAATTATCACTTCAAACTTGGATAATTTTATATTCCTAAAATAGAAATAATAAAGCATGAAAGGGAAATGTTTTAATGCGGTGCGGCGAATGTTGCGCGCCGCGGGCGGAGGTTGTAATGTAGCCTTCCTCTAGCATCATCGTGACGCCTCATGTCCTTCAGTTGAATCGCCTCAGCAACCGGGTCAACCTCATCATCATCAGCATCGTCTCCAAGTAGAGGTGGAGGGGGTGCGCCATCAATACACTTTTTTGATGCAGTGGGCCCAGAGCCGCCCCACTCTGACGGCAGTCACACCTAGCCAGAGGAGCACGTCCAGCGACATACAGCCGGGGTGCAGCCCAAGCACCCCACCCATGACCGCACCTATTCTCAGCGCGGCGGGATGTTGAGGCGAGGTCTCGAACCCAGCCCCCTTGATAAAGAGCTTTCCTAACAGCTCTCATCACCAACTGAGCTGCAGCTCAGTTGGTGATGAGAGCTGTTAGGAAAGCTCTTTATCAAGGGGTGCAGCTCAGTTGGTGATGAGAGCTGTTAGGAAAGCTCTTTATCAAGGGGGCTGGGTTCGAGACCTCGCCTCAACATCCCGCCGCGCTGAGAATAGGTGCGGTCATGGTGGGGTGCTTGGGCTGCAGCCCGGCTGTGTGTTGCTGGACGTGCTCCTCTGGCTAGGTTGTGACTGCCGTCAGAGTGGGGCGGCTCTGGGCCCACTGCATCATATTTTAGGTGAGTTGTGATTTCGTTATACTTAGCTTTCAAGACAGTCACAAGCAACACACAAAAATTTTATAGTGGTTCCCCAAATTATGGGTACATCCACTGTCCCTCCCAAATTTCTAACAGTTTGTTAGACAAGGCAACTCCTCCAAACTCGGGTCCAAAGAGCTTACAACACAGATCCCTCAGGATCCCTCAGTCTCCTCAAAGACCTATCTTAGGCACAAAGCCCTACCACTTAGAGCTAGCAAAGCTCTTACAGCACAGTGATCCATAGACCACCAATCTCAAACTTATCTCTAAGTCCTACAAATAAGTCTAGGAGGATAGCCCTACAACTCAGAGAGAATGACTCTCCTACCTCAAGCCAACAACCCTACAGCTCATATCCAAACCATGATCCTACCTCAGATTCACCAATTGAATCCTACCACTCAGATCTACTTAATGATCCTTGATGAGTACAATTATGATAGGCTTTTTACTATCATAATTGTAATCATGTCCATTGTTTTCCTACCTCTTTATCAAGTAATTGTGCGAGAATAGTTAGGAATTCGTATTATCATGAATAGTAGAGCATAGTTTGGAGTTTTTACTATTTCATGTATTGAGATCTTCACTAACTACTTCATTTCTCTAATACAGGTATGACAAACCAGTGGAACTAAAAGTCTTGGAGCAAACAGGGGAGTTGACGGGACCAACATGGCTGAGTACAGGAGAAGAATTGGTCACACACAGGTAGGAATACGCCCGTCTTCCTACCCGTGTTCTATTCTGGTTGAATCTGATTTAATTGAGGAAGAGTCAGAGCACCACACCGGTAGGAACACGCCCATATTCCCAGCCCGTGTCCTTTTTGGGACAAATTGAAGAATTAAAGCAGACCAACCCATATCTGAAGAACATGAAGAACAACACGGCCGTGTTCGCCAACACGGCCGTGTCAGTGCCCGAGTCAGATAACACGGCCCACGACTAGATATGCCTTATCATATGGAACCATCCTGGAATTATCAACACGGCCTGTAACACAGCCATGTTAGAACCCGTGTTCGACCATGTTTGCTATGAGACTATAAAAACCTGGAGAAAAAAATTAATTTGGACTTTTGGATTAATTTGCATTGGAGTTTTCTGGAGGACGAAAGTGGTGCACCCAAGGGAAGGATAATTTTAGAGGATTTTTGTATGCCCTTAATTCTTCATGTATCTTCTTAAGTTTGATCTTATCTTGGTGATTCAACTTTTCTTATTTTATGTTTTACATGAACTTTGTATTTGAACAATTTGTTTAATCATGCATCGCATTGTTTTCATCAAATTTATGGTAGTTTATGCATATATAATCATTGGAACAAAAATGATTATCCTAAATATGAATTTAGCTTTTGTTATTCATGAATTTCAAATCTCTAGATTGAGAAATTGGAAGTTTGTAATGATGTTAATTATTACATAATTAGGCGGTATTTCTATTTATATTGCAATTTACATGATCGAGAGATATGTTAATTGTATAATTTTGATACGTAAAAATGAATTTATGATATGTTAGATATAGAATTTCATGAGTTTGTGTAGTAAATAGGGTAACGTACTTAATGCAAATTTGAGTATTGTAAATTGTTCGAGAGAAGATTTACTCACTTAGGTTAGATTTTGAATTGCTCGAGAGAGAATTTAAGGGATGTAATACCCTTACATTACAATGGATTTGATAATGTTGCCATCACATGATTAGATAGATTTGAATCAATGCGAAAGTAATTTCATGTGAATGCTCTTAACTTTCACCTTTTCATGAATTTGACACTCCAATGTATTTTATCTAAATAGTAATAGTTAGGTTATTGTTGGTTAGAATTAAATTTTAATTATCGGTGTGATAATAGAGTGAGGGTGAGTACGAGTATTTGAAAATTCCCTGTGGAATATGACACGAGATGTAGAATTCTCCTATACTATGATTGATAGGTGCACTTGCCTAAAATGTTAAATTAATTTAGCTTATGCATGTCTACATAGTTATTATTAAATTGTAGAATTAATCCGCATCAAGTTATTACCATGTTATGTGAACATAATCATCAAGTTTTTTCGTCGTTGCCGGTGAACTCATTTTTCAATATTTTGAAATCTTAGAACTCTATTATCTACCATTTTTGTTTAGTAATAAATAATAGTAGACTAGTTTATAGTAAAATTATATTACTTAATCTCTGTTTTGTAGTCTGTTAGTCTATGACCAGGTGAAAAATTCTGGGCTAGAACCATTTCTTCCTGATCCAGAACGAATTATTCACAACACAAATCAAAGAGACGAGGGGATCAATACCACAGATATTGTAAACGAATTGTTAGAAGAAGAAACAGTGAATCAAGGAGAACACCATCCAGAAGATTTAGATACCATGGCAAATCAAAATGACCAAACCATGTCTGATTTTGCGAGACCCAATCTCCAAGGAACTGGGTCAAGCATCGTTAGACCTCCCATTCCTACCAATAATTTCGAATTAAAGCCTAGTGTTATACAAATGGTTCAACAATATGTCCAATTTGATGTCTTGCAAGATGAGGATCCCAATACACACTTAGCCAGATTCCTAGAGATATGTGATACTTTAAAGATCAATTGTGTCTCCAACAATGCCCTTCGATTGAGATTCTTCCCATTTTCATTAAGGCATAAGGCAAAGCAGTGGCTAAGTTCGTTACTTAGAGGGTCCATTACTACTTGGGACATGAAGGTTGAGATGTTTTTTATGAAGTATTTCCCACCGGCGAAGACTTCAAAGTTAAGGAATGACATCTCTACATATGTTCAAATGGATTCTGAATCATTGTACGACACATGGGAACGATTCAAGGAGTTTTTAAGGAGATGTCCCCATCATGCCTTACCTTCTTGGCTTCATATTCAGACTTTCTACAATGGTCTCAATCCAACCACCAGACAGATGATCGATACGGCTAGTGAGGGCACCTTAAATAATAAGACACCTGAAGAGGCTCGGCAGTTGATGGAGGAAATGGCAATGAACAGCTACCAATGGACTACGGTGCGGTCAAAGCCTAATAAGCCTGTCGGAATATATGAAGTGGATGCCATTACAGCCTTACCAATTCAAGTGGAGAAGCTCAACCAAAAGATGGGCAACCTTTCTTTAGCTACACCCTCCATGGTACCTCAAATATGGGACCCTTCCCTTGTTGGAATACCTAGTGGTGAACCTCAAGTGCAAGAACATGTAGACTATATGGGTAATAATCCCAGACTAGTGGTGGCGTCACCCAGACCACCTTTCAACCCTGCAAACAACCCATTTAGTTTTACATACAATCAAGGATGGAGGAACCACCCCAATTTCTCATGGGGAGGGCAAGGAAACCAAGGCAAGCAACCCATGTTTGGACAATAACAACAACAATTGGAGCCAAGGAAGCCGACATTGGAAGATGTCCTTACAATGTTCATGCAAACTACCGATGTAGCCATCCGTAATCAAGAGGGTTCAATTCAAAATTTGGAGAATCAGATTGGTCAGTTGGCAAGGATGGTATCTGAAAGACAATAAGGGACACTTCCAGGTAATACTGAGACAAACCCGAAGGAGCATGCAAGAGCAATTCAGTTGAGGAGCGGAAAGGAGTTACAAGACCCAAGGCTTGCACAGGAAGCACCTCAAGAGGAGTCTAGTGGCGAAGCACCGAACGTGACACCGATGGAGTATCAACTAGCCGTACTATATCCAACAAACTTAAATAAGGAGCGCATGTATGCGCAATATGGTAAATTTCTATCTATGTTTAAGCAATTACATGTTAATTTACCTTTTTTTGAAATTATTCAAATGCCTAAGTAGCAAAATTTTTTAAGGATGTGATATATAATAAAAGGAAAATAGAAGAATTATCGTTAGTCACCCTTAGTGAAGAATGTTCTGCTATTTTGCAAAATAAATTGCCTGAAAAACTTAAGGATCCCGGTTCATTTTCAATTACATGTTTAATCGGTGATCTACATTTTAATAAAGCTTTAGCGGATTTAGGAGCTAGTATAAATCTAATGCCTTACAAATTATATTTGAAACTAGGCCTAGTGGAACATAGTCCGACAAGGATGAGTATTCAATTAGAAGATAGGTCGATCAAGTATCCTAGAGGAATAGTAGAGGATTTATTGGTTAAGATAGATAAGTTTATATTTCCTGCTGGTTTTGTTATTTTAGATATGGACGAAAATATCGAAGTGCCACTTATACTTGGTCATCCATTTCTAGCCAGTTCTAGAGCTCTTATTGATGTTTTGATGGTAAATTAGTTTTGAGAGTAGGGGAAGATGAAGTCACTTTTCAAATAGGCAATACTATGAAACAATCTTTAGATCATGATGATTATTGTTATTTTTCTCATGGTGTTGATAATTATATGACTTCTATAAATTCTAGCTTTTATTATAAAGATCCTTTAGAAATTTACATTACTAATTGTTATCTAGATGATGAAATTAGTGAAGACATTGTTGAACAACTACTTTATCTAGATAACTCTGTTTCAATAAATAAAAGTACTGAATATAGCTTACTTACAGAAGGAGATCATGAAGTTCATAAGAATAATACTAAGAATCCACCCGTAGTCGAACTAAAAAAATTACTGGATCTTCTTGAGTATGCATTCTTAGGAGCTGATTCTTCGTACCCAGTTATTATTTCTTCTAAACTTTCTAATTCTGAAAAGACTAAATTATTAACTGTGTTGAAAAAATGTAAAGGTGCAATAGCCTGGCAAATATTTGACATAAAATGTATTAATCCTAGTTTTTGCACTCATAAAATCCTTTTAGAAGAAAACTATAAGTCATATATTCAACCGCAACAAAGGCTTAATCCTAATATGAAAGAGGTAGTTAAGGCTGAAATTGTTAAATTGTTAGATGCTGGTATGATATACCCTATTTTTGATAGTTCATGGGTTAGTCCTGTCCAAGTCATTCCTAAGAAGGGTTGTTTAACTGTGGTAGAAAATGATAAAAATGAATTAATTCCAACGTGAACAGTAACAGGTTTGCTTGTTTGTATAGACTATAGGAAACTAAATGATGCCACTAGGAAAAACCACTTCCCTGTACCCTTTATTAACCAAATATTACAACGCTTGTAAGGACATTCATATTATTTTTTTCTAGATGGACTTTTTGGGTATTTCCAAATCCCTAGAGCCCCAGAAGACCAGGAGAAAACAACGTTCACCTGCCCATTCAGTACCTTTGCCAATAGGCGTATGTCATTCGATCTATGTAATGCCCCCGCCACTTTCTAAAGATGCATGTTAGCCATCTTCAATGAGTATGTTGAGGATATCATTGAAGTATTTATGGATGACTTCTCCATCTTTGGAGATTCCTTTGATTTATGTTTGAATAATTTAGAGAAAATTCTGAGGAGGTGTGAGGAGACAAACTTAGTACTTAGTTGGGAGAAGTGCCATTTTATGGTTCAAGAAGGGATAGTACTAGGTCATAAAATCTCCAATCAGGGGATTCAAGTAGATAGAGCGAAGATAGAGACAGTAGAAAAGTTACCACCACCCACATCTGTTAAAGCAGTGAGAAGTTTTTTAGGCCACGATGGATTTTACCGCCGGTTTATTAAAGACATTTCAAAAATATCTAAACCACTTATGAGACTTTTAGAAAAGGACACACCTTTTATATTTGATTAAGAATGTCTACATGCTTTCGAGTTCTTAAAAGAGAGATTAATTAATTCTCCTATTATGATAGCGCCTGATTTTACTCAGCTATTTGAGATCATGTGTGACGCTAGCAGTTTTGCGGTTGGAGCTGTTTTAGGAAAACGCCGAAACAAACATTTTCATCCTATATTTTATGCTAGTAAAACACTTAATAATTCACAAGAGAATTATACTACTACTGAAAAAGAACTTCTAGCAGTTGTTTTTGCCTTTGATAAATTTAGATCCTATTTAACATTGTCCAAGGTGGTAGTTTACACTGATCACTCTGCCCTTAGATATTTTCTAGCCAAGGTGGAAGCAAAGCCTCGTTTAATCCATTGGGTTCTTCTATTGCAAGAATTTGATTTGGAAATTAGGGATAAATGAGGCACAAAAAACTTAGCGGCAGACCATCTTTCACGTCTAGAAAATCCACTACAAGCAATGTTAGATGAATCTGAGATTTCTGATACATTCCCCGAGGAATCGTTATTTGCCTTATCTTCGAATGTAAATCCTGATTATCCATGGTTTGTAGATTATGCAAACTATCTTGTGGCTAAGGTCCTCCCAAAGGATTTTTCATATCAGCAGAAAAAGAAATTCTTCTCTGATTTGAAATATTACTTTTGGGAGGACCCTTTTCTTTTTCCGATATGTGTAGATTCCGTGATACGAAGGTGTGTATCAGCGGAGGAAGGGTGGAGAATCCTGGAGCAGTGTCATTCAGGTCCTACTGGTTGTCACTATGGAGCAAATCACTCTGGGAAAAAGGTTCTTGATTCGGGTTTTTATTGGCCCCTTCTATTCAGGGATGCCCAAAGGTATGTGCTTTCATGTGATTCTTGTCAGAAATCAGGTAATATTTCTAAATTACATGAAATGCCGCAAAACTTTATTATTGAATGTGAAGTATTTGATGTTTTGGGAATTGATTTCATGGGTCTATTTCCAGTTTAGTATGGGAATAAGTATATTTTGGTAGCAGTAAATTATGTTTCAAAGTGGGTTGAAGCGCAAGCTTTGCCTACTAATGATAGTAGAGTAGTAATTCAGTTTTTAAAATCTCTATTTACTCAATTTGGCACCCCACGTGCACTTATTAGCGATAGGGGTTCTCACTTTTGTAATCTACTGCTAGATAAGGTATTACAAAAATATGGAGTCACACATAAGATCGCTACACCGTACCATCCGCAAACTAGTGGTCAAGTTGAAGTATTCAATAGAGAACTTAAGAGGATCCTAGAAAAATCTATAGAAGGGAATAGAAAACAATGGTCTAGGAAACTAAACGATTGTTTGTGGGCTTATAGGACAGCATTTAAAACACCTATAGGGATCACCCACTTTGGATTAGTCTATGGTAAATCTTGTCACTTACCTATAAAGTTAGAACACAAGTCATATTGGGCAATACACTCTCTAAATTTTGATACTAATTTTATAGGGGAGAAACGTAAACTTCAACTTAATTAACTAGATGAGTGGAGGACTATGGCCTATGAGAACTCAAGAATTTATAAGGAGAAGACCAAACTATTTCATGACCGTCACCTCCGAAAACCCAAAACATTAAAAAAGGGTGACCAGGTACTCCTTTTTAATTCCAGACTGCGTTTATTCCCAGGGAAGCTAAGGTCTAAGTGGTCCAAACCATTCCAGGATAAAGAAGTCTTTCCCTATGGCACCGTCGAGCTAACTCACCCTCAAAAGGGACATTTTAAAGTCAACGAGCACCGGTTAAAACTTTATTACAGTGCACTTCCCAAAGACTTTGCTCGTCTAAAGTCCTGCCTCCATCTAGACTAGGAGACTGTATAGAATAGTATAGTAAATTGTCTATATAGTTTATAGAATTTTTAATGAAAAGTTTTGTTAAATTTCTACCCAGAAAAGAGCAAATAAATCATTTAGGAGAAATTGCTAAATCCGAGGAGTACATGGCCAAGGACATGCCCGTGTGCCTTGCCATGTCTAGAACACACCCTTGGACATAGCCGTGTTCTGTAGAAAAAATGAGCAAGAGGCAATTTTTTTCCGAGAAGGACATGGCTGCAAACATGGCCGTGTGCATAACCGTGTTAAGCACACACCCATTCAACCAGCCGTGACCCATATTAGAAATAGGAAAAGGCATCACTTTACTCCGAGCACGACACGGCTACACACACACCTGTGTGTGGTGCTGTGTCAAGGAGCCTTCATTAAGCATATTCGCCCAGAGCAGGACACAGGTAAACACACACCCGTTTTGGTGCCCATGTGCCCTGAATTTAATCACGGTTGTCCTAAGACGGACACGGCTTATTCACAAAATCGTGTTTCACGCTGTGTCGCTTTTGAAGACACCATTCAGACAAGGACACGGTTTACATACCTAGCCGTATTGTTGACCGTGTCCATCTGGAGCACAAAAATTCCCGCCGTTTAACCACATGAGCCAATACACGGACGGGTTGTTGACCGTGTCCAATTGAAAATCACACTTTCCCGCGAATTGACCACATGGCTCCTTGGAGGTCATGTCTCCCGCGCTCGTCGATTCCCTAACACGGATGCACATATGGCCGTGTGTCCACCCGTGCTCATCTTCTTTTTATAGGGGCCGAATTTTTCATTTCTCACCATCATCCCCACCTTCCCCACTTCCAATCCCTGCACCTATTCCAGCCAAGTACAGCACCAGCTTCTCCAAATTCGTGGATCCGCCTCTTCTCTTCGAAATCAATCGTCATCGGTACAATTCCTGGGTTTACATTCTTCAAATCTCTTCTTTTTTTGCTCTTCTTCCCCATTCTCTTTAGAATTTTTCCTTTGTTTTCAGATCATGTCATCATCACGAAGCCAAGGCAGTCGTCGACATCGGCCGGAGCTTCAAGCATTATCTACAGAGAGGCACGACGCCGCTCAACCACTAGTCTTCACAGATGCACTCCATATAAATCGCTATAATCGCATACAATAGAAGAAATTCCAAGATATACGAATAATAGACTGGGACGTCCTGGGAACCATAGATCTCGCAGTTAATGTACGGGAACTACTTTCTGTAGTAGGGTGGGAAGGGTTATTTTGCCAAAGAGGAGTTAGGTTTTTGAGAACTCACGCTCAAGTTCTTATCCACTTCTATTTGAACCTTTGACCCTCCTTGACCGAGAATGGAAGACCAACCAAGGGAATTATCTTCTTTCTGGTAGCAGGTACTTTCTATACACTATCCCTCCTCCAGTTCACCCAACATTTAGGGGTGTATGAGGAGGCATTTCTCTTTAGTGCCGCCTACCCTGATATGCATTTTGATCTCCTCAATCGCGACCATGCGGGTGATATTTGGTGTCGTTTATCCTTTGACGTCGATCCCTACGAAGCCAAGAGGTCTAAGGCCTCAAGGATGGATTCCCCAACCCTACATTACATCGACCATCTACTTAGTCATACCCTGAGCGGCGGGGGTGAAAGCTCCGACATTGTTAGTCGTCAGGACATCCTCTATTTACATAGCATGATAGCCCGTTATCCTATCCACTTGGGGTACATGCTCGCCCATTAATTCTTCATCAGGCCAAAAACTCGCGTATAGGGTCTATTTGTGTAGCCCCGTAAATTCTCGCCTGACGAGAAATATGGGCCTTTTCTTATTTCTCCCCCCGATGACTGTGGTAGCGAAGACTGTGCCCATCAACATGGCCATCCTTCGCTCCATCTTCCTCGTCACCGCCTGTCAGGGCCGGGGTGGGATTACATATACCATTGCGAGCCGAGGACGACATATACCTTCTGTTGTCGACGATGATGAGGTCGATCCTGACCTCGATGAGCCTCTCATTCCCCCAGCCTGCTCGACTTATACTCAGGCGGAGTCCTCTACTACCCAGCCTCCACGGCAGTCTCGCTACGCGCAGGAGTTATAACACTTCTACGAGACCCAGATCTCGCCGCGCCTTCAGCGTATCGAGGATACGCAGCAGCGGACTGAGGATGCCATATATCAGATCCGGTATCACTTAGGGATCACCAGTCCACCACGGCCAGCTCCTCGCCAGCCTCTGCCCCAGGATGATCAGGATGACGCTCCTATGTACTTCTGATATATATCACTGTCTATTTGGCTATGTAGTGTTGTAGTTTTTATTTTTATGCTCATGTATTATCAATTTTAATATCTATTATAAAAAAAATTTGCCCTTGTTTCTTTCTGTGCTCCTTTATATTCATGATCGTAAGTTCTTTATATGCTGGTTCAATTGCTCTCCCAAATTTTTTACATTGTAATGAGGACATTGCAACATTTAAGTCTGGGGGTGGATGTCTTTCAATTTTAAAAAAATTTCTGCGATGGACATGATTACAATTAATTATATTTTATCTATCATAATACTCAATGTTGTGATACACCCACCTCAAAATTTACTTTGCTTCTCTTTAAGCTTTCATTACTTCACTCATTTGGGAGTATAACTATCTAATTTACTTTTGCACGCTGATTAAAATGAATTCGTATTCAAATTTGTTGTTTAGTAACTACGTATAGAAATTCATTAGCCTACTTTTCTCCATATAATTTATTTTTACAAGATTGTCCTTTATTTTATTAACCAATAATCCCTCCATTTTAGAAAATATATTTATCTATACTAAAGTGAGTTGATGAGTGTAATATTTTGATAATTTTGTATTAGAAGATCAAAATAACAAAAAATTTCTTTATTGGTGTCTAGAACTTACTAGCGATCCTCAAACCTTTTGCACAATTAAATTAGTAATGGTGGAAATGACTTAGGCCTCCTTTTGTATAGCTTGAGCCTTTCAATACCAAAACCTTAAACATTATACCCTTGCACACCCAATTTGGACATAATCCCTATACCTTTTGATACTCCACCATTAAAATTCACCAAGTCCAAATCCTTACCTATTAGCACACCTATCATTGAGACCTTCAAGGAATGAGTTTGTTCATAGTGATATGTGGCCTGAGTGCATGTATTTTTGCATCCACTTGGAATGATTCCTACTATGTACCAAATTTTTTTTTTAAAAAAAGACAGTGATATGTGGCCTGAGTGCGTGTATTTTTGCATCCACTTGGAATGATCCCTACTGTTGAACCTTGGATGAAAAATAAATAAATTGGAGAGTATCCATCTAAAATATGGGACTATAAAAATTACAAAGGATGGGGGTGCTCTTATAATATTGATATATGTTAAGGTATTTACAAAATAAAAAGGCTCAATTATGATCTAGGTGTGATAAAAACCATTGAGTTATCTTTGCTTACCCCACCTATTATCACCTATCCTAAACCAAAAAGGTAACACCATAATAGAAGTCCTAAGGATCCAACCTTACTAATTCTCATTAGTGCCGTAGAAAGGGTGTGTAAAGGAAAGTGTATGATTATCGATATGGGTATTTTTAAGTTTTGAAATACTAATGCATATTTTATTAAGATTGTTACTTTCTCCTTACAATAGTTATGGATAACTATAATCCTAATTCTAAGAAAGAGCGAAAAATAGTTAAGATATGTATTAGAGGAATTTTAAGATAAAGTTATATTTAGAAAAGTCTGTTGTGCTATTTCCTATACAATTGCAGCATCAAATTTCTATTTGAATTCATAACAACAAGTGTGCGGAAGAAGAATTATGTATCGGTAACCCAATTGTTTGAATTACTTTGCTTAGGGACAAGCAAACACTCAAGTCTGGGGGTATTTGATGAGTACAATTATAATTGGCATTTTACTATCATAATTGTAATCATGTCCATTGTTTTCCTACCTCTTTATCAAGTAATTGCGCGAGAATAGTTATGAATTGGTATTATCATGAAAAGTAGAGCATAGTTTTGAGTTTTTACTATTTCATGTATTGAGCACTTCACTTACTACTTCATTTCTCTAATACGGGTACGGAGAACCAGTGGAACTTAAAGTCTTGGAGCAAATAGGGGAGTTGACGGGACCAACATGGTTGAGTACAGGAGAAGAATTGGTCACACACGGGTAGGAACATGCCTGTGTTCCTACCCGTGTTCTATTCCGGCTGAATCCGATTTAATTAAGGAGGAGTCAGAGCACCACACGGGTGGGAACATTTCCCTGTTCCCAGCCCGTGTCCTTTTTGGGACAAATTGAAGAATTAATGTCGGCCAACCCGTGTCTGAAGAACATGAAGAACAACACGGTCGTGTTCGCCAACACGGTCGTGTCAGTACCGGTGTCAGATAATACGACGCATGACAAGACATGCCTTATCGTGTGGAAATGTCCTGGAACTTTCAACACGACCTGTAACACAGCCATATTGGAACCCGTGTTCGACCATGTTTGCTATGAGACTATAAAAACCTAGAGAGAAAAATTAATCTGGACTTTTGGATCAATTTGCATTGGAGTTTTCCTGAGGACGAAAGTGGAGCACCCAAGAGAAGGATAATTTAAGTGGATTTTTGTATGCCCTAAATTCTTCATGTATCTTCTTATGTTTGATCTTATCTTGGTGATTCATCTTTCCTTATTTTATATTTTAAATGAACTTTGTATTTGAACAATTTGTTTAATCATGCATCGCATTGTTTTCATCAAATTTATGGTAGTTTATGCGTACATAATCCTTGGAACAAAAATGATTATCCTAAATATGAATTTAGCTTTTGTTATTCATGAATTTCAAACCTCTAGATTGAGAAATTGGAAGTTTGTAATGATGTTAATAATTTCATAATTAGGTGTTATTTCTATTTACATTGCAATTTTCATGATCGAGAGATATGTTAATTGTATAATTTTGATACGTATAAATGAATTTATGATAAGTTAGAGATAGGATTTCATGAGTTTGTGTAGTAAATAGGGTAACGTACTTAATGCAAATTTGAGTATTTTAAATTGTTTGAGAGAAGATTTACTCACTTAGGTTAGATTTTGAATTGCTCGAGAGAGAATTTAATGGATGTCGTACCCTTACATTACAATGGATTTGATAATGTTGCCATTACATGATTAGATAGATTTGAATCAATGCGAAAGTAATTTCATGTGAATGCTCTTAACTTTCACCTTTTCATGAATTTTACACTCCAATGTATTTTATCTAAATAGTAATAGTTAGGTTATTGTAGGTTAGAATTCAATTTTAATTATCGGTGTGATAATATAGTGAGGGTGAGTACGAGTATTTGAAAAAGCCCTGTGGAATACGACACAAGATGTAGAATTCTCTTATACTATGATTGATAGGTGAACTTGCCTGAAATGTTAAATCAATTTAGTTTATGCCTGTCTACATAGTTATTATTAAATTGTAAGAATGAATCTGCATCAAGTTATTACCATGTTATGTGAAAATAATTATCAATCCTACACTCAGCCTTTATAAGATTAGACTTACACTCGGATCAAGAAGATCTTATAGAAGAATAAAGGTTTGTTTAAGATGTTTAGACACAAGACAAGTATTCTCTGTGTCTTCCCCCTCCTTGTGCTGAGATAGCTCAATCCAATCTTCTACACAGTTCCAGGAAAAGTTCTTCAGGAATGGTCAGCTAGAGCTATGAAGTTGCTGCAGCTAGGGCTTGCCTTACTGCTTCTGCTTCTTTAGAGAAATTACTCATAACATGTTGTTGAAGAACAACATCTAACTCTTTGCTCTTTTAGATTAGTGATTTGAACAGCTTCTCCAAACTTTACAACAATGTCGTGAGGAGGAAGATGAAGTTCAGTTCTATTTCCAAAAGTTCCAAAAGTCAAGTTTAATTTCCTAATCTGATTACTTTTTTATCTCGTCGTCCAACAGCTCTTTGAGCATCTAGACCACCAATAGTTGGTAGTTGTAACCTTGCTTTTGCATTAAATATAGTACACTAGGCAAGCAACAAAATTTTTCGTGTACTGTAAACTTCTCGCAACATTTGAATTTATGATGACGACAGCACCTGTGGACTTTGTCAATTTCAGACAATTCAGCACAGGCGTTGAGTGAACGCTTGCTACTCAATGCCAAAATACTTAGGCAATTTTTCTGCAACACCAGGCGTTGAGTGATCAGTCATTACTCAATGCATATGAAATTTAGCTGTCTAAATGATTTGGCGTTGAGTGAGCCTTCCTCCCTCAACACATTTGTACTTAGCCGATTTCTGCTGAATGTAGGCGTTGAGTGATGCTTTTGCACTCAGTGTATTTTGCCTTAGCTCACCATCCTGATGAGGCATTGAGTAAACAACCTTCACTCAACGCTTTTGTACTTAGTTTAATTTCTGTTGAGTTGGAATTGAGTGAACTGCCTTCACTCAATGCTTCTGGACTTAGAAAGATTTTTTGTCTACTTCTTTAGAGGATTTGACATCACTCTATTCTATCGATGCTTTCTTATTGAGGAGTTGAGTGAACTTCCTTCACTCAAAGCTTCTAGACTTAGCCATATTTCTTGGCAGATCTTATGTGGCTTTGACTGCTTGAGCTTTACTCAATGCATTTGTCTCTGTGCATTGAGTGAACTAGCTTCATTCAATGCCTATGGACTTAGGAAGATTTCGGCCTTGCCATTACAGAGGATTTGACTGTCTAGTCTTTACTTAGCTCTTTTGGCTATCTGGCTTTAAGTGAACTGGCTTCACTCAATGCTTGTGGACTTTTAACAGATTTCTATTTTGTCAGCATATTTCCTTGTTACCACCTGTCATTGTTACTTAGACCACATGTCTAATAAGTGTAACAAGTGACCACCTGCATACATAGAACTTAAAGCATGCATCATATACAAACATGTGTATACTATTGTCCTGTAGGCCTTCTTCAAATCTGGGACAATTGGAATAATGGACCCAACACTCCCTTTGATTTCATATCTATTTGCGTGGCTTCGTTGTGTTCTCGTGCTTTCTTTCACCTGTGCTCCTGCGAGTTGTTTTTCTACTCGCGCGCTCTTTTTCTTTTTCTTGTTTATGCAGTTTGTTTGGTTAAACTGTGTGGCTTGTTGTTCTCTATGGACACACCATCTTCTTCTTCCATTTCATCCGCTCCACTATCTCTTTTCTTCTACTTCTACTTCCAGTAATTTGGGTACTACTTCTAAACTTACAGGTCTAAATTACCCCGATTTGAGTGTGTCTTTTATTTTCCTAATGCGCTCTCAACATAGGCTTCATCATTTGACTAATGATCCCCCTCCTTTTGGCTCTACTTATTTTGATGATTGGGATGCTACTAATGCGTTGGTACGTACTTGGTTGGCCAACAGTTTGTCTGATGAGTGCCTTCCTGTTATTAGACATGATCAGATGGTTAAGGGTATCTAGAATCACCTGGCTGCTTTGTACTCCAAGAAAGCGCAAACTTCGTGCATTTATACTCTATATGCAGATCGTTTTGCTCGACCCGTCATGACTCCTGCTGCTTCCTATCAGGAGGTTGAAACTCTTGGTGCTAAACTTCTTCAGCATCGACCTTTATCTGCTGATCTCGCTAAGCAATATTAATACTTTCAGGATCTTATTGTAGTTTGCTACATACTTTATCTACCTGACTCGTATGATATGATTCGACAACAAATCTTAGGAGAAGCAGATACTCTAACTCTAGATGCTACTACTGCTCGCATTTCTGATGTTACAAATCTTCTTCAGCGTCCTTTGCTTCCCTCTCCTTCTCTTGTTATTATTGCTCATCCTGCTCAGAATGACAACTCTAGTGGTCAAGGTGGTTGTATTGTTGGTCATGGTTATTCTAAGTTTCTTATCTCTCATTGTGGCAGAGTTGGTCACTTAGTTTATCATTGCCTGACCAAACATCCTCACCTTTATTCCGCTTCAATTGATTCTGCCAAGAAGTCTACTTCTTCTCTTGTTACTTCTTGTGTTGCTCAGTTAGCTACTACAGGTAGGTGGCTCATTGATTCGTGTGCTACAAATCACATGATGTGGAATTATCGTCATTTCTCTTCTCTTGGCAAGAGTAACCGGTTACTTCTGGTACTTATTGCTGATGGTTCTCCTTCACCGGTTCATGGGTCTGGAACAATGCATGTTACTCATTCTCTTTATCTTCAGGACACTCTCTATGTCTCGAATTTTTTGTGCAACCTTCTTTCTTCACTGCTCTTTGCAAACAGTTAATTGTGAAGCTATTTTTACTGCCTCTACTTGTGCTCTTCAGGTTCCTCACTCTAATGAGAAGATTAATACTGGGACTAAAAGCTGCGGCTTATTCTATCTTTATACTTCTTCTACTTTTTCTACCTCCTCTTCTTTACTTCAGTGGCATCTTTGCCTTGGATATCCTCCTCCTCGTATTCTCTATCAGCTTTTTCCTGATTTACCTCGAGGAGGCTCTTCTCTTTATTGTGAGGCTTGTCAATTTGGCAAACATCACCGGTCTACTTTTCCTGCTAAGCATGGAAAGAGTTTGTCTCGTCCTTTTGACCTTATTCATTCAGATAAATGGGGTTCTGCTCATATTCAGATTTTGGTAGGGTTAGTTTATATTTTGTTACATTTATTGATGAATTTTCTCGGTGTACGTGGTTATATTTGCTTCATGAATGCTCTGAACTTTTTTCTATTTTAACTTCATTTTATAATGAAATACATACACAGTTTGATACCCCTATTAAAATTCTTAAAACTGATAATGCCAAGGAGTATCTTAGTCATCAATTCACAACATTTTTTATGCGTCATGACATTGTTCATAAAACTACTTGTCCTTACATGTCTCAACATAATGGCATTACTGAACTTAAGAATTGCCATCTTTTGCATATGACTCGTAGACTTCTCACTCATATGCATGTTCCTAAGTGTCACAACCCGCATTTTCTCCGAATTAAAGAATTATAAGAGTATGAGAAAATGCGTGTCATGATGCCACGTCAAGCAGGGGATAACTGCTGACGCTTAGGCAAAACCATCTATTACACTTTATGAAAGAAATTTACGAGTTTAATGATTAGAAAATCAGTTATACTTTAGAGGCTGTATCCCTCGGCTCGGTGGATCACCTAGTCCACAGTTAAAAAAATTATACTTAAGCGCTGCGGAAAAATACTTTATTCAGGTTTGGCACCCTAAGAAGTGCATAAGAGCCCTAAGAGGACCACTTATGCCATGTGATGACTAGTTTTAGTCATCGTTTTTGGGGTAATTTAGTAGCTTAAATTCCTAAGTATTATTATTATTTTATGTTTTTGTATGCTTGTTTGTTGTTGTTATGTTATTTTATATAAATCTATAGTTTTATTTTATGTTTTGTTGTTATTTTATGTTATGTTATTGTTATGTCTATTATTATTTTTATATATTATTATCTTTGTTATAGTTTTACAATGACATGTTATTATGATTAATGTTATAAGTATTTTGTTTAGAATTGTTATATGTTCTATGTTTAGTTATATTTTGTTATTATAAATTTAGCTAATGTGTGTTTTTTTGTTTTATTTTGTAGGATGAAGCCCACCTTTGGAGTAGCTCTAGTCCAAGCCTAGCCCTACCCGAGCCCTTGGAGCAGCCCTCTTCAAGTTCAAACATGTGCAGCCGGCCCTCCTCCAAGTGCAGCAGCCCGAGCCCATCAAGAGTAGCCCTTTTCCTTGCAGCCGGCCCTCCTTCAAGTGCAGCAGCCCGAGCCCATTAAGAGCAGCCCTCTACCCGAGCCTACATCAAATCCCAAGCACCCCATGCATCCCCTAGCCCTCTACCCGATCCCATTGAAGCCCATAATGGCCGGCCACACCCCCCTCTCTCTCCTTTATTATTTTGCCACCTTTCTCATGCATGCACATGTATTTCTCTCTCTCCCCTATTTATTTCATGCATGCATCATCCCCTTGAATGGTTGGCCCCTACCATTTCTCTCCCCTCTTTTATTTTCCATTCACTGCCCCCTTCCTATTACATATTTTTCATTAAATAAAATGCATGCACCCTAGCATTCTCTCTCCCCTCATTTAATACCATGCATGAACATATACACCTACATGGCCGGCCACCTCATATATTCCCTCTCCCTCCTCATTAATTTAACACATGCATGCATGCACTTTCCCCTCCACATTTCCATTCATTCCCCCTCTCTTTATTTTATATTTTCCATTTCATTTTCATTTATTTCATACAATGTATCCATACATTCTCTCTCCCCTCCATTTAATACCATGCATGAATCATCCCCATGAGGTGGCCGGCCACCCCATGGTCTCCACCTAATCTAGAAGCTTCCCTCCTCTCCTATAAAAGGAACCCATGTCCCATGCTTTTGAGAGTTAGTTTTTTTTGAGTTGGACTGAAAGTTTGGCTTTTGGAGAGACCTTTGGAGAGTACAAATCAAGAGAGTTTCATTGTAATTTTCATGCCTAGTTTCCTTGTTTTTTTTGTAATCTCATTTTGTTCTAAGTAATATCATTTTGTTTTTTTTCATTATTGTGTACTTCCTTTCCTTTTAGTAAAAGAAATATGAAATCTTCTTCTCTTATTATTGTCATTTTCTTTTCCATTATGCGTAGCTAATTTTCTTTTAGCATTTGATCATGAGGATCCATGATTTGAGATGAGAATTATTTTTATTTCATAGTTTTATTTTTGCTTAATTCTACTCGGTCCTTCTTTGATTTTTATCGCGTCGACTCCGTATTTCCGGTATACGGTAGTAGGCCTTGTTCTCATTTCATACTAGTCGAGAGACTCATGATTTGAAAGATCACTCAAAGAAGGAAGGAGTTTTACGCAACCCTAGAGATAGGACGACGTAAATCTTCCGGATTGGAGTCAAATCCAATAGTGCGGATCACTTCGATAATGCAACTTTAGGCTTCTTTGGTTTGTAAAGAGATTTCGATCAAAGAGTCTATAAGTTAGGAGACCTAATGCTCTAGCGAGATTTTGTCTCATTTTCGGATCCGTCACGGCCGAGTTTGATTTGCAAATTTAAAACTATGCCTTTTATCTCTCTCGTTTCATTTCAAGGTGAATCAATGATCGAATGCTAGCCTTTTTTATATAAGTTTTTCGTCTCGCAATTTATCGTTTATTTTACTTTAAAAATTCTCAAAATCCAACTATTTTCCGGTAGGATAATAGTTCAAGCATGAGTAGTAGTAAATGACAACCCCATTTTTAAATACGACCTTGGTACTACAATTCGACAGGTACGCTTGCCTGTTCGGGTTTTAGCCCATCACCATGCAAGACTCTACATTTAATTTATATTATATATAAGAAAACGATCTTTATACGTTGTTTGGAAATAGTGATTTACCTTTATAAAACATGCTGATCATGCAATAATCTTATAATAATAATAGTTGTAGTTTTAAAATAACTAGCGACCTAGCATAAATCCTCCTCAGAGCAAGTAGACTATCTTCAGAAAATGGTAGTAGAAAAACTAATATATCTAGTACAAAGGTAAAAACTACCAGTGGGCGCCAACAACCTGACACGAACCCATGGGCAAATATGTTTGTCTGTAAGAAAAGTACTGAAAAACTACCTCACTAACAAAGCAACAAGATCTCCAAAGTCCAAGTGACCACCAGCAACACCACCGCAACCTAGCCACCAAACTGGCTACTGCCCAGAACCTGAGGCATTCAAAAGAAGAAAGAATACCTCAGCAAGCAAAACAAGGAAAAACAGCATGGAAGTGTCAACCAGGGAATAAATAAAAGAGGAAAACACACAGTAGTAAAAGTCACAACTGCCCAAGGCAAGACAATAAGAAATGCACTACGTGCAAGGAAACAGCACCAACCCTGCCCAGAAACTACATCCTGCATGGTCTACTAGGCTACCAAGAGCCCAAAGTGCTGCAATCTACCAAGGAAGAAACTTCTAACACCCTAAGCTGTGGGAGATGGTAGTAGCTAAAACAAACAGCATGGATCCGGGTTGTAGGCAAACTCAGTCCCCCAACTGCCATTTCCAAGCCAATAAGCTCAAGGGTCTACATGTGAAAGCACAAGGGACCTTCCACCCCCTTGCCCAGCCCGTACCTGGAGCAAGATAGAAGAATAGGGGTGGCCTTGGCTAGATTACACAACACCTCCCCCATGAAGAGCTTCAAACCACCACTACTATCCACATCCCACGATTCAGCCATTAGGAAAGAAAACATGGCCGACAAGGAAACTACAAATATAAACAAGGAATTCACTCGGGAACGAAAATCGAGGAAATAGAAATAGTGTTGAAGTTACTCAACACGGCTCGGCGTTGAGTGGAATCCACTCAGTGCCTAACAAGACCTTGGCGTTGAGGGAGTTAGCCTCACTCAGTGCTAGAATAGCCATGGCGTTAAGTGAGGTCCACTCCCTCAACGCCTTCAGCAAAAGAGGCAGCGGCGTTGAGTGAGCTAACCTCACTCAACGCCAAAACAGCTATGGCGTTCAGTGAGGTCCACTCCCTCAACGCCTTCAGTACAACCACAAAACCTAACAGTGGCGTTGAGTGAGTCTACCTCCCTCAACGCCAAAGCTGCTTTGGCATTGAGTGAGGTCAACTAACTCTACACCACGGCTCATTTCCGCAGGAGAACCCTTAAGCCAACGCCAATAAGAGGAGGTCGGCGGGAATGCCGACTGATTCTCGCCGAATCGGCGGGAATGCAGGATGATTCTCGCCGAATCGGCGAGAATCCAGAAGGATTCTCGACGATCGGCGGGAATCAAGGATGATTCTCGCCGAATCGGCGGGAATCAAGGATGATTCTCGCCGAATCGGCAGGAATCAAGGATGATTCTCGTCAATTTTGACTTAGACGAAAATTTTCACTCAAACACCCCACCACTCAGCCGCAAAGAACAAACCGAACTATGGCTTTGAGTGTGTCCACCACACTCGACGCCAAGTCCGGGTGGCTTTTGGCTTTGAGTGTTCGCACCACACTCGACAGCAAAACCCGAGAGTCTACCAAAACTGGTTCTAACCAGAGCCCTACCACAACAACCTCCCTCACTCTCTCTCTCGGCTCCACCCGCAAAAGCACCCAACTAGAACTACAAATCTGGAGTCTAAATGGTTAAAACAACCATCGGGTTGAGCAAAACAGCACAAGGAGGGGGGTTTCATAGGCGAATCTAAGCCCTAAATTCAGCAAGGTTATAGAGAATATGCTTGGTTTCTACCCTAGGGCTAACCGGGAAACATTCTAGAATATCAAAAGAACAACAATGGAAAGGGCAAGAATACCACTTGCCTCGATTTCCGGCAAAGCTTGGTCAGCTTTCCCTCCTCTTCGTTCTACACTAGAAGGAGAAGCACCTAACAAGCAAACCCGCACATTAATGGCGGAAAACCACAAGAACCTGAAATCCAAGTCTCCTAAAACTCCACAAAAATCAAATATCTTACCGTCGAAATGAAGATCTGAGTGAGAGCAGGACAATGCGGCTTTCAGAATCGAAATCCGTCCACGAACACTCCCAGAATCAACGTCCAAAGGCAAGGGCTAACCGTCGCTTCCGCCTCTGCCTTCCGCGAAACAGGAACAACGGTTCTTCTTTCGATCTCGGGAAGAAGGAGGAAGGAGAAGTGGGCCCGCCACTTCTTAATAAGGCTTTTATATAAGCTTAGCCATGACGGTTCAGCCTAACTGCCTCCCAAGCCACCGATTCACCTAATTTAAAAGGGTTTCTAACTTGTTTTTACTAATAGCACACCCAAAACGACTCGAAAACCGAACCACCTCGGAATTCGACGAAATTCGCACCATAACAAAATATCTATGCTACGAACACAACGGCGAAGTCGAAATTAACTTTGGACGAACAGAACTCGAGTTATACCCTCCCGAAGCCAAAACACAAGCATCCCCCGAGAGGCCACACTGGGTCACCAAAAACGACTCGGCTTGCTAGGGAGATCTTGCAAACAGGCTAGAAAATAGGGCACCCAGTTCTAAGGAGTTAAGACCACACTCCACAGATGGCACAAGCCAAGAAAACGTGTCAACGTAACGTCAAACGAGAATTAAATAATCGCTGAAAAATCGGGGGTGTTATAGTCACTCCCCCTAAAAGAAAGTTTCGTCCTGAAACTTTACGCACAACACTTCTACTATAGAAGGAAAGTAATAATCCAAACATTCCAAGAAGAAAAACAAACCAAACTAATCAGGGAAACAGCTGAGGGTGAGCCTCCCTCATAGTCGACTCTAGCTCCCAAGTCGCGCTCTCCAAATCCTGATTCATCCAAAGAACATTCACCATCGGAATAGACTTCTTTCGCAGCACCCGTTCCTGAGTATCCAAAATACGAACCGGCACTTCAACAAAAGAGAGGTTGGGCTCCAACTTGGGCATAACGTCCAATACTTTCCCACTGCTCCGCACACACTTCCGCAATTGACTAACATGGAAAACATTATGAACACCTGGGAAGTTTGCTGGCAATTCCAACCTGTAAGCTGACACGCCAATCCGTTCCAAAATCTTAAACGGGACCACATACCTCGGGTCCAATTTCTGATTCTTACCAAACCTCTTTACACCAACCATCGGGGAAACTTTAAGAAATACAAGGTCCCTGACAGAAAACTCCAAGGCAGACCTACGCCGATTGGCGATCTTCTTGTACCTCTCCTGAGCTATACGAAGCTTCTCTCGAACAAGCTTCACTGCGAATTCCATTTCCTCGCGCATCAGGACCCAATCATGGCCTCTCACAAGCCTCAGCCCAAAACAACGGAGTTCTGCAGCGCCTCCCATACAAGGCTTCGAACGGAGCCATCTGCAAGCTCTCCTGATAACTATTATTGTATGTAAATTCCATAAGTCACAGCCGCTCGTCCTACGCTCCACCGTGGTCTAAAACATAGCATCAGATCATATCCTCAACTATCTGATTCACCCGCTCCGTCTGCCCATTAGTCTGCGGGTGGTACGCAGTAGAATACCTCAGATCCGTACCCAAACCCTCCTGCAGACTCTGCCAAAAACGAGAAGTAAATCGGGAGTCTCGATCAGAAATGATGCTAACCGGCACACCGTGCAGTCGGATGACTTCATTAAAGTATAACTCCACTATCTTCTTCATCGGGTAATCAATCTTATATGACACGAAGTGAGCACACTTCGTCAGTCTATCCACTATGACCCAAACAGAATCAAATCCCCTCGGGGATCGCGGTAAACCCGTGATGAAATCCATAGATATACTTTCCCACTTCCAAGTCGGGATCTCCAACGGAGTCAACTTGCCACCAGGCCTTCCATGATCGGCCTTCACCCACTTGCAAGTGTGGCACTCCGCAACAAATCGGGCTATATCTCCTTTCATGCCATACCACCAGGCAATTTGCTTTAAGTCCCGATACATCTTTGTAGATCCTGGATGGTAGGCAACGCTGGATCCATGAGCCTCTCTACAAACCATACCCCGAATGTCTCCAACCGCGGGGACGCAAAATCTGCCGCGGTACTTCAAAGTTCCCGCATCATCGATGGAATAATCCGACAACTCTCCTCTCTCAGTCCTGGAGTACAATTGTAGAAGATCCGGGTCGTCCTTCTGGTGAAGTCTGGTCAAAGAAATCCAAGACGGCTCTGCCACTGACAAACTACTCTGCAAGCCACAGCATCTCACTGATATATCCATAAGGAGGAACTCCTCCACTAAACGATCGGCGGTGAGATTAAAGATCTTTCGCGTCTTTCGGGTCAAGGCGTCGGCAACCACATTGGCCTTGCCTGGATGATACTGGATCTCTACATCATTATCGGCCACATACTCTAGCCACCGACACTAGCGCAGATTTAACTCCTTCTGCGTGAACACGTACTTCAGGCTCTTATGGTCGGTGAAGATCTTGCTCTGAGCCCCATAAAGTAGGTGTCTCCACAGCTTCAACGCATAAATAACCGCTGCGAACTCAAGGTCATGCGTAGGATAATTCTTCTCATGAGTCTTCAGTTGCCTTGACCCATAGGCAATCACCTTACCCACCTGCATTAATAAGCATCCCTGACCCACATGCGAAGCATCCATGTATACATCATAATCCACGCCCTCGGTAGGCAGGGTCAGAACGGGGGTAGTGCACAATCTCCTCTTTAACCCCAGGAAGGCTTCTTCGCACTTCTCGCTCCAAACAAAAGCCATGTTCTTTTGAGTCAGCTTAGTCAAAGGTGCAGCTAGGGTAGAGAAACCCTCCACAAACCTCCTGTAGTAGCCGACCAATCCTAGAAAGCTCCTGATCTCCTTGGGCGTGCCCGGCCTACTCCAATCCATCACTGCTGCGATTTTTTCCAAGTCAACCGAGATCCCATCCTCATTCACCACGTGGCCTAGAAACGAGACCTGAGGCAACCAAAATTCGCACTTGCTTAACTTGGCGAATAACATATGGTTCCTCAACTCCGATAGAACCAAGCGCAGATGCTGCTCATGCTCCTCAGCACTGCGAGAATAAACCAACACGTCATCGATGAAGACCACCACGAACTTATCTAGGAAATCCTTGAACACCCGGTTCATCATATCCATGAACGTTGATGGAGCGTTGGTCAATCCAAACGACATCACTAAGAACTCAAAATGACCGTGCCTCGATCTAAACGCAGTCCGTGGAATATCTGTATCACGGATCCTAAGCTGATGATAGCCTGAACGAAGGTCAATCTTGGAGAAGACTGTGCTACCGCGCAACTGGTCAAATAAATCATCGATCATAGGCAGAGGGTACTTATTCTTAATTGTGACTTTGTTCAACTCCCTATAGTCGATGCAAAGCCTCATTGACCCATCTTTCTTCTTATCAAATAGAACAGGAGCACCCCAAGGCGACGAACTCTGCCTGATAAACCTTTTCGCCAATAACTTGTCTAACTGGACTCGCAACTCCTCTAGCTCTCGAGGGGCCATCCGGTACGGCGCCTTAGCAATAGGACGCGTACCCGTCTCCAAATCGATCACAAACTCAACATCCCGCTCAGGAGGAAGACCAGGAATGTCATCAGGAAAAACATCGGCGAAATCACGAACAATTGGAATCTCCTCTAAGCACGGCACACTAACAACAGTCCCAACCACCGAGACCAAACAAGCAAAACAGTCCGAAAGAAAAAACTTCTGAGCACATACCCCAGAGATGATAGAAGAATCCTGGCTCAGATCTGCAAATACGCTTCCGGGCTGACCGTCGTCCCTGATGAAGTCTAAGCGCTTCCCTTTGCACTGAATGACGGCATCATACCTAGACAGCCAGTCCATGCCCAAAATAACATCGAAGTCCTCCATATCAATCATCTTCCGGTCTGCCTTCGCAAGGAAGTCCCCCAACAAAACAGGGCAATCTAACATGCCCAAATCTGACAACACAGATTCACCAGAGGGGAACTTGACACGAAAGGTATCCCGAACTCGATCTAAAGTCAACCGTTGTCGCTCTACAAAGGCTTTAGCCACGAACGAGTGGGTAGCGCCGGAGTCAAACAGAACCCGCGCCCAGCGGTTCTCCACCTTAAACTTCCCTATAGGAACATATATAACTAAGGAACTACCACAACAACACTACAAACATTCTAGTAAGACAAGAACAAAACATTCAGGCTGGAAGATAACTAACCTGAGATGACCTGAGTCGAAGCTTCAGCCTCCTCGGAAGAGATCACGTTCAGCTTTCCCTTTGTAACGACCCCATCCGTTAAATGACGTATAGTAGAAGGTCAGGTCGGGGCCCCACACTATATGCCACAAACAGACGGTGAGGTCACAGGATAATACCAAACCAAACACGAATCCTAACTCAGAGCATTCTAGCGGAAGCTTTAAGTTGTAATTTGAACTCTAACCAGGAATGTCCAATATATAAACCACCTTTATATATAACCACGGAATGAACAACAAATACATGAAGTTTGTCCTTAAGGCCTTACAGTTCCTCTTTTCACACCGTATGGTTTACAAACCTCGGCGCGCAGGCCGGCCATACATGAGTAAAAGAAAATAAGCAAAAACATTCGCTTAGCCTTCAAGGGCTAGCCGTAGCAGCAGCAGCAACAGTAGTAGGGCTTCAGCCCTTCACTTACCACTTGGATCTCCAGCACCTGCAAGGGAACAATCCACCCAACCGGTGGCAAACAATGCAACGGTCAGCATTCAGCTGACCCAATTATAACAATCCTACCCCTTTCTCGGGGCATTAGCATTCTTTCCCTGCAAAGCATGGCATAACTATGTGCGCGCAGACACATTCAAGCCATCACAACTATCGGCCACACGGCCCGACAGTCCGTGCACTCAGGGCACATTCTTGGTGTACCGGAATACCAGGGTCAACACCACCGTCTATACGGTATTTGAGCATTCTAGTCTTTCCGGCGCGCGGGCCTAAGACTCTCATTAGGCGCTCCAACAAAACCTATAACCAGGCTTCCAAGTCGGACAGACCTAATGCAGGTACGGATCAGCCACCCCCCGTTGCTCAAGTCGTCGTGCCACCTCGAATACGGAAGTATCCATGGCTATTTATAGGCGCGGGTCGGTTTCACCTTTCCTGTTCGGTAATCTGCCTTTTCATCGAGTTGCAGCCCAACGGCTCAACCGCTCATAAAGTGGCAACGCATGGCCACAAGAGTTGCATCCAACCCTCTTCATTTCTTGGACATCATCCAGTACTTCCTGCTACACCAAGCAACAGGTAGGCACAAGGCAACACAAGCCATAATCACGGAGCCTTCTCCGATATGCAAACAAGCATCACCAATCCAGACCATGTCCAGATGGGCTTCACACAGCATGCCTAGAGCCGTACTCCAATTCCGGCCTCTAACAAGGGGGACTTCACATATCTACCCCAAGGGACACCACAACCCACCGCACACTCGCGGGGAAGGGTTTTCCCTATGCAATGCAGAAAAGAAGTACTTCACATGTCCAAGAAGGGAGATCGTTACCCTTGTCGATCTCTTGGGATCCATCGAAAACTAGCCAGTGAGAAAGAACCGCAGCAGCCTTGCCTTCACAACGCCGGCTTCGGATCACGAATCGGATCACGGGAACTCCGTCGGTGGCTTGATCTCCTCCTCCTTTTTCTTCCTCCTCTCTCTTTCTCTCTTCCTTAAGCAAATGAAGAATGAAGTCTTCATCATCCTTCACGTATTAAATCCAGCCAGGAAATCACCTGAGCCCTTGGATCCAAAGAGAGAAATCTGAACGGCCACGATTTGCCCAAAAACTCAATTTTTGGCTGACACGGCCTGTGACACGCCAGTGTCACAGGCCGTGTACCCTTAAGCGGCACACGCGGTATTCGTACCGACTGAGATTTACCAGAACACGGGAATCGACATGCTCGTGTCGAACCTAACACGCCCGTGTCATTCCTGAGACACGCCCGTGTCACCCCTGCCTCGTCGAGCTGCAAGCACTACACGGGTAGGCACACGGCATAGGACACGCCCGTGTCCAACCTGACACGCCCGTGTTCAAGGCTTGGTTCAAGGTCGTGTAACTTTATGACTCAAATCGCATTTTATTTGCGTGACACGCCCTGGGACACGCCCGTGTCCCAGGCCGTGTACACCCGACACGCCCTGGGACACGCCCGTGTCCCAGGCCGTGTAACCTGACCTGCACCTCAAAACCATTTTGAGTCTTTTTGGGGTCTTTTTGGGGTGTTACAATCCTCCCCCCCTTAACAAAATTTCGTCCCGAAATTTGCACGGTAAGGAAATAAGAACCAACAATGCTATAACTGGATAACTCTGTTATAACAAAAGTACACGGTCTACAGTTTATACAAACAGCTCGGGAAATTAAGCTCGCATGGTCTGCTCTCGCTCCCATGTTAGCTCTTCACGGCCACAATTGTCCTATCGGACCTTGACCATCCCGATCACTTTGTTCCGCAACTGTTTCTCGGCTCGATCCTCGATCCGAATGGGTCTAACCCTCGTCGTTAGCCCATACTCGACCGGTACCCGATCATTCTCCACTACTTGAGTTGGATCCATCACCGCCTTACGAAGGACTGAGATGTGAAATACATCATGTAATCCACCCAAGTCTGCTGAAAGTGCTAGTCGATAAGCAGCTTCCCCAACTCGCTCCACCACCTCAAATGGACCAAGATACCTCGGACTTAGCTTTTTCAAACGCCGAATCCTGGACACGCCTTTGAAGGGTTTGATCTTCCAATATACCCAATCACCCACCGCGAACTCCACGTTCCGGTGTTTGGCATTGTAGTACTTTGCTTGACGATCTTGGGCTATCACTAGCCTCTCCCGAATAGAGCGTATGAGCGAGGTAGCTTCTTCGACTTCCTTTTTCCCACTCAGCTTAGATTCGCCTGCTTCTGCCCAAGCTAACGGTGTACGGCATTTACGACCATATAAAGCCTCAAATGGTGCCATACCAATACTCGCTTGGTAGCTATTATTATAGGCAAATTCGATAAGAAATATATAATCTTCCCATCTCTTACCAAAGTCTAGGGCGCACATGCGGAGCATGTCTTCCATCGTCCTGTTGGTTCGTTTAGTCTGGCCATTCGTTTGGGGATGAAAGGCCGTACTAAACGCTAACTTTGTACCCAACATTTGATGAACGAGCCGCCAATCATTTGATGTGAACCGCCCATCACGGTCACTAACGATGCTCCGAGGAACACCGTGTAGTCGAACAACCTGCTCCACATAAAGCTTGGCCAAGGTTTCCACTGAATCGTCTCTTCTGTTTGGAAGGAAGTGCGCCACTTTCGTCAACCGGTCCACAATCACCCAGATTGAATCATGACCGCGTTGAGATCTCGGCAACCCGTGCACGAAATCCATCGAAATATCATCGAACTTCCACTCCGGAATAGGTAACGACTTCAGGAAACCGCCAGGCTTCTAACATTCTGCTTTCACCAACGCACAGGTATTGCATTCAGCCACATAACGTGCGACATCTTTCTTTAGTCCGGGCCACCAGAACAGCTTTTTCAGATCTTTGTACATCTTTGTGCTCCCTGGGTGAACTGAGTACTTTGCAAAGTGAGCTTCGTACATCAACTCTTCCCTCAATTTACCCACACTCGGGACGCACACTCGACCATTTCTTCTTAACAAACCGTTATCCCAAGAGAATTGGTCATCCGGCCCATCTTTTGCATAGCGCTGGAGACTTTCATCAAGCTCCGTTTCTCGCCGAACTCTTTCCGTAAGGTCATATTGCACCTCCGTCCAGTTCAAGCATGCATCGGTCGACGAACCCTTGTCAACACAAGATATCTCCAATGCTTCCAATTCCTGGATTAAACGCTAATCATGCCTCTACAACCAGCTTGCCCGTACCGGAGTCTTCCGACTCAAAGCATCGGCGACCACATTTCCCTTCCCGGGAGTATAGTGAATCTCGAAGGTGTAGTCCCCAAGGAACTCCATCCATCTTTGTTGTCGCATATTCAGATCCTTCTGATCCAATAAATACTTTAGGCTTTTATGATCTGTATAGATATCCACTTTAACGCCATATAGATAGTGCCGCCACAACTTGAGTGCAAAGATTACCGCCGCCAACTCCAAATCATGGACGGGGTAATTCCGCTCATGCACTTTCAACTAGCGCGAGCCATAAGCAATCACTTTACCAAACTGCAGAAGAACGCAGCCTAAGCCGCTCCCGGAAGCATCACTATAGATCTCATACCCATCTGTACCACATGGCGATGTCAACACAGGCGCCGTGGTCAAACGACTCTTCAAGTCTTCAAAAGCTCGCGCGCACTCCGGTGTCCAAATGAACTTTTGATCTTTTCTCGTCAGCGTGGTCAGAGGTAAAGCAATCCGTGAGAAGTTTTCCACAAACCGTCTATAGTAGCCCGCAAGTCCAAGGAAGCTCCTGACCTCGGCCACTGAAGACATCACTGGCCAATCTCGAATGGCACTTATCTTCAACGGATCCACCGCGATACCTTCTCCGCTTACCACATGGCCTAAAAAGGCTACTGAAGAGAGCCAGAACTCACACTTTGAGAACATGGCATAAAGCTTATTCCTCCGCAGGGTATGCAAGACCAACCGCAAATGGTTTGCATGATCCTCTTCCGACTGAGAGTATACTAAGATGTCATCGATAAACACAATAACGAACAAATCCAAGTACTTTCGGAACGTTCGATGCATTAGGTCCATAAATACCGAAGGCGCATTACATAGGCCAAACGGCATTACCGTGAACTCATAATGACCGTAGCGTGTTCCAAACGCCGTCTTGGGAATGTCACCTTCCCTAATCCTCAGCTGATAATATCCCGATTTCAAATCCAATTTGGAATAGACCGTTGATCCTGCCAGCTGATCAAAGAGGTCATCAATCCGTGGGATCGGATATTTGTTTTTCTCCGTCAGCTTATTCAATTCGCGGTAGTCAATACATAACCGTAAGCTACCGTCTTTCTTTTTCATAAATAGAACAGGCGCGCTCCAAGGTGACATACTTGGGCGTATATATCCCTGCTCCAACAACTCTTGCAATTGGACTTTCAACTCAGCCATCTCTTTTGGCGCGACGCGATATGGAGAGCGGGCCACAGGTTTCGCACCTGGCACCAACTCAATAGAGAAGTCAATCTCCCGCTGGGGTGGTAACCTAGGAAGATCTTTAGGAAACACGTCGGCAAACTCTGACACAACTAGTACTTCACCGACACTGGCCTTTGGCTCAACAGCCTGAATTAGCATGAAGAATAACTCCGCGCCCTTCCGAACAGCATTGACGACTTGGAGTGCAGACAACAGAGTCCCGCCAACTCCTCGCATACCAGCGAACTTCGTCACAAGTCCGGTATTCTGGCCCAGTGTAATCTCCTTGGAGTTGCAATCAATAAAGGCACGCTGCTCCGAGAGCCAGTCTATACCAAAGATCACATCAAACTCCGATAACGGTAGCACAGCTGCACTCAAACCGAAATCCCGACTACCTATTTGCACATCCACATCGCAAGCCCTATCTGCAAGCATCACATATCCATTCGGCAATAGCACCCTTGTACTATCCACCGTCACATGACTTGGTACCCCAATGCGAGATACGAAATCCTCAGACAGGAAAGAATGCGAAGCACCCGTATCAAATAGGGCTCTCGCCAAATTATTCCGAATCAGGACAAAGCCTGCAGCACACACATCATGCACAAGCTATACATAACCAAAAACAAGAGCACATAAGCAAGTAAGCTAAATCAACTCGTACCTGTGACGACGTCACTTTGCTTAATCGCTTCCTGTTGGCCAAGCTGATAGATTCGGGGCTGTGCCTGGGACGCAGATGAATCAACCACCGCTTTGCCCTTCTCAGCATAAGACGCACCCGTCTTCTTGTCCCCTTTGGGCTGAACAACCCGACAGTCACGAGCGATATGCCCCACCCGGCCACAGTTATAGCATGTACGAGAATCTGGCCTTGATGTCGCCCCCGACACAACGGTCGTAGTCACTTGCCCAGACGGCTTGGACCTCTTGCCCCCTTTCTTCTGGTAAAACGATTTGCTCGGGCGAGGTGCTTGAACCTCTGGCTTTGACACAACCAAGCCCTTGTTCCCTTGCACCCGCCGCATGTCCTTCTCTAACGCACACGCAGTATCAACCAACGCCTGAAACCCTTGGTTCACTGAACTTGAAAGCAGGAATCTCAACTCATCCCGCAATCCTTTATAGAACCGATTCGTTTTCCTTTGGTCATCCGCGAAGATTGTACACGCATACCGTCCCAACCTGGTAAACTCATGCAAGTAGATATCCACGCAATCTTCCCCTTGCTTTAACCGTTGGAACTCATTTTCCATAGCAATGCGTTGCGCCGCTAGGACATGTTTCGCCAGAAATATCCGAGAGAACTCCTCAATCGACACTTGCGTTAATTGCCTGCCCGCCAAATGGTGTACCTCAACCTCGTCCCACCACAACCGCGCCTCTCCTTCAAGCATGAAGGTGGCCAAGGTGACTTTTAGAGTTTCCTACGCCCTGATCGCTGTCATTATCCTCTTGACACGCGATAACCAATCTTCTACCTGCGTTGGGGATCCCATTCCCATAAACGTAGGAGGACTGAAGCTCATGAATTGCTTCAACTGTCGGTCAGCTGCTCGTGGATCTACAGCCTCAACTGGCTCGGGTCTTACAACAACACGAACTGGCTCGACTGCCGGCTGCGCTTGCCCGGTCGGCTGAATCATGGCAAATAGAGCCTCAGCAACTAAACGAACAGTTTCCGCAGATGGAGGAGGTGTTGGCACCTCTGCTGGTGCCGCACTCTCATCAGAGCGCTGGGGCTCAGACTGCCCAGCACCACTACGCGTCACCTATAGGTGGACAAGACACACATTAGCGAACGTATGCAAGCAAAACAACACAAAAAGGAACGCGCAGATTCCTCAAACAAGATTTTGTACATTCCTTAGTGGACATTCCAGAGTTCATTAGCGTTACCGCAGGGCGCATAAACACGCGCTCGCCACCCCATAAAAGAATTTGTCCACGAATTCGATAGAGGAAGACCGAACGAATCTGATACCAAAATGTAACGAACCCATCCGTTAAATGACGTATAGTAGAAGGTCCGGCCGGGGCCCCACACTATATGTCATAAACAGACGGTGAGGTCACAGGATAATACCAAACCAAACACGAATCCTAACTCAGAGCATTCTAGCGGAAGCTTTAAGTTGTAATTTGAACTCTAACCAGGAATGTCCAATATATAAACCACCTTTATATATAACCACGGAATGAACAACAAATACATGAAGTTTGGCCTTAAGGCCTTACAGTTCCTCTTTTCACACCGTATGGTTTACAAACCTCGGCGCGCAGGCCGGCCATACATGAGTAAAAGAAAATAAGCAAAAATATTCGCTTAGCCTTCAAGGGCTAGCCGCAGCAGCAGCAGCAACAGCAGTAGGTCTTCAGCCCTTCACTTACCACTTGGCTCTCCAGCACCTGCAAGGGAACAATCCACCCAACCGGTGGCAAACAATGCAACGGTCAGCATTCAGCTGACCCAATTATAACAATCCTACCCCTTTCTCGGGGCATTAGCATTCTTTCCCTGCAAAGCATGGCATAACTATGTGCGCGCAGGCACATTCTAGCCATCACAACTATCAGCCACACGGTCCGACAGTCCGTGCACTCAGGGCACATTCTTGGTGTACCGGAATACCAGGGTCAACACCACCGTCTATACGGTATTTGAGCATTCTAGTCTTTCCGGCGCGCGGGCCTAAGACTCTCATTAGGCGCTCCAACAAAACATATAACCAGGCTTCCAAGTCGGACGGACCTAACGCAGGTACGGATCAGCCACCCCCCGTTGCTCAAGTCGCCGTGCCACCTCGAATACGGAAGTATCCATGGCTATTTATAGGCGCGGGTCGGTTTCACCTTTCCTGTTCGGCAATCTGCCTTTTCATCGAGTTGCAGCCCAACGGCTCAACCGCACATAAAGTGGCAACGCACGACCACAAGAGTTGCATCCAACCCTCTTCATTTCTTGGACATCATCCAGTACTTCCTGCTGCACCAAGCAACAGGTAGGCACAAGGCAACGCAAGCCATAATCACGGAGCCTTCTCCGATATGCAAACAAGCATCACCAATCCAGACCATGTCCAGATGGGCTTCACACAGCATGCCTAGAGCCATACTCCAATTCCGGCCTCTAACAAGGGGGACTTCACATATCTACCCCAAGGGACACCACAACCCACCGCACACTCGCGGGGAAGGGTTTTCCCTATGCAATGCAGAAAAGAAGGACATCACATGTCCAAGAAGGGAGATCGTTACCCTTGTCGATCTTTTGGGAGCCATCAAAAACTTGCCGGTGAGAAAGAACCGCAGCAGCCTTGCCTTCACAACGCCGGCTTCGGATCACGAATCGGACCACGGGAACTCCGCCGGTGGCTTGATCTCCTCCTCCTTCTTCTTCCTCCTCTCTCTTTCTCTCTTCCTTAAGCAAATGAAGAATGAAGTCTTCATCAGCCTTCACGTATTAAATCCAGCCAGGAAATCACCTGAGCCCATGGATCCAAAGAGAGAAATCTGAACGGCCACGATTTGCCCAAAAACTCAATTTTTGGCTGACACGGCCTGTGACACGCCCGTGTCACAGGCCGTGTACCCTTAAGCGGCACACGCGGTATTCGTACCGACTGAGATTTACCAGAACACGGGAATCGACACGCCCGTGTCGAACTTGACACGCCCGTGTCATTCCTGAGACACGCCCGTGTCACCCCTGCCTCATCGAGCTGCAAGCAGTACACGGGTAGGCACACGGCATCGGACACGCCCGTGTCCAACCTGACATGCCCGTGTTCAAGGCTTGGTTCAAGGTCGTGTAACTTTCTGACTCAAATCGCATTTTATTTGCGTGACACGCCCTGGGACATGCCCGTGTCCCAGGCCGTGTACCCCCGACACGCCCTGGGACACGCCCGTGTCCCAGGCCGTGTAACCTGACCTGCACCTCAAAACCATTTTGAGTCTTTTTGGGGTCTTTATGGGGTGTTACACCCTTTCCCTTATCCACACGCTGTGGCGGAGGTAATGCCTGAAGAGGAACTGTATGAAGAGCAGGCTGGACCTGAGGACACCCAGACTTGATGTGTCCCTTCTGCCCACACTGAAAACAGACCTTATCCTTGGACCAGCACTGGCCAGCATCATGCCCGGGTTGCTTGCAAACAGAACAGGAGACATCTCTCCTAGGAGCACCCTTAATCGCATGAACCTGCTCCTTCCTCTGAGCTGCTGCCCTCTTGAAACATCTCTCGACAGGGTGGCCTAACCGGCCACAGAAACTGCACACCACTTTGTTCTTCATCCCAGGAACCGTACCAAGTACCTGGGGTTTCTTTTCCTCCACAGACTTCCTCTTATCCTTCCTACATTGCTGTCCTCTGCTCTTCGCGGTCTCAATAGCCTCCACCTTCAGAGCAGCCTCCACTACTCCTACATAAGTGTCTGACCCATAAGCATTGGTCAGCTGCTGCACCTCACTCCCCAAACAACCCAGAAATCGCTTAACTCGATCAGCCTCAATGCTGACCAATCCAGGGGAAAAACGGCTCAGCTTGCTGAACTCTATCTCATACTCACCCACTGTGAGCTGCCTTTGCTTCAGATGGAGGAAGTCGTTCATGAGGCTGTCACGCTCGACCGAGGGTAAGAACTTCCTTAATAGCATCTCCTTGAACACCTCCCAAGAGCATCCAGCTACCAAGCTCGCCTTCTCTCTCAGCCACCAACTCTTAGCCAATCCTTTAAGCTGATAGGCGGCTATCATCACCCTTTGATCGTCTGCAATCCCTGAGTACGAGAACATCTCCTCCATGGAGATCAGCAAGTCGTCTAACACCATGAAATCTGCCTTCCCGTCATAAGTGGGAGGGCTTAGCCGCTGAAACTGGGAGATGAAGGCCATCTCCGCTGGCACCACAACTAGAGGTCTTAAGGGTGCAGGAAGGGGAGGAACAGTAATCCCCCCTGCAGGGCCTTGCACTCCCTGAGTCTGACCTGCCACAACTGCTACCAAAGACTGAATTTGGGCTCGCACCTCCACAAACTGCCTTCTCAAGGAATCGCTACTCTGCCGTAAGATTTCGATTACCGCATCAATCTGAGCTCTAGATGACTCACCCTCAAATAGGGGAGTTGATCTAGTTGAGGGACATCTTACCATTCTAAAGTCATAGCAACACTAGTTAGATCCTAGTACAACAGTTAGACCCAACTACTAGTACAGACAATACATATATAGATATGAACTTAAAGCTGCTAAACTTGCTCTGGGAGTTTATCTTTTTACAAAAATTGATGTTATTCCCTATCCTAGGATGGTTAACCACCACCATACTAATTCTTGTGCCTAGATCGGGAATGCATGATTTTATATTATTTTTGACTCAAAAACTTATGTGTGTACATATGTCATCCTGCCAGTCTTTAGCTTGGCACGTTGTGCTTATGCAATGTTATGATATGCATGTTTGTGCTATGCATTCTAAAAAGGCCCTAATGCATGTTATGAGCGGCGTACGCATGATAATGTTATGCATCCCATACTACATAACATTCGCATGCAACGAAGAAAATAAAATGTGCTAGTCGCAGCCATGTGGTGAGGTTATGCATCCCATACTACATAACCCTCACATGTGTCCCCTATGGTGGATCCATATACGAACACATATTATGCATCCCATACTACATAATATGCCCCGTATACTTTATGTTATGCTATGAGTGTAGTGTTCGTGCTTTTGCCAAGACGTGCTGATGACATATTGGTGTGTGAATGACATGATGCTGAACTTCTAAAGCAATCAAAGGAAGGTTGCCCGACTAACTTGTCAAGCAACCTCCCTCTGATACCAACTGTCACAACCCGCATTTTCTCCGAATTAAAGAATTATCAGAGTATGAGAAAACGCGCGTCATGATGCCATGTCAAGCAGGGGATAACAGCCGACGCTCAGGAAAGACCATTTATTACACTTTATGAAAGAAATTTATGAGCTTAATGATTAGAAAATCAGTTATACTTTAGAGGCTGTATCCCTCGGCTCAGTGGATCACCTAGTCCACAGTTAAAAAAATTATACTTAAGCGCTGCGGAAAAATACTTTATTCTGGTTTGGCACCCTAAGAAGTGCATAAGAGCCCTAAGAGGACCACTTATGCCATGCAAGACTCTACATTTAATTCATATTATATATAAGAAAATGATCTTTATACGTTGTTTGGAAAATAATGATTTACCTTTATAAAACATGCTGATCATGCAATAATCTTATAATAATAATAGTTGTAGTTTTAAAATAACTAGCGACCTAGCATAAATCCTCCTCAGTGCAAGTAGACTATTTCCAGAAAATGGTAGCAGCAAAAGTAATATATCTAGTACAAAGGTAAAAACTACCAGTGGGCGCCAACAACCTGACACGAACCCACGGGCAAACATGTTTGTCTGTAAGAAAAGTACTGAAAAACTACCTCACTAACAAAGCAACAAGATCTCCAAAGTCCAAGAGACCACCAGCAACACCACCGCAACCTAGCCACCAAACTAGCTACTGCCCAGAACCTGAGGCATTCAAAAGAAGAAAGAATACCTCAGCAAGCAATACAAGGAAAAACTGCATGGAAGTGTCAACCAGGGAATAAATAAAAGAGGAGAACACATAGCAGTAAAAGTCACAACTACCCAAGGCAAGACATTTTGAAATGCACTACGTGCAAGGAAACATCACCAACCCTGCCAAGAAACTACATCCTATAGGGTCTACTAGGCTACCAAGAGCCCAAAGTGCTACAATCTACCAAGGAAGAAACTTCTAACACCCTAAGCTGTGGGAGTTGGTAGTAGCTAAAACAAACAACATGGATCCGGGTTGGAGGCAAACTCAGTCCCCCAACCACCATTTCCAAGCCAACAAGCTCAAGGGTCTACATGTGAAAGCACAAGGGACCTTCCACCCCTTTGCCCAGCCCGTACCTGGAGCAAGATAGAAGAATAGGGGTGGCCTTGGCTAGATTACACAACACCTCCCCCATGAAGAGCTTCAAACAACCACTACTATCCACATCCCACGATTCGACCATTAGGAATGAAAACATGGCCGACAAGGAAACTAAAAATATAATCAAGGAATTCACTCGGGAACGTAAATCGAGGAAAGAGAATCAATGTTGAAGTTACTCAACACGGCTCGGCGTTGATTTGAATCCACTCAGTGCCTAACCAGACCTTGGCGTTGAGGGAGTTAGCCTCACTTAGTGCCAGAACAGCCATGGCGTTGAGTGAGGTCCACTCCCTCAACGCCTTCAGCAAAAGAGGCAGCGGAGAATCTCGTATATGATAGTGAAAACCAGCATGCCCGCAACTGCCAGACGGGAAACGGGAGTATTCACCGCTACGACACCTACCTCTATTAGCCTTCTCAGAATCCAAGATGAGGAGAAGGAAGAGCAGCGAAAAATCCTCTGTCAAGAGGTAGAGTCGGCTGATAAACACAGTCGATAGTGTCATGCTGGTACAAGAAGGCACTATTATGCTGCGTGTGGAGTGTGCTCCTGTCTCTATAGGGAGGAGTGCCTGGGGGAAACACCTCTTCCGCATCTCTCCTCTGTGGTAAGCGGAGGATAGGTCCCGAAGAGAAACCTAATTACATCGAAGATGTACAGTACGATCGGCCAACCCAGTTGTTAGGGGGAGGGAGACTACGTAGGGAAAAACCCCATACCCAACGCAGCAGGGTTCTGGAGGGTAGACCAGAACCAGACTCCTTGATATACGTCGGCTCCATACGGATATCCGACTTCCCAAAGGAAAAAAAAGAAGAAGAAGACAAAAAAGAAAGTTAAAACCTCACTCAACGCCAAAACAGTTATGGCGTTCAGTGAGGTCCACTCCCTCAACGCCTTCAGCACAACCACAAAACCTAACAGTGGCGTTGAGTGAGTCTACCTCCCTCAATGCCAAAGCTGCTTTGTCATTGAGTGAGGTCAACTCACTCTACGCCATGGCTCATTTCTGCAGGAGAACCCTTAAGCCAACGCCAATAAGAGGAGGTCGGCGGGAATGCCGACTGATTCTCGCCGAATTTGCGGGAATGCAGGATGATTCTCGCCGAATCGGCGAGAATCCAGAAGGATTCTCGACGATCGGCGGGAATCAAGGATGATTCTCGCCGAATCAGTGGGAATCAAGGATGATTCTCGCCAAATCGGCGGGAATCAAGGATGATTCTTGCCGAATCGGTGGGAATCACGTCGAAATTGGTGGGAATCAAGGATGATTCTCGCCGAATCGGCAGGAATCAAGGATGATTCTCGTCGATTTTGACTTAGACGAAAATTTTCACTCAAACACCCCACCACTCAGCCGCAAAGAACAAACCGAACTATGGCTTTGAGTGTGTCCACCACACTCGACGCCAAGTCTGGGTGGCTTTTGGCTTTGAGTGTTCGCACCACACTCGACACCAAAACCCAAGAGTCTACCAAGACTGGTTCTAACCAGAGCCCTACCACAATAACCTACCTTACTCTCTCTCTCTCGGCTCCACCCGCAAAAGCACCCAACTAGAACTACAAATCTGGAGTCTAAATGGTTAAAACAACCATCGGGTTGAGCAAAACAGCACAAGGAGGGGGGTTTCATAGGCGAATCTAAGCCCTAAATTCAGCAAGGTAAAAGAGAATATGCTTGGTTTCTACCCTAGGGCTAACCGGGAAACATTCTAGAATATCAAAAGAACAACAATGGAAAGGGCAAGAATACCACTTGCCTCGATTTCTGGCGAAGCTTGGTCGGCTTTCCCTCCTCTTCGTTCTGCACTAGAAGGAGAAGCACCTAACAAGCAAACCTGCACATTAATGGCGGAAAACCACAAGAACCGGAAATCCAAGTCTCCTAAAACTCCACGAAAATCAAATATCTTATCGTGGAAATGAAGATCTGAGCGAGAGCAGGACAACGCCGCTTTCAGAATCGAAATCCATCCACGAACATTCCCGAAATCAACGTCCAAAGGCAAGGGCTAACCATCGCTTCCGCCTCTGCCTTCCGCGAAACAGGAACAACGGTTCTTCTTTCGGTCTCAGGAAGAAGGAGGAAGGAGAAGTGGGCCCGCCAATTCTTAATAAGGCTTTTATATAATCTTAGCCATGACGGTTCAGCCTAAATTCCTCCCAAGCCACCGATTCACCTAATTTAAAAGGGTTTCTAACTTGTTTTTACTAATAGCACACCCAAAACGACTCGAAAACCGAACCACCTCGAAATTCGATGAAATTCGCACCGTAACTAAATATCCACGCTACAAACACAACGGCGAAGTCGAAATTAACTTTCGACGAACAGAACTCGAGTTATACCCTCCCGAAGCCAAAACACAAGCATCCCCCGAGAGGCCACACCGGGTCACCCAAAACTACTCGGCTTGCTAGGGAGATCTTGCCAACAGGCTACAAAATAGGGCACCTAGTTCTAAGGAGTTAAGACCACACTCCACAGATGGCACAAGCCAAGAAAATGCGTCAACGTAACGCCAAACGAGAATTAAATAATCGCTGAAAAATCGGGGGCGTTACACTAAGTCTTATTGGGGTCATGTTGTTCTTCTCTCTGGTTTTCTCCTAAATCAGGTTCCATCTTCAGTTCTCAATGGGAAGATACCATTTTCAATCTTGTACCCTGATGAGACTCCTTTTCCTTTACCTCCTTGTGTCTTTGGATGCACAACGTTTGTCCACTCTCCTTCTTATGGTCGAGTCAAACTATCTCCTCGTTCTGTTAAGTGTATCTTTATGGGTTATTGTCCAATACAGAAAGGATATATGTGTTATGATCCTGTTCTCCGAAGACAGTATGTTTCTACAAATGTCACTTTCTTTGAGGATGCTCCTTTATTTTCTCCTTCTTCTATTATCTCTTCTTCTAATGATTCTACATCTTTTTCCCTTGTCTCGACACCTTTACCAGAGCCAGCTCTTCCTTCTTCACCTTCTATTTCTTATTCTCCTTCTAACTCCGATTCCTCTCCTGAGTTGCAGCTAATAGCTCTTGGTCTAGTAGTCTCTCCTTTGGGTGGAACTGATGTAGTAGACAGGAAAGACCTTGATCTTTTGATTGCTCTTCAGAAAGATATTCGCTCATTCACACAACATCCTCTTCAGTCTATGACATCTTATGCGCAACTGTCTCCTCTGTCTAATAGCTTTTCTCTTGCTCTATCGGCGAATGTTCTTCATGCCTCTTATAGTGATGCTCTAGTTATTCCTCATTGGAAAGCTGTTATGGATAAAGAGATGAAAACTCTTACTAAAAATGGTACTTCGTATAACATCCCTCAAACTACTAGACCCCTAAGAGTGCTTTTGTCATGACTTGGTCATGACAAAACTCTAGGATGCCAAGAAGACCAAGTGAACCTAGGAATAAAGGTGATATCACCTTGGTTTGCCAATAGCTCATTTCATGCACAACCCCTAGGGTTTGACTTTAGGGCTTGAACTTGACTTCATGACCGCACCATAACATCCTAAACTCTTTAAGAGGTCCACTGGGTCACTAACCACCCATTAGGGTCAACCAAAGAGGTCAAGTTGACCAAGGGTCAACCCAAACCCTAATTAGGACAAATTGCCTAATGTTTCCCTAATTGGGCTACACCAAGCCACAAGTGGACTAGGGTGATATCAATGGGATCATCAACACCCCATTTGGTCAGTTACATCACCCAAAAGTTTAAATGGCTAGGGTTAGGCAAGCCCAAAAAGTGTAAAAAAGGCTAGCTCAAGCCCAATCCACTTGGGCTAGACCCAATTAAGGTGACCCATTAGTTCATGGGGCTGAAAAATATCAGTTTTGCCACCTAATTTCTTTAAATGATGAGTTGGAGAGAGGAAGTACAATTTCCCCCAAATTGGAGGAGAGAGAGAAGAGAAAGAAAATGGCCATTTATGGTGTTTGGATGCACTTGACCCCTCATCTCTCTCCCAATTGATGGAGATTCATCTCCCCTGATCAGTTAGAGGAGATAAAGAGTTTTCCCCAGGCACATAGGGGATGAATTTAGTGAATTTTGTATTGGCTGAAAACCTTCACTAATGGCCATTAATGGCATTAAAGCCATGACCCTCCCTTTCCCCCATTTGATTATTTTAAAAGTTTCACCAAGCTGTGAGGAGTCATTTCCACTCTTTTCCTAAAGAAATCGAAGGCTCTGGTAGTGTTGTTGTTGAGCACCCAAAAGCTTCAAATCAAGCTATGGAGACTAGGAGATCAACAAGGCAATAACTCCCCACACAGGTCCTCTCCTCTTCCCCTTTCTCAGTAGATAGATCCACATCCACTAACCGCAAGGTTTGGGGCCAATTGGCCTTAGATCTGGGTGGCCAAAAACTCCAGTTTTGGAGCTTTTCATCCATGCCTAAAACCTGATTCCGGCCACCTCCAGCCAGCCCACCACCTCCTATCATCGACCACCACCTCAATGAAGGTGGTGGTGGCATTGGCCGTCCTAGGAGGCGCTCAAGTGGTCGGGAAATCATATCTCAAAATGACCTAGGATGGGCTGCTATGTGTCATTGGCTCAAGGAGGACGATAACCCGATTTCGTCTATCCCTAATTAAGATGTGTGCTGTCCGATCTTAATATAATAGTTTAAACAATTCATTTATTTCATTTTCTGTCACACTATTTGCAGTGTTTTGAATTAATTATTAAAAATACTTAAAAGGACTTTTCTGGAAAAATAGTCAACATTAAAATTGTAGCATTTTGAGTCTAGTTTAATTCAAAATTGGTTTCAACCAATTTGGGTCACTAGTCTGACCATAGCACAGCAAATGGTGTAGGCTATACCTAGTGTTAACCAGACACCATTTTGTGTGCCCCCACTAAACCACTCATCCAAAGCCCTTGAAATTTAGATCATAGGTTAGTCTCGTCTATAGCTCGAAAATATCCAAAAATGGAAATTTTTGGATTACATTTTCCTATAGCTTTAGAAAACATTTAATAAATCATGTATGATTTAATTTAGGAGTCCAATGACTTGAAAACCACCCAATATTTTTTTGGGTGACCATTAGGGTCGTGCATGACTCTGGTAAAAATCTCAACCCATTTGGGATTGCTTTGAGTAGGTATTAGTGTAACCAAAATTTGGTCCCTTAAGGGCAAATTAGGGCAAATTTGTATTGGATGGGTTGAGTGGCCAATCCTCATCCAAAGGGGTTGAAACTTTAGCCACTGCCTCAAAGTCCTCTAAATCATCCCCTCAAGATATTTTGAGTGGTTTGGGGTGGATATGCCCAAAGATCCTTGCATAGGCCTTAGGGTTGAGGTTTGGGGCCTAGTGAAGGACATGGGACTATATGTCCTTGGATTGTCTTGGAACTTTGCTGGTGAGTTACTAGGGTAAAAATAAGCTCTAAAAGAATGGTTGTAGGATTTTTAGGAACATATACACTCCTTGAAATAGATATGGATAGTTTAGGACACTTTGGTCCAATATTTAATTACATGCTTAAATTACCTTGGAAGCTCATTAAATTTAGGCAGTAAACTTATTTAGATGATGTTGTTCCCTAGAAATTTTATAGTGAATTTTGGATTGATAATTTTAGTATGATTCAGCTACAAAATAATTATTATAGAGTTATGTGCTTACTAGAAAATTATGAAACTTGGTAAGGGAATATTTGAGGACATTATCAAGCTCTGTGAATTTTTATAAAAATATTGGTAGACATTTCATATAGGATCCTTCACAAGTGCCAATTTTTCAATATTTTAAAATTATTCTTTTGTGTGATCAATTGAAGTTGGAAAATCATAATTCTTGGTCAGTTGACATTTCTAGTCATATTAATCATCTAGTAATTTTCAAATAATTTTTGGATTGCTGATTCTAATTTTCCCCTTTTTATCTTGATATTGTAGTCTTTTATTCCATAATATGTTGATAGTTAAATCCATCTTGGAAAATTGGGATTTTTAATATTTACTGCTATTTTAATGTTAGTAGTTTATCATAATTTTTTAAAGTCATACTAGTCAGAAAAGTGCACTTGGTGTTCAAAGGCTCATGAAGCTTGATTTTGTAAAAAATTATAATAAATATATAATAAAGTAAGAAAATCATAATCTTCTTGATATATTCCTACAACATCATGATAGACCCACAATAATAAACTTAGATCATTGGATGAATATTTGAAGGGTTTAGCTTTCATACACATCATGTAAGATATTTGGTCTACACATCGTAGAAATTGTAAAAGTAGGGAAGTATGTGGAACTTATATGGGAAAGGGTAGTTGGTGTACCTGGTCTGGTTGGAATATATAAGGTCACCAATGGAAGGCAGGTTGTGAGGGCCAGTTGATCAGGGGAAAGGTCATGCTCGGGATAGACGATGGATCGTCTTTCCCCTAGGAGAAAAGTCTAAATACAATTATAGTTAGATCAAGTGTAAGATCAGTAGAGTCGGGACATGGATAGATACCAACAATATTAAGTTCCTTGCGAAAGGGAACGATGAGCTTCAGCTACCATCATAGTTCCTAGTTCCCCTAAGAGCCCTTCACAGGGAATACCCTAGGCAGTCCAAGGCTAACCTTAAACCGTAAGACTAAAATGATAAAGAACAATTAGTAAAAACTAAGGGTTTCAACTTTACTCACCCCGATGACTCGAGAGGTTAGCTTGGTTGGGTTATCCGAGCGGTAGGCTCGGTGGTTATGGTAATGGGAAAGTTAGCCGGCGAGCTAAAGGCTCAGAAGGTAGTTGTAACGGACAAGTTAGTTCGGGGAGCCGAAGGTTCGGGAATTCATGGCTGCATGTGCATAAGGAGGTGGGTCTTCGGTATATGATGGTCGTTCACACTGACGTCGATACGATGATTCGGCGGGTGTGGTTTATAGTTATACAAAAAAAAGACTAGCTGGTTTGTCAACATTAGTACGTGGTGACTCTAGTGTGTCCTTCATAGGCATACGTAAGGGTTAGGCCTTAGTGAAGATACTCGCCCACGAGTGGGGTGGCCCAACCAACTTTCTCCATTGGCAACTATAGAGGCTCCTGGGAGTGAAGCTAGCTTCCAAAACTGGGGTACTAAAGGTCTGTGCGTATAGAGTCGTGTGTGTGTGTTGCACTTGTATGAACGTATCATTAAACCCACATAGCATAGCATATCATATCATCATCATACTTTAACCCTTTCCTTTCACAACCCGCATTTTATCAACATTTAATTTATATAAGAGTAAGAGAAAATACGCGCCGTGATGCCACGCTGTTTAGGGGATAACTGTATGCGCTCAGGCAGAACTCAAACTCTACAGTTTATATGAAATCAATAAGTTATTAAGTAAAAAACCAATTTAAATTCAATGGTCGTATCCCTCAGCATAGTGGATCAACTAGTCCATGAGTAAAATTATAGTTATACGCTGCGGAAAATACTTTGGTTTTGTTGATCAACACCCTACATGAGTATAAACATTCCCAAAGGATAACTCATGGCATGCAAGACTCTAGATTTATTATAAGTATGGAAATAGTCTTTACGTTAGCTAGAAAATAGTATTTTAATTTTAGAAATATGAGAGGTATGAAGTACCAGTAGTAATGCTTTTATAAGTGAAAATACCTAACATGCAACCTTGCATAAAACATTCCCAGAGAGCAAGTAAAAACAACAACAAAAGGTAAAACTAGCAACTTAGCAAAGTATTCAACAATTCAAAAGAAAACCACCAGTGGGCATCAACAAACTGACTTGAACCCACTGGTCAATATATGTGTCTGTACTAACAAGAAAACAAAAAAGAACTACCTCTCATGGTAGAGGAATCCTCTGCAAAACTGCAGTCCACTAGCAAACACCAAACCTAGCCACTCAACCGACTACTGTCCTGAACCTGTAGCATTCAAAGAAAGAACACCTCGGAAAGAAAATTTGAAGTGGCAAACAAAATTGGTAGTAAACAAGGGAGTCATAAGATTACTAATCCAAACCTAAATAACTGTCAAAAACACAACAACTAACTAGAGATTAAGAACGAAAGAGTTAACTTAAAAGTTAAAAGGTAATGAAATTTGCACCAAATGCAAACAGAGTCATACTCCGAGAACATTTGTGGGAATAGGAAGAAATAGCATAAGTTTAATCCATAAGAAACAAAAACGAGACAAAGGCTCAATAAACACATGAATCATTAACAACTTAACACAACCGGATCTGAGTCGGGACCAATTGGTCAAAACCGAACTAATAGACCTAAACGACTCAAAAATGGGACTGTGGTGGTGGCCATCTGGTCCAACGAAACCCAACATTCCAAAAACAAGACCCCAAACAAGCACGGGTATAATGATTCACGAAACTAAGCCATCCAAACCAAACCCCATATCCCAAATACCCATAAAACCCAAACTCGACAAATTAAGCAGAAACCCGACGATTCTAACTTGGCAAAACTAAGCCTTTAGAGATACACGTCAAATCAGTGAATGGACACAAGTCTAAGGGAAAAGCATCGAGTATACTTGATGGCCCGTCGAATGCAGTCAACGCACTCGACGCCATAACTCAGCACACTCGACGCTTAAACACAGCAGCAAGAACAGACGATGGCGTAGAGTAAGTTCAGCTTACTCGACGCTTTACCACTTAGCTGCCAAAATCAGGTGATGACATTGAGTGAGTTCAACTCACTCAATGTTGTCAACGCTTTAACACTTAGATTGCAGAGTTAAAGCGATGGCGTTGAGTGAGTTCAACTCACTCAATGCTGTCAACGCTTTTCTATATAAGCGACGACATTGAGTGAGTTCAACTCACTCAACGCTGTCAACGCATTTCTATATAAGCGACGATGTTGAGTGAGTTCAGCTCACTCAATGTTGTAAACATTTTCTTACATAGCTTTACAGAACTAAGGGACGACGTTGAGTGAGTTTAGCTCACTCAACGCTGTCAAAATTTTCTACTTGGATTTAACAGAATTAAGAGACGGTGTTGAGTGAGTTCAGCTCACTCAACGATGTCAACGCTTTTATACTTATATTTTCATATTTAAGAGACGACATTAGGTGAGTTTAACTCATTCAATGCTTTCAACCCCTTCATACTTAACTTGCTGATAAAGTGACGACATTGAGTGAATTAAGCTCACTCAGCGTTGTCAACGCTTTTAGAGTTAGCTTCTAGAATTTTACATAATGGCATTGGGTTTTCTAAGCTCACTCAATGCAACGTTGAGTGATTACCACTCACACAACACTTTTTAACTTAGCTTCTCAGACTACTCAGCAAGGCGTTGAGTGTATTCAATACAATCAATGCTTTTATACTTATACCAAAAACTGAACTTCTACGCTAAGATTACACCCAAAGCTTTTAAATAGAAACCTGTCAAATGGTTATCACCTCAATAGTACCATACTAACAATTTCTAACAATGTCTAACCTAGAGTAGAGATGTTATTACTGCCATGTTAAGACTCATCTGGCCTACTAGAACAGAAAACCGAAGGGGCAAAAAGCTTGGCAAGGGTGTAAACACCACTTGCCATAAGATCTGCAGGAAATCAAATTGACATGGAGGAAAATCCTACCCTAATCCGATCCTGCTGTACCAGGAGGATATCAAGAAAAAATGAAAGATAAAAGAAGAACAATCAAGGGTAAAATCACCACTTGCCTCAAATCTCCAGAAATTCGGTCAAGCAACGCCCCACCTCATATATCTAGCCGCAAGAACACTTAAGCAACAAAACCTGAAACTTCTGAGAGGAAAATAGGGTAAAAACAACATACCTAGACCTCTGAAAATCCACAAAACTAGGAAAGCTTATGTTGGAACACCCTATTACTAATTTGGGTAAGGATCACTATGGTTGTCTTAGGAAACCTGGTTGACCTAGTTGTATAGTTGTGAAGGTCAACACTAGAGTGAGTCTAGGGCTTAGAACTTAGGTTTGAAGCTGCCCCCAGGACCATTCCAAGATCAAGGTTGAAGAGCTAAGTCTAAGGCAACTGTCGTCGAGCTCAGGTCGACGAATCGTCGAACTCGGTTCGACGCTCTCTGAGCTCAACTTGATAAATCGTCGAACTCCGGTCGACGATCTTCGAGCTTAGATCGACGATCTCTCTTCAGTCATTCTTCAGGTCGCTGAGCTCGGTTCGACGATCTTCGAGCTCAGTTCGACGTTTTCTGTCTGCTCTATCTCATTTTATCTCTGAGCTCAGTTCGACGATCGTAGAGCTCAGATCGATGATTCTTCTGAGAGATCGACGCTTTTAAGTATTCAAATGCTGTTATTCTTTGGAATGTTTTTGAATATTATCAGCATTTATGATAAGAAGATCTGCTAGCCGTTTGTCTTTATTCTGGAGCAAGTTTCAAGGTATTATTCAGAGAATGTTTGCTGGACTTTCCTCTAGAAGACAAGACTCTTTATGGAAGACATTTATGACTGCCAACGGCTATTTTGGACAAAGAATTTTTCAGAGAATAAAAACTTCCTTTGTTTTACTACAAGGACATACACAGAATACAAAACACTTGTAGAAGGAGAATAACAAAAAAAGTGTTCACAACTTCATCTCAAGAACTCCAGAAACCTCATTTTCTCAGTCTTCTTGCTGAAATAATCTTTTGCTGGAGATCAAAGTTCTGAAGACCTATCACCCTAGAGCAAAGCTTCCCTTCCTGAACCAGTCTAGATCTCAGGGGGAGCTTTGACAACAAAGATTCACTAGTCTTCTCTCATTTGATTTGAGAATAGAGAAGACAACTTCTTTTCCTTTTCCTTTTTATTTTCCTTCTGTAAAAGGGTTTTCAAAACTCCATTCAAAAGCTTTGAGTCTGGTTCTGAGAGCCTTGTCAAAACTCAGTGGTGGCAAGACACCTTATCAAAAAATCCAGTTTTGGTATTTGAGCACCTTAACAAAAGCTCATTGGTGTCAGGACACCTGATCAACTCATCCTGAGTGGATTCCTACCAAGGGTGGTAGAAGAGTGGATGTACCCAGGTTTTGGGGAACCACTATATTTCCTTGTGTCTTCTGGATTGTTTGTTTGATTGTTGCTGTGTGCTATGCTCTTAGTTTCTTGCTTCTTTAATTATTTTCTAGCACTCTACACTATAGTAGAAATTAAATTTTATATGTGTTGATTTATTCAAAACTGTGAAACTTATTTGAATAAACTCTATTCACCCCCCCCCCTCTAGAGTTGAGATAGATCTTACCCTCACTTTCAATTGGTATCAGAGCCAGGTTGGTTGCTCATAGAGGCGAACACCTGAACCAAGTGATCCTGGTAAAATCTATCTTTTAAGAGGGTTATTTCTTCTCATATATATATTACTCTAAGACATGGCACAGAACAAGGATTATGCAAGCACCAGACCTCCAGTGTGCAATCTATCTAAGTTTGCACTTTGGAAGGTAAGGATTAAATTATACATGAACTCTATTGATGAAGATATTTTCAATTCTTTCTTGACAGTTTGTCCAAGTCCACCAGCAAGCTCAAGCACAAATGCTGTTCCACCTCCCTCAGGAACAGATGCAGACATAAAGAAATGGAAAACTGCAGATGCAAAGGCCATGAACATCTTAGCTCAGACAATGTCTGATGAGATATTTCAGAAAGTAGCTGACTGCAACTCAGCCAAAGGAATTTGGGACAAGCTCTCTGAAATTGTCTCAGGGTCTGTTGATGAAAGGAAAGACAGGAGATCTCACCTCATAACCCAATATGAGAATTTCAAGAAAGGAGAGACTGAGTCAGTGGTAGATATGTACAACAGATTGAGTCTGATTGTCAATGAGCTAAGGACCTTGGATAAAGAAATCTCATTGACTGAGCTTAATGACAAGATCCTAATGTGCTTCCCCAGTACTTGGGATTCAAGAATCTGGCCAATCAAAGATGCCAGAAGTCTAAATGAAATCACTACTGAAACTCTCCTAGGCAAGCTCAAATCTTATGAGCTGCTTATCAAGAACAGAGAGGAAGAACAGAAGGCTGCTTCACCAGCCTCAAGGAAAGAGAAGTCAATAGCTTTCAAAGCTATTGAAGATCCGCCTGAAGAAAAACTCACAGGCAATGAGGAATTGGTCAGCCTACTGGCCAAAAGATTTTACAAGCTAGCCAGAAAGGACTTCAGAAAAAGGCCATACAAAGGTCATGACAAACCAAGGTATGACAAGTCAAATAATAATAACAAAGAAATCATATGCTTTGGTTGCAGGAAACCAGGCCACATTGTGCCTGACTGTCCAGAGAACAAGAACAAGGACAGAAAGGATAGAAGAGAAAGAAGAAAAGAAAAGGATTTCAAAAAGAACAGCTCAGACAAAGCGTCCTCTAGCAGGAATAAAAATACAAGGAAGGGTTTTGTTGCTGAGACATGGAGTGAGACAGAAGAAGATTCTGAAACTTCATCTAGCTCCAGTGATGATGAAGATGATGCTGATGAGAAAGAATTCTGCATGATGGTTATCAATGCCTCACAGCAAAACTCTGATGAAGAATCAGATTTAGATTCAGAAAATCAACCAGAAGAAGATCAGGTAATTAGTTCTTTTGATTTTAATTCTGAGGACTTCAAAAATGAATTTAAGACATTGTGCTTGGATTTACTAAGATCTGAAAAAGAGATAATCTCTCTCAGAAATAAATTATCTGAATACAATGTCCTAAACTCAAATAACCTCAAACTCTCTGAGGAGTTAGAATGCTGTAGTGAGGAGATAGCTTCACTGAAAAGTGAACTGTCAAGAGCTAAAAAGTTTGAAGAATCCCTAAATGGGAGAAGTATCAGACTGATGGACATTACAAGCACAGTGAACACTAGATTCAACAGTACACTGGGCTTGGGTGCCTCATCCAGCCAACCTATAATATTAACAACTCCAATCAAATTTTTCTCTGACAAAGGAAAGGGAGTAATAGAGGTAGCTAGGAAGAATGCAGATCTGTCAGAGAAAAATTCAGTTCAACAGATGGCGTCGAGCAGAGCTCGACAATTGTCGAACAGAGCTCGACGATCTAACCACAGATCGTCGACCTCAGCTCGAAGATATCCAAACTCTGAACTTCAGTATAATCGATCTTCGAACAGAGATCGACGATCTGACCCAAGATCGTCGACCTCAGCTCGATGATCGTCGAACAGAAATCAGGACTGTGAACATTCCTTCAATGGCACATCTAGATTCAATCCTAGAAGTCCCACATCCCAAGGCTTTAACCCCTATACTGAATGGATAGTACCTCCTAGGAGATACCATCCTGAAGGATATAAGAGTCAACCTGGGATGTTTTTTATTTCTGAATTCAAAGGATATCAACCTAGGCCCAAGGTTAACTGGGTCAAAAACAATTAAGCTGCTCATGTGCAGGTGAAGACCTATCTAGTATCTAACCAACAATTGTATCTGGATAGTGGGTGCTCAAAGCACATGACAGGGAACAGGGAGAACCTATCATCCTTCATAACCAAACTTGGACCCAAAGTGATTTTTGGTGACTCAAATTTTGGCCAAACCAAAGGATATGGTGCTGTTCAGATAGGCTCAGTAACTTTTAAAAAGGTGGCATATGTAGAAGGACTGAAGCACAATCTGATAAGTATCAGTCAACTATGTGATGAAGGATACAAGGTGACATTCAATAAATCCCTATGCAAGATCAAATCAGAGGACAACACAACAGTATTAACAGGTAAAAGGACAGGTAACATCTACTTAGTAGATTTTCTTTCCTCTAAAGTAGCTATCTGTTTATTCAATTCCATATCTAAGCCTAATATTTTGTGGCATAAGAGACTAGGACATCTAAACCTTAGGACCATTGCTAGGCTATCCAAGGACAACCTTGTTAGAGGACTACCTTCTGGCCCCTACAAGAAGGAAGGACTTTGCAAGGCTTGTCAATTAGGCAAGCAAACTAAAAGTAGCTTTTAGTCACTTAATAAGAGTGATTCACCTAGGATTTTGTATTTGTTGCACATGGATCTTTTTGGACCCACATCTGTACAAAGCCTAGGAGGGAAGTCCTATACTCTAGTGGTTGTAGATGACTTCTCAAGATTCACTTTAGTATTCTTTCTGAGGAAGAAGTCTGATAACTTCAAGTGTTTGACAGATTTTCTCAAATGCATTCAGATTGAGTTCAACACTCACACTGCCCTGATCAGAAGTGATCATGGGACAGAGTTTGATTCTCTTCTCATGCAAGAGTTCTGTCAAAGTGAAGGGATCAGGCATACCTTCTCAGCTCCTAGAACTCCTCAACAAAATGGGGTAGCTGAAAGGAAAAATAGAACCCTAATTGAATCTGCTACTACATTGTTGACAGATGCTCACTTACCTCTATCCTTTTGGGTTGAGGCAGTGAACACCTCCAACTATGTATTAAATAGAAGCCTAATACATAAACTAAAGGGCAAGACTCCCAATGAATTGCTCAAAGGGAAGAAACCTAAAGTAAACTATTTTAAAATTTTTGGCTGTATTTGTTATATTCATAATAATGACAAGAAACATCTAGCAAAATTCCAAGCTAAAGCTGATGAAGGAGTGTTTCTGGGATAATCCATGATCAGCAAGGCCTATAGGGTATACAATAAATCATCTTGTAAAATTGAAGAATCTGTTCATATTACCTTTGATGAGACTAACATGTGTTATAAGGAGAAGTCTACTTCTACCAAAGAACCCTTGCAGGTACAATCTATATCAGAAAGTATGGACAGATTACAGGTTAAAGAAGAGGACACAACCTCTCAACCTATTCAGCAAAAGAATGAAAGCAGTGATGATGAAGAAGTGCAACATCTTGAAGAAAATCATCCTGAAGAGCCAGTTATTGTTCCACTAGAGGAGACAACAACACATGCTGGTGAACAATCAACACCCCCTGTTGATTTAGTAACAACAAGAGATCATCCAATCACCCAAGTAATTGGAGAGATCTCAGCTGGTGTGCAAACCAGAAATCAAGTCAACCAGAACCTAATGCACACTTGCTTCCTATCTCAAGTTGAACCTCAATCCATTCAAGACGCAGAGCAAGATCCACACTGGATCATTGCAATGCAAGAGGAGCTACATCAATTTGAAAGGAACAAAGTTTGGGAACTAGTGCCTAAGCCAAAGGGTCATTCCATTGTTGGAACAAAGTGGGTTTTCAGAAACAAGCTGGATGACCAAGGAATTATTGTCAGAAACAAGGCCAGGCTAGTTGCTCAAGGCTACTCTCAACAAGAAGGAATAGACTATGACCAGACCTTTGCACCAGTTGCAAGGTTAGAGGCCATCAGAATATTTCTAGCTTATGCTGCTCACAAAGGCTTCAAGGTCTATCGGATGGATGTGAACAGTGCATTTCTCAATGGGGACATCAAAGAGGAAGTCTATGTTAAACAACCTCCAGGTTTTATCTCTCTAACTCACCCTGATTATGTTTTCAAATTGCATAAAGCATTATATGGTCTCAAGCAAGCTCCTAGAGCATGGTATGAGACCCTAGCATGCTTTCTTCTAGAAAATGATTTTGTTAGGGGGAGAGTAGACCAAACTCTTTTTATTAGAACCCATAAGTCCCATACCTTACTAGTACACGTTTATGTAGATGATATCATATTTGGATCTACTGATTCAAACTTGTGCAGAAAGTTTTCCAAACTAATGCATTCCAAATTTGAAATGAGTAGCATGGGTGAGCTCTCCTTCTTCTTAGGATTGCAAGTAAAACAACATGCTGAGGGCATATTTATTTCCCAAACCAAGTATGCTAAAGAATTGGTTAAGAGATTTGGTATGTCTGAGGCATCTTATATGAAAACACCCATGCCTACCAATGTTGTATTGGATGCTGATAAACATGGGAAACCAGTTGATCAGACAACATATAGAGCAATGATTGGCTCTCTATTGTACCTTACAGCCAGTAGGCCAGATATAATGTTTGCTACATGTATATGTGCTAGGTTCCAAGTTAGCCCTATAGAGTCACACCTAACTCTAGTTAAAAGGATTCTTAGGTATGTAAAAAGTTGTCCAAATCTAGGACTCTGGTATCCAAAAGATTCAGGATTTGAATTAACTGGATTCTCAGATGCTGATTATGCTGGATGCAGAATAGACAGGAAAAGCACCAGTGGAACATGTCGGTTTCTTGGTGACAGACTTGTCTCCTGGTTTTGTAAAAAGCAAACATCTGTGTCAACTTCAACTGCTGAAGCTGAGTATATGGCTGCAGGCAGTTGTTGCTCACAAATATTGTGGATACAAAATCAGCTTCTAGACTATGCTTACAACTTAGAGAAGTCAAAAATTTTCTGTGATAATACTAGTGCTATCTCTATAGCACAAAATCCAGTCCTCCATAGTAGGACAAAACACAGAAATTAGGCATCACTTTCTGAGAGATAATGTAGGGAAAAATAAAATTGAACTTCAATATATACCCACTGATTTGCAAAGGGGAGATATTTTCACCAAACCTTTGGATGAAAAGAAACACAGCTTCTTCCTAAATCAGTTAGGCATGTTAGATGGAGGAAGCCTAAACTAATGTACAAGTTTTTGAAAAGCTAAAACAGACCAAGACTAGGCTAAAAATCAATTTTGTTTGTGTCTGTAGAACAAGTTTTTGTCTCTGAACTGCGCTCGACGTTTTCCCAGAAATCGTCGAACGAAGATCGACGATTTTCCAAAAATCGTCGACCAAAGATCGACGTTCCCGAAGTCGTCGATCTGAGCCAGAGTCTTCGCTAGATCTAGGCTTTTTCTCCTTCTGTTCAGAGGCCGGCGAGCGGAGCTCGACGCTTTTTCAACATCGTCGAACGGAGATCGACGATATTGACGTCTCTTCAGATTCCTTCTGCAGCCCAAATCGTCGAGCTGAGTTCGACGTTTCTTCGAACCGAGATCCACGATTTTCCGTTTCGCCGTCGAACCCTAATATAAAACCATTTCTTCAGCCATCATTCTCCTTTTGCGCTTTCATACTCTGCAACCTTCTTCATTTTCCCACAAAATCCTCTACACTTGGTCATGTTTGGTTTTCTGTTGCAGGTGCAAATGGCGCAATCCAGTGCTGCTATCTCTAAGATGAAATTTGATATAGGATTCGATATAGACATGAACTCATTTGATGGAAGCGACCAGCGCTTCAAGGACATTCTGAATCTGTTCATAGAACAACAGTTGACTCAAATAATGACTACATGGATGAAAATTGCTTCAGACGAGATCAAAGAATGGTGGTTTACAGCGATAGACGAGACTGAGAACTCTGTCGTCGGCATTATTAAAGGAACTCAAGTACATCTATCACCGGCTCTCCTAACAGATGTCTTCCAACTTAGTACTGGAGAAGATTCTATTGAATTATCTGGAGAAGATTATGATTCAATGCTTAATCGAATGGGTCACAATGCTGTCAACCCTAACAAACTTTTAAAGAAAAATCTGTCTCTGGAATATCAATTCCTGGCTGATGTAGTTGGGAAAGTGCTGTTGGCCAAGCACTCAGCTCATGACACCATCTCTAGATATCAACTTTGCTTGATGGGAGCTTTAGTCGATAAGAAACACCTTGATTGGGGATCCATCTTCTTCAACATAATTAAGAAAAAGATCAATAAGACTGCCGTGAGTTTTGGGAGAATCTTAGGGGTCTATCTGCACTACAGATGCCCTGAACTGTTAACCTCCTCTGGGATGTTCATCAATGCATCCAAGAGGCTCTCTTGTGCCCTATTCAGCAAATGGGACAGGCAAATCATCAACCCTATAAGAGCTACTGCACCACTTCCTTCAGGCACAAGGACTGCTTCAGTCACTCCACCAGCAGAAGTGTTGCCTGCCTCTCTTCCTCCTCCAGCTGTATCTACCCCAGCCATTTCCTCCTCACCACCAGTCACAACCATAACCGCAGCATCCCCAATTACCATTTCCTCACCAGTTTCATCCCCTCCTGTATCCACCTCAGAGGAATTCCATCCTCTCTTCTCCTATTCAACCTTCAACCTACCATCTTTTTCCCTTGCACATGATTCCTTCATGGAGAATTCACCCTCCACTCCTCCTGAGCCACCCTCCACCTCATCTTTTCAACAAATGCTTCATGACATTCTCTCCCAACCATCCTTCACACCCTCTCTCTCTTCACCTATCTCCACCTCAACCTTTTCTATCTCCACAATTCCATCCTCAGAGCCATCCATTCCTACCTCCACACCTTCAGCTCCAGCCAACATCCCTCCATCTACCTTTACTCCTACCTCTGCTCAAGCCCCACTTGAGCATGTAGATCTTCCAAGATTGGCAGACAGTCTTTATGAGTTGTTAGCTCCCAGGCTGACATCTCTGTTGGAGACCTCCCTGGCTCCACTCCTGAAACAAGTTCAGGAGCTGTCCACCAAGCTTTCTTCCTTTTCCTCCTCCCAGGCAATCCCTTCTACTGGGTGCCTTGGTTCAGCTCTCCTTGAACCAGGGCAGGGGGAGATGCTTTATGAAGAAGTGGATGTGCCAGTGGATGCTCCTGTTTTTTCTCCAGCTCCAGCTCCTGCCAGTGGATGTGCTTTTGCACTAAATCTTCAGAGCCTGTTATCTCAATTTGATACAGTTCATTTCAAATTTATGCCAGTACCTCTCACTGAAGATCTGTCTAAGGCCATTGTGCCTGTATCTGTTTGTGATCCCAGCCTCATTGAATCCTATATCAATTCCTGGAAGGCTGTGGATATTCCTGATGCTGCTACTAAGGCCATTGTGCCTCCTGTTGTTGAAACTGTTGCTGCTGCTGTTGAAGATATAGAGATGATTCCAGCAACTGCTGATGAAGAACTTGCTTCCTACCTAGAAGATCCCACATGTGCTGCTATGCCTGCTCCTGCCCAAGTGTCTGCTGCTGCTGTTGCTCCTATTCTGACCTCTGATCAGTTAAAGCTACAAGAAAAGTACTTGAAAAGCATTGATGATCTGTATGACAGACCACAAAGCTCAGATAGTGACCAATTCCAGACTGAATTAGATGACTCTGCCCATACCATTGCCAAGAAGAGGAAAGCTAGAAGCAAAGCCATGATGTCAGTTCCTCCAGCTACAGCAAAAGACTCCAATGATATTCCCTACTACATTCTGCATGATTGCCCCATTTCTGAGCCATGGATGCAATACTCCAAGAATCAACAGAAAGCTATGAAGAAGAGAAGGAAGCTTGATAAATATGAAAAAGGATCTTCACAATATCAGCCTCCTCCTCCTCCTCCAGATTCTGGATCAGGCTCAGCCCCTCAAGCTCCAGCTTCAAGGCAAAGCTCCTCCCAATTTTTTCCAAGATACTATCAAAGGGGACAACATCAAAGAGGATATCAACCCAGAAGGGGTCATTATAGAGGAAATCAGAGAGGACAAAGATCATATCAAAGGGAAGTACAAGGCCACTCTGACTCTTCTTCAGGTCCTTTCCCTTACAGGCTGAAAGACACAACTGTTTCTAGGACTCCTCCTGCTTCTGAATCTCTCAACAGGTATGAACCTCCTATTCCTTTTGAGGATCCTGAGAACAATATTTTATCTTGAACAGCAAGAATGAAAGAACTAGCTGCTCTTGATCAATTAAAGAAAGCCAGAGAGCAAGGCATGGACATCTCTAATATAACAACTTTATCAGATCAAAGGACGAAAGAATTGGAAAGATATGCTTCTAGAAAGTTTTTCAACCCAGAAGACTACATGAAGCTGCACCCTGATGCTGTAGTTCCAAGGACAAGATCTCAAACTTCTCTAGGTGCAGAGTATGACAGAAGATCAAAGAAAGAAAGCCAGAATCCTAACAGAGAAATTTTGTTTAAAAAGGGAACTGAGAAGAAGTAAATTGTGTAAGCTGAACTTTCATCCTCATATGGATAATTGCTGCTATTTTCTCTGTGATCTGCTTGCTGCTATATCTTTGCTCAGTTGGCTCTTATTTCTATATGAATGCTTATTCATCTCCTAATGTTATTTGTAAATAGTAATCCTAACCCAAATAGGGGGAGATTGTTGGAACACCCTATTACTAATTTGGGTAAGGATCACTATGGTTGTCTTAGGAAACCTGGTTGACCTAGTTGTATAGTTGTGAAGGTCAACACTAGAGTGAGTCTAGGGCTTAGAACTTAGGTTTGAAGCTGCCCCCAGGACCATTCCAAGATCAAGGTTGAAGAGCTAAGTCTAAGGCAACTTTTGTCGAGCTCAGGTCGACGAATCGTCGAACTCGGTTCGACGCTCTCTGAGCTCAACTTGATAAATCGTCGAACTCCGGTCGACGATCTTCGAGCTTAGATCTACGATCTCTCTTCAGTCATTCTTCAGGTCGCTGAGCTCAGTTCGACGATCTTCGAGCTCAGTTCGACTTTTTCTGTCTGCTCTATCTCATTTTATCTCTGAGCTCAGTTCGACGATCGTAGAGCTCAGATCGATGATTCTTCTGAGAGATCGACGCTTTTAAGTATTCAAATGCTGTTATTCTTTGGAATGTTTTTGAATATTATCAGCATTTATGATAAGAAGATCTTCTAGCTGTTTGTCTTTACTCTGGAGCAAGTTTCAAGGTATTATTCAGAGAATTTTTGCTGGAATTTCCTCTAGAAGACAAGACTCTTTATGGAAGACAATTATGACTACCAACGGCTATTTTGGACAAAGAATTTTTCAGAGAATAAAAACTTCCTTTGTTTTATTACAAGGACATACACAGAATACAGAACACTTGTAGAAGGAGAATAACAAAAAAAGTGTTCACAACTTCATCTCAAGAACTCCAGACACCTCATTTTCTCAGTCTTCTTGCTGAAATAATCTTTTGCTGGAGATCAAAGTTCTGAAGACCTATCACCCTAGAGCAAAGCTTCCCTTCCTGAACCAGTCTAGATCTCAGGGGGAGATTTGACAACAAAGATCCACTAGTCTTCTCTCATTTGATTTGAGAACAGAGAAGACAACTTCTTTTCCTTTTCCTTTTTATTTTCCTTCTATAAAAGGGTTTTCAAAACTCCCTTCAAAAGCTTTGAGTCTAGTTCTGAGAGCCTTGTCAAAACTCAGTGGTGGCAAGACACCTTATCAAAAAATCCAGTTTTGGTTTTTGAGCACCTTAACAAAAGCTCATTGGTGTCAAGACACCTAATCAACTCATCCTGAGTGGATTCCTACTAAGGGTGGTAGAAGAGTGGATGTACCCAGGTTTTGGGGAACCACTATATTTCCTTGTGTCTTCTGGATTGTTTGTTTGATTGTTGCTGTGTGTTGTGCTCTTAGTTTCTTGCTTCTTTAATTATTTTCTAGCACTCTACACTATAGTAGAAATTAAATTTTATATGTGTTGATTTATTCAAAACTGTGAAACTTATTTGAATAAACTCTATTCACCCCCCTCTAGAGTTGATATAGATCTTACCCTCACTTTCAGCTTACCATATAAATGTAGATCTAGGCGAGATCTACCCGGATCGACTCTCCAAAGACAAAAATCAAGCACCAAAGCTCCAAAAATCTGCGGCCAAAAGCTTAGGAATGTCCGCCGCTCTCGTTCCTTTGTAATAGGCTGACAGTTTAACGAGGTAGACAATGAATATGGTTTTGACATTAAGGGTTTCTATTTACACTTCTTAATTCGATTATTTTAATATAGGATATCATAATTAATTTTATAAAACGTCAAAATGACCCGAAAACCAAACTTACTCGGAATTCTACGAAAATTGCACCATAGCTAAAAACCGACGTTACGAATCCAACGATGAACTTGAAATCAAAATTTGACTAACCAAATCTTGGGTAAACACCTCCCGAAGCCAAAACACAAGCATTCCCAAAGAGGCTCCACCGAGTCACCAAAATAGACCCGGCTCGCTAGGAAATCTTGCAAACAGGCTAAACCCAGCCACACAAAGAAAACCCAAGAGATAAAACCCATGCTCTAACAAAGGCACACACCAATCATGCGTTAACGTAACGCCCAGACGTCATAAGTATGCCAAATGAAAGAATTATCTAAACATCGAAAATCATGGGCGTTACAGCCACTCCCCCTTAAAAGAAGTTTCGTCCCGAAACTTTACGCACCAAAAGATTCCACAAAAAAGAATATAATCAAAGATTATAGAAGGGGAAATACATACTGTAAGAAACTAGGAGAACAGATGACGATGAGCCTCCCTCATAGCTGACTCAAACACCCAAATGGTGCTTTCCACGTCTTGGTTTCGCTACAAAACTTTAACCATTGGTTTGGATTTCCTCCGCAACACTCGATCTTGAGTATCCAGAATGCGGACAGGAATCTCAAAACAGGAAAGATTAGGCTCCAATTGGGGCACAACATAAAGAATATGTCGGTCGCTGAGCACACATTTCCGCAACTAGCTCACGTGAGACACGTCGTGCACACCTGGAAAATTTCCGGGCAAATCCAGCCTATAATCTTATATACCAATACGCTCTACAACCTTAAAAGGTCCCACATACCTCTGGTCCAACTTATGATTCTTACCAAACCTTTTAACTCTAGACATTGGGGAAACTTTTTGAAACACCAAGTCCCTACAGCAAACTCTAAATCAGACCTACACGGATTAGCGTTCTTCTCATATCGTTCCTGCGTTATCCGGAGCTTTTCCCTAATAAGCTTCAAAGAAACATCCATTTCTTCTAACGCTTTAGGACCCAGCAACGGTCTCTCACCGACCTCGGCCCAAAATAAGGGAGTTCTGCATCGCCTCCCATACAAGGCCTCAAACGGGACCATCTGTAAACTTTCTTGATAACTATTATTGTATGGAAACTCCATCAATTTGAGTCGATCATCCCACTCTCCTCCATGGTCCAAAATATAACATCTGATCATATCCTCTATGATCTGATTCACTCTTTTCGTTTGACCGTTTGTCTGCGGATGATAGGCTGTGGAATACCTCAAATCGGTACCCAAACCTTCTTGTAAACTATTCAAAATGCGAGACATAAACCTCGATTCTCAGTTTGATACAATACTAACTGGAACTTCATGTAGTCTGATGACTTCATCTAAATATAGCTCAGCTATCTTTTTTATGGGGTAATCACTCTTAAGAGGCACGAAGTGAGCACACTTCGTTAGTCTATCAACAATAACACAAACTGAATAGTGTCCTCGGGGAGATCTCGGAAAACCAGTAATGAAATAAATTGAGATAATCTCTCACTTCGAACTCGGAATTTCTAAGGGCATTAACTTGCCACAAGGCCTTCTATGATCGGCCTTTACTCACTTGCACGTAAAACATTTTGAAACAAACTTCGCTATATCACCTTTCATTCCGAACCACCAGGTGATCTGCTTCAAATCTTGCTACATCTTAGTTGAACCTGGATGGTAGGCAACACTGAAACCATGAGGCTCACTGCACAAATTAACTCGAATACCTTCTACATCGGGGATACAAAATCTATCGCGGTACTTCAAGGTACCCGCGTCATCGATTGAAAATTCTTGCAACTCCCCTTTCTCAGTTCTATTATAAAGGTGTAACAAATAAGGATCTTCCATCTGATGCAGTCTTGTGAGTGCAATCCATGAACGATCATCTACCTCCAAACTACTTGACGAGTTATAACTCCCAATAGAAATGCCCATCAAGAAAATTCTTCAACCAGAGAATCCATAGAGAGGTTAAAAATCATAGCTGTCTTCCGACTCAAGGCATCAGCTACAACATTGTATTTGCCCGGATGGTACTAGATCTCAACATCATAATCAGTAATATACTCTAACCATCTTCGCTGGCATAGATTCAACTCCCTTTGAGTGAATACGTATTTTAAAATTTTATGATCGGTATAAATCTTGCATAATGCGCCATATAGCAAGTGCCTCCACACCTTTAGGGCATAAATCACTACTGCGAATTCTAGATCATGCATAGGGTAGTTCCTTTCATGTACCTGTAGCTGTCTTGACCCATACGCAATTACCTTGCCTTCTTGCATCAACACGCATCCAAGTCCAACATGCGATGCATCTACATATACGACATATTATTATCCTTTTGTAGGTAGGGTCAACACCGGAGCAGTGCACAATCTCCTCTTTAATTCCTGAAAAGCCTCCTCGCACTTATCGATCTAGACAAAAGCTGCGTTCTTCTGAGTCAGTTTGGTCAGTGGCGCAGATAACGTAGAGAAACCCTCTACAAACCTTCTATAGTAGTCAACCAACCCTAAGAAGCTCCTTATCTCCTTGGGTGTGGTGGGCTAATTCCAATCCATAACAACAGCTCTCTTCTCAGGGTCAACTGAAATTCAATCTTTATTTACCACTTGACCCAAGAACGAAACCTGAGGCAACCAAAACTCACACTTGCTCTGCTTAGCAAATAGCTTATCATCCCTCAAGGTAGACAAAACCAAATTCAAGTGCTAGGCATGCTCATCAGCACCGCGGGAATACACCGAAACATCATCTAGAAACACGACCACAAAACGGTCAAGAAAATTCTTGAACACGCGGTTCATCATATCCATAAAGGTAGAGGGAGCATTGGTCAAACCAAAGGACATTACCAAAAACTTAAAATGTCCATGCCTGGAATGGAAAGCAGTTTGTGGGATATCCATCTCACAAATCCTTAATTGGTGATAGCCCGAACGAAGGTCAATCTTTGAAAATACTGTGCTACCACGTAGTTTATCAAACAAATCATCTATTATTGGTAAAGGATATCTGTTCTTATTGGTGACTTTATTCAGATCTCTATAATCAATACATAGCCTCATTGATCCATCATTTTTCTTTACAAATAAGACGGGAGCACCCCCAAGGAGAAGAACTTAGCCTAATAAAACAATTCAGAAGTAACTCATCCAACTGAGTACGGAACTCCTCCAACTCATGCGGGGCCATCCGGTACGATGCCTTAGCAATAGGATGGGTACTCGGCTCTAGATCTATGACAAACTCCAAGTCCCTCTCAGGTAGAAAACCAGGATGATTAGCTGGAAAATCATCCGGAAACTCACGCACCACCGGAATCTCCTCTACATGCGGAAAGCTAACAACGATTTCCAAAACTGAGACCAAACAAGCAAAACATCCGGAATCTAAAAGCTTCCGAGCACATACCACAAAAATAAATGGATAAACTTGGTACTAATATCTCTAAACACTTTTGGGTTCACCGTTGTCCATCTTGATGTCCAAGCACTTAACCTTGGACTGGATAACAACATCATATTTGGACAACCAGTCCATGCCCAAGATCACGTCAAAATCTTCCAAGTCTATCACCTTCAAATCAGCAACTGCTAGACAATCGCCTAACAGAATGGTACAACTCTTATTACCTTGGTCCGATATCATAGAATCACTAAAAGGAAACTTGACACAAAATGAGTCTCCAACCTGATTGAGAGCTAAACGATGATGCTCGATGAAAGCCCTAGCCACAAACGAGTGGGTAGAACCTGAATCAAAAAGGACACGCACCCAACAATTCTTTACCTTTAATTTCCCTATAAAAAGCTTACATAACTAATCGAACAACATCGAAACTTCAAAAATGAGCTAAAAAGAAATAAAACTAGGTTAGGAACTAACCTGAAATCACTTGGGTAGAAGTCTAGGCTTCCTCTAGAGACAGCAGGTTCATCTTTCCCTTCCCATTATCTACAAGCTACGACAGTGGAAAGGCACGAAGCGAAACTAGCTATAGTACAAGTTGAGACTGCGAGCACTTTGACTTGACGTGACCTTTCTGTCTGCACTAAAAGCAGACTCTAACCTTATCCCAATAATGGGAAGCATCATGCCCCTTCCGTTTGCACGAAGTACAAACCAAATCTCACTTAGGACCACCCTAGATCGCATTGACCTGCTCCTGTCTCTAAGCACCTATCCTCTTGAAACATTTCTCAAACAGGTGGCCTGGCCGGCCACAAAAACTGCATATTTCTTTGCTCCTCTTCCTTGAAGCAGCATCGGAGTCCTGGGAACACTTACTCTCACTAGTCTTCCTCTTATCCTTTCTCATTTATTGTCCTCGATTTCTTGGCATTGTCGATTGCCTCAACATTAAGAGCTTCTTCGACTGCTTCAACATAACTCTCCGATCTATAAGCACTTGTTAACTGTTGGATGTCACTCTTTAGACCACTCAGAAAACGCTTGACTCTGCTGGCTTGAGAAAACTACTAAATCTGGGGCGAACCGGCTCATCTTGCTAAACTCCACCTTATACTCACTCACTATGAGATGTCTCTGCTTTAAGTGCAGGGAATCATTTAACAAACACTCTCGCTCGACCGACGGCAGAAACTTCTTAAGCAAAAGCTCCTTGAAGGCTACACAGGATCCTTCAAATTTTCCTTCTCCCTTAGCCACCAACTCTTTGCCAAACCTTTGAGTTGGTAGGCAGCGACCATTACTCTCTGATCCACTGAAAATCAGGAGTAAGAGAACATCTCCTCGATGGCTATGATCCAGTCATCCAAAGCAATGATGTCTGCCATACCATCATAAGTAGGGGGTCCCAGTCGCTATAAATGTGAGATGAAGTTAATTTTTGGTGGCAGCATAGCTGGGGGCATTAAAGGAGTAGGAGGAACTAGAACACCTTGACCCACAGCCGGGTGCTTAATTCTAGGAGGTTGTCCTACAACGACAGTCAACAAGGCTTTAATCTGCAACTGCATCTCCAACATTTGCCTAGATAAAGCTTCATTGATCTGTCACAATCCTTCTATCACGGCCTCATTCTGAGCACCACAGGACTCGCCCTCTTACTGAGGAGTTGACCTCGTCGTAGGACGTCTCGATATTCTAGTAATTACAACAAGCAACTAGTCAAAACCTAGCTTAACCACAAGAACCAAACAACCTAGTACAGACAAAACATACATAAATACTTGCTCTTGCTGCTAACTTGCTCTGGGACTTAAATAAATGATAGAATGCTTAAACCTAGGATGATATACCATCATCCTATTAACTCATGTGCATAGTCTAAGAATGCATGACTTTGTATTCTTTTGACTCAAAACAATGTGTGTACATATGTCATCATAAAAATCTTTATCTTTGCACGTGTGCAAATGCTATGTTATGCTATGCATGTTGTACTATGCATTCTAAAAAACCTTAATGCATGTTATGAGGAGTGTACAAATGAAATATTATGCATCCCACACTATATAATATTGCATGTAATGAAAAAGTAAAACGTGCTAATGGGCATCTATATGATGATGGTTATGCATCATGTTAACCCTAGAAATCGGCGATCCCTCCCAAGATAGCCAGCTCGCAAGTTGTGGATTGCTCCAGGTTCCCCCTGAAGGTCACGACCTGTCATCCAACTTTTTTTCAAAGGATGGGAAGACAGACTTCTCTATCCGCTAAGGCTACGCGGCTAGGGTGGTCCCCCAGCCATATCGCCCAAGTCATGAAGCAGTCGTTTGTTCTGCAGGGGCTGTAGACTGCTTCCTCAGTATGCCCCTACAGGCCGCATGGTTAGATAACCTAACCGCGCGTCAGTTCTCATCCGACTGGTCCAATAGAATTGCAGACTTACATTGCTATCCGCACAGACTGCCATATTGCCAGACGACCTGCTACCATGTCGCCAGCTAGTACGTGGCAAGCCTTTCCATCCAATAGGGAATGGGCTTGCTCCACCAAATTGGGCGACCTGCTCCTTATATTATCAGGAGATGGCAGACTTAGTCTTATGTCCGCCTAAGGGAGGAAGACTTGCTCCTCCCTCTAGCTCTTCAGCATGCACATCCAGACGACGACCAACTCTCCTGTCCACCAACAATGGGCGGAGTCTCAAACCGCCTGTATAGACGAACACATGGCCAACCATTCTACCCCAGATAACGCCATACCACGCAGACTAACCTCCAACCCGCAAGGAGGAGGTAGACTCTTCATCCAACAATAGTGGCGACCGGCCTCTAGGCCGCCAGTCAGCAGTGCGCGAACTGCCTTCTCACCCTGCCAGGTCACATAACATGTGGGACAAGCCTTCATCAGGAGGCGGCCTGATCAACCCGTCCGCCGCGAGTTGGGCAGACTCATTGTGCAGTCTGCTAGGACTATCCCAACCCAGCAGCCGGCGATCTGCCTCATTCTCTCCATAGCGGGCTAGGCAGACTCATTCTGCAGTCTGCCAGCTAGCCCTCCATTTTTCTAGTGCCCTTTTCTCCTCAAAAAGAGGCGGACTACTCCTCAGCTCGCACAGCTCAACACAGGCTCACTCAACGCAGCAAGGGAGGACTCATCCTAGTCCGCCAGCCATAAATAAGATCAAGTAGGCGTCCCTAACCACACAATATGGTACGGTCTCGGCGGACTCCTCGTTCTACTCGGACAACTTACCACTCTATTTGGGGGTGACGTTACCAAGACCGTTACCTCCTCGGGCCTATAAATAGGCCCCCATACTTATCATTCAGGAGGGGAGGATGAAAGCACGGAGACACAGGCGGAGCGACAATGTCAAGGCATCAAGTCCTGCAGGCTTAATTTTCTAGTCCGGGCGGCTAGCCCTAGCAGCCTCCTCTTAGTCCGCGCGACCTCGCTTATCTTCTTGGCCTAATCGCGCACTCCGCTCGGCATAGTCTAAGAGAGTTGCGGGATCAGCTAACCGCGCGGTCTGCCGACCTCTCTAGTTAATCCGCGCGGCCTCTGGGAACTTCTTTCCTTAGCCGCCAGCTTCCCCCTTAATTATCGCTGCTAGCGACCCCCTCTTCTTCTCAACTCCTCTCTTTATCTTGGCATCAACCTACAGAGCTAACCATCAAAGTAACTGTTTGCTCGATAGTTCCTCATCAACCTCCTCCTCATCTCTGTATCCTGGACTAATCGTGCTCCACTCTCGAGCAAACTAGCGGAAGAGGGCATTTTCCGCATCAACATTTAACATGCGACATTCAGATCTCGAATAGACGGTGAAGTCAACGGTTACTCATTCCAGACCATCAACCAGTCGAGAACCTTGCTCCTTCAAGTCCTATTGAAGATCCTCTCTAGGAAGCCTTGGAGAAATCATATAGTGAAACTACCCAACAGTTTTAAGAAATCAACGATACTCTAGATGCTATCACGCATCGATTGGAAATGCAATATACAGCATCACCAGTTCCTCCAATTAATCCAACACCAGCATTGAAGACTCCACAAGCTTGTCCAACGGCCTATCCACCGGTCTATCCTCCTGTTTACCCACCAACCTTTCCGCAAGGGCCTGCAACCCCTTTACGGTCTCAAAATGATGAGTTCATAGCTTGTCAAAACTTCTACTGGGAAGCTGCCCGAGGAAGTCTAGTAAGATTATTAAATTTTCAGGGAAGTCATCCCGACTCTTCAGCTCCTGCCTTTGCTCCTCCTGCAGCAGCTTTTCCCTTCTATACTCCTGCTCCTTTCGCAGCTACAACTTATGCTCCCTTTTTCCTTATGCTGTAGGAGAACAGGAAGAGCCGTCACCATTTTCGGAGAATGTTTGACATGAACCAACTCCAGTCAACTTCAGAGAGCCGTGACTGCCAATTTACACTAGAAAGACTGATCTAGTGAAGCACCTTCAAGCTTTTGAATCAGTATTAGCTCTCAAGACTATTTCCGATGCTACAAAATGCAAACTCTTTGTAACAACCATTGATGGACAAGTGAGGGATTGGTTCTATGAACTACGTCTTCAATCCATCTCTTGCTTTACTGATTTGCAAAGAGAGTTTCTGTTAAGGTTTTCTACCTCTACAAAAAGAAAGGGCGTACCAGAAGCCCTCTTTGAGATCAGGCAACAAGAGAACGAGACTTGATCTCATTTTTTGGATCGTTTCTAGAATGAATTCTTGGACATTGAGATCGTCGATCAAGAAATGTATCGAGTCGCTCTTATACATGGTCTGCGAGAAGAACCTGTTAAGTTTGAGGCTACTGTCCGACCACCAAGGACATATCAAGACTTGATCGGCTTAGCCAACTCATACATTCGAGGTGAGAAAAGCAATCCCAACTTCGTTTTCAGGCTTATAGCAGAGAAAGATTCTTCTTCATCTTAGAATAAGCCTCCGAGGTCTCCTCGAAAAGATTTTCCATCCTACTCAAAGAAGGGAAGAAGATTTCAACGTCATCAACACCCCTTCCCGGGCCAGGATTGTGCCCGAGATCAATTGTTACAATTTCCAGATCTAGCTCCGCAAATAGCTTGGGTTTATCAGCACAAGATGATGACTTGCTAGAGTCCGAACTAGATGAGGCTATGCAAGAAGTGAGCCAAATCATGAAGGGTAGGGCTAATTTCAAAAGGCCTTACCAGCCGACAGATCAAATATCAAAAGATTCAGATTCATTCTGTAAGTTTCAAAAAGAAAGCGAACATTTGACTGAAAACTACCAAGCACATCGTCAACTTGTACAAAAAATGCTAAGGGAGATTAAGATGCGCGATCTGTTCCCGAAGGATGATCACTCTGATCCGTCAAGTTTAAAAGACAATGAAGTAGCAGTCATTCCTTGTAGCTCAAAGGGAGTGAGCCAAATCAACAACATCGACATCTATGAAACCATCGACGCCAATGACGAAGGCCCCCTTGGATGGTTACAAGTCTAAGTTGAAAGAGTACTTCATAGTCTCCCCAAAAGTTCCTCACAATCATGGCCGATTGTTTTTTGCTTTTCATTCTTCAAACATTTTTTCTCTAAAACACTTCTAAGTGTTATTTCATTCATTTCAATAAATTTTTACGTCAGAGATCCCATACTGACACATTTCTCTTTATGGAGTGATTCCTCCTCTATTATTTCTCTTTGCCAAAGAGATCACTGAAACACCGAGATATCGCCGAGTCTTGCTTAAGGCCCCCTCGAGGTTGGACTGCAGCGTAAGACCACAATGACCACATATAGTGGGGAGTGTTCATATATGTGTAGTGGGGCCGTTCAACTCTCGTGTAGAGCATTATGGGACTTCAGATCCTAGCCGGTATCTAACACAGAGTGAGCATCAGGGGAGGTCCTTTGTGTTGGCTCTACTGTACTCCGTTAGGGATACATTAAAGCTATGATGATCTTTGCTGGGCAAGCAATAGAGATCAAGTGTAGCCTTGCCTCCTCGATCATATGACAATTGTAAAGGATGAATACTCAATGGTACTCTCAATCCATGCCTTCGCGGGGCCCACAACTCCGCTGATCAATCCGCAGACAAGCAATAGGTAACTTAGCGCACCTAGTCGAATTGATCAGCGATGCTTGTAACCCGAGGCATGAGAGCAATTAATCTATCGATCCTTCTCAGTATTTTATGTGCTTGTTTCTCTTTTGTGCCCTTCTAAAGGATGCGCGGTCAGGTCGCTCTAGGTATGACTACACCCTAGATGATCTTTCTTAGGCAAGCGATGCATAAGGCCCACGGGGAACACCTATGGAAGCATCCAGTCTTTTTTGGGTCATCTGCGGGAGTAGCCCTCCTTTTTTCATTTTGCCTTCTTACAGGTTAAAAGGTTAAATCCAACCTATCAAATGGATTTGCTGCTTCTATTTTGCTTATGCTCATTATATATATTCAGCTTTCATAAAGCTCTATCCGGTGACGATTGATTATGTATACTCTTGGCATCTACTATTCAATCAAGGATTCTATTTCTATTTATTAACAAGTCATGCTATTTAATTCTAATCAAGATAGTTTCATCTTGCTGATATGGATTTCATATATAAATCATCATGCTTGGTCATGCGAGACTATCACTATCGCAGTTTGATCTCTATTCGGTTAATAGCAGAGTTTGCCGGGTATCTCTTCTTCTATCCAATTATACATTAACATATCAATAGTAGACATTTGCAAGTTCCCTTCAGGTACTTGCAACTTACTTTTATATCATATCTGCTGCTTACTCTTCTTTTGCAGAGATTAGCAGATATTTGCAAGTTCCCACCAGCTACTTGCAATTTACTTTTTTATCATATCTGCTTCTTACTCTTCTTTTTCAGAGATTAACAGATATTTGCAAGTTCTCTTCAGGTACTTGCAACTTACTTTTCTATCGTATCTGCTGCTTACTCTTCTTTTGTAGAGATTAGCAGATACTAGCAAGTTCCATCCAGGTACTTATAATTTACTTTTCTACCATATCTGTTGCTTACTCTTCTTTTATAGAGATTACCACATATTTGCAAATTCCCTCTAGGTACTTGCAATTTACTTTTCTATCATATATATTGCTTACTCTTCTTTTGCAGAGATTAGCAGATATTTGTCAGTTCCCTTCAGGTACTTGCAACTTACTTTTCTATCATATCTATTGCTTACTCTTGTTTTGTAGAGATTAGCAGATATTAGCAAGTTCCATTCAGGTACTTGCAATTTACTTTTTTATCATATCCACTGCTTACTCTTCTTTTGTAGAGATTATTAGATATTAGCAAGTTCCATCCAGGTACTTGCAATTTACTTTTCTATCATATCTGCTTCTTACTCTTCTTTTGCATAGATTAACGAATATTCACAAGTTCCATCAAGGTAGCAATTTAATTTTCTATCATATCTGCTGCTTACTTTTCTTTTGCAGAGATTAGCAAATATTAGCAAGTTCCATCCAGGTACTTGGAATTTACTTTTCTATCATATCTACTCCTTACTCTTCGTTTGTAGATATTAACAGATATTTGCAAGTTCACTCCATGTACTTGCACTTTACTTTTTATCATATCTACTGCTTACTCATCTTTTGTAGAGATTAGCAGATATATGCAAGTTCCCTCCAGGTACTTGTAATTCACTTTTCTATCATATCTGTTGCTTACTCTTTTTTTGTAGAGATTATCAGATATTTGCAAGTTTTCTCTAGGTACTTGCAATTTACTTTTCTATTATATCTACTTCTAACTCTTTTTTACAGAGATTAGCAGATATTTGCAAGTCCACCTTAGGTACTTGCAACTTAGTTTTCTTCTATATTTGCAACTTACTCTTCCTTTCGCAGAGATTAGCAGATATTAGCAAGTTCCCTTCAGGTACTTGCAGTTTTGCATTCTTCTATATCTATTACTCACTCTTCTTTTATAGAGATTAACAAAAATTTGCAAGTTCCGCCCAGGTACTTGCAACTTAGTTTTATTTCATATCTGCTGCTTACTCTTCCTTTTGCAGAAGATAATAGGTGCTTGCAAGCGTCCTTCAGGTACTTGCAATTTACCATTCTTCTGTGCTTTCCTCTCATCTTTGTTTTGCAGAACTCATTGGAAGAGATTCACATCTTCTTCATTTTACAAAGAAATTCTGGTACACACGAGATGTACCTCTTTTTGCTTGCATTAACTTTTCCTTCCCAGGAAAAAGATTGACATTTGCAACCCTTTTCTGAGGAGAGATATCAAGTTCTTTCTCTCCCTGCCTCTTATTTTTCTGTGGGATGGATCACGATGTTCGTGGGTCTCCAACTTTTTCGAAGTGCCCTTTGGTACTTGAAAAAGTGCGGGGATTATGTTAACCCCAGAAATCAGGGATCCCTCCAAAGATAGCCATCTCGTAAGTCACGACCTGCTTCAGGTTCCCCCAGAAGGTCACGGCCTGTTAGCAACCTTTTTTTAAAGGATGGGCGGACAGAATTCTCTGTCCGCTCAGGCTATGCAGCTAGGGCGGTCCCCCCCAGCCAGACCGCCCAGGTAACGCAGCAGCCGCTTGTAATGTAGGGGCTACATACTGCTTCCTCAGTCCGCCCCTGCAGGCCTCGCGGTTAGATTAGCTAACCGCGCATCAGTTCTCTTTTGACAGGTCCAATAGAATTGCAGACATACATTGCCATCCACGCAGTCCGCCATATTGCCAGTCGACCTGCCGCCAGGTCGCCAGCTAGTACGTGACAAGCCTGTCCATCTAATAGGGGACGAGCTTGCTCCACCAAAGAGGGAGACATGCTCCTTCTGTTCAGCAGGAGGTGGCAGACACATTCTTCAGTCCGCCTAAGGGAGGCAGACTTGCTCCTCCCTCCAGCTCTCCAGCCCGCACATCCAGACAACGGCCAACTCTCGTGTCTGACAGCAATGGGCGGACTCGGTCTCAGACCGCATATAGAGACGGTAATATGGCCAACCATTTTACGCCAGAGCATGCCATATCATGCAGACTCATATCTAATCCGTAAGGAGGAGGTGGACTCTTCATCCAACAGTAGTCGAGACCTACCTCCAGGCCACCAATCAGTAGTGTGAAACCTACCTTCTCAGTCCTCCAGGTCGCCAAGCAAATGGGACAAGACTTCAGCAAGAGGAGGCCTGCTCAACCCGTCCACCGCGAGTGTTACAGACTCGTTGTGCAGTCCGCCAGGACTATCCCAGTTCAGCAGCCGGTGATCTTCCTCATCCTCTCCGCAGCGGGCTAGGCGGACTCATTATATAGTCCGCCAGCTAGTCCTCCTTTTTTTTTCGGTGCCCGCTTCTCCTCAGAAAGAGGCAGACTACTCCTCAGCTTGCACAAATCGACACGGGCTCGCACAGCGCAGCAAGGGAGGACTCGTCCCAGTCCGTCAGCCATAGATCAGCTCAAGTAGGCATCCCTAACCGCACAATATGGTGCAGACTCGACGGACTCTTTGTTCTACTCACAAAACTTACCGCTCTACTGGGGTGACGTTACCAAGACCGTTACCTCCTCGGGATTATAAATAGGCCCCTTACCTCTCATTCAATAGGGCAGGACGAAAGCATGGAGATACAGATGGAGCGATAAGGTCAAGGCATCAAGTCCTGCGAACTCAATTTTCCACTCCGCGCGGCTAGCCCATGCGGCCTCCTCTTAGCCCGCGTGACCTCGCTTGTCTTCTCGGCCTGATTGCATAGTCCGCTCGGCATAGTCTAGCGAGCTGCAGGATCAGCTAACTGCGCAGTCTGCTAACCTCTCTGGTTAAACCGCGCGACCTCTGACAACATTATTCCTTAGCCGTCAGCTTCCCCCTTTGTACCCTTTATTTTCTTTCCATGTAAAGGTGCAATCTCAAGCTATAATACTGATTCATAATCAAAGGAAAGCCCGTCGCAAGAGTGGAAATTAAGCCGCGGTGGGCGAAGTCTGTTGTTATCCCTACTAGCGTCCCCTCTTCTTCTCAACTCCTCTCTTTATCTCGACATCAACCTGCAGAGCTAACCATCAAAGTATCTGTGTGCTAGATAGTTCCTCATCAACCTCCTCCTCATACCTACATCCCGGACTGATCGTGCTCCACTCTCAAGCAAGCTAGCAGAAGGGCTCATTTTCCGTATCAACATTTATGAAGCATCATGCTTGGTCACGCGAGACTATCAATATCATAGTTTGATCTCTATTAGGTTAATAACAGAGTTTGTCGGGCATCTCTTCTGCTATCCAATTATACATTAACATATCAACAATAGATATTTGCAAGTTCCCTTCAGGTACTTGCCACTTATTTTTCAATCATATCTGCTGCTTACTCTTCTTTTGCAGAGATTAGCAGGTATTTGCAAGTTCCCTCAAGGTACTTGCAATTTACTTTTTTTTATCATATCTGCTGCTTACTCTTCTTTTGCAAAGATTAGCAGATATTTGCAAGTTCCCTGCAGGTACTTGCAATTTATTTTCTATAATAAATTCTTCTAACTCCTTTTTTGGAGAGATTAGCAGATATTTGCAAGTCCTCCTCAGGTACTTGCGACTTAGCTTTCTTCTATATTTGCTACTTACTCTTCCTTTTGTAGAGATTAGGAGATATTAGCAAGTTCCCTTCAGGTACTTGCAGCTTAGCCTTCTTCTATATTTGTTACTCACTCTTCTTTTACAAAGATTAGCAGATATTTGCAAGTTCCTCCCAGGTACTTGCAACTTAGTTAATTCCATATCTACTGCTTACTCTTCCTTTTGCAGAAGTTAACAGTTGCTTGCAAGCCACCTTCTGGTAATTTAAAGTTTCATTCATTTGTGCTTTCCTCTCATCTTTGTTTTTAACCACTCATTGGAATGCATTCACATCTTCTTCATTTTGCACAACAACTAAGTTACACACGAGATATACCTCTTTCACTTGCATTAACTTTTCCTTCGCAGGAAAAAGATTGACATTTGCAACCCTTTTCTGAAGATAGATATCAGGTTCTATCTCTCCCTGCCTCGTATTTTTTCGAGGGATGGATCACGATGTTTGTGTGTCTCCTACTTTTTTGAAGTTACCTTTGGGACTTAAAAAATGTGGGGATTATGTGAACCCCAGAAATCGGCAATCCCTCCCAAGATAGCAAGCTCGCAAGTCGCGGCCAGCTCTAGGTTCCCCCTGAAAGTCACGGCCTGTCAGACCCCTTTTTTTCAAAGGATGGGCAGACAGACTTCTCTGTCCGATTAGGCCGCATGGCTAGGGCGGTTCCCCAGTCAAACCGCCCAAGTCACGCAGTAGCCGCTCATTCTATAGGGGCTGCAGAATGCTTCCTCAGTCCCTCCGTTTAGGCTGTGCGGTTAGATCAGCTAACCGCACGTCAGTTCTATTCCGACTGGTCCAATAGAATTGCAGACTTACATTGCGATCCGTGTAAATAGCCATATTGCCAAGCGACCTACCACCAGGTCGCCAACGAGTATGCGCAAGCCTGTCATACTACATAACCGTCACATGTTTCCACCTTTGGTGGATCCATATATAAACGCATATTATGCATCCCATACTACATAATATGCCTCGTATACTTTTATCATGCTTATGAGTGTAGTGTTTATGTTCAGCCAAGTCATACTGATGATACATCGGTGTGTGTATAAAATGACACTAAACAACTAACACTAACCGGAGATGGTTGCCCGACCAATTATCAAACAACCCATCCCTCTGATACTAACTACACAACCCGCATTTTCTCAATATTTAAGTTATATTAGAGTAAGAGAAAATACGCGTCGTGATGCCACGCCGTGCAGGGGATAACGGCAGGTGCTCAAGCAAAACTCAAAACTCTATAGTTTATATGAAATCCATATGTTATTAAGTAAAAACCTGTTTAAATTGGATGGTCGTATCCCTCAGCATTATGGATCAACTAGTCCACGAGTAAAAGTATAGTTATACGCTACGGAAAATACTTTGGTTATGTTGATTAACACCATACATGAGTATAAACAACCCCAAATGACAACTCATGACATGCAAGACTCTATATTTATTATAAGTATGGAAATAGTCATTATGTTAGCTAGAAAATAGTATTTTAGTTTTAGAAATATGAGATGTATGAAGTACTAGTAGTAATGCTTTTATAAGTGAAAATACCTAACATGCAACCTAGCATAAAACATTGTCAGAGAGCAAGTATAAACAACCACAAAGGTAAAACTATCAGCTTAGCAAACTATTCTGCAATTCAAAAGAAAACCACTAGTGGGTGTCAACAAACTAACATGAACCCACTGGTCAGTATGTGTGTCTGTACTAACAAGAAAACAACAAAGAACTACATCTCAAGGTAGAGGAAACCTCTACAACAATGCAGTCCACTAGCAAACACCAAACCTAGCCATTGAACTGGCTACTGTCTGAACCTGAGGCATCAAAGAAAGAACACCTTAGCAAGAAAAATACAAGTGGCAAACAAAATAGTCAGTAAATAAGCGAGTAATAAGATTACTAATCCAAACCTAAATAGCTGTCAAAAGCACAACAACTAACTAGATATAAAGAACGAAAGAGTTAACTTATAAAGTTAAAAGGTAAGGAAATTTGCACCAAGTGCGAACGGAGTCATACTCCGAGAACAATGCGGGAATAGGAAGAAATAGCATAACTTTAATCCATAGGAAACAAAAGTGAGACAATGGCTCAATAAACACGTTAATCATTAACACCCTAACACAATCGGATCTGAGTCGGGACCAACTAGTCAAACCCGAACTAACAGACTCAAACTTCTTAAAAATGGGACTGTGGTGGTGGCCATCTGGTCCAACACAGCCCAATAGCCCAAAAACAAGACCCAATCATGCCCGGGTGTAATGATTCATGAAACTAAGCCAACCAAAAAAACCCCATATCCCAAATACCCATAAAACCCAAACTCGACAAATTCAGCAGAAACCCGACGATTATAACTTGGCAAAACTAAGCCTTTAGAGATACACGTCAAATCGGTGAAAGGACACAAGTCTAAGGGAAAAGCATCGAGTACACTCGATGCCGCATCGAGTGCAGTCAATGCACTCGACGCCATAACTCAGCACACTCGACGCTTAAACACAGCAGAAAGAATAGACGATGGCGTTGAGTGACTTCTGCTCACTCAACCCTTTACCACTTAGCTGCCAAAATCAGATGACGACGTTGAGTGAGTTCAGCTCACTCAACGATGTCAATGCTTTAACACTTATATTGCAGAGTTAAAGCGACGACGTCGAGTGAGTTCAGCTCACTCAACGCTGTCATCGCTTTTTTATATAAGCGATGGCGTTGAGTGAGTTCAGCTCACTCAATGCTGTCAATGCTTTTCTATATAAGCGACAACGTTGAGTGAGTTCAGCTCACTCAAAGCTATACAAGGAATTCATACATAGATTTACAGAATTAAGGGACGGCATTGAGTGAGTTTAGCTCACTCAATGCTATAAATGCTTTCTACTTGGATTTAACAAACTTAAAAGACGGCATTGAGTGAGTTCAGCTCACTCAATGCTGTCAATGCTTTTATACTTATATTTACAGATTTAAGAGATGGCGTTGAGTGAGTTCACCTCACTCAATGCTGTCAATGCTTTCTACTTAACTTGCCGATAAAGTGATGGCGTCTCAACGCTGTCAATGCTTTTAGACATAGCTTCTAGAATTTTATAGAATGGCGTTGAGTGTGCTAAGGTCACTTAATGCCGCGTTGAGTGAGTACCACTCACACAATGCTTTTTAACTTAGCATCTCAGACTACTCAGCAATGCGTTAAGTACATTCAACACACTCAACGCTTTTATACTTAGGCTAAAAACTGAACTTCTACACTAAGATTACAATCAAAGATTTTAGACAAAAACATGTCAGAGGGTTATCATCCTAACAGTACCATACTAACCTTTTCTAACTATGTCTAACCTAGACCAGAGATATTATTACTGCCATGTTAAGACTCATTCGGCCTACTAGAACAGAAAACTTATGGGGAAAAAAGCTTGTAAAGTGTGTAAACACCACTTGCCCCAAGATTTACAGGAAATCATATTAAAATGGAAGAAAATCCTACCGTAATTCGATCCTGCTGTACCTGGAGGATATCACGAAAAAACGAAAGAGAAAAGAAGAACAAGCAAGTGGAATATCACCACTTTCCTCAAATCTCAAGAAATTTGGCCAAGCAATGCCCCACCTCACAGATCTGGCGGCAAGAACACTTAAGCAACAAAAATTGAAACTTTTGAGAAGAAAATAGGGTAAAAACCGCATACCTAAACCTCTAAAAATCCACGAAACTGGAAAAGCTTATCGTAGAAATGTAGATCTTGGTGAGATCTACCCGAATCCACTCTCCAGAGTCAAAAATCGAGCACCAAAAATCCAGAAATCGGCGGTTGAAGGCTTAGGAATGTAGGCCACTCTCATTCATTAACAACAGGCCAGCAGTTTTACGAGGGAGACAATGAATTGAGTTTTGGCGCGATGGGTTTCTATTTATACTTCTTTATCCAATTATTTTAATATAGGATATCACAATTAATTAAATAAAACGTCAATACGACCCGAAAACCAAACTTACCCAGAATTATACAAAAATCGCACCGTAGCTAAAAACTGATGCTACGAATCCAACGGAGAACTCAAAATTGAAATCCGACTAACTAAATCTCGGGTAAACACCTACCGAAGCCAAAACACAAGTATTCCCAAAGAGGCTCCATCGAGTCACCAAAAAAGACCTGGCTCGCTAAGAAATCTTGCAAACAGGCTAAACCCAGCCACACAATGAAGACCCAAGGGCTAAAACCCACGTTATAACAACAACACATGCCAATGATGAGTTAACATAACGCCCTGACTTCACAAATAAACCAAATAAAAGAATTAACTAAACATTGAAAAATTAGGGGCGTTACATTACCCCTAACATGTAAATTGGTATGAGACTTTTTATACGTTAGGCCTTGCAAAACGACCCCTTAGTTTATAAGGTTGTGGGGGCATGCTTATATTCCGTGGTTAGTGTCCTTGTGTCTACCTGTTAACTTTCTTTATGATGCACTTTACTTTTTACTTTTTACTGCTTTGTTACAATAGTATTGCTAGCTCTCATTTATTCTTATAGCACAGTGGACATTATAATAAAACTACTAGATTAGGACCACCATCACTTGCTCTTGTTTACTCTCCACCATCATTACTTTCCTATCATTCCTCCTGCATGGTTCCTAGGAGTGACTGGGGGAGGGGTGGGGGAAATCAGGCTTTGTCTTTTGACTAACGGTCGGTGTACCAAGCATTTCAGCGGCTCCGGATAGGAGACAGAGAGCAGTAGTAAGAGAAGAAGCACAAGAAGAATGTGGTGCACATGGAGGTGGGCCAGTCTAGCACAGGAGCACTAGCCTCTGGCTCTGTGAGTGTTAGTTTTACATAACTTTCACGAGAGTGTTGTAGTGAGATTATGATGTACCAGGCATGAGCCCGTTAATCTTTCTACTTTACAGAACTATTTCAGTACCTTCCTCTCTGTGGACATTGCTGTGATTCATGCTCATTTATATAAATATGTGGTGATCCTTGTGGACTTGGAGTTATATTTGTTCATTTGAACTTCTACTTTCTTTTGTGATCTATATGGCCGACCGGATTGGCATTTTGTAGTGACGACCATACTGGGTGTTGGTGTTACTACAAAGAGAAAACTCTGGGCATATGACCCGATGATGAAGCAAAAAAAATGGGGTCTTACAAACTGGTATCAGAGGTAACCTCGATCCGAAGAAAAGAAGTCCACAAAACCCTAGGCCACCCCGCGCGAGCTGAATTTAAGGACAAACTAGTAGCGGAAGCAATGGTGTGCCCATAAGGGGAATTACATGCAAAAGTCCAATTCTTCATTACTTCCGTTTGTAAATCAACTCATAATTGGAATTTTCCTTTGTATCCAGCGATGAAGCCTATCCCTCAACAAGATAAACCCCAGGCATAGAACATGGTTCCACCCTCATTAACTCGGACTCGGTTCCAGTAGATAGAGATGGGACAAACACTAATGACTATTCTATTGGCCTTCAGGGCTCAATAAGCTCCGACTCCATAACCAAATCCCGAGGCTAACTGGTTGAGCGTCTTTCAAGGGCTTTCTCCTCCATCCTACCTCAGGATAGAGTCAACAGTCCATACAAGGGAGTGGCTTGACATTATTTATGATATGATGGCTGGGATTTGATGCACAATAGAGGAGACAGTAGCCTTTGAAGTTACCTTCTTGGAGTTGCAAGCAAAGAGATGGTGGAGTCACTGTTAGACACCACCTTCGCTGGAGTGGATTGCATGAACATTTCCTGGGAGGAGTTCAGAGAAGCTGTATTGGAGAAATTTGAACCACAATCGGCGTGGGATGAGTTGGAGAATAGGTTCCTGCAATTGAGGCAGGGCAACTGGATTGTGTTGGAATAGTACCGAGAGTTCACACATCTAGCCCGATTTGCGGACTTATATACCCTGGATGATTTGGGCTACGCGAAGAGGTTCTACAAGGGCCTTCACTATGATATGAGGCAGGCCCTCCACTTCATTTTTGATGTGACCTTGGCCAGGATCTTTGAGATGGACAAGAAGCAGGAGGCAGACCAAACTTATAATCTGGGGATAGATGAAACTGGCTAATGACTCAGTGATTGGTGGCAGGAGAGACCAGCCCAGAGGTCATTTCATAGGGGAAAGGAGGAATGGGGATCAACCTCCCTAGAAGGAAAATAAGGAGCAGAGGAACCCGGTGGTGTTGGTACCTTAAGCTTTACAAATGCAGGAGATACTGAGGGCAGTGGAGGAGGCAATGCCATGCTTTCGGTGCAACCAGTCGTGACATATTCAGAGGAACTTCCCCCTGATGGAAGATCAACCTCTAGCATTGCAGGATGCCCTACCTGCTCGGTAGTATAGAGGTTGAGGACGTGGTCGAGGATGAGGATTTAATGTCGGTGACCGTAGACAGGACAGAGGGTAGGTGTATGCCCTGGACTTGGCTATACAACGGAACCTGGAGTTTGTGATAGCAGGTACAACAGTAATTTTAAATTCTTTCCTAGATGCTATATGGTTGTACAATTGCTAGGAATATGAAGGAAATTATAACTATACATCTAAGAAATTTAATAAACTCAGGGGTAGTGATGGTATGCGGCAAGCTTGCTCATACCTTAATCGACACGGGGGAATCAAACAACTTCATCTCAAAGGACTTTATCAAGGACCCGAAGGCCCCCAGATATTATGAGGGCATCACCAGGAGAGTGGGTATCCCCAATAGGATGGAGGTTTGGTCTACGACAAAATGCCTTCTAAGGGTGACCATTGATCGGTTAACCCCCGATACTTCGACGACGATCTTAAGTTTGCCAGATTTCGATCTTATTCTAGGAATGTCATGGCTCTCCTTGAACCACGCCCAGATTGATTTCCCGGAAAAAATGGTTGTACTCAGATACGATAACACTTATGCGACCTTCAAAGGTATTCTCCCCGCTTCTCTCCTACTACTCTCTTCTATTCAGGCCATCAAGGCCCATCTGTAGGGAGATGAGGTCTATAATGTGTTGTTTGAGTTGTTCGAGGCCAAGGATTCCATTGCTAGTATCCCGGTGGTACTAGACTTTGTTGATGTTTTCCCGAAGAAGTTGTTAAGGTTACCGCCGCATCGAGAGAAGGATTTCTAGATACAACTCGTGTTGGGGGATAAGCCGGTATCCAGAGATCCTTATCGGATGGTCCCGAAGGAGTTGGTAGAATTTCAAAGCCAGCTATAAGAATTAGTGGAAGCTGAGTTTGTAAGGCCAAGCTCCTCACCATGGGGAGCTGTCGTATTATTTATAAAGAAGAAGGATGGGATGCTTAGATTGTGCATTGATTATAGAGCATTGAGCAGGCTGACGGTCCGGAACACGTATCCTCTGCTGAGGATTGACGAGCTGTTTGACCAGTTTGAAGGAGCTCAATGGTTTTTGAAGCTGGATCTAAGTTCAGGATGCTACCAACTGATGATTCAGGAGGAGGACATCCCAAAGACGTCTTTCAACAATAGATATGGCTATATGAGTTCATCGTGATGCCCTTCGGGATCACGAATGCACCATCCATATTCTTGAGTTTGATGAACTGAGTATTCAAGGCCTACCTAGACGTCTTTGTCATAAGGTTTATTGACGACATCCTCATCTATTCGAGGACCGAGGCGGAGCATGCGTGTCATTTGGCACTAACTCTAGAGAGGCTACGAGAGCACAATCTGTATGTTAAGTTCAGCAAGTACCATTTTTGGCTGAAGGACGTGGATTTCTTGGGCCATATTATCAGTGGAGCAGTACTGGCAGTGGATCCGGCAAAGTTTCAGGCAGTATGGGATTGGCCACCGCTGAAGACGGCCACTAATGTGAGAAGTTTCTTAGGACTTGCCGGTTACTACCGGAAGTTGGTAGAGGGATTCTCCTGGATTTCTCTCGTGCTCACATCTTTGGGAAAGAAGGAGACTCCTTTTGTTTGGATGTCGCAATGTGAGGCTGCCTTCCTGGAGATGAAGGGTAGGCTTACCTCGGCCCCTATCCTTGCCTTCCATCTGGGAAGGAAGGATTTCAAGTCTATACTGATGCGTCATATCAGGGGATGGGTCCTGTTCTGATGTGGATTAGGCATGTGATAGCTTACGCCTCCTGCCATTTGAAGAAACATGAGCAAAACAACCCAATACATGACTTGGAGATGGGAGCGGTTATCTTCGCTATGAAGATCTGGTAGAACTATCTCTACGGTGTCCACTATGATATTTTATCGGCATACAATAATATGAAGTACGTGGACACACAGAAGTAGCTGAACATCTGACAGAGACACTGGGTAGAGTTTTTGTCAGACTATAATTACACCACGCACTATCATCTTGGGATGGCCAACGTTGTAGCAGACGCTCTGAGCAGGAGATCCACAACATCAGGAGCAGGGCCTCAACTGATGGCTACGGAGGTGGTACAGATGTTGGAGGAGATGTAGATATCTCTCGTATTCGAGGATGATGCAGAGATGTATGAGGAGTACCTGGCATTGATGAGCACAATCGAGGACATCCGGGATCGCATCAGTGACAGGCAAAGGCTGGATGTGTGGATGGAGCCAATTTTCAGGGCCTTGGAGTAAGGCATAACAGGAGATTACTCACTGAAAGATGGGCTATTATTCTTAAGAGACAGAGTTTTTATACCAGCAGGAGGCCGAATTCGTGAGGATATCATGACAGAGGCTCACTATAGTAGATATTCAGTGCACCCGGGTATCAAAAAGATGGAAGCGTATCTGAAGAGGACTATGTATTGGCTTGCCAGCTCGTGAAGGCAGAATGTAAGAGCCTGACTGAATTATTGTAGCCACTCCCAGTGCCAGAGTGGAAGTTTTAGGACATAGCCATAGATTTCATACATGGGCTACCCCGATCTCATGCAGGGAGCGATTCGATCTGGGTGATCGTCGAAAGGTTGAAAAAGTTGCCCAGGTTCATTCTGATCAGGATGGAAGCACCGGTTGATGACTTGGTGCGGAAGCTCGTGGAGTAGTTTGTCTAATATAATGGTATGCCAGGGTCGATCGTATCAGATCGAGATGGAAGGTTTATGTCTAGAGAGTGGAGGTCAGTACTGGCTTACCTAGGGTCTCGGTTGACATTCAACATAACCTTCCACTCTCAGACGGACGGGCACACGGAACGCACTAACCGGAAACTGGTGGATCTTTTGCGCCTCTACATTTTGGACCGTGGAAAGCCCTTAGAGAGACTGTTACCGCTGATCGAGTTCTCCTACAACAACAGTCATTACTCCAGCTTAGGCATGACCCCTTATGAGGCACTGTACGGACGGAGGTGCAGGACCCCACTATCTTAGATCCAGGATGAGGATCCAAAGGCACTCGGCTCGGAGTTCATAGAGGACACATATGCTCAGGTGAGATTGATCCGAGATACGATGCTGGAGGCCTAGAGTAGACAGGCCAAGTACTACGCCGCACGATATCATTAGATGGAGTTCTAGGTGGGAGACCAGTTTTTCTTGAAGATACATCTAATGTATGGAGTCTTATAGGTACGCAGGTTTAAGAAGCTCAATTTGAGATACATGTGGCCTTATAGGATCCTGGAGCGGATCGGCCCCTTGGCTTATAGACTTGAGCTATCGCCGGAGTTGGAGGGATTGCACGACATCTTCCACGTCTCTTCACTTAAGAGGACTCTACTACGACTTGAGTAGCTGATTTCCACTACATATTGCCCGGTGGCTTCTGATCGATCAGTCAACATGGAGGTGGTCAGGAACGATGACACAGCAGTGTGGGTCTTGCGACGCAAGAAGGTTCTGTTGGTTAAGGTCTTGTGGAGGATTCATGGGCAGGAGGATCACACTTGGGAGCCAAGGGAACTAATGTTGTGGAGGTACCCAGACCCCTTTGGGTCAGGTATACCTTCAATTTTTTAGGGATGTTACATTATTTTACTTCAGTAGAAACCCCGTAGGCCTAACCTTTATTTTGGAGATGAAATTTTTTTAATGTATTGGGATTTGTAATATCTCTCAAACAACTAGACCCCTAAGAGTAGTTTTTTCATGACTAGGTCATGACAAAACCCTAGAAAGCCAAGAAGACCAAGTGAACCTAGGAATGAAGGTGAGATCACCTTGGTCTGCCAATAGCTCATTTCATGCACCACTCTAGGGTTTGACTTTAGGGCTTTAATTTGACTCTATGACCCCACCATAACATCCCTAACTCTTTAAGAGGTCCATTGGGTTACTAACCACCCATTGAGGTCAACCAAAGAGGTCAAGTTGACCAATTGTAAACCCATACCCAAATATGGGCAAATTGCCCAAAGTTGACATAATTGGGCTACACCAAGCCACAAGTGGACTAGGGTGATTTTAATGGGATAATCTACACCCCATTGGGTCATTCACATCACCCAAAATGACATAGGGCTAGGCTTAAATGGCTAGGGTTAGCCAAGCCCAAATAGTGGAGAAAAGGCTAGCTCAAGCCCAATCCACTTGGGCTAGACCCAATTAAGGTGGCCCGTTAGTTTATGGGGCTGAAAAATATCAGTTTAGCCACCGAATTTCTGTAAATGATGAGTAGGAGAGATGAATTGCAATTTCCCAAAAATTGGAGGAGAGAGAGAGAGAAGAGAGAGAGAAAATGGACATTCATGGTATTTGAATGCCCTTTACACCTCATATCTCTCCCAATTGATGGAGATTCATCTCCCCTCATCATTTACAGGAGATCAAGAATTTCCCCTAGACACATAGGGGATGAATTTAGTGAATTCTGCATTGGCTGAAAACCTTCACTCATGGCAATTAATGGCATTAAATCCATGACCCTCCCTCTCCCCCATTTGATTATTTTAAAAGCTTCACCAGGTTGTGAGGAGTTTTTTCGACTCTTTTCCTGAAGAAATCGAAGGCTCTGGTAGTGTTGTTGCAGAGAACCCGAAAAAATCAAATCCGACCATGGAGACTAGAATATCGGCAAGACAACAACTCCCCACACAGGTCCTATCCTCTTCCCCTTTATCAGCGGATAGATCCACATCCACTGGCCGCAAGGTTTTGGGCCAATTAGCCTTAGATCTAGGTGGCCGAAAACTCAAGTTTTGGAGCTTTTCATTGATACCTAAATCCTGATTCAGGCCATCTCCGGCCGGCCTACCACCGCCTATCGCCGGCCACCACCTCAATGAAGGTGGTGGTAGTATTGGCCGGTCGGGGAGGCGCTCAGGTGACCGCAAAATCATCTCTCAAAATGGCCCGAGATGGGCTGCTGTGATTCATTGGCTAAAGGAGGAAGACAACCCGATGTCGTCCATCCCTGCTTTAATATGTGTGATGGCCGATATAAATATAATTGATTAAACTATTTCTTTATTTCATTTTTTGTCACAGTATTTGCAGTGTTTTAAATTAATTATTCAAATTACATAGAGGCCTTTTCTGGAAAAATGGTTAACATCAAAATTGTAGTATTTTGAGTCTATTTCATTTCAAAATTTATTTCAACCAATTTGGGTCACTGGCCTGACCACAGAACAACAAATGGTGCAGGCTATACCTAGGGTTAACCAGACATAATTTGGTGTGCCCCCACTAAACCACTCATACAAATGCAATAAAATTTAATTCATAGGTTATTCTTATCTATATCTCAGACATATCCAAAAATGGAAATTTTTTGATACATTATACTATAGTTTTAGAAAACATTTAATAAATTATGTATAATTTAATTAAGTGGTCTACTGACCTCAAAACCACCCAATATTTTTGTGGGTAACCATTAGGGTCATTTCATGACTCTGGTAAAAATCTCAGTACATTTGGGGTTGGTTTGAGTACATATTAGTGTAACTAAAATTTGGTTCCTTAAGGATAAATTAGGGCAAATTTGTATTGAATGGGTTGAGTGGCCAATCCTCATCCAAAGGGTATGAAACATTAGTATCTACCTCAAAGTCCTCTAAAGCACCCCATCAAGAGATTTTTAGTGGTTTGGGGTTGAAGTTTGGGGTCTAGTGAAGGACATGGGACTATATGTCCTTGGATGGTCTTGGAACTTGGTTGGTGAGTTCCTATGATAAAAATAAGCTCTATAAGAATGTTTGTAGGATTTTTAGGAACATATACCCTCTTTGAAATAGATATGGATGGTTTAGGGAACTTTGGTCCAATATTTAATCACATGCTTAATTGACCTTGGAAGCTCACGAAATTTAGGCAGTAAACTTATTTAGATGATGTTGTCCCCTAAAACTTTTATTGTGAATTTTTGATTGATAATTTTTGTACTTCATTCACAAACTCTAAGTTTTATTCAACCTTAAAATAATTATTTTATAGTTATTTGCTTACTGTGAAATTATGAAACTTGGTCAGAGAACATTTGAGGAAATAAACATGCTCTGTAAATTTTTAAAAAAATATATGAAGACTTTTCATATAGGATCCTTCACAAGTGTCCATTATTGAATATTTTTAATATAATTCATTTGTGTGATCATTTGAAGTTGTAAAATCATAATTCTTGGTCATTAGCGTTTACTGGTTATATTTATCATGTAGTAATTTTCTCATAATTTTTAGAAAGCTGATTCTAATTTTCCTCTATTTATCTTAATATTGTAGTCATTTATTCCATAATTTGTGGATGGTAAAATCCATCTTGAAAAATTGGGTTTTTTAGTTTTTTAATATTATTTTTATGTTTTTAGTTTATCATAATTTTTTAAAGGTCATACCTAGTCAGAAAAGTGCACTTAGTGTTCAAAAGCTCAAGAACTCTAATTTTGTAGAAATTATAATAAATACCCAATAAAGTAGGAAAATCATAATCTTCTGGTTTTATTCCTAAAACATCATGATAGCCCCCACCCCCAATAATAATCTTAGATCATTTGGATGAATATTTGAAGGTGTTACCATTCATACACATTGTATATGATATTTGGTATGCAAATAGTAGAAATTGTAAAAGTAGGGAAGTATGTGGAACTTGTATGGGAAAGGGTAGTTGGTGTACCTTGTCTAGTTCGAATATATAAGGTCACCAATGGAAGGTGGGTTATGAGAGCCTAGTTGACCATGGGAAAGGTCGTGCTCGGGATCGACGATGAATCATCTTTCCCCTCAGAGAAAAGTCTAAATACACTTAGGGTGAGATCAAGTGTAAGATCAGTAGTGTCGGGACATGGGTAGATACCAATAATAGTAAGTGCCTTGTGAAAGGGAATGATGGCCTTCAGCTACCATAATAGTTCCTAGTACCCCCGAGAGCCCATCACAGGGAATACCCTGGGAAGTCCAAGGCTAACATTAAGCCATAAGACAAAAATGATAAAGAGCAATTAGTAAAAACTAGTGCTTCAACTTCGCTCACCTCGATGACTCGGGAGGTTAGCTTGGTTGGGTTATCCAAGCAGTAGGATCGGTGGTTGTGTTAATGGGCAAGTTAGCCGGCGAGCCGAAGGCTCGGAAGGTAGTTGTAAAAGGTAGGTTAGTCCGGGGAGCCGATGCTTCGGGAATTCATGGATGCTTGTGCATAAGGTGGTGGGTCTTCGGTATTTGACGATTGTTCACACCGACGTCGATACGATGACTCAACGGGTGTGGTTTACACTAAGCCAAAGAAAAGACTTGTGTGTTTGTCAACATTAGTACGTGGTGACTCTGGTGTGTCCTTCAGAGGCGTACGTAAGGGCTAGGCCTGGTAGTGTGGATACCCGCTTAGGAGAGGGGTGGCCCAACCCGCTGTCTCCGTTGGCCACTATGGAGGCTCCTGGGAGTTAAGCTAGCTTCCAAAACTGGGAAAATAAAGGTCTGTGCGCATAAAGTCATGTGTGTGTGTTGCACTTGTATGAAAATATCATTAAACCCACATAACATAGCATATCATGTCATCATTATACTTCAGCCCTTAAACCTAATGTATAAATTAGTATGGGACTTTTTCTACGTTCGGTCTTGCAAAATGACCATAAGCTTGTGTGGGCATGCTTATAAGCCATGGTTACTTTTCTTGGGCTATACGTTACCATTATTTTTGATGCACTTTACTTTCTACTTTTTACTGCTATGTTATTATTGTATTACTAGCTCTCCTTTCTTATTATAGCACTATGGACATTATAATAAAACTACTATATTAGGACCACTGTCACCTGCTCTTATTTACTCTCCACAATCATATCTTTCCTATCACTCCTCCCGTACAGTTCCTAGGAGCCACTAGGGGAGGGGTGGGGGAAATCAGGCTTAGTATTTGGACTAACGGTCAGTGGACCAAACATTTTAGGGGCTCTAGATGAGAGGCGGGGAGTAGCAGGAGTGCAGCACTAGCAGAGTGTTGTGCACATGGAGGTGGGCTCGTCTAGCACATGAGCATCAGCCTCTAGCTCCGTGAGTGTTAGTTTTACTCAGCTTCCGCGAGAGTGTTGTAGTGAGGCCATGATGTACCGGGCATGAGCCCGTTTATATTTCTACTTTACAGATATGTTTCAGTACCTTCTCTTTGTGGACTTTACTGTGATTCATGCTCATTTATATATATAAGTAGTGATCCTTGTGGACTTGAACTTATATTTATTCATTTGTACTTCTACTTTCTTCTATGATCGATATGGCCGACAGGATCGCCGTTTTGTAGTGACGACCTTCCCGGGTCTTGGTGTCACCGCAAAACGGCGATTCTAGGCATAAGACACATTGGTGATGCAAAAAAAATAAATGGGGTCTTACACTTCGTCTCTTGTTTCTACCCCTCCTAGAGCGGATGTGGTTGGCTGTCGCTGGGTCTTTATCATCAAATTTCTCTATAATGGTACTATTGATCGATACAAAGCTTGGATTGTTGCCAAAGGGTTTATGCAAACCTATGGTATGGATTTCTTTGACACATTCTCTCCTGTTGCTCGGGTTACTATGATCCGTGATATTTTTGTGTGGTCGTGAACAAGGATTGGGAAATTTCTCAGTTGGATGTAAAGAATGCTTTTCTTTATGGTGATTTTAATGAGATTATCTATATTGAGCACCTCCTGGGTATGTTGCTCAGTGGGAGTATCAGGTGTGCAGATTGAATAAGGCTATTTATTGTCTTAAGCAAAGCCCGAGGGCCTTGTTTTATATGTTCAACGAAGTTATTTTTATTGTTGGATTTTTTCGGAGCATTGCAGATCACTCTTTGTTTATTAATAAAACCTCGACTAGCCTTGTTGTTCATGTAGTATATGTGAATGACATTCTTCTTATAGGGGTTGATATAAAAGGTATTGACATGACCAAGAAGCATCTGCTTCAGCATTTTGTTACCAAAGATATGGGGTTTCCTAAATACTTTCTGGGGATTGAGATATCTCAGAATCCTAATTCTTTTGTTCTTTCATAGCGGAAGTATGCCTTGGATTTTTGTAAGAGACGGGTCTTTTTGGGACTAAACCTACTCGGTCTCCTATGGCTGTTAGAGATGACAAGTGCTGGAGTGAGACTGCACCTCTTCTTGAAGATGTTAGCAGGTACAGATGTCCTATCAAAAAACTCATTTATTTGAAAGTCACAAGACCAGATATTTGTTATGCAGTAGGGAGAGTGAGCTAATTTATGCAATCCCCCAGAAAATGTCATATGCAGTAAGCTCTTAAGATCCAAGAGTATGTAAAAGGTGCAATAGAAAAAGGGCTCTTATTTCAGATAAGGGGACATTTGAAGGTGGAGGCTTATTCTGATGCTAGCTACGCAGATGATAAAGAACATAGGAAGTCTACATCTGGTTTCTATACCTTCATTGGAGGTAATCTTGTGAGTTGGAAGAACAATAAATAAGATGTGGTTATCAGGTCGAGTGTAGAAGCTGAGTATAAATGTATGACTCTGACTGTTTGTGAGCTGAAGTGTCTATGAACTCTCTTGCTAGATCTGGGAGAGGTTTATGATCATCCCCTACCAATGTTCTATGACAATAAGGTGGTTATATACATTTCAAGAAATCCGGTCTTTCATGGGAGAATGAAGCATATTGAAGTGGATTGCAATTTTATCAGAGGAGAGATATTGAAGAATCAGATCTGTACTCTGTTTGTTACCTCTGATAAAGAGCAAGCTAATTTCTTCACAAAGCCAGTCACCTCATTCTCGGAAGTTTGTAGCAAGCTGGGCATGGTAGATATATATGCTCCAGCTTGAGGGGGAGTGTTGGAACATGATACCGGGTGGTTAGTCTTTCTAGTCACCGGGGCCTGTCTGATAATCGGTCTAGCTGTTTGGACTAGCGGCCTCTCTAGTATCCTTTCTAATGGCTTGGTAGTGTCCGCAGCAGCGGCTTAGAGGTTAGTCGCATCAGCGGTCTGGTCATTTGTCGCAACAATAGTCTAGAGGTTAGCCGCATCAACAATCTGGTCATTTACCGCAATGGTCTGGTGTTTTGCTGCAGTAGTGGTCTGGAGGTTAGCCACAATAGCGGTTTGGCGGTTAGCAGCATCAGCGTTCTAGAGGTTAGCCGCAATAGCAGTCTGGCGGTTAACTGCAAATACGGTCTGGCAGTTAGCTACAGCAGGTTTCAGAGACTTCTTAGGAGATTGTATTTGTTGTACAGTCTAGTGGTTTGACAAAGTAAAACCGCCCAGCTCGCGCATCTTGTATTTAGTCCAATATCACTTGTTGTATTCTCTCATCTCTCTCATTTCTATAAATAAGGGGGCATACCTATATAATAAATATCTTTTTGGAGTAATATAATTTTCCATTATTTAGCTTTTTTTCAGTGGGCAAGATTCTTGTGCCTTTGAACAAAAAGAGACTCTCTCTCATTCGCTACAAGACATATAGGATATAAGGAATTATTTCAAATAAAATCTAAGAAATATACATTTCCACTCCTAGTACCTGAGAGGATACCTCTAAGTCAACAGACTTCTTATTCAAGCACTTGTCACTATGGAATTCAATGACATTGCACAAGTTACATAGTTGACTTATGCTTATAAGGTTGTGTTGTAATCCTTCCTCATAAGCTACCATTATTATTGAGACTATTTCATTGGTAATCTTACCATAAACTCTGGTGTTGCCCTTGTCAGAGCCACCAAAGATGACTTTGGCTCCATTCTTTACAGGAACATTGTCTTTAAGTAAACTCCTTATCCCAGTCATAGGTCTAGAACACCCACCATTACCAAATATGATCTAGAAAGTTACTTGGACTAACCTGCAAAATATGATTTACTTAACCTTAGGATCCCAATTAATTTTGGGTCCTGGGTGCATGTTACCAACATAAGAATGTCTAACAAAACCTTGTCTAGGCTGAATGCCTTTCTTTGCATTAAGAACATTGGGATTGTGCCAACAATCTATGGCCAAGTGTCCCACTTTTCCACAGAACCAATACTCATGGATGTTGTATCTTCTTTTCTAAACATCTCTTGAAGTAGATGATTCAAATTTCTATTCATGAAGAAAGACTGCAACATTCTTCTTGTTCCTCTCAGCAATAATTTGGTATTTTGCCTGCCTATAGTCAGTCTTAGTAGGCAATATCTGATGGGTATTAGCATGACTCATCTTGGAGACTAAGCACAAGTTAATGGCTTCAGAGATTGCCTAGTAATATTGAGCTCTAGACTGGACATCAGCCAATTGTTTAGCTGGTAGGGACTTGGAAGTTGACGATCTCTTATCCTTTATTGAGTGGGCTGAGGTACCAAAAACAAATTGTCCAGGACGGGCCATTTGTAATTCCTCAAATGGGTCCTTAAAGGCACTCAGGCCCGTGCCCTTTCTTCCACTATAGCTGTGAACATTTTTGTTCACACCATTGGATCTTCCATTCAACCAAAGTCCATATATACTCTCTTGGTCATACTTGTTGGATGGCAACAAAACTTTCTCAAAAGAGATAGCAGGCTAGATTGGAGCCTTTCCCTTACTCCTATTCCTTCTTCTAATATTCCTCTCAATGTACCCCAACCCCTTCTTATTATTATGGGAGGTGAAGGTATCAATGAGTGGTAATACTGATTTGTGTTTGGAGCATTGAGCCATTAGAATCCTCTCTTTGAGGAGATTTTCTTCCAACTCTTTAATTAAAAAATTTGTACTATTTATGGTTGATGATGGTGACTGTTTTAAGTTAGGATATCTCTTTGCTCATTTAACGCAGCTGTGAGACTGACTCATTGTGCAAGGTGATATCTTTTCTTATGGAGACAATCTCCTTGGCTTGTCTTTTGACAAACAAATTGCTCTTCTTCAGAGCTTCCAAGATTAAACCATAATTGTCAATCAATTAATTGACATCTTCCTCAGATTCTGAGCAATCTATATCACAGGATATTGGTACTTCAAAATCAGGACTTGTTTCATAATCAAATTCAGAGGAGGAGATGGAATGAATTTATAACATCCCATTTCCGGCTAGACCCCTAGGAGTCGGTTGGTCGTGACAGAACTCTAGGAAGCCCAAAAATTGAAATAAATCGATCGAGATTTCGGGTCACGGGTTGGTCACACCCGTGACCGACCCGTCACGCCCGTGACTTTGGGCGTGAATACTTCGACGATCGTCGATCTCCGTGAGACGATCATCGAACTTGCTGCCCGGGCATGTCACGCCCGTGACCAAGGTGTCACGCCCGTGACCTAGGGCATGACTCCTTCGACGATCGTCGATCTCCGTGAGACGATCGTCGAACTTGCTGCCCGGGCATGTCACGCCCGTGACCAAGGTGTCACGCCCGTGACCTAGGGCGTGACTCCTTCGACGATCGTCGATCTCCGTAAGGAGATCGTCGAAATTGAAACTCGGGCCTGTCACGCCCGTGACCTAGGTGTCACGCCCGTGACCTAGGGCGTGACCACCCTTCGACGACCGTCGATCTCAGTTCAACGATCGTCGACCCAGAATTAACCACCCGGGCCTATCACGCCTGTGACCCAGGTGTCACGCCCGTGACCACCCTTCGACGATCGTCGATCTCAGTTCGACGATCGTCGAACCCAGAATTGGCTATCCGGGCTTGTCACGTCCGTGACCTATGTGTCACGCCCGTGACCAAGGCCGAAACGTCAGCCAGACTGGAAATTTCGGTAACCGACATTGTAATCAATTCTGATTATGGGAAGTTACACCCGGAGTATTTATGGGCCATTTCCTTCTTTAATTATTTTAATAAATAAGGAAATGTTGCTCCAATAGGAAATCACCACCTGGCGAACAGCTCTTCGTTTTCCAGCGTTTCAACTGCGTGCATCATAACTGAAACGTTAGGAGAGAACATTCATGACCATTAAGGATTTACCCTTTCATCTCCCCACTTGCTGACTTATAAAAGCCCACTTTGAGCAAGAGGAGAAGTTTACACGCTCAATCAAACGGATCAGATCTTTGTTCTTGCTGTAGGAGGAGTTCGGCTACGCCACCACTGCGCCATGGCACCCCGTTGTTCATCTCGCCTCCAAACCGTGAACAAGGTCCTCCTCTGCTTCTTCTCTTTCATGGGTAGATCTTAGGATTCTTAGAAAGGAAGTTCGCGCTCAACGGAGCCGGACCCATCTCTCGTTTTCATGGAAATCCATGAAAAAAATGTATTCTTGAGTTCGCCGGAAACCGGCACCTCCGGCTGCCAAACCACCGCCGACCGATAGCCATCGCCCCAACGGAGGTGGTGGTGGTGGTGGCTGGCTAGGGAAGTGATCGGACGACCGGTGACGGAGCGCGAAAGAGCTACAGGAAATATGAGTTTCTGTGTCTGGTTTTCGGGTTCTGTAGAAGATGAACAGTAAAAACTGTTTATAATATATAAATTATGTAAATAATTTTATAAGGAAAATATTCTTTGATGGGCACATTTTAATGCTGCAAAACGAGGCACTTAGAGGCCATTTCAGGAAAAGTGAACAGACATCAAAGTCGTAGCCCTTCGAGTCCAGATTAATCTAAAATTGGTTTCAACTCGTTTGGGTAAGCGGTTCGGCCGCAGCACCCGTTTTAGTGGGGGCTGTACCTAGAGTTGGGCAGAAATTAAAACGGACGCCCACTCTTCGTCCCTTGTCCAAATGACCTGAAATTTGGGCAGGGGGTTAGCCTTAACAATACCTAAAGGCAGACCAAAAGTGGGAATTTTTGGAGATACTTTGCCTAAAGTTTTTGTTTCAATTTAATAAACTTAGAGGAATTTATTTAAGTGGTCAAACGACCTCCAAACCCTCCCAAGGTTTGGTGAGTGGTCCCTGGCTATAAAACCTAGGTCTGTACAAAATTCCAACTGATTTGGAGGAGTTTTGGGTTGGAAATCTTTTACCCTTAACTAGGCATTAGTGAGACACCTTTTAGTAAAAAGTGCACTAAGAGTTTGGAAAGGTCAAATCACCTCAACAGAGGCTGATTTTCTGATCTCTGACTTAGAAGGGTGTTATAACCTGCTTGGAGAAAAATGGTGAGGTTTAGGGTTGATTTACCCTAGGATCCAAGCTCAAACCCTAAATAAAGGGTTTTGAGGGTTGTGAAGGACGTGGGGGCAATTGCTCTTGTATTGCCTTGAAACTCTGTAGAGTTGACAAAAGCTTGATAAGAATCGTCTGGATGTAATCTTGGAGAATTTGGAGACAAGTAGATACCTTAAAACCCTAACCTTAGTTTTAGGGTAAAATATCAAATCGGTAAAATCAGTCACTGAACCTTACTTAAAAACTGTGAAATTCGGGTAGAGTGAGTTTTGGATCAGGTAAAACTTATAGCAATTTTTCTGGAATTTTATTTTGATTATTGCTAGCACTTCATTTGTAAAGCTTGCTATGGCCTTAGATGATGATTTAAATATTTAGGAATTTCTGTTCATTGAAATCTCATGAAATTTTGGAAATATAGATTTTAGAATAGAATGATTACCCCTGAATTTTTATATAATTTTTAGTTGAGTACATCCAGTACTTCCTTCATAAAAGTTAAAAAGGGGTTCTATGCTTGAAAAATTATTTAGGGATGATTTTATTACTGAAAAATTATGAAACTGGGCCAGTGCTAATTTTAGGCCTTTATCTACATGTCATAAATTATTTGTAATTTTTGGAAGAATATTTTCTGTACTAGATTCATAAATGATAGAAGATAGAGATTATTTCAAAAATAGTTTTAATGCCCTTTTGATGATAGAAAAATTATGATACTTTGAATTTAACCTATTAAGATAACCTACTATTTATCATTAATTTGCTGGACATCTTGCATGAGAACTTAGGGTAGTTCATGTTCAAACCGGTAGCCCTTGGGATTTTCGAGGAATTTAATTTAATGCCAAATAAATTATGAAAATTTCCATTTTCTGGATTTAGGTCATTTATATCATGGTAAGTCTTCAGTAAATAATTTAGGGCATTTGGATGAGTATTGGATCATTGCATAACCGGTTCGACATGTAGTCTAGATCGGCCTGCATATAACAAATTTGTGAAATGCAATAGGACATGATCTGAGGAAGTCATTGGAGTTAAACATTTTGTCTGGGTGGACAATTGTGGAGGAAATCACGATAGGATAGTATGAAGAGTAGAGAGAAGTAGTGATGGCTAGAGTTAAGAGGTGCTCGGGTTCGACGAAAGATCGTCCAACCCGAAGAGTGGAAGGTTTAAAAATCACTCTGGTATAGTCTATCGTAATATGAGAAGGGAATCGGGTTAAGGGAGATCAACCAATAACAATAAGTGCCTTGCGAAAGGGAACTTCGGGCCGTAATGCCGCCGTCTTGGTTCCTAGTGCCCCTTGAGAGCCCTTCACGGGGAATACCGGGGGCAGTCCTGGGCTAACGTAAACTATAATAACAAACCGACAAGAGTAACTTAGTAACTAGGGCTGCACTTTTCATAAACACTGTTGGCACAGGAAGATTGATGAGAGCCTCTGCTTGGTAGGTTTGGAGACGGACGTTTGGGTCCGGGGAGCTTCGGCTCGGTAGGTTTGGAGACGGACGTTTGGGTCTGGGGAGCTTCAGCTCGGTAGGTTTGGAGACGAACGTTTGGGTCCGGGGAGCTTCGGCTCAGTTGGTTTGGAGACGGACGTTTTGGTCCGGGGAGCTTCGGCTCGGTTTTGTGTGTTTACGATTAAACTTGCATGTGCATAAAATAGGAAAAGTTAAGGTGGTGGGTTTTTAGATATCGGGGAGTTCGATTGCACCGACACCGATATCGTTGACTCGGCGGGGTGATTAGCACTTCGCCAACAGAAGTCCGGTGCGCCAGCCGGCAAGAGTATGCAGGCGTCCGCTTAGTGCACCAAGCGTTGAGGCGTACGATAGGTCAGACCAGTGGTGCTTTTACTGGTTTTGAGGTGGGCGAGGCCCAACCCACCGCTTCCGTCCGCCACTACGGAGGTATCCTGGGAGGTAACGGCTCCGAAAGGGGAACTAAAGGTCTGTGTGCACAGAGTCGGGTGTGTGAGTTGCACTTGCATGTTTCATCATCCCCACTTGCATGCCATAGCATAATCGATTCATTTAACCCTGACACCTAAAGTATAAGTGGTATGGGACGCTTATACTTTAGGACCTGCAAAACGACCCCTTGGTCTATAAGCTTGTGTGGGCAAGTTTATAAATCAATTGTTAATTTCAATATATAAACATATGATGTTGTTTGATAACCGACACCCCAACGTATAGGTGGTATGGGACACTCTATATGATGGGAGCCTTGCAGAAGATCCCTTGGCTTATGCGCTTCTGCACATAAGTTAAGGTTACTTTCCTTACTTTCTGTTTCTGTCATATTACCATAGAATTGCTAGATTAGTTCCGCTGCCATCTGTTCCTTGATTAATCTCTACCTTCATGTCCTTCCCTTTCTTCCTCTCCGCTCGGTACCTAGGATCCATGGGGGAAGGGGTAGGGGATGATAGGGCTTAATCTTTATAACTAACGGTTTTTGAACCGCATCATTTAGGGGATCGTGGAGCCCAGCATGGAGGAGCAGCCCCAGAGATCGGTGCGCCTGGAGATGGGGCAGTCTAGCTCTGGAGTTCATACAGCCGGGACCGTGAGTCTCGACTCTGAGTAGTTTCTGTTTTCGCTTCCGCATGAGTGATATTGTAGTGAGTACATGATGTATCGGGCATAAGCCCGCATTTATAGTACTCTGATGTTTTCTGTGGACACTCTCTTCGTGGAGATTTTATTCTATATATGTGATTTATTATTGTGGACTGCTTTGCTCTTACTTCTATTATTGTGCTACCTTTCTGTGATCGAATTGGCCGGCAGAATCGGCGCCTTGTGGTGATGACCCTTCAGGACGCGAAGGTTTCACCGCAAAGCGGCGATTCTGGGCCTAAGACCCCGGTGGTTGAAAAAGAAAAAAAAGGGGGGGGGGTCTTACAAGTTGTATCAGAGCGAAACATCGATCTGAAAAGGTAGCAGTCCACTAACCCTTGGTCACCCCCGCTCGAGTTTAGTTTGGGGACAAACTAACCAGCGGAAGCAGTGGTGTGCCCATATGGGGATCACATATAAATTGTCCACCTTTATGTAATATTTGAACATTTTCTCAGCATGTGTTTTTGTTACGCAGCCTCCAGCACGGCCTACGCCACAAGGTGGAGTTCAACATGCTCAGGATGTTGCACCACCCCCACCGGTCCCCACTCCTTTCCTTCAGTCAGACATGGGACAGACTCTGACTGCCATCTTAGAGGATTTCAGGGCCTAGCAGGTTCCGGCCCCGCAGCCAAACCCGGGGGCCAACTGGCTGAGCATCTTTCGGGGTCTTTCTCCCCCATCCTATTTGGGGACTGAGTCGGCGGTTCGGACGGAAGAGTGGCTAGATATCATGTACGAGATGCTGACCGGGATATGGTGTCCCTAGGAGGAGAGGGTGGCTCTGGTTGTCTCTTGCCTGGAGTCCCATGCAAAGAGGTGGTGGAAGACGCTGTTGGACACGACATTTGCCGACAGGGAGGTTGCAGAGGTTACCTGGGAGGAGTTCAGGGCCGCACTGCTGGAGCCACCTCTTTGCCGGCGCCGGAAACGGCCAGCAGAGGATCAGGGACGGAGAGGTAGAAATGACCAGCGGCGAGGTGCTGTACTAGAGGGGAGGAGGACAGAGGACCAGCCTCGTCGGGACGTGAGGCAGGAGCCGAGGGAACAGGTGATATTGGCCCCTCCACCTCTTCGGATGCAGGAGATGCCGAGACCCGGGGGAATGGCATATCCCCCACTAGAGTGCTTCCTTTGTAATCAAATTGGGCACATTTGGAGGAACTGCCCCATGAGGGGGGCACCACCTCGAGCACCACAGGGCGGCCCACCAGCTCAGCATTACGGAGGCCGAGGACGCGGTCGCGGTCGTGGATACCAGGAGGGAGATCGTAGACAGGGAAGAGAGCAGGTATATGCTTTGGACCTTGCGCAGCCTGGGAATCCGGAGCAGGTCATCGCAGGTACGCCGCAATGCTTCTTTATTTTCATAGAATTTCCCTTTCAATGGTTAAAACTTTGAATCGCACTAGATAGATTAGCAAGGAAAGTAAAACTCACTATAGAACCCTAAGATATCTAATCACCCGAGGTATAATCTTCATCAGCGGCAAGCCGGCCAGCACGCTGTTCGATATTGGAGCTACTCACTCCTTTGTGTCGGAGACGTTCGTAGAAGGACTGGAAGGCGTAGAGCGGTTCACAGGCTCGAGGATGAGGGTGCGACTACCGGATGGATCTGAGCTCCTTACCACGGATCACTGCAATATGGAGGCAGAAATTGGTTGAAAGGCATTCGAGGCTCCAGCGACGATTTTGAAGCTGACAGACTACGACCTGATCCTGGGCATGGTATGGCTGCACTGGAACCATGCCCAGATTGACTGCCATGCGAAGAGGATCACCGTGAGACACAGGGACTCTTTCATTACCATCGAAGGTATAAGACCTGTCTCTCGTATACTCTTATCTTCGGTACAGGCTGTTAAGGCCCATCTGCAGGGAGAGGAGGTCTATCAGATTCTATTTGAGATGGCGGAAGTTAAGGAGTCAGTGACAGACATCCCGGTGGTGCGAGATTTCGCTGACATCTTTCCAGAGAAACTGCCAGGACTACCTCCACACTGAGAGCAGGATTTTCAGATACAGCTTGTGTCGGGGGCCAAGCCGGCATCTAGGGCCCCTTATCGGATGGCCCCAAAGGAGTTGGCAGAGTTTCGGACTCAGTTGCAGGAGTTAGTTGAGGCAGGATTTGTTAGACCGAGTTCCTCGCCATGGGGAGCACCGGTCCTATTCGTGAAGAAGAAGGATGGGACACTCCGCCTGTGCATCGATTATCGAGCACTAAACAGGCTGACCGTCCGGAATACCTATCCGCTCCCTCGGATAGACGAATTGGTCGACCAGCTGGAGGGGGCCCATTATTTCTCGAAGCTGGACTTGAGGTCAGGATACTACCTGCTACGGATCCAGGAGGAGGATATCCCGAAGACGGCCTTCAGTAGCAGATATGGCCTGTATGAGTTCACCGTGATGCCCTTCGGGCTCACGAATGCTCCGTCGGCGTTCATGAGTCTCATGAACCGGGTCTTCGAGGCCTACTTGGATGTGTTCGTCATAGTATTCATAGACGACATCCTGATCTACTCTAGGACGGGAGGAGGAGCACACTTGGCATCTGGCACTGACTTTGGAAAGGTTGCGGGATCATCGCCTTTATGCAAAATTCAGCAAGTGTCAGTTTTGGTTGAAGGAGGTGGCCTTCCTAGGCCACATTATCAGCGGAGCCGGGTTGGCAGTGGATCCGGCAAAGATTCGGGCAGTTCGCGATTGGCCGTAGTTGAAGACAGCCACCGATGTACGCAGTTTCTTGGGACTTGCCGGTTACTACCGGAAGTTCGTGGAGGGGTTCTCTCAGATTGCCCTCCCCCTCACATCTTTGACAAAGAAGGAGGCACCTTTCGTTTGGACCCCGTAGTGCCAGGCGGCTTTCCAGGAACTGAAGGACCGACTCATCTCAGCCCCTATTCTGGCCCTTCCATCTGGAAAGTAAGGATTCCAGGTGTATACCGACGCATCATACCAGGCGATGGGAGCAGTGCTGATGCAGAACGGACACGTCATAGCATATGCCTCCCGCCAGCTGAAGACCCATGAGAAGAACTACCCAGTGCACGACCTTGAGATGGGAGCGGTCGTTTTTGCTCTGAAGGTCTGGCGCCATTATCTTTACGGAGTCCACTGCGACATCTACTTCGACCATAAGAACCTGAAATACGTGGACACGTAGAAGGAGCTGAATATCAGGCAGTGGCGCTGGGTGGAGTTCTTAGCAGATTATCACTATGAGATGCACTACCATCCAGGGAAGGCAAACGTGGTGGCCGACGCGTTGAGCCGGCGAGCTGCCACTTCCGAAGCTGGGCCCCAGGTTATGTCCATGGAGCTAGTCCGGTCATTCAGAGATATGCAGATATCTCTGGTGTCCGAGGATGATCCAGAGCTGTATAGGGAGTATCTGACATCGATGGTGGCCATAGACGATATTCGGGATCGCATTCGGGACGGACAGAGGACAGATGCGTGGGCAGAGCCGATGTTCCGAGCTTTGGAGGAAGGTTTGACAGGAGATTATTCCCTGAGAGATGGATTGCTACATTTCAGAGGCAGAGTATATATACCCGCAGGAGGCCAGATCCGAGAGGATATTATGATGGAGGCGCATTGCAGCCGGTACTCTGTGCACCCGGGGATCACAAAGATGACGGCTGATCTGAAGAATACGATGTTTTGGCCGGGCATGAAGAAGGACATTATGTACTTCGTGACCCATTGCGAGGTGTGTCAGTTGGTGAAGGCGGAGTGCAGGAACCCCGCAGGATTGTTGCAGCCACTCCCGGTTCCGGAGTGGAAGTTTGACGATATAGCTATGGATTTTATACATGGTCTTCCCCGGTCTCGGACGGGGAATGACTCGATCTGGGTGATTGTTGATCGGTTGACGAAGGTGGCCCGCTTTATACCGATCAGGAAGGATGACTCGGTGGGAGTGCTGGTACGGAAGTTTGTGGAGCAGTATGTCCGATATCATGGCGTGCCCCGGACGATAGTGTCGGACCGCGATGGACGGTTTACATCCAGGGAGTGGCGGTCAGTGCAGGCATATTTGGGCACCCGATTGACTTTTAGCACGACCTTCCACCCTCAGACGGACGGGCAGACAGAGCGCACCAACCGGACCTTGGAGGATTTACTACGACTGTATATACTGGACCGAGGGGAGCCGTGGGAGAAGATGTTACCGTTGGTCGAGTTCTCCTATAACAATAGCTACCAGTCCAGCATCAGGATGGCGCCTTATGAAGCCATGTATGGAAGAAAATGTAGGACCCCGCTTTCTTGGGTTCAAGACGAGGATCCGAAGCTGTTGGGATCGGATTTTGTTGAAGACACCGAGGCTCAGGTAAGACTGATCAGAGATAGGATGTTGGAGGCGCAGAGCAGACAGGCTAAATACTATGATGCCCAGCATCGTCAGGTGGAGTTTCGGGTAGGAGATTGAGTGTTCTTGAAGATCCGGCCCATGCACGGAGTCTCACGGGTGCGCGGTCGGAGGAAGTAGCTCAGCCCTAGGTATATGGGCCCTTACCGGATCCTGGAGCGGATCGGACCCCTAGCCTACAGGCTAGAGTTGCCGCCAGAGCTGGCAGCTCTACACGACGTCTTCCACATTTCTTCGCTGAGAAGGGCTCTACTACGCCCGAAGCAGCAGATTTTGACCACCGAAGGGGCGGTAGCTTCAAACCGATCTGTTCACTTGGAGCCGGTTCGGATCGACGACAAAGGAGTACGAATCTTGCGCCGCATAAAGAACCCCTTAGTCAAGGTTCTGTGGAGAAACCACGGTCAGGAGGAGCACACCTGGGAACCGCAGGATCTGATGAGGCAAAGATACCCGGAGTTGTTCAGTCAGGTACATCTCACCACCTCTCGGTATACTATAGATTGCCTTCTTGTTTTGGACAGTTAAGACTAGATAAGGAAAATTCATGAACTAGGTATGCACACTCAATCAGAAAGGTAGGGGCTAATCTTTTGTTTATTTGGGAGATTGTCTTCGTTTATCAAACGAATAGTCGCCTGAACCCAATAGAAAGATCGTATGGGATGTTACAAGTTTAATTTATTCCGATAGAAATCCCCGTAGGCTCAACCTCAATTTCGGGGATGAAATTTTTGTTTTGTTTATTGGGATTTGTAACATCCCATTTCCGGCTAGACCCCTAGGAGTCGGTTGGTCGTGACAGAACCCTAGGAATCCCAAAAATTGAAATAAATCGATCGAGATTTCGGGTCACGGGTTGGTCACGCCCGTGACTGACCCGTCACGCCCGTGACTTTGGGCGTGACTACTTCGACGATCGTCGATCTCCGTGAGACGATCGTCGAACTTGCTGCCCGGGCATGTCACGTCCGTGACCAAGGTGTCACACCCGTGACCTAGGGCGTGACTCCTTCGACGATCGTTGATCTCCGTGAGACGATCGTCGAACTTGCTGCCCGGGCATGTCACGCCCGTGACCAAGGTGTCACGCCCGTGACCTAGGGCGTGACTCCTTCGACGATCGTCGATCTCCGTAAGGAGATCGTCGAAATTGAAACTCGGGCCTGTCACGCCCGTGACCTAGGTGTCACGCCCGTGACCTAGGGCGTGACCACCCTTCGACGACCGTTGATCTCAGTTCGACGATCGTCGATCCAGAATTAACCACCCGGGCCTGTCACGCCCGTGACCCAGGTGTCACGCCCGTGACCACCCTTCGACGATCGTCGATCTCAGTTCGACGATCGTCGAACCCAGAATTGGCTATCTGGACTTGTCACGCCCGTGACCTATGTGTCACACCCGTGAACAAGGCCGAAACGTCAGCCAGACTAGAAATTTCGGTAACCGACATTGTAATCAATTCTGATTATGGGAAGTTACACCCGGAGTATTTATGGGCCGTTTCCTTCTTTAATTATTTAAATAAATAAGGAAATGTTGGTCCAATAGGAAATCACCACCTGGCGAACAGCTCTTCGTTTTCCAGCGTTTCAACTGCCGTGCATCATAACCGAAACGTTAGGGGAGAACATTCATGACCATTAAGGATTTACCCTTTCATCTCCCCACTTGCTGACTTATAAAAGCCCACTTGGAGCAAGAGGAGAAGCTTACACGCTCAATCAAATGGATCAGATCTTTGTTCTTGCTGTAGGAGGAGTTCGGCTACGCCACCACTGCGCCATGGCACCCCGTCGTTCATCTCGCCTCCAAACCGCAAACAAGTTCCTCCTCTGCTTCTTCTCTTTCATGGGTAGATCTTAGGATTCTTAGAAAGGAAGTTCGCGCTCAACGGAGCCGGACCCATCTCTCGTTTTCATGGAAAACCATGAAAAAAATGTATTCTTGAGTTCGCTGGAAACCGGCACCTCCGGAGGCCAAACCACCGCCGACCGATAGCCATCGCCCCAACGGAGGTGGTGGTGGTGGTGGCTGGCCAAGGAAGTGACCAGACGACCGGTGACGGAGCGCGAAAGAGCTACAGGAAATATGAGTTTCTGTGTCTGGTTTTCGGGTTCTGTAGAAGATGAACAGTAAAAACTGTTTATAATAAATAAATTATGTAAATAATTTTATAAGGAAAATATTCTTGGATGGGCACATTTTAATGCTGCAAAACAAGGCACTTAGAGGCCATTTTAGGAAAAGTAACCAGACACAAAAGTCGTAGCCCTTCGAGTCTAGATTAAACTAAAATTGGTTTCAACTCGTTTGGGTAAGCGGTTCGGCCGTAGCACCCGTTTTAGTGGGGGCTGTACCTAGAGTTGGGCAGAAATTAAAACGGATGCCCACTCCTTGTCCCTTGTCCAAATGACCTGAAATTTGGGCAGGGGGTTAGCCTTAACAATACCTAAAGGCAGACCAAAAATGGGAATTTTTGGAGATACTTTGCCTAAAGTTTTTGTTTCAATTTAATAAACTTAAAGGAATTTATTTAAGTGGTCAAACGACCTCCAAACCCTCCCAAGGTTTGGTGAGTGGTCCCTGGCTATAAAACCTAGGTCTGTACAAAATTCCAACTGATTTGGATTAGTTTTGGGTAGGAAATCTTCTACCCTTAACTATGCATTAGTGAGACACCTTTTAGTAAAAAGTGCACTAAGAGTTTGGAAAGGTCAAATCACCTCAACAGAGGCTGATTTTCTGATCTCTGACTTAGAAGGGTGTTATAACATGCTTGGAGAAAAATGGTGAGGTTTAGGGTTGATTTACCCTAGGATCCAAGCTCAAACCCTAAATAAAGGGTTTTGAGGGTTGTGAAGGACATGAGGGCAATTGCTCTTGTATTGCCTTGAAACTCTGTAGAGTTGACAAAAGCTTGATAAGAATCGTCTGGATGTAATCTTGGAGAATTTGGAGACAAGTAGATACCTTAAAAAACTAACCTTAGTTTTAGGGTAAAATATCAAATCGGTAAAATCAGTCACTGAACCTTACTTAAAAACTGTGAAATTCAGGTAGAGTGAGTTTTGGATCAGGTAGAACTCATAGCAATTTTTCTGGAATTTTATGTTGATTATTGCTAGCACTTCATTTGTAAAGCTTGTTATGGCCTTAGATGATGATTTAAATATTTAGGAATTTCTGTTCATTGAAATCTCATGAAATTTTGGAAATATAGATTTTAAAACTGAATGTCTACCCTTGAATTTTTATATAATTTTTTGTTGAGTATATCCAGTACTTCCTTCATAAAAGTTAAAAAGGGGTTCTATGCTTGAAAAATTATTTAGGGATGATTTTATTACTGAAAAATTATGAAACTGAGCCAGTGCTAATTTTAAGCCTTTATCTGCATGTCATAAATTATTTGTAATTTTTGGAAGAATATTTTCTGTACTAGATTCATAAATGACAGAAGATAGAGATTATTTCAAAAATAGTTTTAATGCCCTTTTGATGATAGAAAAATTATGATACTTTGAATTTAACCTATTGAGATAACCTACTATTTATCATAAATTTCCTGGACATTTTGCATGAGAACATAGGGTAGTTCATGTTCAAACCGGTAGCCCTTGGGATTTTCGAGGAATTTAATTTAATGCCAAATAAATTATGAAAATTTCCATTTTCTGGATTTAGGTCATTTATATCATGGTAAGTCTCCAGTAAATAATTTAGGGCATTTGGATGAGTATTGGATCATTGCATAACCCGTTCGACATGTAGTCTAGATCAGCCTGCATATAACAAATTTGTGAAATGCAATAGGACATGATCTGAGGAAGTCATTGGAGTTAAGTATTTTGTCTGGGTGGACAATTGTGGAGGAAATCACGATAGGATAGTATGAAGAGTAGAGAGAAGTAGTGATGGCTAGAGTTAAGAGGTGCTCGGGTTCGACGAAAGATCGTCCGGCCCGAAGAGTGGAAGGTTTAAAAATCACCTTACGATAGTCTATCGTAATATGAGAAGGGAATTGGGTTAAGGGAGATCAACCAATAACAATAAGTGCCTTGTGAAAGGGAACTTCTGGCCGTAATGTCGCCGTCTTGGTTCCTAGTGCCCCTTGAGAGCCCTTCACGGGGAATACCGGGGGCAGTCCTGGGCTAACGTAAATTGTAATAATAAACCGACAAGAGTAACTTAGAAACTAGGGCTGCACTTTTCATAAACACTGTTGGCACAGGAAGATTGATGAGAGCTTCGGCTCAGTAGGTTTGGAGACGGACGTTTGGGTCCAGGGAGCTTCGGCTCGGTAGGTTTCGAGACGGACGTTTGGGTCCAGGGAGCTTCGGCTCGGTAGGTTTGGAGACGGACGTTTGGGTCCGGGGAGCTTCGGCTCGGTTGGTTTGGAGACGGACATTTTGGTCCGGGGAGCTTCGGCTCGGTTTTGTGTGTTTACGATTAAACTTACATGTGCATAAAATAGGAAAAGTTAAGGTGGTGGGTTTTTCGATATCGAGGAGTTCGATTGCACCGATACCGATATCGTTGACTCGGCGGGGTGATTAGCACTTCGCCAACCGAAGTCCGGTGCGCCAGCCGGCAAGAGTACGCAGGCGTCTGCTTAGTGCACCAAGCGTTGAGGCGTACGATAGGTCAGACCAGTGGTGCTTTTACTGGTTTTGAGGTGGGCGAGGTCCAACCCACCGCTTCCGTCCGCCACTACGGAGGTATCCTGGGAGGTAACGGCTCCGAAAGGGGGAACTAAAGGTCTGTGTGCAAAGAGTCGGGTGTGTGAGTTGCACTTGCATGTTTCATCATACCCACTTGCATGTCATAGCATAATCGATTCATTTAACCCTGACACCTAAAATATATGTGGTATGGGATGCTTATACTTTAGGACCTGCAAAACGACCCCTTGGTCTATAAGCTTGTGTGGGCAAGTTTATAAATCAATGGTTAATTTCAATATATAAACATATGATGTAGTTTGATAACCGACACCCCAACGTATAGGTGGTATGGGACACTCTATACGATGGGAGCCTTGCAGAAGATCCCTTGGCCTATGCGCTTCCGCACATAAGTTAAGGTTACTTTCCTTACTTTCTATTTCTGTCATATTACCATAGAATTGCTAGATTAGTTCCGCTGCCATCTGTTCCTTGATTAATCTCTACCTTCATGTCCTTCCCTTTCTTCCTCTCCGCTCGGTACCTAGGAGCCATGGGGGAAGGGGTAGGGGATGATAGGGCTTAGTCTTTATGACTAACGGTTTTCAAACCGCATCATTTAGGGGATCGTGGAGCCCAGCATGGAGGAGCAGCCCTAGAGATCGGTGCGCCTGGAGATGGGGCAGTCTAGCTCCGGAGTTCATACAGCCAGGACCGTGAGTCTCGACTCTGAGTAGTTTCTGTTTTCGCTTCCGCATGAATGATAATGTAGTGAGGACATGATGTATCGGGCATAAGCCCGCATTTATAGTACTCTGATATTTTCTGTGGACACTCTCTTCGTGGAGATTTTATTCTATATATGTGATTTATTATTGTGGACTGCATTGTTCTTACTTCTATTATTGTGCTACCTTTCTGTGATCGAATTGGTCGGCAGAATCGGCGCCTTGTGGTGATGACCCTTCAGGACGCGAAGGTGTCACCGTAAAGCGGCGATTCTGGGCCTAAGACCCCGGTGGTTGAAAAAAGGGGGGGGGGGTCTTACAGAATTAATACCTCAACTGGATCAGGATTATCCTGGATGGGTTCTCCTTCTGTCATGGACATAAGTCCATAACAGCCACTGACATCTTCACCCACCTCATTGCCACTATCTGAGTGTGATATAGGGGCCCTGATTCCTATCCTTGTAGATGGATAGTCCTAATCCTCTTTAACAATACTAGCAACAAACAACCCTATATAAGTTTTATCTTCTTCTTCTTAAGAATTAGAAGATGCTGAGTCACTTGACTCCAGCTCTTCTCATTCTTGGCAATGAAGGTCTTTTCCTTCTTGCCCATATGGTGGTGGTACATCTTCTCACCTTTCTTTTAACCGATAAAATTTTTGTCTCCTTTGGATAACTTCTTCCAAGATTTGATGTAGTCCTTCTTGTAATATGAGGAGGAGGATGGTTTGTTCTTCCTCTGCTTGCTCTTCATCATCTTCTGAAATTTCCTCTAGAAGGCAACAAACTCACCATCTGACATCTTAATCATCAATTTTCCTGGGCCCTCTTTGCACCACCTTCACTACCTCTGGCGGATGTCGCCACCACCTTCACTAAGGTGGGGGCTAGCATTTCCCGGCGGTGGGGACGTCGGAGTTTGGGACGATGACTGGATTCGCTTCATTTTTCTTTAGGATTCGTGCTAATAATATATATAAATGTTATTATATTAAATGATATGAAATGTAAATTCTGTCACATTTTTACAGCCACTTTGCATGTTAATTTTAGGGCACTTAGAGGCATCACCATAACTTGACCCCTAAATGTAAAATGTATCCTTATCTGTTAACTTTAATTTGACACCTTAATCATCAATTTTGGTCTAATGGTCTGTCCTGTAGGGCATTTTTCCTAGGACTAGTCCTAGGCTAGGGCAGAAATTAAAAGTGAAGCCCAGGACAAACCAGAAGTCCACATAGGCTGGAATTTTTGGTATGTGATTTATTTGGGCTTATTTAGCCCCTGCCAAAGTTTAGGAATTTTTGGAGACAAAGTTTTTAAAGTTTTGGTCATAATATCAAAAATTAAATAAATGGTATAATTGAAGTGTTAAGCCTCCAAATTGCCCCAAATTTTGGTAGCAGGTCCTTGGGGACATCATCAGTGCATGATAGAAATTTCAGTACAATTGGGTCACTGCATGTTGGGTAAACCCACTTGCATGTGTAGGCTAGATTTAGTCTTGGGTTGCAAATAGCAAAATTTGCTATGTTGAGTATTCACCCTCTTTGAGGCTTCTAAAAATCTTGAAATTGAATCCAGAGGATCATTAGGGCAAATTTAACCCCTCAATTTAATTATGGGATTTTTGGAATCAAAAATACCATTATTTAGAATTATGAAAATATAGTCCTTATTTGAAAATAAATTGAGGAAATAGGTTTTGATCATGCAAAAATACTCAAACTTTGCCAAGTTAAAAATAAGGCCATATTTGACTTAGGATAATTTTATCTTTCTGTTTGAGAACTTCTGGAGTAAAATACCTTGTAATGACCTTTTTCCCATTATTGCATTTATTCATGAATTCATGGAAATACAAATCATAAAAATTTGGAAATATTCCTAGTGATGTATAATTGTATTAATAGTCTTGCATAATTATCTCAGAATTTATGGATGTACTGATAATTTAAAATTAACATAATGGCATTTTGGTAAATATTTAAGAATCAGAATTGTTAGGACCTTACACTATATAGGTTAATGAAACTCTGCCATTATTCTTAAATTAATGTCTTATATGCTCTGTAATTTTCCTAGAATTTTTGTAATTGAATTACTTATACTTCCTTTGTAAAATAATAATTTTGATGATTTTGTATTAATTAAGGAATAAATAGAAATACTTAAAGTAAAATTATAAATTTTGGAAGATAGTGATATTTCATTATGTTGTAGGTCAAAAAAAATTTCTCACATCAGTAGGATCATGATATGATATACTCCATGTGTTAAATGACTTGAAGAGTTATTTGAAGAAATTAATTTAATGGTATAAATAATTTGGAAAATTATGAAAATCATCATGGTCATCATATAAGTCCATACCACCCTGGGATAAATAATTTGAGACATATGGGCTAAGGAATTAGAAGTTGGATTCCGGGGTGGAGTTAGGTCATTGGCTGCGCATAATAAAGGTAGGTTATACCTTAGGGCCACCGGGGGATAGATCGACAATTGAGCTAGGGAACATGATTGGAAATATAACCCTGGTGGTTAGTGTCGCCTTAGTGGCGAGAGTAAAAGTGCAAGTCTTTGGGTAACCACTAGAGCGGAGGCCGGCGGAAGAACGTCGCCCTCCCGATAACAACTTAAGTCATTAGTGTCAACAAAGAGTAACAATGAGAGTTGAGTTTTGATTATGGGTAGACATCAACTAAAAGTAATTATCCTTGTGAAAGGGAACTTTGGATTTTAATTCCATCTTGGTTCCTAGTGCCCCCGAGACCCCTTCATTGGGCATACCTTGGGCAGTCCTGGGATTAACCCTAATTCACTAAGTATAATAACCGGTAGGCAAGAGTAGCCTAATAGGCTAGGTAAACTGTACTTGTTTTCACTCGTGCCGGGTTGGAGGGACTTGGAGTCTGTTGACTACTTACTCACCCGTGTAGAGTTGGAAGGAAGTGCTTGGTTTACTTGCTTACCCAGGAAGGGTTGGAGCAATCAGGACAGGTTGGTCCTACGAGCTAGAGGCTCGAGATGAAATACTTGCATGTGCATAAATGGTGGTGGGTCATGCGGTACTGGGCCAATCGTCACACCGATGGCAGTACGGTGACTCGGTTGAGGTGTATGGGTGGAAGGGCCAGTATGTTGTTTAATACTGCGGTCAGGAAGACAATCCCCGAAGACGTGCACCCGACCTAAAAGTATAGCAGGTAGCTAGCAATAGTACGCAGAGACTCTAGAGTGCACTTGTCGGTGTACAGAGGCATACATTTGAGGTCTTGGACAGGTAGTGTGTATACCCGCCTAGAAAGCGGAAGCGCCCTTTCCGCTGCTGCCGTAGCAACAACGGCGGTACCTGAGAGTGGGTCTAGCTCTCGAAAAGTGGGAACAAAAGGTCTGTGATCACGGAGTCGTTGTGTGTGAGTTGCACTTGCCTGCTGCATAATTTGCATCATAACATTCATTCATGTTAGAGAATACGCTTCATAGATCCTTATCATATAAATTAGTATGGGCTCTTTTATATGATAAGTAACAATTCCTGGAAACCTTAACTTATAAATTTGTATTGAAATTTTTATAAGTTAAGGTACGTCTGTGATGATAGATAGCTTTACATTTCAGCTTACTTTATTTCCTCCTCTTACTTTCAGTTCTTTTCTATTACTAGTACTGTTTTTACTTACCTGTACTACATACTTAGAACTGCGAGAGTAGGATAACAATACCTATTACAACTGCTAGTTAACTCTTGTCACCTGCTTCCACTTTTGATACCCCTTGTTGTCCTCCGCTTCGTCCTCCCGCTCGTTGCCTAGGAGTTGCGGGGCGAGGTGCGGAGGAAATGACTTAGTCTTTTTGACTAATGGTCGGTGACCATATCATTTTAAGAGCCCGAGGAGATGGACAAGCACGTCGAGGAGCCAGGACTTGAGGAGCAGATGCCGATACCACCTACTACCAGTACTGGAGCACATGTTCAGGTGAGATGAGTTGAGATGTTAGATTCTGCTGCTGTTAGATTGAGAGAGAGAGTGATTTGATATTGATGTACTGGGCATAAGCCCTTATTCACTTTCATTTTCATACTCATTTTGGACTATATTAATGTACTTTTCATTTGATATATATATATGATTAGTACTGTGGCTGTGGACTGTGATATTTACTCTATTTTATACTTCTATTTCTTCTATTGGCCGACAGGTTTATGATCGTACTAGCTGGCAGAATTGGCGACTTGCAGTGTCGACTAATCCGTGTGTTAGTGTCACCGTAAGGCGGCGGTTCTGAGCATAAGATCCAGGTTAGCCCCAGAGAGGGGGAATGGATCTTACAAACTGGTATCAGAGCCAGGATTCGATCCTGGGACTTGAGCTTTCTGAATCAACTATAGATGAGCTGGACTCTGAGCTTTCTGAATCAAATTCCCTTCTTGGGGGAGAGGCAATTCTTTCCTTGCTCTTCTTAGAGCTCTCAGCCTTGAGAGCCACTTTCCTTTCCTTGGTATGGGACCTGATGGTGGTCTCCTCCTCCTTCCTGGAAAATAGCTACATCTCATAGGAAAGCGGCTTTCAAAACAAAGTGTGAGGAGGAGTTTCAGCAAGCTTGGCAACTTCCCATGATAGCACAAATCTTTGTGTCCTAATCTCTGGTTAGACATCTTAGGAACTTGTTATTCAGCTCATAAATGTTGATGACCCTTCCATTGGTCCTCAACTCATTAACCACTCTGAAAAATCATTCATAACACTTAGCTATGTTGTCCTTGTTGTTTTTTGTCTGAAGGCCTCATATTTCGGATTAATTAGGGATTTCCTATCATACCTAACTTCTTTAGGGCCCTCCATGTACACAATAAGGGTATCCTACATATCCGTGGTTGTCTCATAGTGCACCAAGTTTTGGAAAGTGGAATCATCAATAGCACTTACTATGATTTTTTTGTTCTTTTATCCATAGTTTTAAGGGCTACTTCAACCCTCGTCATTTCTGTGTCGGCCTTGGGCACTCTTAGGTTACGATCAATGGTGGAGGCCTTTTGGGGATAAAAGGTCCCTCCTGGACTGTAATATAAATCCTAGTGTTAGAGGCTTTCATAAATATCCTGACCATTTGCTTCCATATACCAAAGGTCTCCTTCCTGCATATAGACAACTTCATGGAGCTCATCTTATTATGATCCATTCTAGCTGACCTGTTGGAATAACTAAACTACCTGTTATAGGATCTGGTCAGATAGTTAAGTCCTTTTTGACCAGCCTGCCTCTGATACCACTTGATAGTTATTAGGGTAGTAGTCTAAATCACCTATAAGTGGTTGAATAGGTTGTTTGTTACTTTCTTATTATAACTAGATTGTTTTTGGCTTAATCAAACAAACACAGAAAGCACGTAATTGTTTATAGTGGTTCCCTAAGGTTTGGGTACATCCACTCTCCCTCCTACCTTTTTAAAAGTGTGTTAGATAAGGTAAACTTCAACAAACTCAGCTCAAAGATCTTACAACATAGATCCCTCCGGATCTCTCAGGCTTCTTCTAAGCCCTACCTCAGGCAACTGCCCTACACACTCAGAGTAAGCTTTACTCTTACTGCTCAATGAACCTCCAGGTCACATACCTTAGGCTTATCAAGAATCCCTACAACTCAGGCTAAGAGGATAGACTTACCTCAGGCACACATGCCCTATAATATCAGGCAATCAGGCCCTACACACTCAAAACACAAATGTTGTTATAGAGATATAGTGTTTAGTTTACAACAGAAGACATTAATGGATTTAACCTTCAGCTTTTTGATATTTTGTTAAGAATGAACATCATAAAGTTGTCCTGGAGTAGGGTAGGAGATTTGATCTTCAGCTTTAGCCCTTACTCCACCTTGATCTTATGTCTTCAGTAGAAGGGGGAAGATCAACATTTGATCCCAGATGGACTCAACTTGTTCTCCTTAGATCAGATCTGGGAACAACTACTGGAAGCACAAAGCTTTAGCTCATTAACAGCACTTCTAGTATTCAACATCAGTTTTTCACTTCTCAGCACTTAACAGCAATTTTTACAATGATCTAACACTTTTCCATCATTTTCCTTGACCTAGAGTATGCTTTTTATATGCCTCACCAATGTGCAATGGCTCTTTAGTTTATTTGATATCACATGGGCGAGAATGAATAATGCTATTCTGCTTTATTAGCTTTCCGCCAAAAATAGATCGCGTCAAGTCAACGACTAGATATGTATTTGTCTCAGCGGATGGGCTAAGACATGCTTCTGTCTCTGCTGTAGATAACTGTGTCACAGTGGTTCTACTGAGACTAGTCTACTTTCTTAGCAGTTTTGAGACAAGTAGTTGCCTCAGCGGTAGATTACTGCGTCCTAGCGGTTCTGTAGAGACCAGTCAGTCTTCTCAACAGATTTTCACAAAAGATCTATGAAAATTGCAACAACTTCTAGGAATGTTCTAACCATGTTTAGAACACCATAAACCTATAAATAATTGAAGTAGAAGATTTATCAAATACATTATGCACTTAGTATTGATAGTGATGTCTCTTCAAATCCAAGGAACATTGAAGGGCAATATTACCAACATGCTATTGACAGGCCAAGCTTAAAAAACTCCAAGGTGCCCAGCTCAGCTTTGGCTTGGGATGGGATGCTCTCTCAAATCTTCTGATCATATTGTGTTACCTCCTCGCTGTAGCATGGGGTATGTTCCAAATTTAAAGTCTGTAGACCAAAGTTTAGTTTGGGATAAGTATGTGCAGTTTTCCCCCATTTGGGTCAGAACACTCTCTAAGACCGAAAGTCAGTTTCAACACATATCACAATTATCTTCATTGGATCCACTGTAATACCCTCTCCACAAACTACATGACAAAGAAAATTCACTGATGGTGGCTGTACAACCCCGTACCAGGCCGAGTGGGATCCTCCCCAGGGAGCGGGCTCGAGACGTGCTGCGAGCGATGTTTCGGTGCAGTCCTGTTCGAGGATGTGCGAGTGCTCGTGCGGGCGTGCGGAGGTTTTACGGGCGTAGAGTTTTTAATATAATGTAATATAATACGTTATGTAATGTATATCTTATATTATATATATAATGTATATCTTATATTATATATATAATGTATATCTTATATTATATAGATAATGTATATCTTATATTATATGATATTATAAATAATGTATAAGAGGAAGATGATAGAAAAAGAAGAGAGGGGAAGGCTCGGGTACAGGAAAAGGGGGAAGAAAAAGTTTTATTTGGGGGAAAGCATCTAGGGTTCAGCAGGGAGGAGGGAAAAAGCAAGCCTCGAGCTCCTCTATTCCCGTCGCCGGCCAACTAGAGCAGCACGGCCAACCTCTCTCTCTCTCCCGTCGGCCTAAAGCAGCCCAGCCGCTCGCCTCTCTCTCTCGGTGGAAATGTCCGGCCGCCCGCCCCTCTCTCCTGTCCAGGCCGCCGGCGGGAGGTGCGGCCCGAGCTCCCTTTCCACCTCCTGTCAAGGCTGCCGCCTGGAGGTGTTGCCCGAGCCCCCTCCTAATATATTCTGCCCAGGCCGCCGCAAACAAGGAGGAGCGCAGCACCCTTTCTCGTCGTCGCCTGGATCGAGCAAGGATGGCCGAGCCTTGCTTCCCCCTCTCTCGCCCCCGCCGCCTATGGTCATAACCGACCCATTGGAGCATGAATCGGCCCTAATCATCCCTCTCTCAGCCGGGATCGGCCTCATGGAGTCAAGGTCAGCCGTTTGAAGTTACGTCGGCCGGGAGCTTCTCTCTCGACGCCGGCCGGAGCTCGAATCATACACCAAGCCGGAAATGTGGATTTCCTCTCTCCCCCCGCCGGCAAGAGGCTCGGCCCTCATGGAGAATAGAGCAAAAGAGGAGATCTACTTCACCAGGCAAGGTCGACCATCAAGAGATGTTTATTTTGTCATTCCTAGAAGGGAGGCCGGCCGCCGCCATCGCCGCCTCGAGCAAGGCTCGGCCTAAAAGGGAGATCGGCCACCGGAACCTTCGTCAAAACACGCGTCAAGGGTAACGAAATTTCTACTCGGGCAGGTGAAGCCCTAAATTTACATGTTTTCATGGAGGCTCCTCTCCACCGACGAGTGGGGGAAGGGTGCTCTCCGACGGGTTGACATGTACGTCCCCGCAGTTAATTTCACTTAGTACCCGGAAGCGTGAGTACGGGTTTAGGCATGCTGTGTGAAGCCCATTCGGACGTATGAGCCGGATTGGTGATGTTCTGGGGTTCCCGGAGAAGACTCCGAGGAAGTTGTGCATTCTTTATGTAGCGGAAAGCAGCGGGCTTAAGCCCATGTTTGTGCTGGCCCTAGAAGGCCTTTTTTGTTTATGTTGCCGGCCTGCGTGTCGAGGTATGGAACGTGCGTTCCTGTAATTTGAGATGCCCGCGATGTTTTTGCTAGTCCTTGAAGGTTTATGTTACGTTGGTGGCGGCCCAAAGGGGGGGCTACGGGAAAAATAGAACTGCTAGGCGAGGTTATGCTACTAGGAGGGCAGTTAAGGGGCGTTTTGCACAAACCCGAGGTGACATCTTTGGTCAAGAGGGAGTGGATTTTGAGATCCTCCCTAGAGGTTCTGGTCGGCCAAGAGAGCCTTCCAATGGTGCCCAATTAGCTCAGCATTTGGCTTAGGAGGGGAAGAGTTTGTTAATCTTCCGGGTGTGTGGTGGGACCTCCACGCTGAGACCTTGGGCTTGTCCCTTACGTTCCTAGTCTAGAGCCTCGATTGTTCACTTGAGTGTAGTAGGTGCGCGGTCACCCCTCTTTTGGTACCTCGAACTCCACGGAGACCGGTTTCCGGTTTCAACATTTATGGTGCGGTGAGCGTGGAGTGTTACCAGTACAGAAGAACTCATGCGAACGTCACGGCTATAGAAAAGGAACCAAGTGACGACCGAGGTCACGCGATGAAAGAAGTCCCCCCTCAATTTTCCGTTTTCCAAATTAAGGTTGAGACGTAGTTACGAAGGTCTTTTCTTGTTTGGAATACTTTATAAATAACAGGTTCATCATGAAAGAGTAAGTCTTCATGAGTTTGGGATGAGACCATGATCTCTGATGCAGTCGTTATTTGCTTTGAGTTATTTTATTATCTTTATGTTTGCTTTATATTTATGATGGAGAGGTTGGTACATTAGTATTAGGTGGCGGAATTTATGTATTATATGCAGAGTTTATATATTTATGATGGAGGTAGCTATAATTATCTTCGAGAAGTTATAAGTTATATGCAGAATTTATTTATTATAATTTGAATAAAGGACACTTGATGAGAAGCCGGTTACCATCGTTCAGAAATGTATAAGCTTACACTTTCTATTAAGTGTTGCGGCATTGTCAATCATTTTTAGGTTATGTCGTGTATACGTTAACTCGAAATATTGATAAACTTAAAATCTTTTTTCCTAATCCATTTTTGGTCCGTATTGACTACTTGAGAGGGAAGACACAGTTTCTTTTTCATGCGCATCTGGAATTATAATCTTAAATTCTATCATGATGTCCTGGCTGTATGTTGTCAGAAGTAGAGGTAATGACAAGTATCCTATGATTTTGTGTCTGTATAGACTACGTGTTTTCATTGGAAAATGTTTTAAAGCGTAAACTTGGGTTAAGGCTCAGTGAGTTGCTTGAGGTGCAAAACATGTTTTAAGTTTCTAGGTTCTTCATCATTTAGTTAGATTTAGTTGAGCTTTTTGTCGAATTTTAAATATCAGAAGTTTTATCAAAGCCTTTCAGAAAGTAATTGTAACATATTTTTCACTCTGACGGAAATTGAATCATTGTTTTCTATTTTACAAGCGACCAAATGAGTCTTCAGTGAAATCGGTTGGCCAGGGGATCATCGTGATCTTCTATCTACCGAGCATAAAAATAATGGTACTAGTCAATGTTCTGCAGCTACTAGGTTGATGTCAATTCCCCCATAAAGTGATAAAAGGGAGATTGCTATCTATACTGCCGTCTCCGGGTTATACGCTAAAATGCTCCGAAAGTGATTTCCTCAATTTTGGTCGGTGCTCAATCCTTCACAAGATATGAATATTTTCTCCAATTCCGTATCACTTTGGCTTTTTGTAATAGTTTGTCATTTTTGAGAAGCATATGCAGAAGTATCTTCTTTTTTTTTCAATACCTTTAAATATGTTGTGCCCTTCTAATATGATGAAATTTCAGGCGGTTACTTCTATGGCATGAGGGTGAAATGGAGGTTTTGGAGAGGAGACCCGAGAAGACCCGCTGTCCAGGCTACCATCGAGCTGGCAGGTCTGTAGGCTCACTCGGCGGTTGGAGGTTGTTTGGAGAGGAGACCCCGAGAAGTCCCGCTGTCCAGGCTACCATCGAGCTGGCAGGCCTGTAGGCTCACTCGGCGGTTGGAGGTTGTTTGGAGAGGAGACCCCGAGAAGACCCGCTGTCCAGGCTACCATCGAGCTGGCAGGTCTGTAGGCTCACTCGGCGGTTGGAGGTTGTTTGGAGAGGAGACCCCGAGAAGACCCGCTGTCCAGGCTACCATCGAGCTGGCAGGTCTGTAGGCTCACTCGGCGGTTGGAGGTTGTTTGGAGAGGAGACCCCGAGAAGACCTGCTGTCCAGGCTACCATCGAGCTGGCAGGTCTGTAGGCTCACTCGGCGGTTGGAGATTGTTTGGAGAGGAGACCCCGAGAAGACCCGCTGTCCAGGCTACCATCGAGCTGGCAGGTCTGTAGGCTCACTCGGCGGTTGGAGGTTTTGGAGAGGAGACCCCGAGAAGACCCGCTGTCCAGGCTACCATCGAGCTGACAGGTCTGTAGGCTCACTCGGTGGTTGGAGGTTGTTTGGAGAGGAGACCCCGAGAAGACCCGCTGTCCAGGCTACCATCGAGCTGGCAGGTCTGTAGGCTCACTCGGTGGTTGGAGTTGGTTTTGGAGAGGAGACCCCGAGAAGACCCGCTGTCCAGGCTACCATCGAGCTGGCAGGTCCGTAGGCTCACTCGGCGGTTGGAGGTTTTGGAGAGGAGACCCCGAGAAGACCCGCTGTCCAGGCTACCATCGAGCTGGCAGGTCTGTAGGCTCACTCGGTGGTTGGAGGTTGTTTGGAGAGGAGACCCCGAGAAGACCCGCTGTCCAGGCTACCATCGAGCTGGCAGGTCTGTAGGCTCACTCGGCGGTTAGAGGTTGTTTGGAGAGGAGACCCCGAGAAGACCCGCTGTCCAGGCTACCATCGAGCTGGCAGGTCTGTAGGCTCACTCGGTGGTTGGAGGTTGTTTGGAGAGGAGACCCCGAGAAGACCCGCTGGCCAGGCTCTCATCAAGCCGGCAGAGCTGTAGGCTCACTCAGTGGTTGGAGGTTGTTTGGAGACTTTTGCACTACCCCGAGCCTGGCTCGGCCCCGGGTAGACTCGCTGCTCAGGCTCTCATTAGCTGGGCAGGGCGGTAGGCACACCTGGGGGGAAAGGACTTGGACTTGGAAAAGGTCTTGGAAAGGGTTTGATCTCATAGGAAAGCGAGAAAATGTGCAATGCTTCTTCAAAAGAGGAATAACCATAGTTTAAACCGCAACTGAGATCAATAGTTTCTTTTTGATGAACTGAATAGACTGATATTAATACATCACTTGTTTCATGTCTTATGAAAATAGTTAAATTGTTTGCAAAGCCGGCCGTATAAAAAACATCATCCGCTTTCATGACGTGAAAAGGTAGCGTTATCGATCTTGTTTCCTTTAATGTTGATCTTGCTGATACATAAAATGTTTAGGAGATAACAGAGTAATTGTGTTTATTCGAAGCACGCCCATCTGAAATAATAAACCCTTGCATTTCAAAACATATACTGCCGTTGACTTCCACGTCAGTTGATAATTTGGTTGGATTTTTAATAAATAGATTGATTCTTACTGCATGTTCATGATAGTGAGTTGATTCTTATTCAAGCCCTGGTCTGGAGCTCTTTTTATCTCCAAGTGGAGAATTCTCTCAAACTTTTTTTTGAGTCGGAACCCACTCGCCGAGTACTTGGGGTTGGACATTTCTTTTCGAGCTTGGACAACCTCGAAAAGAGCGGGGATTGTGTACAACCCCGTACCCGGCCGAGTGGGATCCTCCCTAGGGAGCGGGCTCGAGACGTGTTGCGAGCGATGTTTCGATGCAGTCCTGTTCGAGGAGGTGCGAGTGCTCGTGCGGGCGTGCAGAGGTTTTACAGGCGTAGACTTTAATATAATGTAATATAATACGTTATGTAATGTATATCTTATATTATATATATAATGTATATCTTATATTATATATATAATGTATATCTTATATTATATATATAATGTATATCTTATATTATATGATATTATAAATAATGTATAAGAGGAAGATGATAGAAAAAGAAGAGAGGGGAAGGCTCGGGTACAGGAAAAGGGGGAAGAAAAAGTTTTATTTGGGGGAAAGCAGCTAGGGTTCAGCAGGGAGGAGGGAAAAAGCAAGCCTCGAGCTCCTCTATTCCCATCGCCGGCCAACTAGAGCAGCACGGCCAGCCTCTCTCTCTCTCCCGTCGGCCTAGAGCAGCCCAGCCGCCCGCCTCTCTCTCTCGGTGGAAATGTCCGGCCGCCCGCCCCTCTCTCCTGTCCAGGCCGCCGGCGGGAGGTGCGGCCCGAGCTCCCTTTCCACCTCCTGTCAAGGCTGCCGCCTGGAGGTGTTGCCCGAGCCCCCTCCTAATATATTCTGCCCAGGCCGCCGCAAACAAGGAGGAGCGCAGCACCCTTTCTCGTCGCCGCCTAGATCGAGCAAGGCTGGCCGAGCCTTGCTTCCCCCTCTCTCGCCCCCGCCGCCTATGGTCATAACCGACCCATTGGAGCATGAATCGGCCATAATCATCCCTCTCTCAGCCGGGATCGGCCTCATGGAGTCAAGGTCAGCCGTTTGAAGTTACGTCGGCCGGGAGCTTCTCTCTCGACGCCGGCCGGAGCTCGAATCATACACCAAGCCGGAAATGTGGATTTCCTCTCTCCCCCGCCGGCAAGAGGCTCGGCCCTCATGGAGAATAGAGCAAAAGAGGAGATCTACTTCACCAGGCAAGGTCGACCATCAAGAGATGTTTATTTTGTCATTCCTAGAAGGGAGGCCGGCCGCCGCCATCGCCGCCTCGAGCAAGGCTCGGCCTAAAAGGGAGATCGGCCACCGGAACCTTCGTCAAAACACGCGTCAAGGGTAACGAAATTTCTACTCGGGCAGGTGAAGCCCTAAATTTACATGTTTGCATGGAGGCTCCTCTCCACCGACGAGTGGGGGAAGGGTGCTCTCCAACGGGTTGACATGTACGTCCCCGCAGTTAATTTCACTTAGTACCCGGAAGCGTGAGTACGGGTTTAGGCATGCTGTGTGAAGCCCATTCAGACGTATGAGCCGGATTGGTGATGTTCTGGGGTTCCCGGAGAAGACTCCGAGGAAGTTGTGCATTCTTTATGTAGCGGAAAGCAGCGGGCTTAAGCCCAAGTTTGTGCTGGCCCTAGAAGGCCTTTTTTGTTTATGTTGCCGGCCTGCGTGCCGAGGTATGGAACGTGCGTTCCTGTAATTTGAGATGGCCGTAATGTTTTTGCTAGTCCTTGAAGGTTTATGCTACGTTGGTGGCAGCCCAAAGGGGGGTTACGCGAAAAATAGAACTGCTAGGCGAGGTTATGCTACTAGGAGGGCAGTTAAGGGGCGTTTTGCACAAACCCGAGGTGACATCTTTGGTCAAGAGGGAGTGGATTTTGAGATCCTCCCTAGAGGTTCTGGTCGGCCAAGAGAGCCTTCCAAAGGTGCCTAATTAGCTCAGCATTTGGCTTAGGAGGGGAAGAGTTTGTTAATCTTTCGGGTGTGTGGTGGGACCTCCACGCTGAGACCTTGGGCTTGTCCCTTACGTTCCTAGTCTAGAGCCTCGATTGTTCACTTGAGTGTAGTAGGTGCGCGGTCACCCCTCTTTTGGGACCTCAAACTCCACGGAGACCGGTTTCCGGTTTCAACAGTGGCCAAAACTCACACTTAGAAAACTTGTCATAGAGTCGATTCCTCCTCAGGGTATGCAAAACCAACCTCAAATGACTTGCATGATCCTCCTCTGACTGAGAGTATACTAACTTATCATCAATAAAGATGACAACAAATCGGTCCTAATATTCCTGAAAGGTCCTATACATCAGATCTATGAATACCGATGACTCATTTATTAGCCCAAAAGACATCACAGTGAAATCATAGTGTCTATTCCGTATACTAAAGGCTGTCTTGGGAATATAACTTTCCCTAAAACTCAACTAATAATAGCCAGAATTCAAATCCATCTTCGAATAGACAGTTGATCCAACAAGCTGATCAAAAAAATCATTGATTCTTGAAATCAGATACTTGTTCTTCTCTACCAGATCATTCAGTTTACCGTAGTCAATACATAGATGCAAGCTTTTGTCATTCTTCTTCACAAAGAGTACTGGTGCACTCCAAGGTGTTATACTTGGACATATATATCCTTTCTCTAGCAACTCATGTAACTAAAACTTCAGTTCCACCATCTCCTTTGGCGCTACTCGGTACGGTGAACATTACACAGGTTTCACACCTAGAACAAACTCAATAGTGAAGTCGATCTCTCACTGAGGTAGAATTCCATGGAGATATTTAGGAAACATATATGCAAACTCTGACACAATAAGTATGTCAATCAAAATAGGATTCGGCTTTATATCCTCCAATAGAGTGAAGAATAACTCTGTGCCCTTACGAACCTCCTTGACCACTTGGGGAGAAGATATTAATATCTTGCTCGATCCTTGCATACTAGCAAATTAAGTCTTGCATTCGGTGTTCTACCCCAGTGTGACTTCCTTCAAGTTGAAATCAATGCAGGCACGTTGCTATGAGAGCTGTTCCATTCCAAAGATCATATCAAACTCAGATATCGGCAGTATAGATGCTTCCAAACCAAAGTCATGACTTTTTATCCGCACTTGGACACATCAAGCTCTATACACACACATCAAGCATCCATTAGGCAGCAATACATCCAATCTATCAGTTGACGTGAACAAAGGCACTCTGATTCATAATACAAAGTCCTTAGACAGAAAGGAATGCGAAGACCTTGTATCGAACAATGTTATCGTCAAATAGTCCAAGATTAGGACAAAGCCTAATACAAATAACTTAAGCAATGCATAAGGTAGTGAGTATATAAAGTAGTAAAAGTTGTATACTAAACCATACCTACCTACACATTGCTTAGTTTAATGGCCTCGTGTTGACCAAAATTGTACACTCTGGGTTGTGTCGGAGAATACCGAGACACAAATGTCTCTGTTTTCTTCCCTTTCTTCGCATAAGTCACACCCATCATTTTATCCATCCTCGAAAGACCACTACGACAATCCCAAGCAAAATTTCCTAGCTAGCCACTAGTATAACAAGTGGGCGGACCTCGACCAGTAGTCTCCCTATAAATCATAGAAGAAGAAGCTGGCCCAGAACACCTCGACTTCTTGTTCTACTTGCGATATCCAGACATTACAATGCTCGGTACTTTGAACTGTGGATTCTTCACACCCAAGTCCTTCTTACTTTGGAATCATTCAAATCCTTCTTTAGGGATTGAGCAATATTCACCAATGTCAGAAATCCCTGCGCCATTAGACCTGAGAGAAGTAACCTTAGATCGTCACACAGACCTTCATAGAACTTGTTTGTCTTGCGCTCCTTGTCAGCAAATTTAAAGACCGCATACAGCCCCAATCTAGTGAACTCATGCAAGTAATCATAAATAAGACTCTCACCATTAGTCAACCTCTATAACTAATTCTCCAACACAATCCGCTGTGTAGATGAGAGATACCTTGCTAGAAAAAATCTCGAAAACTCTTCTTTCGAAACCTGAGTCAGTTGCTGTAATATCCCGACTTTTATTGGGTCACTAAAACCCTAATGGATACAATCTAAGTGACCCGAACCTCGACCCAAGGCCCAAAAGAGGTAGGAGGTGACCCTATTTATTAACGTTGAGCTACTGAACTCCAATTTGAGTTCTGCCATTTCCTATGAACTTGTATAGTCGATACGAGTGTTGTGAGATTCGTTGCATTGCAATCCGAGGACTTATGGTAAAAATGACCGATTTTACGATCGTAGCACGTCACGATCTGCAAATATTGATTATTGAGCAAATGAACCCCGATTTGACCCCAATCAGTTGCGTTGGTTTCGTGTGGAAAATACGAATTCAATGGAGTTCGTGTCCTTAAATTTCGATAATGGGTGGTCAATCTATTTTCAAACCAAACATTATTGTGCACTGAAAAGTGTGCACACCCCAATTATGATACAATACCCTAACTTGACCCGTCTACCAATAACATGAACCTATTTTGACTTTGACTAGCATGGGGGATGTTGGGTTTCTTACTAGGATGCACATCACATGTGCACGGCGGAAATAGGAATCAAGAAAAACCTAAAGAGAAATGGATCTTGTGATGTTCATTGATCAAGAAGTAGAAAATAACTGTAGGTAAAAGTATACCTTAACGAGATTGAGACACTACTCATCCAAGATGCTCTAAAGAAGTCTAACGAACACTTACGACTGGAGTTCCGAGCATAGAAGTATATCTACTCCTCTATGGGTATACACACGAGTAAGAAGAACCCTTATAATCTTGTCACACAAGATCTATGTTGGAAGAAGTAATGTCCTAAACGTCTCAACTGATTGCTAGATCCATTAAAGGAGAGGCGGTAGTGATGAAGACGAAGCTTAGGAAACAATTTCCGATGACAATAATAGGTCAGAATAATCGGCGATAGAGGATCGGTGGCTTCTATTTCTTGGTTGTGGAACAGTTCCGTCGGGAGAAGAAGTCGCCTCACTCTCGATCTTGATCGGTTAGGTAAGGCGTATGAGATAACATTTATCTCATCTATTAATACATTGAAATATCTGTTACCTGCAGAACAGACTAAAATTGGACTTAAAAGAATCAAAGCAGGACTTAGCAATAGTGGTCTAGATGACACGTATATATTTGACGAATCAAGAATCCATTCTTTGAGACACCAAGAGACCACTCGACGAATCCAAGACCATTCGTCGAAATGAAACATAAACATGTGACGAATTCAGACGGAACATATTCATCAAAATATCAAAAGATCATTCGACGAATCCAAGTCCAATTCATCGAAATGTGAAGAGACATTTCGAAAAATTTATATCGATTCGCCGGAATAATAAGAGACAATTCGACTTATTTTCTTTGATTCATTCGACAAATTCTGACAGAACTTCTCCAATACTCTTATGTACGACCTCATAGGCTTATATTGCATTGGCAGTGAGACTACCAGTTTGACCACTTCTAGATTACAATGATAACACTTACTGTCTCCTACTTGATCTTGAAAGTATCAAACAAAAGTTTCACAAACAATGAGCGGCATCTAGCAATACATCATTGCTCCCCATGCAATTAGAGTTCTAAACTCATTAAGCCATGAAAATTATCTAGTGTCAACTAACTTCACCTATGGGGGGGAATAGGTGATTTGCAGTCTTTTGCGGAATTTAAAATAACCTACACAAGAAAACAACCACAACACAGAAAAGCACAAAAGCAATTATAGTGGTTCCCCGATTTTGGTACGTCCACTATCCCCCTTCGACCTATCTCCCAACAAGGGACGACTTGGTCACTTCACCAAACGGATTTAAATCCAATCCTCAAACTATGGATGAAACCCTTCCACCCGAAGGAGTCACTACTCCTCCACCACGAGTTGCACCCAACCCTTACAATGAGGAATCACTATTCCTTTACAACAACACGAAAATTAGAATGTATAAAAAATACAAACTTCAAGTATGGAGAACCCGATGTCCCTCTTCGTTCGTTGAAGCGTTCATGATGAAGACGAAGAGTCCACGACCGGAGCACTCTCTTGGAGAGGATCTTCTCGAGACCGGCTGCGGCAAATGATTGCGGCAGCGATGCTTTGTAGATCAAAACTTCTTGACGAGTCAAGCAAGGTCTTCCAACGATCTAAATCGGATCGGTCGTCTCAATCGATTCGGAAAGAAGATCTAACTTCGTTCAACAAATCAAGAGACAAGGGATCTCGAGAGAGAAGCGTGAGACGCACTACTTGGCCTCGGTCCTATCGACGAGCGATCAAAGAAGGTCTCAGATCGGCGGCGGCAATAACTTTGCGAGCGGCGACGGCGACGGAAGATGATTCGCGATCCGCTAGGTTACGCTCGGCGGCCGTATGCCTTTTTCATTTTCTCTGTTTGATACCTTCGTAACTTCAAAATAGGCGAGTATATATACTGTAGATCTACCCTACAAGACTGTTGTGGGCCCCACAAGAAGAAACCCTAAGCCCGGTCTAATCAGCGCTTGTTATCTTGGTTCGGTCCAGCGAGCAGATAAAAATTGCCTAAGGCAAATTCGGCGGGAATCATTGGTGATTCCCGTCGAAGTCGGCGGGAATCACTCATGATTCTCGTCGAATTATCCTTGGTAGAGTTTAAGTTGAAAAGCTTGCCATCCGGAGGGAATCAGCGAGAATCAAGACCATTCTCGACGAATCGGTGAGAATGCAAAGTCATTCTCGACGATTCGGCGAGAATCAGTTAATGATTCTCGTCGATTCTGACTTAGCATAATTCATTAAGGCGAACTGTCAGCCGGATGAAGTTAGCGGGAATCGGCGAGTGATTATCGACGATTCGGCGGGAATCACTAGGGATTCCCGTCGAATTGGCGAGAATCACTTAGTGATTCCCGTCGATTCTGACTTAGCTGATTTTTCTACTTTCTTCCCATGACTTGGTCTTTGACCCATCCTTGCTCCTCCTCTGTAACGGTCTAGGCCCGCCAACCCGCGGGACCCAGCTGGCACCGCCGGCCCACCAGTAGTCCAGACCCGGGCCCACTACTGGCAGTAAGCCTATCACATTCAAGCCTGCAGGCCATGCACCCCAACCCCTCTCCGCGCCTGTTTTTCAGCAGCGGTAGGTTGTTGCCACTGGGGATCGAACCCAGGACCTTGATAAGAGTCTCGACCTTGAGTAGTTTCTGTTTTTCGCTTCCGTATGAGAGGCTTGTAGTGAGGACATTTTGTACCGGGCATAAGCCCGTATTTATAGTACTCTGATGATTTCTGTGGACTCTCCTTTCGTGGAGATTTTATCTTATTTACATGTGATTTATTATTGTGGACTGCATTGTTCTTACTTCAATAATTGTGCTACTTTTCTGTGATCGAATTGGCCGGCAGAATCGGCGCCTTGTGGTGATGACCCTTCAGGACGTGAAGGAGTCACCGCAAAGCGGCGGTTCTGGGCCTAAGACCCCGGTGGTTGAAAAAGAAAAAAAAGGGGGTCTTACAAGTGGTATCAGAGCGAACATCGATCGGAAGGAAGTAGCAGTCCACAAACCCTGGGTCACCCCCCGCTCGAGTTTAGTTTGGGGACAAACTAAGCAGCGGAAGCAGTGGTGTGCCCATATGGGGATCACATATAAATTGTCCACCTTTATGTAATATTTGAACGTTTTCTCAGCGTGTGTTTTTGTTACGCAGCCTCCAGCACGGACTACGCCACAAGGTGGAGTTCAACAGGCTCAGGATGTTGCACCACCCCCACCGGCCCCCACTCCTTTCCTTCAGTCAGACATGGGACAGACCCTGACTGCCATCCTGGAGGCCTTCAGGGCCTAGCAGGTTCCGACCCCGCAGCCAAATCCGGGGGCCAAGTGGCTCAGCATCTTCCGGGCTCTTTCTCCCCCGTCCTATTTGGGGACAGAGTCGGCTGTTCGGACGGAAGAGTGGCTAGATATCATGTACGAGATGCTGACCGGGATTCGGTGTCCATGGGAGGAGAGGGTGGCTCTGGTTGTCTCCTGCCTGGAGTCCCATGCAAAGAGGTGGTGGAAGACACTGTTGGACATGACATTTGCTGATAGGGAGGTTGCGGAGGTTACTTGGGAGGAGTTCAGGGCCGCACTGCTGGAGCATTTCGTTCCGCAGTCGGCTAGGGATGATTTGGAGGAGCGGTTCTTACAGCTGAAGCAGGGTACTCGGACCGTGGTGGAGTACCATCGAGAGTTTAACCATCTGGCTCGATATGCAGATTCCTACCAGTTGGACGAGGCAGGGTATATCAGGAGGTTCTATAAGGGCCTGCGGGAGGACTTGAGGGAGGCTCTGTTGTTTGTATCTGACGGGCCCATCTCCCGGATTTTGGAGATGGCCAAAAGGATTGAGGCAGATTGGCACGCCACCGGGGGCCGGAAACGGCCAGCAGAGGATCAGGGACGGAGAGGTAGAAATGACCAGCGGTGAGGTGCTGTACCAGAAGGGAGGAGGACGGAGGACCAGCCTCGTCAGGACGTGAGGCAGGAGCCGAGGGAACAGGTGGTATTAGCCCCTCCCCCTCTTCGGATGCAGGAGATGCTGAGACCCGGGGGAATGGCGTATCCCCCACCAGAGTGTTTTCTTTGTCATTAGATTGGGCACATTCGGAGGAACTGCCCCATGAGGGGGGCACCACCTCCAGCACATCAGGGCGGCCCACCAGCTCAGCATTACGGAGGCCGAGGATGCAGGCGTGGTCGTGGATACCAGTGGGGAGATCGTAGACAGGAAAGAGAGCAGGTATATGCTTTGGACCTTGCGCAGCCTCGAAATCTGGAGCAGGTCATAGCAGGTATGCAGCAATGCTTCTTTATTTTCATAGAATTTCCCTTTTAGTTGTTAAAACTCAGAACAGCACTAGATAGGTTAACAAGGAAAGAAAATGCTTTATAGAACCCTAAGATGTTTAATCACCCCAGGTATAGTCTTCATCAGCGGCAAGCCGGCCCGAACGCTGTTCGATACTGGAGCTACTCACTCCTTTGTGTCGGAGACGTTCGTAGAAGGACTGGAGGGTGTGGAGCGGTTCACAGGCTCGAGGATGAGGGTGCGACTACCAGATGGATCTGAGCTCCTTACCATGGATCACTGCAATATGGAGGCAGAAATTGGTGGAAAAGCGTTCGAGGCTCCAGCGACGATTTTGAAGCTGACGGACTACGACCTGATCCTGGGCATGGTATGGCTGCACTGGAACTATGCCCAGATTGACTGCCAGGCAAAGAGGATCACCGTGAGACACGGGGACTCTTTCATTACCATCGAAGGTATAAGACCTGTCTCTCGTATACTCTTATCTTCGGTACAGGCTATTAAGGCCCATCTACAGGGAGAGGAGGTCTATCAGATTCTTTTTTAGATGACGGAAGTTAAGGAGTCGGTGACAGACATCCCGGTGGTGCGAGATTTCGCTGACATCTTTCCAGAGAAACTACCAGGACTACCTCCACACCGAGAGCAGGATTTTCAGATACAGCTTGTGCCGGGAGCCAAGCCGGCGTCTAGGGCCCCTTATCGGATGGCCCCAAAGGAGTTGGCAGAGTTTCGGACTCAGTTGCAGGAATTAATTGAGGCAGGTTTTGTTAGACCGAGTTCCTCGCCATGGGGAGCGTCGGTCCTATTTGTGAAGAAGAAGGATGGGACACTCCGCCTGTGCATCGATTATCGAGCACTAAACAGGCTGACCGTCCGGAATACCTATCCGCTCCCACGGATAGACGAATTATTCGACCAGCTGGAGGGGGCCCATTATTTCTCGAAGCTGGACTTGAGATCAGGATACTACCAGCTGCGGATCCAGGAGGAGGATATCCCGAAGACGGCCTTTAGTAGCAGATATGGCCTGTATGAGTTCACCGTGATGCCCTTTGGGCTCACGAATGCTCCGTCGGCGTTCATGAGTCTCATGAACCGGGTTTTCGAGGCCTACTTGGATGTGTTCGTCATAGTATTCATAGACGGCATCCCGATCTACTCTAGGACGGAGGAGGAGCACACTCGGCATCTGGCACTGACCTTGGAGAGGTTGCGGGAGCATTGCCTTTATGCAAAATTCAGCAAGTGTCAGTTCTGGTTGAAGGAGGTGGCCTTCCTAGGCCACATCATCAGCGGAGCCGGGTTAGCAGTAGATCCAGCAAAGATTCGGGCAGTTCGCAATTGGCCGCAGCTAAGGACAGCCACCGATGTACGCAGTTTCTTGGGACTTGCCAGTTACTACCGGAAGTTCGTGGAGGGGTTCTCTCGGATTGCCCTCCCCCTCACATCTTTGACAAAGAAGGAGGCACCTTTTGTTTGGACCCCGCAGTGCCAGACGGCTTTCCAGGAGCTGAAGGACCGACTCATCTCAGCCCCTATTCTGGCCCTTCCATCCGCAAAGGAAGGATTCCAGGTGTATACCGACGCATCATACCAAGGGATGGGAGTGGTGCTGATGCAGAATGGACATGTCATAGCATATGCCTCCCGCCAGCTGATGACCCATGAGAGGAACTACCCGGTGCACGACCTCGAGATGGGAGCAGTCGTTTTTTGCTCTGAAGGTCTGGCGCCATTATCTTTATGGAGTCCACTGCGATATCTTCTCCGATCACAAGAACTTGAAATACGTGGACACGCAGAAGGAGCTGAATATCAGGCAGAGGCATTGGGTGGAGTTCTTAGTAGATTATCAGTATGAGATGCACTACCATCCAGGGAAGGCAAACGTGGTGGCCGATGCGTTGAGCCAGAGAGCTGCCACTTCCGAAGCTGGGTCCCAGGTTATGTCCATGGAGCTAGTCCGGTCATTCAGAGATATGCAGATATCCCTAGTGTCCGAGGATGACCCAGTTCTGTATAGGGAGTATCTGGCATCGATGGTGGCCATAGACGATATTCGGGATCGCATTCGGGACGGACAGAGGACAGATGCGTGGGCGGAGCCGATGTTCCGAGCTTTGGAGGAAGGTTCGACAGGAGATTATTCCCTGAGAGATGGATTGCTCCACTTCAGAGGCAGAGTATATATACCCGCAGGAGGCCAGATCCGAGAGGATATTATGATGGAGGCGCATTGCAGCCGGTACTCGGTGCACCCGGGGATCACAAAGATGACCGCTGATTTGAAGAGGACGATGTTTTGGCCGGGCATGAAGAAGGACATTACGTACTTCGTGACCCATTGCGAGGCGTGTCAGTTGGTGAAGGCGGAGTGCAGGAACCCCGCAGGACTGTTGCAGCCACTCCCGGTGCCGGAATGGAAGTTTGACGATATAGCGATGGATTTTATACATGGTCTTCCCCGGTCTCGGACAGGGAACGACTCGATTTGGGTGATTGTCGATCGGTTGACGAAGGTGGCCCTCTTTGTACCGATCAGGAAGGATGACTCGGTGGGAGTGCTGGTACGGAAGTTTGTGGAGCAGTATGTCCGATATCATGCCGTGCCCCGGATGATAGTGTCGGACCGCGATGGACGGTTTACATCCAGGGAGTGGCGGTCAGTGCAGGCATATTTGGGCACCCGGTTGACTTTTAGCACGGCCTTCCACCCTCAGACGGACGGGCAGACCGAGCGCACCAACCGGACCTTGGAGGATTTACTACAGCTGTGTATACTGGACCGAGGGGAGCCGTGGGAGAGGATGTTACCGTTGGTCGAGTTCTCCTATAATAATAGCTACCAGTCCAGCATCAGGATGACACCTTATGAAGCCTTGTATGGAAGAAAATGTAGAACCCCGCTTTCTTGGGTTCAAGACGAGGATCCGAAGGTGTTAGGATCAGATTTTGTTGAAGACACCGAGGCTCAGGTGAGACTGATCAGAGATAGGATGTTGGACGCGCAGAGAAGACAGGCTAAATACTATGACGCCCGGCATCGTCAGGTGGAGTTTCAGGTAAGAGATCGAGTGTTTTTGAAGATTCGGCCCATGCACGGAGTCTCACGGGTGCGCGGTCGGAGGAAGAAGCTCAGCCCTAGGTATATGGGCCCTTACCGGATCCTGGAGCGGATCGGACCCCTAGCCTACAGGCTAGAGTTGCCGCCAGAGCTGGCAGCTCTACACGACGTCTTCCATATTTCTTCGCTGAGAAGGGCTCTACTACGCCCGGAGCAGCGGATTTTGACCACCGAAGGGCCGGTAGCTTCAGACCGATCGGTTCACTTGGAGCCGGTTCGGATCGACGACAAAGGAGTACGGATCTTGCGCCGCAAAAAGATCCCCTTAGTCAAGGTTCTGTGGAGAAACCACGGTCAGGAGGAGCACACCTGGGAACCGCAGGATCTGATGAGGCAAAGATACCCGGAGTTGTTCAGTCAGGTACATCTCACCACCTCTCGGTATACTATAGACTGCCTTCTTGTTTTGGAATGCTAAGACTAGATAAGGAAAATCCAGGACCTAGGCATGCGCACTTAATCAGAAAGGTAGGGGCTAATCTTTTGTTTATTGGGGAGATTGTCTTCGTTATCAAACGAACAGTCGCCTGAACCCAATAGAAAGATCGTATGGGATGTTACAAGTTTAATTTATTCCGATAGAAATCCCCGTAGGCTCAACCTCAATTTCGGGGACGAAATTTTTGTTTTGTTTATTGGGATTTGTAACATCCCATTTCCGGCTAGACCCCTAGGAGTCGGTTAGTTGTGACAAAACCCTAGGAAGCCCAAAATTTGAAATAAAGCGATCAATATTTTCGGGTCACGGGTTGGTCACGCCCGTGACCGACCCGTCACGCCCGTGACTTGGGCGTGACTAATTCGACGATCGTCGATCTCCACGAGACGATCGTCGAACGTGCTGTCTGGGCATGTCACGCCCGTGACCAAGGTGTCATGCCCGTGACCTAGGGCGTGACCAGCCTTCGACGATCGTCGATCTCAATTCGACGATCGTCGACCTCAAAATCTGCCGTTCGGGCCTGTCACGCCCGTGACCCAAGTGTCACGCCCGTGACCATCCTTCGACGATCGTCGATCTCAGTTCGACGATCGTCGAACCCAGAATTGGCTATCCGGGCCTGTCACGCCCGTGACCTATGTGTCACGCCCGTGACATTGGCCGAAACGACGGTTCAGGGCCGAAATTATTCTAACACGCGTGGAAATAAATGCGAGTGTGGGAAGTTACACCAGGAGTATTTATGGGCCATTTCCTTCCTTAATTATTTAAATAAATAAGGAAAATGTTGGTCCAATAGGAAATCACCACCTGGCGAACACCTCTTCGTTTTTCAGCGTTTCAACGGCCCTGCATCATAACCGAAGCGTTAAGGGGAGGAGCCTTCATGGCCATTAAGGCTTTACCCATTCATCTTCCCACTTTCTGACTTATAAAAGCCCACTTGAGGCAAGAGGAGAAGGTTACACGCTCAAGTAATCGGATCAGATCCTTGTTCTTGCTGTAGGAGAAGTTCAGCAACGCCACCACCGCGCCATGGCACCCCGTCGTTCTTCTCGCCTTCAAACCGCGAACAAGGTCCTCCTCTGCTCCTTCTCTTTCATGGGTAGATCTTAGGATTCTTAGAAAGGAAGTTCGCGCTCAACGGAGCCGGACTCATCTCTCGTTTTCATGGAAAACCATGAAAAAGATATTTTGAGTTCGTCGGAAACCGCCACCTCCGGCGGCCAAACCACCGCCGACCGATAGTCGTCGCCTCAACGGAGGTGGTGGTGGTGGCTGGCTAGGGAAGTGACCGGATGGCCGGCGACGGATCACGGAAATGTTACAGGAAAAATGGCTTCCTGTGTTCTTGTTTTCGGGTTCTGTAGAAGATGAACAGTAAAAACGGTTTATAATATATAACTTATGTAAATAATTTTATAAGGAAAAATATACTTGGATTAGTATATTTTGAGGCTGCAAAACGAGGCACTTAGAGGCCGAATTAGGAAAAATGACCAGTCACAAAAGTTGTAGCCCTCTGGGTCTACTTTAATATAAAATTGATTTTATTCATTTTGGGTGAGTGGTTTGACCACAGCACTCATTTTGGTGGGATAAAGACCTAGGCTAACCAGAAATTGAAATGGTTGCCCACGGTTCATAACATGTCCAAATGACTTGAAATTTGGACTGGAGATCTGTAATAGGTATATCGAGAGGCTGTCCAAAAATGAGAATTTTTGGAGAACTTTTTCCTAAAGTTTTTGTAAAATTTTAATAAACATTATAAAATTAGTTAGGAGATGAAATTAAGTCCAAACTCCCCCAAATCTTGGGTGGTGGTCCCTGGCATCAATGTTAAGATCTGTACAAAATTTCAACTCAATTGGTCGAGTTTTGAATAGGGAAGTATCAAGTCCTAGATAGGTCTTGGTGAGGGGTACTTTGGGGAAAGTACAATTGGAAATGGAGTGGACAAATCTTCTCAAAAGAGGCTGAAGTTGTGACCACTGATTTATTGAGTCTATGTCTACCCTCATGGGTAACATGGTGTGGATTAGGGTGGATTTTACCCTAAGAGATTGGCTCAAATCCAATGGGTGGGAGTTTGAGGTTTGTGAAGGACATAGGAGCAAAAGCTCTTGTATGCCCTTGAAATTTGGAGGAGAGGGGGATGATATGAAGAAAACCCTCCGTTTTAAATAGTGAAGGAATTGGAGGTAATTAGGTATCTCGGAAGTTGAGATTTTGGTTTAGGATAAATATGTAATTTAGTTATTTTAAGCACTAAATTTAATCCAAAAATTATGAAACTCGGGAGGAGGGAGTTTTAGGATGTTTTAGACTTATGATAATTTACCTGGAATTTTATGATTGATAAATATTATACTTCATGTGTTAATGGGTTATTTGCCCGATTTGTTGATTCAATTATTTGGAGGCTTTAAAATTAATTATAATCAGTTAAAATTCTGGATTTAGATCTTAACTAGTAGAACATTGATCCCTGAATTTTCATAGAATTTTATGTTGAGTAAATCTAGTACTTTATTCACAGATGATAGGAAGGGCTTTTATGTTTAAAAATTAATTATAGATAAAATACTTGCTGGAAAATTATGAGACTTGGCCAGTGCTAATTTTAAGCCTTTATCTGCATGGCTTAAATTATTTATAATTTTTGGAAGAATATTTTCTGTACTTGATTCATAAACAACAGAAGTTAGAGATTATTTCTAAAATAGTTTTCATGCCCTTTTAATGATAGAAAATTTATGATACTTAGGATTTAACCTATTGAGATAACCTAGTATTTATCATAAATTTGCTGGACATCTTGCATGAGAACTTAGGGTAGTTCATGTTCAAACCGGTAGTCCTTGGGATTTTCGAGGAATTTAATTAAATGCCAAATAAATTAGGAAATTTTCCATTTTCTGGACTTAGGTCATTTATATCATGGTAAGTCTCCAGTAAATAATTTAGGGCATTTGGATGAGTAATGGATCATTGCATAACCGGTTCGACATGTAGCCTAGGTCGGTCTGCATATAGCAATTTGTGAAATGCAATAGGACATGATCTGAGGAAGGCACTGGAGCTAATCATAATGTCTGGGTGGGCAATGGTGGAGGAAATCACAATAGGAAGATATAAAGAGTGGTGAGAAGTGGTGATAGCTAGAGTTAAGAGGTGCTCGGGTTGGCCGAAAGATCGCTTTTCCCGAAGAGAGGAAGGTTAAAAATCACCCTAGGATAGTCTAACGAAATATGAGAAGGGAATCGGGTTAAGGGAGATCAACCAATAACAATAAGTGCCTTGCGAAAGGGAACTTCGGGCCGTAATGCCGCCGTCTTGGTTCCTAGTGCCCCTTGAGAGCCCTTCACGGGGTATACCGGGGGCAGTCCTGGGCTAATGTAAACTGTAATAACAAATCGACAAGAGTAACTAGGTAACTAGGGCTGCACTTTTCACAAACACTGTTGGCACAGGAAGATTGATGAGAGCTTTGGCTCGGGTGATTTGGAAACGGACGTTTGAGTCCGGGGAGCTTCGGCTCGGTTGGTTAAGAGACGGACGGGATGGTCCGGGGAGCTTCGGCTCGGTTGGTTTGGAGACGGACGTTTTGGTCCGGGGAGCTTAGGCTCGGTTTTTGTGTGTTTACGATTAAACTTGCATGTGCATAAAATAGGAAAAGTTAAGGTGGTGGGTCTTTCGATATCGGGGAGTTCGATTGCACCGACACCGATATCGTTGACTCGGCGAGGTGGTTAGCACTTCGCCAACAGAAGTCCGGTGCGCCAGCCGGCAAGAGTACGCAGGCGTCCGCTTAGTGCACCAAGCGTTGAGGCATACGATAGGTCAGACCAGTGGTGCTTTTACTGGTTTTGAGGTGGGCGAGGCCCAACCCACCGCTTCCGTCTGCCACTACGGAGGTATCCTGGGAGGTAACGGCTCCGAAAGGGGGAACTAAAGGTCTGTGTGCACAGAGTCGGGTGTGTGAGTTGCACTTGCATGTTTCATTATACCCACTAGCATGTCATAGCATAATCGATTCATTTAACCCTGACACCTAAAGTATAAGTGGTATGGGACGCTTATACATTAGGACCCGCAAAACGACCCCTTGGTCTATAAGCTTGTGTGGGCAAGTTTATAAATCAAAGGTTAATTTCAATATATAACAACCATTGCTGTTTGATAACCGACACCCCAACGTATAAGTGGTATGGGACACTCTATACGATGGGAGCCTTGCAAAAGATCCCTTTTGCTTATGTGTTCTCATATAAGTGAAGGTTTAAATTCATATATTTGCTTTTCTTACAGCTAGACCTATTATAACAATCATATTAACTGCTCACCGGATACAACTTGCTAGATTAAGTCCACAGTCACCTGTTTCTTGATTTATCTCTACCATCATGTCCTTCCCTTTCTTCCTCCCCGCTCGGTACCTAGGAGCCATGGGGGAAGGGGTAGGGGATGATAGGGCTTAGTCTTTATGACTAACGGTTTTCGAACCGCATCATTTAGGGGATCGTGGAGCCCAGCATGGAGGAGCAGCCCCAGAGATCGGTGCGCCTAGAGATGGGGCAGTCTAGCTCCGGAGTTCACACAGCCGGGACCGTGAGTCTCGACCTTGAGTAGTTTCTGTTTTTCGCTTCCGCATGAGAGACTTGTAGTGAGGACATTTTGTACCGGGCATAAGCCCGTATTTATAGTACTCTGATGATTTTTGTGGACTCTCCCTTCGTGGAGATTTTATCTTATTTACATGTGATTTATTATTGTGGACTGCATTGTTCTTACTTCAATAATTGTGCTACTTTTCTGTGATCGAATTGGCCGGCAGAATCGGCGCCTTGTGGTGATGACCCTTCAGGACGTGAAGGAGTCACCGCAAAGCGGCGGTTCTGGGCCTAAGACCCCGGTGGTTGAAAAAGAAAAAAAAAGGGGGTCTTACATCCTCTGCTCTTGAATTATCTCAACCCTGTACTTGAAAATAAGTACACTCCAATAGAAAGAGCACACATGAGTGAACATTCTGATCTGCTCAACGAGGAATTATATTGCGCAGACCCGTGTATATTAACCCACGACACCCTGACATTGGTGTGTACTTAGCATAGAATAGCTGCAAGCATAATCTTGAAGAAATATCGTCAAATACATTGTCAATTCACCTTAGCTGGTTCAGGGGCTTCTTCAAATCAGGTACATTGTGGATACAATACCCAACAATCTCCCCCTATTTGAAGAAGCCAAAACCCTACAAGCTAAGGTGAATAAAACAGATGGGAATAAAACATAAACTGAACAATTCAGTTGAGAGTGAAATTCATTACCATTTTCCTGAGAGCATACTTAACGTTGACAGCCACCTTAGTCTTAGCCGAGAGGGTATTCTTTCCCTTTTCGGCTTCTGCAAATCTGGGACTTCACTTAGAGCCACCTGCTCCCCCTCAGATCTTGCATCCGTGCTCGAGATTGAGTTCCTTGCCGATGCTCCCCCTTAATCCAAGAGCCTGTAGCCTTACAGTTTTTACTCTTCATAGTTTAGCATGCCGAGTTAAGTTTTGAAGAAACTGAACATGGCCTCGTCAAGGGGCTTTGTGAAGAAATCTGCAACCTTCTTATCCGTGGGGACATAGTAGAGAGATATGTCTTTGTTCTCCACATGCTCCCGAATGAAGTGATAGCGCACTTCAATATGCTTTATTCTACTATGCGACATATGATTGTTCGAAATTTCTTTTGCGCTCGAGGAGTCGCAATACATTGCAATTTCGCTGAACTGCAAGTCATAATCTTTGAGTTATTTCTGATCCATAGAAGTTGTGCGCAATAGCTGCCTGCTGAGATGTACTCAGATTCAGCCGTTGAGGTTGCGACACAATTCTGCTTCTTACAGTTCCAAGAAATAACTCTTCTTCCGAGGAATTTGCACGTCCCGGAAGTACTTTTCCTATCATCCATGCTTCCTGCAAAGTCAGCATTTGAAAAGCCTATCAGCTCGACATAATTGTTTACTGGGTACCACAAGCCAAGATTTGGTGTACCTTTAAGGTATCTAAGAATTTGCTTTGTAGCGACATAAAGAGATTCCTTAGTGTTCACCTGATATCTGTCACATACGCATGTGGAAAACATAATATCCGGTCTACTAGCAGTAAGGTAGAGCAGGGATTTAATTATGCTTCTATATTTGGTTTCATCAAAAGGTTTCCCTTTCTCATCCTTGTCTAGAGACATAGTGGATCCCATTGGAGTCCTCATAGAGGTTGCATTCTCCATTCTGAATTTCTTGAGGAGTTCATTTGTGAACTTCGTTTGAGAGATGAAAATTCCATCCTCATACTGTTTCACTTTAAGTCCCAAGAAATACTTTAGCTCTCCCATGCTGCTCATTTCAAACTTTACTTGTATAAATTTAGAAAACTTTTTGCAAAGATTGTTGTCCGTAGAGCCGAAAATTATGTCATCGACATAGATTTGCACCAGCAACATATTTCCTTTGACTTCCCTAAGAAACAATATCTTATCTATTTTTCCTCTCAAGAACTTGTTCTCAAGAAGAAAACTAGACAGAGTCTCATACCAAGCTCGAGAAACTTGTTTTAAGCCATATAATGCTTTATTAAGAAAATAGACATGATTAGGGAAAGTAGGATTAACAAAACCTGGGGGTTGCGCGACATATACTTCCTCTTTCAAGTTTCCATTTAGGAACGCAGATTTCACATCCATCTGATAGACAGTGAATCCTTTGTGAGAAGCATACGCCAGGAACAATCTGATTGCCTCGAGCCTTGCAACTGGTGCAAAGGTTTGGTCGAAGTGAATCCCCCCCTCTTGTCTGTAGCCTTAAGCCACCAGCCTGTCCTTGTTCTTTATGATGACACTGTGTTCATCCAGTTTGTTTCTGAAGATCCACATGGTGCCGATCACATTCTCGTTCTTTGGTTTGCGAACAAGCGTCCAGACGTTGCATCATTCGAATCGATGCAGTTCATCTTACATGGCCAATATCCATGATGCATTTTTGTTCGCTTCGTCGAACTTCTTTGGCTCAACCTGAAACAGAAAACTAAGGTGCAAAATCTCGTTAATGGTACCTCTCCGAGTTCTGACACCGTCACGAGGATCTCCTATGATCTGATCTCGGGAATGATCCCTCACATGTCAGAGCTTTAGGAGTCTGGCATAAGGAGCTCTAACATTTTCTTGGGCTCCTACCTCTTCTGGGAGGATTTCTCCATCTTGACCGTCATCATCTCCGGTTGACGTTGAGGTGGAGACCTTGATGTACTTGGGAGTTGCATCTTTAGCGGTCTCATCGAGACTTAGCTGCTCAAGTCATGCACCTGTATCTTCAAGAATGCCACTGGAAGAATTGCTGTTAAGCAAGCTTCCTTCATCAAATACAACATTAATGGACTCTTCTACAACTAGGGTTTTCTTATTGAAGACCCTATATGCCCGACTATGGCTACTATAGCCCATGAAGATGACTTCGAAGCATTTTTCTCCGAATTTAGTACGTGGTTACTTCCCATTATTGAGTACATAGCATCGGCAGCCAAAAATCCTCAAATAGGACATTGTCGGTTTCCTGCCTTTCAATAGCTCATAAGGTGTCTTACGATGATTCTTGTTGGTCAACGCTCGGTTCTGCACATGACAAGCCGTGTTGACAGCCTCTGCCCAGAAGTATTCTGGAAGAGAGGCGTCATTCAACATTGTCGTACATGCTTCAATGAGTGTTCTATTTCTCCTCTCCGCAACTCCGTTTTGCTGCGGAGTACGCGGTGAGGAAAACTCATGAAAGATACCAATTTCTTCACAAAATTCTGTCATAGCACCAGACTCGAATTCTGTTCTATGGTCACTTTTGATTTTGACCACTGAGCAGTTAAGTTCATTCTGAATCTGCTTGACAAAACTCGTGAAGATATCAAACGTATCCGACTTTCGTTTCAAAAAGAACACCCACGTAAACCGAGAGTGATCATAAACAATCACTAGCGTATACGATTTGCCTCCTAAGCTATGAACTTGCACTGGACCGAACAAGTCCATATGCAGAAGATAAAGACATCTGGAGGAGTCTTTGTCTGCAATGCCCTTAAAGGTAACCCGAGTCTGTTTGCCCTTCTGGCATGCAGGACAAGGGCTATCTTTGATTCACTTAATAGTAGGGGCATCCCTTACTAAGTTATTAGAAAACAACATATTAATTGTCTTGAAATTAATATGTGCTAATCTCCTCTGCCATTGTTCACAAAGAGATGCACTGCCTTTTGCTACTAGGCACACGGGGGTAGAAGAATCTACGCTAAGAATATCTAAACAAAATATATTTCTTCTCCTAATGCCAGTTAATACCGTCTCCAAAGAGGCACACAATATTATCAAGCACTTATCCTTGCAGAACTTAACGTCATAACCTTTATCACACAACTGACTTACACTGATAAGGTTATGATTTAACCCTTCAACATAGGCCACGTCGGTGATTGATATTATACCGTTGGAAATCATACCGTAACCTCTGGTGACTCCTCGAACTGATCCTCCAAAGATGACTTTGGGGCCATTTTCGACTGGAGAGTACTCACGCTGCAGGCTTCTTGTCCCAGTCATATGCCGGGAACATCCACTGTCCAAGTACCAGATAGGCGTTTTGGTGGCCTTTGGACATACCTGCAAATCAAAATCAGTTTTCCTTAGGAACCCAATCGAACTTGGGTACTAGATTCCTTGTTAGAATACTCCCCCTCGGGCGATTAACCCTACGAGTGGTCCGTCTCGCATTGCTAACATGAGGAGTCTCGTTGAATCTTGGATTAAACCAGCAATCCACGGCAAAGTGACCAACTTTGCCAAAGCACCAACAGTCAAATCTGTTGTACCTTTTCCTAGGCTCCTGCTTTACCCTTGGAGCGGTGGGTCCAGCCAGGGCCTTGGATCTGTAGGTGGAGGCATCATGATGACATCAGTCACATGATTTCTTCACCTCCTGTTCCTTCAGTATAACAGGCTTGGCTTTTGGTGCCTGCTTCCAATTATGGCCGCTAGAGAAGTGGCCATAATCCTCCAATTGGATTTCCTCATAAGGTGTCTTGAAGACACTCTAACCGTATTTGCGGGGGAAGGCCCAACCATCATACCGGCTCTTGGGTTTTTCAACCGAGGGTCGGAAGAAGTTGTCATAGGTTGACTCAAAGTCCTGTTCATTGCAGGGAAAGCCAAGCTTCCTGAACACAACAGGGTTGAGTGGGGCCTTTCCCTTTTCTGCAACAGAGGCCTTCTTAGCAGCCTTATTTTTCCTCTGCTTTCTGTTTCTCATGGATGATTTACCAGGCACACCCTCATGCCCCAAGCTAGCCCCCTTAGCCTGAGTAGAGAAGGTATTAACCAGTGGAAGAACAGTCTTTGGCATAGAGAAGCTTTTGACAATCTTCCTTTCTGCCGCAAGTTACTCTTCCAACTTGTTGATTTCTTCTGGTTTAAGGTCAAGGAGCCTTAGAGACTCTGAGTGCTCAGAAGTCAGGACTAGGTGTTCCTGTCGGAGAGAGATCAAGTGAGTGATCTCTTCTCTTAGAGACACACCCTCAGCCTTAAGGAATTTGACTTCCTTTTTCTGAGCCCTCAACCTATTACGACATTCCTCAAAGGTATTGAGCAGAAGCTCCTACTTTTCGAGGAGCTCAGCTTCACGGGCAGATGGGCTATCCTCGAAATCATCATCAGGAGACTCATAGTCAGAGTCAGAGAGGGGGGTACGAGCTTTTACATTCCCAGTAAATGGGGGGCAGTCTCCTTCTGAGTCAGAGCGACCCACTAGCCCAAAGTAGGCTTCCTCATCATCACTGGAGTCTGAGGAATTAGACTCACTCAATGTCTTTGGCTTTTTGGTTATATAGCTCCTCTCCTTCTTCTTATCTCTAGAGGACTTGTGCTCCTCTCCCTTCCCCTTATCTCTCCTTCCTTGGTGGCAGTCGGCGATGACGTGACCTGGCTTATTGCATCCAAAGCAAATAATATCATTAGAGCTATCTTTTTTCTGTTTGGATTCATACCTGTCAGAAGAATAATTCTTCTTCTGATGTTTGGAGGAGGAGCTGTCTCTCTTTCTTTGATTCCTTAACTTGAAAACTTCTTGAACTCCCGAGTGATGAGGGAGAAGTCTTCTTCAGATAGCTCTTAGCCGGAAGAGCATGGCTCAGAGTCTTCTTCCTCATCCATTTTCCGAGAATGGGATGAGGCTGCACCCTTGCCTTTCCTTGAGTGATTGGCTTTTAGGGCCACAGTCTTCTCTCGAGCAGCGGCTTTCTCGGCTTCTTCTTCATCTTTTCTGGTGTTCAGCTGAAGCTCATAGGACAGAAGTTTCCCAAACAGAATCTGGGGATCTGTTTCTACCAGCCTGCCAAATTCTCTGATGGCGCAGATCCTGGTGTCCCATTCCTTAGTAAGGGATCTAAGTAATTTGTCATTTAGTTCACCATCGGTGAACACTCTGCCATAGGCCTTCAGGGCATTGTCGATCTTCAGGAAGTTCTCGAATGTCACTCCGATTTCTTCCTTGGGACCTTGCCTGAAGGCCTCGTACTTATTGTTCAGAAGGGATCTTCGATCATCCCTTACTTCATAAGTGCCTTCCATCAGGATGATCAGGTTGTGCCAAATGTCCTTGGCAGTCCTGTAGTTACAAAAAACATGCATCATGGAATCACCGACGGCGCATACCAAAATGTTCTGAGCTTTCTTGTCAAGTCCGACAAGCACCATCTCATCCTTATCCATTTCAGAATGTTTCTTGGGCACTTTCTTAGTTGGATCAATGGTGGAGGCCTTAGTGGGGATATAAGGTCCCTCCTCCACTATCAAGAAGAGTTGTGGTTCGACTGCTTCCATGTGGTATCTGATCCTTTCCTTCTAGATAGGAAAGTTCAGCTTGGTGCACACTGGGATCTTCCCTGAATACTTGAGTCCTTCCATTTCAGAGATCTTCTTTCTTCTTGACACTAGAACCGGGATCTTAGTCAAGGTGTTAACCTTATTGACGAGTAACCTTTCTCTGATACCACTTAAAAGTTATCTAGTGTCAACTTACTTCACCTATGGGGGGGATAGGTGATTTGCAGTCTTTTGCGGAATTTAAAATAACCTGCACAAGAAAACAACCACAACATAGAAAAGCACAAAAGCAATTATAGTGGTTCCCCGATTTGGTTACGCCCACTCTGTAACGACCCCATCCGTTAGATGACGTATAGTAGAAGGTCCGGCCGGGGCCCCACACTATATGCCACAAACAGACGGTGAGGTCACAGGATAATACCAAACCAAATACGAATCCTAACTCAGAGCATTCTAGCGGAAGCTTTAAGTAGTACTTTGAACTCTCAACCGGAATGTCCAATATATAAAACCACCTTTATATATATACTATGGAATGTACACAACCACAAGAGTTTGGCCTTAAGGCCTTACAGTTCCTCTGAACATACAACATGTTTTACAAACCTCGGCGCGCAGGCCGGCCAGCCTGCTACTCAAACTTCATGTTGAGTCTTTTGGGGTCTTTTTGGGGTGTTACAACCCTCTCCCCCTTAACAAAATTTTGTCCCGAAATTTGCACGGTAATGAAACAAAACCAGCAATGCTATAACTCTGTTATAACAAAAAGTACACGGTCTACAGTTTATACAAATAACTCGGGAAACTCAGCTCGCATGGTCTGCTCTCGCTCCCATGTTAGCTCTTCACGGCCACAATTGTCCCATCGGACCTTGACCATCCCGATCACTTTGTTCCGCAACTGTTTCTCGGCTCGATCCTCGATCCGAATGGGTCTAACCCTCGTCGTTAGCCCATACTCGACCGGTACCCGATCATTCTCCACTACTTGAGCTGGATCCTTTATCGCCTTACGAAGGACTGAGCTGTGAAATACATCATGTAATCCACCCAAGTCCGCTGAAAGTGCTAGTCGATAAGCAGCTTCCCCAACTCGCTCCACCACCTCAAACGGACCAAGATACCTCGGACTTAGCTTTTTCAAACGCCGAATCCTGGACACACCTTTGAAGGGTTTGATCTTTAAATATACCCAATCACCCACCGTGAACCCCACGTTCCGATGTTTGGCATTGTAGTACTTTGCTTGACGATCTTGGGCTATCAATAGCCTCTCCCGAATAAAGCGTATGAGCGAAGTAGCTTCTTCGACTTCCTTTTTCCCATTCAGCTTCGATTCGCCTACTTCTGCCCAAGCTAACGGTGTACGGCATTTCCGACCATACAACGCCTCAAATGGTGCCATACCAATACTCGCTTGGTAGCTATTATTATAGGCAAATTCGACGAGAAATATATAATCTTCCCATCTCTTACCAAAGTCTATGGCGCACATGCGGAGCATATCCTCCATCGTCCTGTTGGTTCGTTCAGTCTGGCCATCCGTTTGGGGATGAAAGGCCGTACTAAACGCTAACTTTGTACCCAACATTTGATGAATGAGCCGCCAATCATTCGATGTGAACCGCCCATCACGGTCACTAACGATGCTCCGAGGAACACCGTGCAGTCGAACAACCTGCTCCACATACAGCTTGGCCAAGGTTTCCACTGAATCGTCTCGTCTGTTTGGAAGGAAGTGCGCCACTTTCGTCAACCGGTCCACAATCACCCAGATTGAATCATGACCGCTTTGAGATCTCGGCAACCCGTGCACGAAATCCATCGAAATATCATCGAACTTCCACTCCGGAATAGGTAACGACTTCAGAAACCCGCCAGGCTTCTGGCATTCTGCTTTCACCAACTCACAGGTAGTGCATTCAGCCACATAACGTGCGACATCTTTCTTTAGTCCGGGCCACCAGAACAGCTTTTTCATATCCCTGTACATCTTTGTGCTCCCTGGGTGAACTGAGTACTTGGCAAAGTGAGCTTCGTACATCAACTCTTCCCTCAATTTACCCACACTTGGGACGCACACTCGACCATTTCTCCGTAACAACCCGTTATCCCAAGAGAATTGATCATCCGGCCCATCTTTAGCATAGCGCTGGAGACTTTCATCAAGCTCCGTTGCTCGCCGAACTCTGTCCGTAAGGTCATATTGCACCTCCGTCCAGTTCAAACATGCATCGGTTGACGAACCCTTGTCAACGCAAGATATCTCCAATTCTTCCAATTCCTGGATCAAACGCTGATCATGCCTCTGCAACCAGCTTGCCCGTACCGGAGTCTTCCGACTCAAAGTATCAGCGACCACATTTCCCTTCCCGGGAGTATAGTGAATCTCGAAGGTGTAGTCCCCGAGGAACTCCATCCATCTTCGTTGTCGCATATTCAGATCCTTCTGATCCAACAAATACTTTAGGCTCTTGTGATCCGTATAGATATCCACTTTGACGCCATATAGATAGTGCCGCCACAACTTGAGCGCAAAGATTACCGCCGCCAACTCCAAATCATGGACGGGGTAATTCCGCTCATGCACTTTCAACTGACGCGAGCCATAAGCAATCACTTTCCCAAACTGCAGAAGAACGCAGCCTAAGCCGCTCCCTGATGCATCACTATAGATCTCATACCCATCGGTACCACATGGCGATGTCAACACAGGCGCCGTGGTCAAATGACTCTTCAAGTCTTCAAAAGCTCGCCCGCACTCCGGCGTCCAAATGAACTTTTGATCTTTTCTCGTCAGCGTGGTGAGAGGTAAAGCAATCCGTGAGAAGTTTTCTACAAACCGTCTATAGTAGCCCGCAAGTCCAAAGAAGCTCCTGACTTCGGCCACTGAAGACATCACTGGCCAATCTCGGATGGCACTTATCTTCAACGGATCCACCGCGATACCCTCTCCGCTTACCACATGGCCTAAAAAGGCTACTGAAGAGAGCCAGAACTCACACTTTGAGAACTTGGCAAAAAGCTTATTCCTCCGCAGGGTATGCAAGACCAACCGCAAATGGTTTGCGTGATCCTCTTCCGACTGAGAGTATACTAAGATGTCATCGATAAACACAATAACAAACAAATCCAAATACTCTCGGAACGTTCGATGCATTAGGTCCATAAATACCGAAGGCGCATTACATAGGCCAAACGGCATTACCGTGAACTCATAATGCCCGTAGCGTGTTCCAAACGCCGTCTTGGGAATGTCACCTTCCCGAATCCTTAGCTGATAATATCCCGATTTCAAATCCAACTTGGAATAGACCGTTGATCCCGCCAGCTGATCAAAGAGGTCATCAATCCTCGGAATCGGATATTTGTTTTTCTCCGTCAGCTTATTCAACTCGCGGTAGTCAATACACAACCGTAAGCTACCATCTTTCTTTTTCACAAAGAGAACAGGTGCGCTCCAAGGTGACATACATGGGCGTATATATCCCTGCTCCAACAACTCTTGCAATTGGACTTTCAACTCAGCCATCTCTTTTGGCGCGACGCGATATGGAGAGCGGGCCACAGGTTTCGCACCTGGCACCAACTCAATTGAGAAGTCAATCTCCCGCTGGGGTGGTAACCCAGGAAGATCTTTAGGAAACACATCGGCAAACTCTGACATAACTGGCACTTCACCAACACTGGCCTTTGGCTCAACAGCCTGAATTAGCGTGAAGAATAACTCCGCGCCCTTCCGAACAGCATTGACGACTTGGAGTGCAGACAACAACATTCCGCCAACTCCTCGCATACCAGCAAACTTCGTCACAAGCCCGGTATTCTGGCCCAGTGTAATCTCCTTGGAGTTGCAATCAATAAAGGCACGCTGCTCCGAGAGCCAGTCCATACCAAAGATCACATCAAACTCCGATAACGGTAGTACAGCTGCACTCAAACCGAAATCCCGACTTCCTATTTGCACATCCACATCGCAAGCCCTATCCGCAAGCATCATACAGCCATTCGGCAATAGCACCCTTATACTATCCACCGTCACATGACTTGGTACCCCAACGCGAGATACGAAGTCCTCAGACAGAAAAGAATGCGAAGCACCCGTATCAAACAGGGCTCTCGCTAAATTATTCCGAATCAGGACAAAGCCTGCAGCACACACACATCATGCACAAGCTAAACAAAACCAAAACCAAAAGCACAGCAAGTAAACTAACTCAACTCGTACCTGTGACGACGTCACTTTGCTTAATCGCTTCCTGTTGGCCAAGTTGATAGATTCGGGGCTGCGCCTGGGAAGCAGAGGAATCCACCACCGCTTTGCCCTTCTCAGCATACGACGCACCCGTCTTCTTTTCCCCTTTGGGCTGCACAACCCGGCAGTCACGAGCAATATGCCCCACCCGGCCACAGTTATAGCATGTACGAGCATCCGGCCTTGATGTCGCTCCCGACACAACGGTCGTAGTCACTAGCCCAGATGGCTTGGACCTCTTGCCCCCTTTCTTCTGGTAAAACGATTTGCTCGGGCGAGGTGCTTGAAACTCTGGCTTCGACGCAACCAAGCCCTTGTTCCCTTGCACTCGCCTCATGTCCTTCTCCAACGCGCACGCAGTATCAACCAACGCCTGAAACCCTTGGCTCACAGAACTCGAAAGCAGGAATCGCAACTCATCCCGCAATCCTTCATAGAACCGATTCGTTTTCCTTTGGTCATCCGCGAAGATTGTTCCCGCATATCGTCCCAACCTGGTAAACTCATGCAAGTAGACATCCACACTATCTTCCCCTTGCTTTAACCGTTGGAACTCATTTTCCATAGCAATGCGTTGCGCCGCTGGGACATGTTTCGCCAGAAATATTCGAGAGAACTCCTCAATCGACACTTGTGTTAATTGCCTGCCCGCCAAATGATGTAGCTCAACCTCGTCCCACCACAACCACGCCTCCCCTTCAAGCATGAAGGTGGCCAAAGTGACCTTGAGAGTTTCCTCCGCCCTGATCGCTGTCATTATCCTCTTGACACGCGATAACCAATCTTCCGCCTGCGTTGGGGATCCCATTCCCGCAAACGTAGGAGGACTGAAGCTCATGAATTGCTTCAACTGTCGGTCAGCTGCTCGTGGATCTACAGCCTCAACAGGCTTGGGTCTTACATAAACACGAACTGGCACTACTACCGGCTGCGCTTGCCCGGTCGGCTGAATCATGGCAAATAGCGCCTCAGCCACTAAGCGAACAGTTTCCGCAGATGGAGGAGGTGTTGGCACCTCAGCTGGTGCCGCACTCTCATCAGAGCGCTGGGGCTCAGAATGCCCAGCACCACTACGTGTCACCTATAGGTGGACAAGACACACATTAGCGAACGTATGCAAGCAAAACAACACAAAAAGGAACGCGCAGATTCCTCAAACAAGATTTTGTACATTCCTTAATGGACATTCCAGAGTTCATTAGCGATACAGCAGGTCGCACAAACACGTGCTCGCCACCCCACAAAAGAATTCGACCACGAAGTCGAAAGAGGAAGACCGACGAAAGCTGATACCAAAATGTAACGACTCCATCCGTTAGATGACGTATAGTAGAAGGTCCGGCCGGGGCCCCACACTATATGCCACAAACAGACGGTGAGGTCACAGGATAATACCAAACCAAATACGAATCCTAACTCAGAGCATTCTAGCGGAAGCTTTAAGTAGTACTTTGAACTCTCAACCGGAATGTCCAATATATAAAACCACCTTTATATATATACTATGGAATGTACACAACCACAAGAGTTTGGCCTTAAGGCCTTACAGTTCCTCTGAACATACAACATGTTTTACAAACCTCGGCGCGCAGGCCGGCCATACATGAGTAAACGAGAAAACAAAACAAAGCCATTCTCTTAGCCTTCACGGGCTAGCCGCAGCAGCAGCAGCAACAGCAGTAGGGCTTCAGCCCATCACTTACCACTTGGCTCTCCAGCACCTGCACGGGAACAATCCACCCAACCGGTGGCAAACAATGCAACGGTCAGCATTCAGCTGACCCAATTATAACAATCCTACCCCTTTCTCGGGGCATGAGCATTCTTTCCCTGCAAGCATGGCATCATCAAATAGCAACTATGTGCGCGCAGGCACATTCAAGCGATCACAACCATCGGCCACCCAGCCCGACAGTCCGTGCACTCAGGGCACATTTTCGGTGTACCGGAATACCAGGGTCAACACCACCGTCTACACGGTATTTGAGCATTCTAGTCTTTCCGGCACGCGGGCCTAAGACTCTCATTAGGCGCTCCAACAAAACCTATACCAGGCTTCCGAGTCGGACGGACCTAACGCAGGTACGGATCAGCCACCCCCCGTTGCTCAAGTCGCCGAGCCACCTCGAATACAGAAGTATCCATGGCTTTTTATAGGCGCGGGTCGGTTTCACCTTTCCTGTTCGGCAATCTGCCTTTTCATCGAGTTGCAGCCCAACGGCTCAACTACTCACAAAGTGGCAACACACGGCCACCAGAGTTGCATCCAACCCTCTTCATTTCCTGGACATCGTCCAGTACTTCCTGCCGCACCAAGCAACAGGTAGGAACAAGGCATCACAAGCCATAGGCATCACAAGCCATTATCACGGAGCCTTCTCCGATATGCAAACAAGCAGCACCAATCCAGATTACATCCAGATGGGCTTCACACAGCATGCCTAGAGCCGTACTCCAATTCCGGCCTCTAACAAGGGGGACTTCACATATCTACCCCAAGGGACACCACAACCCACCGCACACTCGCGGGGAAGGGCTTTCCCTATGCAATGCAGAAAAGAAGGACTTCACATGTCCAAGGAGGGAGATCGTTACCCTTGTCGATCTCTTCGGTGCCATCGAAAACTAGCCGGTGAGGAAGAACCGCAGCAGCCTTGCCGTCACAATGCCGGCTTCGGATCACGAATCGGACCACGGGAACTCCGCCGGTGGCTTGCTCTCCTCCTCCTTCTTCTTCTCTTCCTCTCTCTTTCTCTCTTCCTTAAGGACAAATGAAGAATGACTCTTCATCCTTACTTCACGTAATAACCCAGCCAGGAAACCACCTGGACCCTTGGATCAAAAGAGAGAAAACTGAACGGCAAAGATTTTCCCAAAACCCCATTTTTTGGCTGACACGGCCTGTGACACGCCCGTGTCACAGGCCGTGTACCCCTTAAGCGGCACACACAGTTTGAACCGACTGAACAACACGGGTCATCGACACGCCCGTGTCGAACCTGACACGCCCGTGTCGAACTTGAGACACGCCCGTGTCTCCTGTTACATCGAGCTGCAACCAGTACACGGGTCGGAACACGGCAGCTGACACGCCCGTGTCCAGCCTGACACGCCCGTGTTCAAGGCCGTGTTCAAGGCCGTGTCCGGCTCTGACTTGAATAGGCCAATTTCACAAAATAATTCGGACATGCCCTGGGACACGCCCGTGTCCCAGGCCGTGTACACCCGACACGCCCTGGGACACGCCCGTGTCCCAGGCCGTGTAATCCAGCCTGCTACTCAAACTTCATGTTGAGTCTTTTGGGGTCTTTTTGGGGTGTTACACACTCTCCCCCTTCGACCTATCTCCCAACAAGGGACGACTCGGTCACTTCAACAAATGGATTGAAATCCAATCCTTACACTATGGAAGAAACCCTTTCACCTGAAGGAGTCACTACTCCTCCACCACCGGTTGTGTTTGGTTTCTCTATGAGGATGGCACAATGCTTGTGCACGCAGCGGAAGGAATAAAACATCAAGACAACCCAAAA